>CM036315.1:42717005-43317005 GCA_020567845.1 Rhododendron henanense subsp. lingbaoense | reverse complement strand
TTTTCTTGTAAGACGATATTTAAATCTGAGACGTTCTTCTAGTTTTTATATGACGTTTTTTTGGCACATTTTAAAGAACTTAATCTCGAGGGACTTTGGATACACCATGCATCAATGTAATAGTAAATCAGAATCTAACCCAAAGGTTCAACTGGTGAACATGAGGGCCCGGGACTTGGGGTTTACTCCCTTCTATTCTATCGTACGTCTCAGGTTCAAAATCTCGCAAGTGCTATTGATTTCTCTGGGGACAGTCCATACGAAGCTTTGCTCCAGTTTTGATTGGGCTCTTCGCAAGTGGACGGTGAGATTGAACTCCAGGATTAGTCGAGGTGCGCTTAAACGAGCCCAGACACCCGAGCTATCAAAAATGGGAAATCATAATCTGCCTATACTTAACTCCACAAAACATGATCTACGATCAACACTTGTGCCTCCATGAGTAGTATTTTATTAGTTGTCCGCTTAACCTCAAGAGAGGTTGGCTTGGTGGTCAAAACCGAAGACTCAATGGTTTGCTCTCTCCTAGATCCGAGGTTTGAAAACTCCTACGTCTTGTGGAGCTAGTTCGTAAGGGGCCTTGGCCGTGCTTTATTCAGGTTCTCCCTTAGTGGAGGGCGAGATTGATCCCGTGAGATTAACCAAAATGCGTGTAAACTGGTCCGAACATCCTGAGTGGTAAGTAGAAACAATAATTGAATGTAGCCACTACGTACATTTGAGTCAACTTGTTTAAACTTGGACATGGAGAATAGTGGTTTTCAAATCAGACTTTGAAACTGATAGATCATCTGAAAGATACAACACTGTGGGAAATAAAAAAACAAATGCTCTGTGAAAGTCCACGTCTCAAATTTCTATATGTTTAACTCCTTCGAAATAGGTGTTTTTGGGTAAATTTGTCAGCTTGCATATGGAAGGGTACCCAAACAAACTTTTTTTGGACAAGTTCCCCAACAACTTAATTGGATGGTACTGCTCATCTTTCTTCAACCTATTCCTTAGAGACTCTTTCAAGCAATTATGAGCTATGAATTATATGTTAGGTGAATTACATGGCACATGATAATCATTGGCAAATTCAAGTCAACGCTCGATCGATCGAGTCAACTTTCTGCTTACGCGCGTGGTCGAGTATCGCAAGATAAATTCGTTCACCCGCATTAAAATTGGGTGAACAGATCGAGAGTTGTTTTATTAGCTTCGATCGGGTTTCGAAACCCGTTGAGTCCTACTTTCTCCCTCCCGACATATTCGAAGTTTTACCCCTGCAAAAAAAAAAAAAAAACTTTTTTTTTGAACGGCGAAAAAGAAATTTTATTAATCTTATAACCTGGTGTCCAAGTTTAATTAGCTATATATAAAGCGATCAAGGGTCAAGCTTCAATTAAGAAAGAAGAATCATTTGAATGAATGGCGCCCCTGGCTGATTAAAGGGTAGTTAAAGAACAAAATCATCATCTAATCCAAACAATTTTAATCGATTTGCTAAGTAAAAGAGCGAAATCATCATCATCATGCAGTCCAAAGAAATCAATTTTGCTAGGAAAAGGGTATTATTGTTCTTTGACTTGGAGGGGGCGCCATTCATGAAAAACAAGCATGAGCCAAAAAAGAGGTAAAGTTCCAAGGCAAAATCACCCTTAAGAACCATCGACCAACTTTGGGGATGATGCCCTTAAAAAGAAGAAGTGGGAAAATCTTCAAAAGATGGATGATTTATGGATAAAGATCATTGGAATCACCTTTAATTTCAACATGGCAAATTAATGGTCCTATTCCTACTTTCCTAGGCAGTTTTTTTTGGATAAACTGGATACTCGCGGCCGAGCCAGCTTACGCACACTTCGATTAATTTCGGCCTCTTGAAGTTAACCACTGGACAAACCTCCAGTAGCCTAAAGGGTTGAAATGTTTAGTCTCCATGAGATTCCAACATGCGACTTCATGAAGGACAAGTATTTACTGATTTTCTCATGCCCACTCAGCCAAATCTTTGAGTTATTTTATTTTCTAGGCAGTTGTTGCTAAAGAACAAAAAGATAAGGTGAATTTTGAAGAAAAAACAAATAAGGAAAAAGAAAAATAAAAGGGACACAAAAAAGGTAAAGGCTTGCAAATAAAGCAATGCATGAGGTGGCTTCACCCATTTCCGAGAGGCACGTGGATAAACACTCTCTCAATTTCTAGGATTTCCTTGAACTGGATCGAGGTTGTTATTTGGTTCTGCATGTGTTTGACTACATTAATTGGAGTTTGTGCAACTAACCACAGAGAGAGAGAGAGAGAGAGAGAGAGAGAGAGAGAGAGAGAGGGGAGAGAGAGAGAGTATCACACTTGCTTCCTTGGGCTTCGATTTGTGTTGGGAGTCTGATCCTCAAAGTCTAGCATAGGCTCAATCCGTGGGAGCACTCTGCATAGTCCACCCAGCATCACTTGGACCCGATATATGTTAACTCAACTATGTTTAATTAAAAGATAAGAGTTATAAGTGATAAACCATCCGGTTGTATATCTATGTGTCTAACTTATTTTTTATTTGTTCGATGGAAGACTCAAATTCTTCACACGGGTTCCAACAATCTCTCACTCATATTATGAATTATGCGTTGGGTCTGGCTCCGCCTCGATCCAATCCGCTTGATTCCCCTTTTAATTCAATTTTCCAACATTTCAGTTGACTGAACCACCATTACCATATATGCATTTTTCTTGTTATTTGAATGTTTTGGGCACTTCCATGGCCAGTACAACGCATATGATCACTTTAGAAGTTTGTTTAACAGGCAGTCTATCACTTTGATGAAAGCCATTTTTCCCAATCCAAAGCAGTCCACGAGGGTCCCTCAAATCTACCAATGTATCTGGTTTTCAAACATCTTTTGCTTTTGGGAAAGCATGATTACTACAAGAACAGCCTAATCTAATCACAGATACATGAAAATGGCATATAGACCTCTGAATGATTGATTAAATTTAGTTACAGACAAAAATTAAATCAAACAAAATCGTAGTTAAAAGCCGACACCTACCTTTTTTTTTTTTGGGTACTTCGGAATGTTATAGTAACTATAAAAACAAAGAGTTCTACCACATAAGCGCAAACGTAATCAAGGGCTTAGTACAAATATTTGAACTATTCGAAATTTTGCCTAATGGATAGGCTATCCCTAATCATAAACTCCCTAATCGATAAAGGAGGGTTAACCGAAATAACAAGGTTTTCCTATCGTTCTGCTCCGAGCCGTGCTAGATGATCAACACATTGGTTTGCTTCACGGCAGATGCGGGTCAGCGTCGTTCCCGTCCGAAAAAGAAGGGCTTTAGCATCGTCGATGATACGACACTTTGTGGGTGGTTTTCCACTTGGGCCTTTGTTGATCAACTTAACTGCTTGTAGAGAGTCAGATTCCACCTTGACGTTCTAGAATCTTTTTCTCCAAGATTATAGTTAGTCCACTAAGCACTCCCCAAATTTCCGCTTCCAAACTTGATTCACTTGTTAGTTTACCAAAGTATCCCAAGATCCAATCTCCATTTGACGTGCGAAAGATGCCACGCGCCAAAACCTGCTTTCTTGTTTGAGTCGTACCAACAGCCATCCGTGTTAAGTTTGGTTGTTCCTACATAAGTGGGAATCCATCGAGTTAGTCTAGGAGGAGTTGAGCCAGAGATAAGAGAGGACTTGAAGGCTTCAATTCAAAGATTTCGAGCGCATTGCCACTGATCATTTTGGAGCTAACACTTGCCATGCTATCTAGCTATATTTTCAAAACTCTTTTTTGTTTCGATCTTTCCAAATTTGCCAAAGCGTAGTAGCAAAGATTAAGCTAGCTCCAAGATACGGAGTATATCGGTTCCATTTCCCGAAGACCCGATTGGATTTCGCAGCAAGGCTCCTTGAACTACTGTCCATTCTTGAGTACCGCGATAGGTCCGTGGTGTTGGGGTTTATATCTGACGTCTAACTAATTTGGTCTGACTATTCGGAATTCGGCAATCAGTGATGTAAACCCATGTCATAAATATGCTGTTATACCAAATAGACGATGTAACTCTTTTCATTCGATACATAGTGAAAACAACGTGAACCGTAAACGTACCCACTCGCATATTTGGCAAACCATGTAGAAGATTTTCAAGTTTTCAACAGTAAATTTGAACAGTAAGATTTTGACTTGAAGAAAACACATCTCCAACGTTTCCTGGATAATAATGCAAATGAGGATTTGAATAGGAATGCCACATCACATGGCTGTGTGCATGATGTCCACTTTCCTAGTATTTGATTTATTTCGATTTTTCAGGTAATCTAAACATTTAGTTACCATAATCGGATCTTACTGTCTCAAAAGTATCAAATCCACTGACAATAATTGAATAACAAAACAAAAGAATACTTGTGCATGAGTACTGGTGGGGATCGGATCCACAGAGTTTTTGTCTTTAACCTTCTCAAAAACCATGCAAGTGGTAGGCGGGACTTACAGGGTTGTAGCGAGCAATTTCAGTCGTCCAAAAGTGTTTTCAACGGTCCGAATTAAAAAAAAAAAAAACTCTTTCACAGAAGAGGACCGTGGATTTTTTTTTTTAATCCGGACCGTCGATTGCTGAGATAAACGGTTGAGTTGTTCGCTACAATCCCGTAGTAACTTTGCTCACTAGGTCCATGCAAGTGCCCACATAAATTAAATTACCTACAAATCTGCAAAATCTTTTGTCCCTGTTTGGTTTATGATTTTCAAGCTAGATCGAATTGCATCATTATGCACAAAACAAATTCAAAGACTAATGCTTTTTGCAGGGTTTTTAATTTAAATGTGTTTTGTACACCTTTTAAGATTTGTCTTCAGCCTGCTCTGAAAGCAACAAAATAAGCTCGCCAAATCTTTTGGCAGCTTTGTGTTTTCACTACACAAGCGGTCCTTGGCACGACCCTTTTCATGAAATTATAAATGTTCATGGCCAGCAAAATAAAATAAAAAAAGAGGAGAGAATAAAATAAAATAAAATAATCGATATGATTTGAAGATAAATACTATACTTGGGGCTGAGGTACTTGGTTCAACCGTTGTGTAGATATACTCGAGTGCAATGGGATTGCGGGTTCAGCTCATAAATAGAGAGAGGAAGTCGAGACGCTTGTTGATGGATTGGTTAGGGCTGGAAATAGCATCGTTTCTTCTTAATTTTTCTCTTTTTTTGTCATACGATAGAATGACCTTTTTTTTTAACCCTAACTCCAACCCAACCAATCACATTGCATATCGAACTCCTCTCTATAGGATTTGAACTAGCAACCTCGCCACACTGAACTAATAAAGTGGGACAAAAAGTGTGAATCCAAATACTAAATCAGAAGCACACAGAAAACCCCTTATACATATATGCACTTATTTTGTATCTGTAATTAATGTGTGCCAGTTCTGAAACTAACGTCGCTCTACAAGTATCTTCGTTGAGGCCCTTGGGGTTTGTGATTTTAGAGGTACTTTGCATGGATTTAGGTTGGGTGGGATTCAAGTTTTTTTGTTTAGGAGGTTGTCTCCTAGTCAGCTGTAGTTTTATTTTTGCCCCTCTTTCGTTTGCCTTTTCGCGTGCATACCGATGCTCTGAACTATCAATGAAGGAAGCATGGTAATGTGCACATAAATTGATTTGGGTCTCTAAGCCTGTCCTCTCTGATGCCATTTGGCTTTGATTTGGGGGTATGGTTCTACAACAAAACGTCCCTGTAGCGCGCTCCTCGGTTCTTGGAGGTTTAGGGGGGCCACTGTTTCAGTGGTATTTTGAGAGCAGCCACTTTGTGCATATATTGCCAAATGTTAGGTCTGTCTCCCATCATCCCCGCCCATACCCCCAATGATTGGGGACTAGATGGGTTATGTTATGTTGTTGTTGTTGTTGTTGTTTTGTTTGCCTTTTGTTGCTTTGTTGTTATTTTCTCAGTTGTTTCTTATCAAAAATTGAAACGTTGATGATGGGTACGTACGAAGTGCAATTTTGTTCACCCTCTTAAGTGGAGGGTGAACAAAACTCGACTCGTACGTTAAGTTTTGACGAGTAACGACATCACAAGAGTTATCGTTCCTAAAAAAAAAGGAGTATTTTACTGTCTTACTGCACGGCTTTCAAATTTTGATCTTCTATATTAATGGAACTTTCCTAGCCGGTAAAAAAAAATTTAATTAGTTCCTATAATAATGAGATTCCTCTTTTCCTAAATAATTTGGCTTGCTATCATTGTGCCATTTACCAATATATTTTTTTATATCTGCCTAACTAAACAGGAAAAGACAGGTGGAGAGGGAGTTAACCAAAAAAAGGAGGGGCAAGGGAGTGGTGGAGTGAGAAATAGTGAGGTATAGCATTCCTATTAAAGGAACCCCTAATAGGCTAGCTAATATGTATGGTCTGCGCCTATATAGATATATAGGGTTTTTATTTTTCAAAGGTCAGGGTGTTCGGACTAGCTTACGCGTACCTCAACTAATTCCTTCCCCGGTCAAATGCAGGTCATCCACGCCGGGACTAAGGAATTACTTTCTCACAGCCTAACCCCAATAATCGAACACTGGTCAGTTGTGTGAGGTGTAAACACACTAACCAACCAGACTAACCCTTCGGTGTTCTACATATATATAGATATATGTAGCTATCTATTTATTAATTTACATTAGTTAGTGAAGAATGTGTGTAATGGGCCCTTTGACATTATGGGATTGACCTTGCATTTGTGGGGTTCATCAACTCTTGGGAGTGGTGGAAATCCAAGTCATGTTGAAGTGGTTTTGTCCACTCTTTCTTTGGAGCATCATTGTCACTCATTGCCAATGAGTTTTTTTAATAACACACTCAATTCCTCCACCCTTTGTAGAAATATATTCATTGCTTTCGTCCAAACTATAAGGCATCCCTTTCCATGTATAATGTGTTTGGCTTGTAGCCATTGTTGATGAAAGCTATTGGTGTACGATCATAAATTTGAAGTGAAATTCGTGGAGAGTATAAGAAAGATGATGAAAGATATAATAAGAAGACAACCAAGTAGAAAAATAATACATATATGTTCTATTAATGTTTCCCGTTTTGCAGATATATAATCCCTAGTTGGGATAAATTACGAGCATCAGTCTCTTGATTCTCATGATTGTACATTTATGTCCATAAATTGTTCTAAAAAGGGTAAATTGATGTACAATACGAAGTTTTCTTAATTTCGTCATTTCACGATATGCGGGTGCCTGCTTCCAGAGAGTCAGACAGTTGTCACACCCTTTAGTATTGGATTTATTCTTTTTGTCATTGAAACGAATACAAATGCGTCCAACATATATCAATGAAGTGAAGAAAAACTATGTCATTTCTTATTATTCGCGAACATTTTTTTTTCTTGATTAATTGCCTAGATCCAATGATCCAAACAACACCTAAATACGTCTAATTATATGGAATTGAATTGAAAGGTTAAGGCTACTCATAACCAACGCGGTTCTTTGAAATGGCTAGCAAGTGGGCATCTCCACCAAAATGCTCTTTTGAATTTCACTAATGTTAGTAGGAGTAGCCCTAATTACGATCTAGTCAATGGCACTTTTGTATTGGAATTGCTTTTTAGAGCCTTGAGAGAGTAGTGGTGATGATACCGGAATAACAAATTGCTCTCTCCCTCTCTCTCTCACGCGATTTTTCATCACTTGTATTACTTGCGGAGACGAAATTAGAATCTTCATTCAGGAGGAGTCAAACTAAGAGATATCAATGTTTAATCGCGCCATTATCGTTGTATGTTTGTTGTTTTACGGTATAATACTTTTTATATCATCTCTCTCTCTCTCTCTCTCTCTCTCTCTCTCTCTCTCTCTCTCTCTCATCGGACATTGAAACTGACACAACAAAAAGGCATGGACAATAAGGCTTCCACACTATATTTTGTGCCAATATTAATTTGATGCATCAAGACATCATTATACCATCATGGGGGGAAAAAAATATGTACTTCTCGAATCGGAACTTACTGCATGAAAGAAAAAAAATTTGGAACAAATAAATGCCATAAATAGTTTTGCTCCTGCTTTTGTATTGTCTCCTCTTCGGAAAACCCTAGAAAAAGATTTCAGAAACTCTCTAAAGCATAATCTGAAGAATCACTGCAACCAGGACGCTTCCAATCAACTCATCTAAGGTAAGGCCCGTTGAAAACGTTCAAGAGCGCAAAAATATCTACAGTCGCAAAGAACCTGTTGTTCAGGAACTCGGGACGAAATCGCTCTGCAAGCCATGAAAATGCAGGTGATGATCATATTTTCAAACCCAACAGAAAAGGGCGGAAATTAGATTCTGACAGTAGAATCCAGAGACACTTCCACGTTCCCGTACCGACTAAGGGCGCAAGGATCATGCTTCGGTTAATTTTAAGCGGGGAACGATATTCATTGATTGAAGCTCCTACAAGCACACAAGAAAAGAGTTTTAGTATGAATTAGGAAAACGAGAAGGGAAAAAGAAACAGAAAAGGAAAAAATGCAAACACCTAAGCCAGACAAATGCAAGTGTCTTATTAGTGGTTTGGGGGGAGATATGAAGACTGGCATTTATTGTCTCCTCGAATACTATGTTAAAGAATCAGACTCAGAACCAATAGGTTATGAGTGCAGAGACGGGCAACGCTCATATACTAACTTGGGAGGAGTTAGAATATCCATGGGACAAACCCTAAAACTCAAATTGGAGGACCAAGAGTCCCTTATCATGGCTACCAGGTTGGAATTGCAGTAACGTGGCAATGGCATGTCATGAACTCATGGAATGAGAGAGAATAAAAACTACGACGAAGGTTCTGCTCAAATTTGAATGCAAAACCTGTTTCCACCTGTACCGCTCTTCAACCAACAGGAAATTCCTCATAAGATATTTAATTTTAAGTCAAACCATTGCCACATTGAATTTTACATTAGAGGGATGAAAGGAATTTAATCATGCGTGAGGGCGCTAATTCTAACTAGAAACTATATGCGACCTGTACCGCTCTTCAACCAACAGGAAATTCCTCATAAGATATTTAATTTTAAGTCAAACCATTGCCACATTGAATTTTACATTAGAGGGATGAAAGGAATTTAATCATGCGTGAGGGCGCTAATTCTAACTAGAAACTATATGCGATGAGGTTTGCTAACAAACAAGCATTAACTGTATACAAAGTACCTGGAATAACAGCTTGCACGCATATGGCAATTTCAGGGTAGAAACATTCTCCCCGTTCTTACATGTAGAACAAATACTGATTTTTAACTTATGATTGTAGTATCCTAACAAACCACACTTCCGGCAAACCTGCACCGAAACACATTCTTAGCATTCCAAGAACAAAAATTACCACTGCTTGCAGTTAATGACAAAGGAATAGTAATTCAAATGGAAAAATGACAGTTGTCGCCCATCATAAATTACAATAGTCTTCAATGGAGATAAACAACAGCAGCAAAGACTGCTTTGGAAACCACAAATTTTACAGCAATGGCCTCCTATTAATGTTTACCATGCATATCTTCTCAGTTTGGATCACAACCGAATCCATTATTTGGTGAAGTTACAATGGATGGCACCAGCGATTAACAGTCTAATGCTTTGCAATGGTTGTCAATGTCTCCTTGTGAGCGAACCCATAAAGTTTGCTCAAATGAGGGCTAGAACGTGTACGGAACTTGCAGTGATAGAGGTTAGCAGTGGATTTTAGCCTTTTAGGTACCAAACATGAAACTTATTTCGGGAAACATAACAAAACTAGCATATATGCAACAAAAAACATATCAACATATACCCGACCATATATGGGATGGATGATTATATCTGTGAAGCATATAGTTCCCTTGTTGAAGGCAAGAACAAAAATAACTTTGAGACGCCCTAATTGTCATCAGATTGAAAGGGTAATTGGTAGGTTCTGAAAGAACTGAAGAAAAAAGCAGTTGAGTATGAAACAGAATCTTCAAGAGAAATGACTAGTCCATTTTGATTTTGGATGAGAAAAACAGTGGTAAATGGGATGTTGAGAGAGGGAGCACACGGCAAAGTTTCTCAACATATTAAAATCCATCGAGTTCCCACACGGGTTCACCTTAGAGAGAGCAGCTTGGCCTTCTGTTCCCAGGAATGATCTCCCAAGTCCTAACCCATTATTATCAATCACCTTGTTCCTAGGCAACTTTCGTGATACAGAGAAAGAGCTAGTCCAATTCTTCTACGTCAGTTTTCAGCCTATTCTAATCTCTCAAGTTCAAGTCAGCCTTCAAGTCATCACTTCTGAAAAAGACACCATTTGAGGATATGTACCATCTCCATGTGGCATTTAACAAACAGTCACAAAGAAGAAAAAATCCTCCCATAGATAAAAGGAAAAAGCCTTTAAGACTTTGTATGTTTTCTTGCCACATGCCTTAATTTGGTGGTTGCATGTCAAACAACTGGTTTTCGCATCGTGTAGTATAGAAACCTTCCTAGGCCTCTAAAACAATGTGAAGTACTTGAAATTGACATAAGAAAATACTAAAATCCACAAGAATTACTTGCAACAGAGTACTAATATATTTTGTCCACCTTCTATGAGTTGCGAAAGAAAAAATTGGAAAAGAAAAATGGGGGTGGGTGCAGGATGCATAGATGTGGCACACCTGAACCTCAAAAGGATCACTCGAAATCATTAGGCGCTCGTAGATCAACATACTAGCTCCATAAGCAATCAAACAATCACGTTCCATTTCACCAACCCGAAGTCCTGAAAAACGGGTATCAACTTAATTCATACCTCTTCCTGAGATAATCATGAACCAAAGTTATATTCAAAGTCAAAGAAAATAAGAACCTCCGTTTCGACTTCTGCCTTCAGTAGGTTGTCTGGTTATCATCACACGGGGTCCACTGCCACGAGCATGCATTTTATCTAGGACCTACAGTTCGAGAAATTTGGAGACCAGGAAGGTTAAAGATTCGTACTGTGAGGCATAGTTTGACCGAAGCATTTGCCATTAGCAAAAACCATGTCTGAACGAGAAGGCAAAAATCTTCCTCACACACTATTCATTTTCTTTGATTTGTTTAATAAAATAACATTGAAGCCATGCATATTGTGACAATTAAAACAAATTAACGAGCTATGCAATTGCATAAAAATTCAAACGTTAGTGAGAAAATAGATGGGAAATGCACTATATCTGTAAAATGGATATCCGCTTGGACTTATTCATACTAAGGAACAAGTAAAATATAGGGCACAGCCACTATTCCTTGCACAGCAATGAAAAAGCGGTTAAAATGTCGGAACACGCTACAAAAGACAATAAGCTACGAAGAATATGAAACACCCAAACTATCCACGCTATATGTACAAAAATTGGCGAAACAAAGCAGGAAAAGCTCAATCTTCAAAGTTAATTGAGGCTGAATAGTATGAACAGGAAGATCAAGATGATACTTCTTGCCGTGTAGATAATAAATGACTACCATGTGTAAGCTAAAAGCCTAAAAGCACAATTAGAGAGCTAGACTGCTGTATTATAGTACAAGGAATTAAACAGACCAGGGGCTAAAAAAACGAAGTATGATGCTACCTTCCAGTAAAATCAAGAGCTGGCTAGCACAATTCTTACACTAAACAGCTATTGAATACAAGTAGTTTACGCTGCCCTTCAAAAGGGGCGGAAGAGCTCTTAATGAATATTGGCAAATATATCAGAGCATATTAAGCCCCATAAATCATAATCCCTCACCAGTTTATCAGAAGCCATACTGATTTGCTTTTACTAAAAAAAAAATTATATTATCAGTTCAGCCAGCAATTGCAGACCAACATAGTGAATGAAATGACTGATGTCACCATACTTTATGCCTACACAAGCCATTGCATGGTCAAATCATAAGCTTCGGAAGATCTAAAGCTCACCATGTGTTTCAACTTTTGGTAATATATAGGCCCCATGAAGATATATGCCTGCAGTGGTGAACCAGTAATGCCTGAAAAGAATGAAAACATCAGGATAATTTCATTCCAACTGGCAAGAAAAGATAACTTTAACCTTACGTGCATGCACATCTGTGCATGTCATCTTCATTCTTAATCTAGCCCAATGAACACTTTAGGAGCCATATTGATGATGCAGAACAAGAAAATCTAAGACATCATATCTGTCTATCCATATTATAACAAGATCAGACACAAATCCTGAAGTACTAGCTGGTGCATTCCCAATACGACCAGAAATGTCAATTGTTTCAGAACTAAAAAAAAAATTTGAACTTCCCAATTTAGAAAATATAGGATACTAGTTGAATGCTCTCGGTTAATTGTCTTGCATACCTCAAATATGAAGGATAACTACAGAAGAAGAAACACAATTAGCCTTTCAAATTCTTGCATTATCTCTCAAGACCAGTGAGATATAGTGAGGATAAATCATCTATAATCTGGACTAAGGCCGATGTTCATGCAACATAACACTCAACTTTATCACGTGAAAAGGCTAAAACTGTAGAAGTTAGCTACGGTAAAAGGAAACAATTACTTTCAAGAGTGGTACAAGATCTAACTATAATAGATGGGACACCCATTAATAAAAGGGAATAGTTGTCAAAAAAAAATCTTCAAACACCCATTAGGAGACTCCAAAATTCATCATGGTAAATGTCGTGCCCCGATTTGTAGAATACAAACAAAATTCTTGTTTTGATATGGAGATAAATACTGCGAGTGGTGGGGGGAAATTGGGTGTCAATAGAAAACTGTATAATACAATTATTTCAAGAATCAACATCCAACATATCGTGTAAACCACCATAAAAAACAGTAGGATATCAGGTAAGTATATAATGATAGGTTTATGAGGAAAAATGGAAACCTGAATAAAGGAAGTCCTTGCCACTGTAACTGAAGCCATGCTTCACAAGTGTGTCACTGTTAACAAGAAAGACACAATAGTCAACAATTGATGCCTGTGTAAAAGTTAAAAGAGATATCCATGAAAGAGGAATAAAGCACCTTATAGCCTCAACTCTGTCTGCGTGACCACTTGGTTCTCCAAATGCACTGCCATAGTGAAACTTTCCATTTGAAACTCCAGCTTTACTCCCAAGGAGCTCTATCATCTTTCCAACTGTCATTCGACTAATGATAACAACAAATTGAAAATCATATATTATTAATGATGAGAAACTGGAAAATTCTTAAAACAATAGTTACCAATTCCTGGAATATAGGGAAACCAAAAGTGCTAAACTATAGTAACCACGGCCCACGGGCAGCAGAAGAAGGAGCATCCAAGTTTAATAGTAGAAACTAGAAACTTACACATGTTCAAGTTAAAGGACAGCATAGCTTAAAGTAACAAGTGTTCAAGTTCATGATGGCTAGTAACGTTTGTAGTACAACTTTCATCCTCGCAACAAAGCTTGCAGTATATTACAAGCTATGTGACATGGACTCCTCCAAATTGGTTAAGTATCATGTCAGAAACTAACACTTTAGTAAGGATATGGGTTGCATCCAATATGCCTAGGTTGCCACGCACCCAAGAAGTAAGTTGTTCAGTTTATTTTACACCAAGAATAAAACCCCTGTTTACGCATAAACTGCTCAGTTTTAGTTTTAGGAAACATCATTCTAACCTTTTTTGTATGTTCTTCGTTGAATCGCTAAGAATCTAATTGATTAATTGCCACCTACTTTCAGGGTGTCAGTTCATGAAATGCTTCTCTAACACTGTCGGCATTCACCTGCAAATCTTGCGGTATGAAAGATACATGTCATTATTGAACTTGTCCTGCAACCACCCTCCATATTGTAACCAATATTTCTCCTCGGGAAATAGCCCCATCTTATTTTATCACCGATATAACTATTAGCATTTAAAACATGATGCATTCACCAACCCAATTTGCTACCATTTTTGGTCTCCCCCCTCTAAGAAGCCAGCTTGAAAGGTGGAGATCATAACTAGCAACACAAATTATAATTGCTCTTCAAGAAGGCAATACAGAATTGTAACAGTTTAGCATGTCGAACATTCCTTTTCAATGATACCGCTTCATACCAATGGTGCAATAAACTGTCTTTTGTTCACCCGAAAATTTTATTAATACTGAACTAGATCAAATTACCTTGGAAATCCATGCGGGTTCATAATCAAATCAGGGCAGATGCCACGTTCAGAAAAAGGAAAATCTTCCTGTTGGATAATGGTGCCACAAACACCTTTCTGACCGTGTCTGCTACTGAATTTGTCACCAACCTGAGCAAGATTTCCATTAGAAAAAAGCAGAAAGAAACCGAACCAAACTCTAATTGAATAATCCATGAGGAATCTGAGATAGAAGCATAGAAATCCTTACCTCTGGCCTACGAGTGTGGCGGATGATAAATTTCACATTCAAATTAAAACTCTTATCACTGAAGAGAGCTACTCTATCCACCACTGCTGTCTCCCCTTCAGGACCTTTGTATGTTTGTATGCTTGGCTTATAATCTCTGAATGTTGATATAGTGGTAAGCTTCAATGCAACCAACAGAATAACCTAAGGTTCCATCAGTAAGAGTACAGACTCACTTATCTGTCAGTGTCAATGGTGAAACCATTGCTCCCCTAGTAGCCACTGGAGACTGCCTATTGATATAGATGTCATGTGGTCTAATTATTTCTCCAGGCGCAGCTAGCCCATCATCATCCAGGATCTACATAATTGGAGCACTTAATCACAGACAATCAATATAAATTTCACAAAATATTGAACAATAATGAAAGTTGAGAAACATTATAAAGGCACAATGTCTAGATTGAGAACTTAGCCAGTTACTGATTCAACTCACAAAAAGTCAGCTATGTTGTACACTACTCTACTACTTTGATGTTAAGGAGGCATGTCTGAAACCAATGGACCTAAAGTGAGGAGTTGAGATGGATAAGTAGTAAAACATAGAACAAAAATCAAACAAGCCAATCAAACGACTTAATTGGAATTCAGAAACTGTGCCAAATGAGGGGAAGCAAGATAAGACGTTTTCAAATATCCGAACTAGAAAAACTACAGTCCGGTGCAGTTTCAAAGTCAAAGCTGTTGAAAGAAAAAGATAAAGGCCGCCGAAGAGCAAGGTTAAAGCGTAAGAAAGATACTTAGAACACAACTTTGACATAAATGATGCAAAAAAATCTTACCTAAATAATCAAAGCTAGGGCTTGTCAAGCTGAATGGATGACAATTTTTCCTAATGGCCCTTTCCTTGGTTCATGCCTCATGGTATCATACCAGCCCATCCTATATTGTTTAACAGTTGTTAAGTGTTTGACCTAACAACACTGGATTGGTCCATCAAAATCCACTTTGACTGTCCCAAACTAAGAATTCAAATCATGTAGGATTTAGTTCTTATGTAAATTAACTATCACAGGCATCAACGGAAAAAAAACTGTCACCACAAGGAGATCATATCATTTCTGCAAACAACAAAACACATAGTGTCATTGTAAACTAAGAAAGGTCACCAAACTATTGTAGACATTGGTAAATACACGAAAATGGTTTCAAGACAGACATCTGAAAGGCTAACCAAGTTCGCAGTTGAGTGATTTAAATGGAAGTAGATATGATATTTTTTTAGTTCTCAGCTGATTAAGTTAACAAAGTAGATCCTCATTGTGCTAGAACATTCAATGCTGCCAGCAGTTGATCAATAAAGACAAACGCAACCCAGCACAAGTCTTGTCCAACACTATTTCTAAAATCTACTTTTGCAGTTCAAGTGGCATCCTCTTCACCAAATATTTTTTTCCTCAAGAAAAAATACTCTGTACATGATTGTATCAGGGATGGTGCAAGCATATTATACCTGCATCCTCTCTGCATCAGGCCCCACCCTTTGGGGTCTAATTATTCTGTCCGATGTGGTATTCTCGTACTTCTGATTAATAGCAGACATTCTGTTGATGGAAATAATCAACAAAAGACCAATTATAAACAAATATATCCAACAAAAAAATGTGGCATAGGCATGTAGAATTGCAACTTTTAAGAGGAAACAGATTAAAAATGGGGTGATCTGTCCAAATACTTTTTCATCACAATACAACGACCAAAGCCACGATCCAAAGATGATTTATTCATCACTATTGCATCCTCTATATCATAGCCACTGAAACTCATAACAGCCACAGTCGCATTCTGGCCTGCTCCAAGTTTATCATATCCAACCTGCAAAAGCACGTTTTTACTAGCCAGATTCCATACCCAAGCAACCATATGCAAGAATTCATCATACTAACCAGCTCAATTGTTCTTGTCGTCAGTAGAGGCCGTTGAGGATACACTAGAAGGTAGATTAGTGTGTCCATCCGACGTAACTACAAGATGAAGAGATTGACTTGTCACATGGAAACCAAGTTTCATGTTATGTATAAGCTCTCTCTGTTTATATTATAGAAATAGAAAAGATAGATATCTAACAGGTTGGAGCAGAAAATTTTGAAGTACCAGAGGAAGAGAGGAATGGGAATGACAAATAAAAAAAGGAATGACATAAGCATTCCCAAACAGCTGCCTCAAATTTCAAACCATGAAAAATATAGAACCACACTAACCACAACATCCCCAACAATGCATACCCCACTAACATGCACAAA
Source organism: Rhododendron henanense subsp. lingbaoense (assembly GCA_020567845.1). Lineage (NCBI taxonomy): Eukaryota > Viridiplantae > Streptophyta > Magnoliopsida > Ericales > Ericaceae > Rhododendron > Rhododendron henanense. Next base: position 43,300,341 of record CM036315.1, on the reverse strand, counting down.
AGAAATACCAACAGAGAGTAATCTAGAAGAGGAAGCAGGTAAGATAGGAGTCAACAGACATGTATGGAAAGCCATTTTATATCAAAATAATTGGCATTTGAGTCATTGAAAAGAAAGGTTGAACAGCTGAGTTCCACTAGTCGAACTAGTGTATGCACTCAATCCTTTAGCTCATCAAGTCACCTCCGCACATAATCAACCCCAAAATAAGCATAACTTTTGGGTGAGAAGGCCGGCAAGAGATAACAATGATGACACAACATATAAACCAAAATGGCAGTATATTACTTTTTTTTTAATTAACTCAGGTGTCCGGGCCAGCTTACCCAAATCCCGACTAATCCTGGGGGACCAATCCCACCGCCCACTAGCGAGGGTCCCAATTAAAGCCAGAGCAAAGCCCAGTATGGGCTGGCCCCAAAGGAGTTGATAGCACCTGAGAGGTTTCGAACCTGAGACCTTCGGAGGGAGCAAACCCCCAAGTCCTAAGCCTTGACCACTTGGCCATAACCCTATGACTGTTTACATAACAACGGTTAGGATATACACCTTAATTAAATAGTCCTATCCCATACAATCATAAGTTATTAATCAAACTGGCCGTATACACTTGCATCTCAAATCAGTCAACACAAAGATAAGGTGGAATTAATACGAGTTTATCATTAAAATTTCATCTACTCTTTGGAGCAGTTGATTCCATGTAATGTAACTCCTATAAGAACTTTCAACGGAAAGAATTCTTGAGAAAAGGAAAAACAGTTACAACAAACACTATTGGATTTGTTCACTTACCTGGTTATAAGCGATATTGCCCATAGCTTGCTTCCCCATAGCACACTACACCAGGAAAAAAAAAAAAGGGAACAAACAATTGTAACCCACTATTACTGCTACCAATAATCCAAGACATCAGCAGGGGAGAATGAAGAGAGAACAAAGACCTGATAGGTATTTCTCGGAGACTGGTTGTGATGAGGAAAAGGAATCAGGCCAGCACAAACACCCAAGATGGTGAAAGGCTCTATTTCAACATGAGTTGTTTCAGACGTAGCCTCTCCTTCATATAAGGCAACCTGTTAGATGGCAATAATCAACTATGAGTTCCTCCAATGAAGTGTTATGTCTAAAAACAAATGCCATGTCATTAATTATTGGAGAGCCACGAACCAAAGCATTATTCTCCTCATTAACATCAAGATACTCTATCAAGCCCTCGCGGAGAAAATCATGGAAATTGCGGACTCCATCCTTCAAGAAGAAATCTTTCAGAAGAAGAAACAAACATAAGTGTCGAGAACAAACGCATGTAACACATTTACCAACAACTCCTTCATATGGTGCTCCTTGATTCTTGATACACCCTTGTCAGCAATAACAAGTGGACGGCAAACACGACCTCCATCTGATGCAATGTAAACACAACGCTGAAAAAACATGATTTCTGAGTATTAGCAGTCCTTGTACACATCAATAACCAGAAAAATGTTGCAAGAACATGAAACAAAGTCCAAGATACGAGCTCAGTAGTAAATGCGTGTACAAACACAATCAGCAGAAGTGCACAATGCCATACTAACAGAAATTTATTTGAAAGTTTTGAACAAGGCAAACCTTCTTTCGAAAGCAGAGACAGCAAGAGGAAACAAATAAGGCCATTATTTAGTGGCTACTGGCTACCCTGTCGATTAAATGCAGGGCGGGATGGTCAGAATGCAAGCCCAATCTCTTCCATTAGTTGAACAGAGTGGGTGCCCTCAAATTCAACATGATTTACCCTTGACAGCCCAAGAATTTGATAGTACACTAGTAACTTCACTCAGACTTGTTCCCAGAGATTAGAAATAAACATGTGATATGCAATGTCTCTGCTTAGTTTATTTTCTTCTCTAGTTGGACTTCTTGCCCTCTTCCTTTTTTAACACTGTTTCTCTTCAGCTAATGAAATTCATTTGTTACTCATCAAGAAACCACCTCAATGAAACAAGTATGTGATATTTTGAAAAAAAAAATCAAGAAACACATTGAGACCATTGCACGTCATCCACTTTGAATTCTTTGACAAAAAGAAAACGAACTTGATAATCACTTGAGGATTTTAATGCCTCCTGAAGAAGAAACCAAGAGGCAGCCATACAAACAATTTAGCAAAGGATTGTCCTAGAAAGTCTAGACACTATTATGAAAAAGAATAAGTTATCAGGAAAGCCTGAAAATGTTCTATCAGAAATACTCTAATTGTCCTTCCAAAGACATCATAAGCACGAAGAGATCGTTCCATGTACTATAACCTTAAGGACAAGGACTTTTATACACTAAGTGAGGAGGACTGAAAAAGAAGATTTAAGACCAAGAGATCCCAATGAGCAGATAAATATCCACACCTACTTACATCTACACACACACACAACACACCCCTTGGACATATGAGAAGTAGAAGACTAGAAGGTACAGGCATGAATCGCGACTGATACCAAAAACTACAACTTAGAAAAAATGGAAGCCAGAAGATGACCGGTTGTTTCATCTAGCATGAAACCTTAGGACGTCTCTCAAGGACACAAGGATCTTGACCATCCACTCCAGTGACCAGAATAGTTCCTTCAACAACAAAGCTGAGATAGTTGATGTGTAACTTTTGGTTTATGATTCTTAATCATAGTGTTTGTGATGTAGTATTTCACCTTTTGATTGTAGTTTTCAAAATGTTTAAACATGTTGATATACGAAGTCCAATTTCCTGAAGAACGCTACTCAGCAAGTTTGATGTCTTTGCCATTAAAAGTTCAAAACAGAAACAGATAGCCAGTAACCACATCCAGAAAAGCTAGCCGCATAATAGGTTGATAAACTTATGCATGCACCACGATTTTGACAAGTTTGTCGACCTTAAAATGATGAGATCAATCAAGTGTATTAAGACCATATTAAGGATTACAGGGGGATGTGAACACTCTTGAGTAACAAGCACCTTAGAGAAGATGCATGTCAGTAGGTCAATTGCCACACACAACTACAAAGCAAGGATTAGCAGAAATATATACATCGACAAACTGTGGAAAAGTTCAATGTGAAGTCCCATCGTGGAGCTTTCTCAAGCATTATCTCCTATTTACCAGGAGAATCATTTGGGGGGGACAAAGGTACCCAAAAAAATTGCATATTTTGTGTGCACTGTGACGCAGGGTAAGATTCTCGCACATTGACAACCTTATTCGTAGAAGAACAGATCATGTCGAGCGGTATGGCATAAGTATATGGAAACTCTGTGGATCACCTAGTCATCCACAGTTTGATGGCCCTAGATTTGGACTCCATTGCTCTCTCTGTTCGAGATGGCATTGGTTCTCCATTTTAGTGTCATGGAGCTCTTATTTTCATGGAGCAGCTAGAGTTGACAAGAAAAACAAGGCTTGATGTTTCAGGACTTTTAGAATTGATGTGTACTATTTGGAGGGGCTACCGTAAGAGGACTTTTGAAGGCATGGATGCACCTATGTTTGTGTCAGAATGTAGAACTTTGGCCATTTCGTATAATGGGTTCTTGGAAGGTGTTGAGCCTTAGGTGAACCAATCTCTGCAATTTTGTTCTTTATTTGTAGCACAATGTTAATGTATAAGTTTCTGCGAATATGGGGAAGTATTGCTCAGCTGGATATCAAATAACGTGCATTACCAACTTTGATAGACTACAACGTATAAGCTATTCTCCCCCCCATCACATACTGTTAGTCTTAGTCCTCTATTCCACTTTGAGATGTCCCAAAATATCAAGTCCTCTTTGGACGAAACCTCTTGAATAATTAAAAATGGTCTTAAAAGAGAGGATTAAGGGATACTGTTACTGTAGTAATCAAAGCCAACTTTCTACAGAGACATGCATTTAGTGCATGTTCCCTTAAAAGGTTGGAACTCCCAAAAGGGGGCAACATTAAGGGACAGAGGGAGTAATGTAGTTACAAATGACTTACAACAACTAATGAAGAAACACACTTTGATGGAGTATCATGGCGTAGAAAATCATTTATGATTAAAGCATGGAAAAATTGCTTTGCATGGAAGACCAATCGTTGAAATTCGCCACAAAAAATCTGTATAGTGTAATAACGTGTACCGAGAAGATAAGATTGCCAAGCAAAATAGCTTACTTGCTTCTCATTAACGAAGACAGACACGAACTCGCCAACTTTACCAGCTCTTCGCAATTTTCTCATCGCATTAGCAAAACGCTTGCATGAAGTAAAATAGGAACAGTGAGGAGTGAACTATACGAAAAATACTGTACAAAAAGAGACAGGCATGCACAGAATACAGTAATATATACCTGCGGCCTCCTATGCTTTCCAAGAATAAGCCCATTTAATAAAATCAGATATGAATCCTGTGTATGGAGTTCTTCTCCAGACAGTAGTGCCAAATCTTCAACCCCCAAACAATAGCACTAGCAACAGTATTATATTGTTACCATATGTCATAAAATTCAGAGGACCAAGAAAAGGAAACATATAAAATTCAGAGGACCAAGAAAAGGAAACATTTCAAGAACGACAATCCACATTGAGCACTGAAATCACAGCATCTTTCAGTCATCCATCATTTCTACCTCTCTTTCTAATGTTTTCAACACTTGTATACAGAATTGCATAGCTTTTCCAATTAAGTACGTTAGATTGGAACAACGGATTATTGAGTTGAGTTGTACCTTTCCCACACGATTGACAAAAAAGAATTAAGAAATGGTGCGACATTTCCAACAGCAATATAATTGGCCATGCATATGAAATAGGTTAATTCCGGACACCATACGGATATTTATTTACTTATTTTTCTAATTATCATTACTAAATCAAATGAGTAGCAAACATTATTATTACTAACAATTGAAGACATGCACACACATGCATGATTATTCTTTATCTTACCAACCCAATCCATTCAAAAGAGAACAGTGCTAAACTGATTTATCCAATTGTAGCATCCACCACAGCTGCTGTAATCTTAAAATCTCATGCTGGTAAATGATCATACAGAAAGTAAAGGAAAGCTTCCAGGCCAATCTGTCACATATGATTTCAACTCTCAAGCAATCTAACCACTGAACCTCTAAAAGATGACCCACCTTTCAGAAAACCTAGAAACAGTAAATCTGCATTGACAATAGGCGTTCAACGAAGTAAAGAAATACATAGGACGGGACAGGCCATTTAGAGATAGAGAGTGGTTTCGTTGTCAAAAGACAACAAGGGTGTGACAAGTGGAACAAGGAGGAGTCTTTGCCAGTCACCTATGACGCACTGGTATTTGCAAATGCTACGCAAAAAGGCATGGCAATACATACACGAAGAAACGTACCATGGGTTTTCCATACCTACTAAGGTGTAGTACATTTTGGGTACCGGGCAGTACAGCTCAAAAATATTAATTTGCCTTGTGTTTTTTCATTACTATTGATGTACTAAATGCTTGAGATTTGCAACTAATTCTATTTACTTCTCTTCCTATCCTAGAGAACCTTTAACTTTATTTTTTGTCTGATCAAATAGTTGTAACAGGACTAGTTTTAAACAAGGTTCTAAAAGACGCTAGGCGCTCCCAAGTCGGCCGGGTACCGCCTAGCACCTAGGCGGGGGACTAGTCGGTTGCTTAATCGCCTAATCACCTAGGCGTTGGAACCCTGTCTAGCGCCTAGGTGGGGACTAATCGGCCCTAGGCGGGGACTTTTAGAACCCTTGTTTTAAAGACCCGCAAAATAAAACAAAAGCACGAAGTTTAGATTCGTTGCCAGGCTACATAGAGTGAAAATTGAATCTGTATTACAAGCATAAAAAATAAACAGACAAAAGATAAAAGAACAATGGAACAGGACTTGTTACTCCACCTGAATACTAACCTGAATCCAAGCCTATTCTTAAGAATCTTAACATTACCCATTTATAAATATTATTATCTAGTGTCCAATTTTGACCCCAATATTTACTCCAATTTTGATGGCATCAATGGAGTGGGCAATATAAATAATCTAATCCAGCAAATTATCAATTACATCAGCATCCAGTAAAGGATCAACTATCTTGCAAATAGAATACTACTGTGATTTTCCAGGTGCCATGGCAATTCAAATAGATTGGAAGAAATTAGTCACACCAAATGTTAGTATAATAGTAACAACATCCATATGAGCAAATATGGCTTCACTAGACTTTGATGGTATCCAAGGGAGCAGAAAGTGTACCAGAGAAATTATCGGGCCTTCCTCTTCATCAGTTGTAACATGAGTCATCAAGGCAAGGTTTTTAACCAATCCACAGGCTTCACCTTCTGGAGTATCACAAGGGCAAAGCATGCCCCACTGTGATTCAAACGATTTTTACCACAAAAGATACATATGATCAAACAGATAAGCAAAAGCTAACCATGTAAAATCCCCAAAATTTATAAGGAACACCAAAACTTAGTGAACTTTCAAGCCTCGATGGAAACAAGACGATAACCTTACCTGGCTAGGTTGCAACGCTCTAGGTCCACTAACTTTCCTGGACTTCTCAAACTGTGGTGAGATCTTTGTCATGTGGCCCAATGTCCCTATAAAGGAAAGTCTCGCTACAACCTGTAAAAAGAAGGCTTGCTTTTGGCTTAGGTAATCTTGCAAATAAAAAACCCCATAAGGAAATGTGAGATCACATATAAAAAAAAACAACCTGGGTCATTCCTTTTCTGTGCATCTTGAACCTCTTGACATCCCAGTTACCAGTTGAAAGCGTCCTTTCTAACCCATGAGTGATACTATCACCCTTTACATACTGACAGCCAAAAGGGAGGAGTCACACGGAGAATTTAATCACGACATGAATGTGAAAAATAAAATTCAATAATATTTGCTGCAAGTAAAGAAGGATGACAACATGACACATAAATTCAAAATGGCCATGGACGATATCTATCCTAAGCCAAAGTAGTTCAAACTTCAACATTCACAATAAATAATATAGGTTGTCAAAGAATTTTGTATAATTGGGTCACACCCATCAAGCATGCAATGTTGCAGAGACACAAATATTAACGCTTATACTCACGGCTCCATGGTTGGGTAATATTCCAATAATCCATTAAAAACAACATTCTCCAAGCAGACTATAAGATGCCAGACGTCCTTAGAGATTCCCCCATCGCTCTCCATGAGTCCATGCCAATTAGGATATCTCATCTGGACTCGTTATAACTTGTGTGCTGCCAACATGTTATTATTAGGGTGCTAGACAATTCATAACGTTTGCTTAATTAGTTATAATGCATTCAATGGGATGAGACTGCCGCTTGGGTGTATCTGTAGGTTGTATTTTATTGGCCAATCTAGGTTGTATTTTATTAGCCAATCGTAGCAATACCAAAGCCCAGGATTGGCCCGCAAAGGAGATGCTTGGTCGCAAATGATCCAAATTTTGCTTTGCACCACTCCATTACACTTATGGGAGTCGAAGGAATAGCCTTACAAAAAGCAGTCAAGGACGTAGACAGCTGTTAGCAGAGCAAGAACGCCCGAACTTCCCAAATATGTGCAAGCAATGAAGCAACAATGAAAAAGAAACATCAGTACCAGAATCAAGGCTTTACACAACACAGTGAAGATTAATTTACAATCAATGTAAGTCACTGAAAACAATTTCAGCAATATACTAAACACTATTGCTGAAGCAACTTGCTGGCAAGGTAGGGATATGAATGAATGTAAGAGTAACCTTAACTGCAAGGAAGTCATTTAAACAACCAGATTATCGGTCCGCCCAATTTAACATTTTGGATTTGGATTCGATCCTCTACCACATTTTATATACGGGCCTTTTGCAGAACTTTAATCACTTGCTTTCAACAGTGTTCCAACGTAATCAATAGTTCAATGTTACCTCTATTGACTAGTGTCCAAGTCACATCACCGCTGCCAAGTATCTCTAAGGGGGAAGAGGGGGGGGACTAAGAAGACTTAATCGGGTTTGTGCAACGAATCATGTGCAACAGTTTGGTTACTAATAATTGTAAACACACAAAGGCACATTCACTACAGAGTAAAACCAATGGAACGAAAGCTACTGTTGAATCATTCTAAGTTGGAAGTCTATGTACTTACTCTGGAAAAATCAAACTGGCTAGACCGGCTAGGCTTTTCCAGGGTCCCGTCTACTGTCTTTTTGAGCTCTTCATTCATGGTCTTGAACAAATCCTACAAAAAAAAAGCTCTTCCATTAAGAAAGCTCACAACCAACCAAGATTTAGAATATGTGCTATGTAAAGATGAAAGAATTTTACCTCAAAGAGTAGAGATAACAATTGGCCAGATAGCTCCAACCGCTTGTTCCCCACATAATCCTGTAAATAGCATTTAGGTAGAGCAGTGCAATCCACAGTTAGAACAAGCAGACGGTGAGTATCGTCCAACCATACAAGTTTTGAAAACCATAAATGGTCCTTAAATCCTTATAAAGCTAGGGGCACCATCAGCGAAAAGGAAAAATGCCTATTTATTTGTCCAAGCAGAGCGTCAGTTTCTTCAAAATTCACCTTTTCTTCACCTACTGCAAACAGGTACCGACATATTTTTCCTAAATTTCATATGCTTGCATGGTTGATTAGAAACTGTTATACAAATTTCCCTGTTTGACAATCTATACTACCATAATGTTTTTGTTTCAATAGGAAATTGTTTACCGATTTCTCTATTTGACCTTCTAGGACTTTACAAGGTTTTGATTGCTCTAACTTGACTTTAGCTTCAGAAATCCCAAATAGTACACAGCATACAAACATCTTTGTAATCTCTTCAATGCAACAAATGCAAGAGAATGAATGATAAAAGAAGGATCCGACTGAGAGTGGGACAAGAAAACTTTTGAACTACTGCTCAGGACATCAAGTACTATTGGGTGAAGACAAGTAAACCAATATTGGTCACCCAAACTGAACATAAACTGAATTAACCATCTGCAATTGGAACAACAAAGAAGAAAATCATAGACAACATATGGATGGAATTAGTGTCACTTTGCTTTTGTTACTAAATGCGTTGCTACTTCACACCAAAAAAAATATCCGCTATTCAAAAAGTGCGAAGAGATTTATAAATTAATCAAGCACAAAAACTTCTCGAATTAAATCATCAGCTCTTCTCCATCATCGATATAGATGTTGTGATACTAACAAATGCAAGTCAAACAACAATTATTTCACTCCAACAAGATGAAAACGATGACATGGTTAATTATGAATAACCTCCAAACAATCCATAATTCAATTACCTTATCATCCATTGCATCCTTATTCAGAATTGCTTCCATCATACGTCTCAACATTACGGCAACATATATGCATTTTGGGCGAAAATTATTTTGACGCACCTTCAGATGGTGGAACGAGGGTAATGATAAGTTAGTATGCTTCACAATATTAAATCAGACAGAAACAAGAAGTACTTTAAAACATATTGAGAAAACTTACAGGAACGTTAGCAACAAAAACATCACGAAGGATACCCATGGCTTTGCCTTCCTGATTACAATGTCAAGATAGTAAGCCATAAATACTCACACTGCGCTAAGCATGTCAAAAGAAGAGAGAGAGAGAGAGAGAGAGAGAGAACGGGGAGGAGGGGGGTGGCTACAAGGAAAAACCTTATCAAATGAAGCACTAAAATACTGTGGTTTCTTAACCTGCGAAAGCAAACAGAAAAAGTCAAGAATTCTATAAAAAAGCAAGCATGTTCCATTAACTACATTCCTGCATCACTGACCCCTGCTCAAGCCTATGAGGTTTTTGTTAAAATATAGGGAGGGGTAGTTGGGTCATTGTATCAAATAACTCTTAACTATACATTAATGTTATGCATGTGTTAGGGTTAAGTTACTAACCCTAAACACTTCTCTCTCTAAATAACAGTTTTCAAGTCCATGAATCTCCAAAAACAAATGACATGGTGTCACTGATGCATGGTAATTCTGCTATTAAGAGCATCATGGCCACAAATAAAAAACGACCAAAATAAAATCACTAAAAAAACGACCAAAATAAAATCACTCTACCAAACAAAAATCACACCTTTTTGTCAAGAAATTCTAGTGCTTGCTGTTGTGTATATACAGCATTGCTTGCACAATCCTGCAATTGGATTCCGGAGCATCATATCAGAGCTTAGACTTTAAGTAGGAAGAAATGAAGCACTAAAAAGAAGAGCAAAGCAATGAGTCAATAAGTGCCTTAGTTGCTCTTGACAACCTTTTTCCACAATTTGTAAGAACAGCAAGGAGAGGTCATAGCTAACACTACTGCCAATTTTTTGACAAACCACTTAACTATTGGGCTTCTCAAGCTTATCAGATTCAATCCCCGCAGGGCACAAGGACCGGAGAGGGATGCCCAGCCATGGGCTTGGTTGAGATTCTTTCGAGTAAGCATATTCACTGCATGCTCCTATCAAAGAAATTAGTTCTCACGTATACTCTAATCATTGTTTCAATTGTGAGAATAAAAAATAGAAAGAATTTCCCTTTGAAAAAAATCAATTTGTTAGTTTTGATTCGTTAGTTTTTTATTGTTGTAGTTCAGCTCCTCCTACATAAAATTCCTAGTTCCTCCACTGCTGGCTTAGTGAGCGAATACAAGTAAATCACAAGAAGGCCAAGGTTACATCTTAAAACTGGAAAAACATATGCAGATGCTGCCTGCTGCCATAGTCAACAAGAGACGTGGATATCGTAGACAAAAATTGGTATAGCACTATACACTTTCAGAGGACAACATCCATAATGCAGACGCCTTTGCAACAACCTTGTTTACAGAAAGCAAACCCACATTGAGATGTTGTGAATGTTTTGTAATTGTATTTATTTATTTCCTTATTTCTCTTTTACTTTTCGGTGGACCTCTTGTCCTACTTAGATTCGCTTTGCACCTGTCCTTGATTTGTTTTGATAATATTTCTTTCCATTGATCCGGTAACTTAAACCAACTCCTAATTTTTCTATGAAGATATTCGATAGAGATCAAATAATGGGGTGCAATTCTTGACATAATAACCTCGATAGATGGCAGGAGTAATGCACTATATCGTGGATCCCTTCCAACCATCTGCACAACCTCTTGATCACTCTCCATACCCATAGCCTTCATGACCGCCATGATAGGAACCTGAAACACAAATCAAACAACAAAATGGTTTAGCAAAGATATCAGTTTGTAGAAACAGGGATGAAAGTAATCTAGATTTAAATGCAAAAAGGAAGAGGAGATGATGACCTTGGTACCAAACTGATTCAGATACAAATATATCTTCTCTTTCTCCATTTTTATAACCGTTTTACTTTTTGTTGCTTCTGTGCTGCTCATAACAGATGCTTGTATACTGGAAGTCAAAAATAACACAAAGCAGTTTTAACACAACGGAATGACACCTTTTTACAAACCAAACCAAACCGAGCCTTATGTCCCAATCACTTGGGGTCGGCTACATGAATCCTTTTCCTCCATTGAGCTCTGTCCAGGGCCACTTGTTATCATATTTGGATTCATGTCATAAAGATCTGACGGGCTTTTTACGTGCTGGCTGTCAGCTACCTAACACACAACCCTCCTCCTTTATCCGGGCTTGGGACCGGTTGGGAAATAAAGATAAGGCTCTAAGCATGAACCAGGCGGAGAAATGACACCTTTTTCATGCTAAAAAAACTTGGCAATCCATATTTGAATTCAAAACTGCTATCCACCATTCATGTTCAGTATTCAATGAGGCATCTTAAAATTCAGCCCCTTTTCATTGGATTTTCAGCTTTTAGTTGTAACCAACTACTTATTGTAAAGGGCAAAGTACGGATTACCTCCCTGAGTTTTGCCGGTTTGGCAGATGACCTCCCTGGGGTTTATTAATGACCACATCGCCCCCCTGTGGTTTTGGACTAAAGTGCTACTGTTATATTTTCCTTCCAATCTGACGGAAGGTGTAAAACACACGCTTATTTTGAGAGTGAGAATGGAAAAAAAATTAAATAAAGGTAGATTTTGTTGTAAGATGACCACACTACCCTTCTCATCATCTTCCCCAACAGTATCATCCCAAACAACAAAGCCCTCTGCCACCATGGTCTAGAATTACAACCTACCCGAAAATACATCAAATAGTCACAAAAATCTCTGTTACATATGAGGTCTGTGACAGAGAATGGATAGAATCAAGTTTCATGAGCATGAATTTGCTCAATCTCGAACGCTTAATAAATTTCATATACCAGCGTTTAAAGATCCCAAAAGAAGATTTGAAATTCGTAGCCCAAGCTGATGAATCTTTTCCAAAACAGAGTATGTTGACTCCTTTGTGCTTCTCCCTCCTCCCCGGCCCTCTCGGCCCCCTATTTGCAAGAATCGATTTGTTTCAGACCCTAATCGAACCTGTTGAGCCTCGTATGTGTGAATCGAACCCCAAAAACCTTCGAATCGAAACCCTAGCTAACACTCAAAATCGACTCGAACTCGGGTGTAGTGTTGCGAAATCAAACAAATCAGAGCTATACCCTCGAAATCGAACAGACCTGAGTCGATTAGGGTTTGATTCGAGTGGGTTACTCTTTGTTGATTCGATTCTTTTCGTCCTTCGGCGATGACCTGCAAGCAGAGCATATAGGGTAGTGGCTAACAGCTTTTTGACATTTTTGTTACAAAATAGGTCGTCGGAAATGAACCTCACCGGAGATGGAGGTGGCGCCCGGAGTGGGGAAGGGTTGGTCCCGTCGTGGGGAAGGGGGAGGCTGTGTGTGTGTTGAGAGAGAGGGAGAGAGAGAGGAGGGGGATATAGTGTACGCCGGAAATGAGCCTCACCGGAAATGGGAGGCTGTTGGGAGATGATCTTACGTAGAGTAAAGGCCTTTGTTTAAGAAAGGGTAACGTGGTCTTTTCACTTCTGCTGTTAACGGAGTTAGGAGTTGCACTTTAGTCCAAAACCACAGGTGGGCGATGTGATCATTAGTGAACCCCGGGGAGGTCATCTGCCAAACCGGCAAAACTCAGGGAGGTAATTCGTACTTTGCCCGGGGAGGTCATCTTCTATTGTAAATTACACCCAAGACCCAATAGAAGATCCCTTAATTATTTTCATAACATACATCAAAGGATTATCAGACTTCTAATGGCCTATGAATTGCCTCAATGTATGCCAACAAGGAATATTCATTTGTCAACATGACCATATCAATGGGACAGGAATGAGAGGTTTTACCCCGTCCACAGGCAGCATTATTTAGTATGTTAGACTACTACAGGTGTTGGGTCGGATAGGACCGCGGGACCACAAGGCCATTGGTACAGGAATGTTAGTCATGACCACCTCTTAGCACATACAATGAGAAGAAGGGAAAAAAGGCTAAAGATAGAGAGCAAGCAAGGGAAGGAAACAAAATATGAAATGAGAACCACTCACCATCCTTTCTTGTCAGTATCAATGATTATTCTGTTCTTGGAAAGTTGTTCCTGTATCAAAATCACCTGGAAGAAACGGAAAAGTCAAAGCCATACAATAGACAAGGAAATCGTGAAATAAGATACTACCATTCATTTCATATGGGAGAACAAACAGAAAGAAAATCAATTTTGTAAACAAATGATGACATAGCCATGGAGTGGTTAGACAAGTTTCATAGGCTTTGGAAGCCTAGACCAAAGGCTAAGGATAGCACGAGCATTGAGAAGGCTTTTTGGTCCAAAAATAAGTGTCCTTAGCAGTTGATAGTTCAAGGGTCATCTCTGGTAGTTTGGTAGTTAAAGGGTCATCATGAATTTAGTGTTTGCATTAATATTCATTGGTAGTTAAAAAGGTCATCATGTATTTAGTGTTTGCATTAATAATCATCTAGATGCATTAAACACATGTTAGTAGGTTCAATGTATGCATTTATATCTAGGTTCATCCTCACATCTTTTTGGATGTATTCATTAATTAGATTCATTTCATTTAGAGTTCTAGGAATTCAAAGAGTCTTTCCCATGGATTATAAATTGTGATGTAATCTTTCATTTGGGATAGAGTTGATTAATGAATTGAGTTTTACAAGGCTAAGGCCATTGGAATTGGGGTTTGGGCTTCGGTCCTTCCTTGCAGAAATTTCCTAACCCTTGCGAGGGTGAAGCACCTCTATCTCGCTTCTTCTTTCCTTTCTCCATCTAAGCGCACCTATCCCAATAATATTCTCATTCCCCACCCAAAACCACCACGATTCCAATTGTAGGCAGCAATACTCTAAGGGTTCTAAATCTGTCCTACATCAACAAACCAAACAGAGACAGGTAAGTCGATAAAAAATTTGAACTATGATGAGAAATGAAGAATTTTACAACCACCCAAAAGTCAAAACCCTTGTCATGTGGAAGGTAAAACAGAAAAAATATGGAAGATACTTAACTTTAAACAACTAGAAGGCAACTGTAAAAGAGCCAGACTACAATTCTGTAATCAAGTTATTGCTGTACTAAAACTCTAAATGATTGGAGTGGACAAGGAAAAAGAAAAGAAGTTCAACTTCAGGCATGCATCAGCAGCGCATGACAAAAAGACTGGCTTGCAGAACAGGTTGCGAAAATCTCTTGAACAAGGTAAGGCCAAAGTTTTCATGCAATGTTTGGAAAAAATAAAAAGAGATAGGCTATTCAAATGGGGGAAGTATGATGCAACTCCAACATGCAAAGGGTAATTTCTTTTCTTTCTTTTTTTCAAAAAGAAATGAATACTGGAGGCTAAGACGTGAAATGCATATTGCCACAAAGTCTTTAATTAATAATAATAAGTTTAGCCAACTAAATATGCCGATAATAAAGATTTAGTGTTTCACTTAGTGTAATTGTGAACCTAAACAAACTATGACTTCGTACTTGTTTTCTTTTTGCGAATCACCCATGAGAAATATAAACTTCTCCCACACAGTTTAGCAGCTTTAGCTGTCCTTATTTGCTCCCCCATTCTACCCTGATCACAGAAATCCCCCACAATTTCTGAGATCATTAGCCGCCTTCAATAGAATTCAGAAAAGAGAAAGATAAGGAAAGAAATGGTTCATAAGAGTTGCCTCAATGGGTGATTATGTTGCTAAGCCAAAATCGTAGAGTCCCCATTAACTGAATCAGCATTAATTTGATATGTATGCTAGACCAACAGTTTATCGAAGTCCAAACCCTACTAAGTTACAAACAGCTCATGAACCCACGTAGGTGATATCAACCATATGATTAAGAATGCATATAAAGTTGATATCTTCAACATAATACGGAAAAGCTCTACATTTATCATAGTTAGAACATCACCTTCTCAGTTCCTTTGATAATAAAATACCCTCCAGGATCTAGTGGGCACTCACCTAAGCAAAATCCAAAAAAGCAGTAAGTTTATGAAAATGCACTGAGATTTTTAATGTTGCAAAAATATCAGTTGCCTAGAATTTTACAAACCAAGTCTTGCAAGTTCAGCTTCATCTTTTTTATGGAGTACGCAGCAGCAACTTCTTAACATGATAGGCATTTGACCTATGAAGACGTTTTTCTGCAAAGAAAAAGTTAAAAACCGTATCAGCAACCCCTTTTTCTCCTCCTACTCCCTTCTCTGCCTCTAAGCAAAAAAAAAAAAACATAAAACAAGTGCTAAAAATAATTTCAAAGTACCTTGGCTACTGGTGGTGTTTTCTGACCATTGCTGTACTCAATGTTGACATATATTGGAGCAGCATAACTGTAACCCATAGAAAACTTTTAATTGGTATTGGCAACGTCAAACTAGGGTCATTAAAGTGATAATAATCATTCCACTTATTAATCATGAAAGACACACAACATAAGTTACTTAGACTTAGACCACAGCCAAAACAGGAAGCGAGTTGGAGCCACCTAAGAATCACAAAAACTTCATATGAGTTCTAGGTTTGCATATCACAAATTTGTATCTCCCAAATGGGGTGGTTGTTCGGTCAACCCCAATCCCCAAAAACATATACCATATGGCATCAGAAACTTTTTGTGTATTATGAAAGTGTGCTCTATGCGGATGGGACTAACGAGTATGTTTATTTCTTCACAGGTTAAATAGACTTTGATCATATAAATGGAATTTTTACTCTATGACAAAGCCGTTCTAATCCATGATGCCATCACCTCTTTTGTGCCTACTCCAAAATCTTACTTGTTATCGATGAGAGCTTTTTTGCATAGAAGACACCAGGATGAGCATCGCTCTGCCTCTAGTTTGGATAGATAATAACTATTAACAATACCCTTGAACAAAAAAAATATCTTCCAATGCAAACTTACGTGAGGTCAGATAACCGACAATTATGGGGAGTAAGCTCTATAACGGCTCCTTCAATTGACGTTGAAGGTTTACCAATCCAAACCTCTTTGTACCTGTACAAAGGGAAAACATGAAGGAAGAAAAGGAACACGAAAGAAAAATAGCAATAAAACACCCACCATCAAATCATAAATAAGAAAGTGAATGCAAATAGAAGATTAGAACAAATTATAGTGTTCTACTTATAATTTTCTGGGCATTACTACATAAAAAAAAAAAATGAAATAACGAAGGAAATGAGTTGTGACGGCAATAGATAGGACTGAAGTAACCAAAGCAACTGCTAGAACTATAACTAGTATGACGGCTCCCACTTTGTCTGTTAAGGGGAATTGTTCCAAGACGAATGATGGGTCTGAACATCCAAATTGGATAGGCACAGCCAAAATTATCAATATCCATCAATATCAAAGCATACCAGAAATATACAAATAAACCTATACCTGAGGTAGACAGTTGGGTCGACCTTGGATGTGATGAGATCATTAGCGCGCACAATCTTCCTTATTTGAGTCCTAACAAAGTAATTAAAGGAGTCCAAGTGTTGCTTCACCAACCCTCTCACCTACAGCTCCAAAAAGAAGAAAAGACCCATGAATCCAATTCTCTACAGGCTCATTGAAGCACCATAAATAATGTAAAGTAAAGTCGTAGCTAGGAATTCAAATTATAATCTTATTCCTCTCTGCACAACAACCTTATATGCGCAAAGTGATACAATGCAAATGAACAAATTGACTGAAAATTACGCCAAATGTCAGGCCAACTATTTTTTCTCTTTCGTTAAAAAGCAAGCATGACAACAACCACCATATGCCACTAGCTCCAAAAGCACGACTCGGGCGCTATAAATCTCTTCACATTCCATAAACAATTTTACCTTCAAGAACTCAGGAAGAAGCTGGAATTTGTCGACCGCAGATTTCACGGGGGCAGCCAAGAATTGCTTGTCGATATCGAACCTGAAATCCAAAACCCACCAAAAATAAATCAAAATAATCCAAGTTTCATGTACACATTCAACAAGTGAAAAGCAGGGTGAACATACACGTCATCCAATCATGTGTGTGTACTTGCAGCAAACAAAAACTGATTGAAAACCCAGTCATAAAAACCACAAAACAAAAGGGGACAATTGATTGTTTTTCGTAAGGCTGATAGAAAAAAAAATAAAAAATTTACGTACTCTTGCTGCTTGCTGGCATCGGGTCCATCATGTTCTTGCTTGAGTCCCATCCTCGGTCGATCAAATACGAGCAACTGTGTCTGTAATTAATCTATTTATTTTGTCAATGGAGTGAACTATGCGTAGGGTTTATGTCGTTCGTGACAAAATAATAATAATAATTAGGGTTTACGAGGAACGAAGAGGTGTGTGAAGATTCTGCCGCGAAAAATAGGGTCAGGATCCTCTGTGGAGAGACTCTGTGGTTATCCTGAGGATCTTTTAATCTGGCGACTGGTGGTGCTGATTTAGGGGGTAAATTACAGTAATCTCCCCTAAACTATGACGCAGTTGCAATGTGCCTCGTAATGTATAAAGTTTGATACTTGATCCCCTCAATGTGTGCTCCGTTTACAAGAGAGCTAACACTGTTAATACAATATGCGATTTTACCCTTATACCACTGCAGTCCGGAAGATCGAATCATGTAAAAAAACTACTCCCTCCGTTCCAAATTGAGAGTTCCTTATTCCATTTTAGGATGTTCCAAAATAATTGTCCCTTTCCAAAAATAGAAGTGGAAATTTGATAAAATTCCAAAAATGTCCCTCTTATTTGAATACAAATGGTGCAAAATAGGTAAAATATAGGGGTATTAGTGGAAAGTAGGTGTAATAATTACATGTACCCTAAAAAAGTTAGAATTCCAAAGAGGGGCTCTCATTTAAGAACGGAGGAAGTACAAGTTTGGGTGTTGTTTGATAAAATTGAAAGTTGGAAGCTAAATAATTAATAAGTACTCAATGCTGGATTTATTAAGTTAAAAAGCTGTTTAATAAACATATTAAGTACTAAATGAAAACAAATGAAAGAATTAATTTTAGTTTCATTAGTTATAGTAATCACTCTTTTAATTTTACTAATGGTTACCATGTATTTTGGATAATGGTGGAGTGGTGATTGTAATAGCGGTGGTAGAGTGGTGATTGTGGTGGCGGCATGGTGATTGTGGATGCAGAGTGTTTGGGGTGGTGGTGGGTTTGTGTTGGAGTGATTGTAGTGGTGGTGGTGGTAGTGGTGAATGTGGGGGCGGTGGTGGAGTGGTGGTGGTAGTGGAGTGATGGTGGCAGTGGTGGTAGTGGTGGTGGAGTGACGGCATAGTGGTGGTGATTGTGTGGAGTGGTGATTGTAGTTGCGTGGTGGTTGAGTGGTGGTAGTGGTGTTGCGACAAAGTGATGGTGGTGGTGGTAACGATAATGATAATGGCAGTGGTATGGAGGGTTGTGGTGGAGTAAAAAAGGGTTGAATGCAAATTTTTATAAATTTAGCCAAAATTAAGTAGCTCAAAACTAATTAATTTTTATCAACCTTTTGGCCTATATTTTAAGCATTGTTAAATATGGTTATCAAACCCACTTAATCAATTATTACTTAATTTATTCAGTATTAAGTGTTGAATTTGGGTTATCAAATAACTCCTTGTTCATCGATCTATGGCAAAAAAAAAAAAAAAAACAAATTAATTAAAACCATGGGTATTTAGACAAATAGATTATCTATGGAATCACAAAATACAAAATCACTACAAATCTCACCTTATACTTAGGGCACCCACAAAACCTAAGGTCTATTTGATTAGAGTGAAAACGAAAAAGGAAATAATTCACTTTTCAATTCTTGGTTATCATGAAGTACTATACTAGAAAGTGATTATACAACTCATTTAAGGATTGATTGCATAGCTTCTACTTTTATTCTAAAAATAGGAATTTTTTGTGTGTGAAAATTACCATCTCTTGTGACATTTCCTATTATGTCCGTAATCATTCCTTTCCTCTCTTGATCCATAATGTATGTTGGCAAGTACAAAAAGTATAAATATTTTTCTGTCTACTTCTTCTCTTTTCTTTTACTTTCTCGCATTTTCACTTTCGAGTATAATTTGTTTTTTTTTTTAACCAAATGGACCCTAAGCAGAAATTCATTGTTGGCTCATCTTCTCCGTCCATTAGGAAATCCATCAAAGAGCATGCAAAGGGTGGATTTAACTTACCAAATTATAGCAACCAAAGACAGTTTTAATCCTCTATTAAAATTGCCCAATACTCAGTCCAAAAAACGACTTATAAAAAAATCCCAAAACACTTTCTAAATATCAAGTTGACAAAAATATTTTACAAAAACTAGAGCGGGTGAAAAAAAATGCTAAACCCTCCTAATTTTCTGCATTTTCTCACTTGCTGTCACTAAAATCTGCGTCAATGACATCCCCGTCGGGACCTTTTCCGGTTGAGTCCGAAGGGCCAGTGCCGCCGCCGGGAGTGGGCCCCGCACCACCGGGTGTGGCGCCCGGCTGGTTATATAGGGACTGGCCGAGTTGCATGACTTCCTGATTCAGGGCAGCCATGTCGTCCCTCATGGCCTGAGTGAAGCCCCCTGATATTGCTTCCTTGAGCTCTCCGAGTTTCGCCTCCACCTTCTCCTTCACGGGACCCGGAACTTTGTCTCCCAATTCCTTTATCTGCTTCTCTTATCTGTCTGGTAAACAACTGAATCCGCCTGGTTCTTTGTGTCGATTGCGTCTCTCTTCTCCTTGTCTTCCTCGGCAAACCTCTCTCTGCTTATTTAACCATCCTTTCTACCTGCATAATTCCGTTCAAACATACCCTCAGTACTATTCTACTGTAGATCAATCATTAAAAATGACTCGGGAATATAACATGTATGAAGGTTGCATAAGGTTTATTGAGTTTCAATGGCTTATTATAGTCTGTTCTTGAATGATCAACATTGAGCCTAAAGTGCCGAGCAAAAAAAATTTAGCCGAGCCAAAAAAAAAAGCACAGACTTTCTAGGTAATTGTCCAACGAAACATGTCAGTAATGAATCTCGTACCCTTATTCACATGTCGAAGTGTCTGACACGCATAGCTCGATCATACATCAAGCATAGAACTTATAGTATGGTATCACTACTTAAGAAAAAAACCTCTCTCAACAAGCCCCAAACCGGCCAGCACCCTTTCTGCAGTGGCCGGAATGCCACTCAGACTAGCAACTATAATTAACGGTAAGAATTTGACCAATTATCCAATATACACGAATTAAGAATTGGGACCGTCAAAATGCATGAAACATAAAAAGTACCACCTCCAAGGTCAAATGCCAGAATGTTTTCATTGTCCTTTTCAAAACCATATGCCAGTGAGGCGGCAGTCGGTTCATTGATAATTCGTAAAACTTCAAAGCCAGCTATACGACCAACATCTTTTGGTACTGTGACCACAGCTTTGGTAACTTTGTCATTCAAAAATTTGGATGCATCATCCACAAGCTATCTCAAAACCTGAACGAGAGAAGGAAAAGAGATTAGGGAAAAGAAGAGAGCCGGTAAACTGCAGTCACACATCAAGCGCGCACCTACCTCCAAATTTAGAATTAGAATGACGAGGAACAAATGTGTGCAATTCAGCAGCCTAAATTTAACAACTACTGCCAAAAGACGAACAAAGTGGCATTACAATAACGGGCATTCTTTGGAACTTGGAAGCATATAGAACGCTTTGACAAGAAAGGATAGAGTATATGAAATACGTAAAATCGAAATGTACAAGAGTCCACACCTATATATCGCACTTTGAAGCGCAGATCCAACAAAACAAACCAAAACGCAAAGGATATCGCTACATTCACAACCTTCGCGGAAGGTAAGTGTACTAATGATTCGAAACACACGATCCGAAACATAATTATGCTTTACTAGCCTAACTGCTAAACGTAGGCACTCGCAGCCACGATATCTGTATACGATAATAGAATGTTAGTACCATATTAGCATTCCCTCGTAACATAGGTCCACATTAACTACAGATGCATCCACCAATATACACTTTTATTCACCCGCCAACCCAAATAATACATGAAGTATTAACCTTCCCTGTAACATAAGTCCTCATCGACCCACTACACGCGCTCTGAATACCATCAATGTACCAGTTTTTTTTGGGAATTGATAATGCCAAAACTCTTTTTGTTCCTGCCAAAATCTTTTTTGTTTCTGCCAAAACTCAATGTTTATCTTTCATTGCATGACTTAATTGTCCTCCACTATACCACTTGCTTTACAAAAAATGTCCCTTGAAATCCCTCAGGAGTATTTCAACGTTCTTTCAGACTTTTTAATAATCGAAATTCAGAGGACTAAATGCATCTTTAGAATTCACCTCAAATCGTTGGTGTTGATCAACAACAGTGTCCGCATTGCTGAAGTCTTCAAAACACAGAAAATAAAAATCAAATCAACCCATTTGTACACGTAATTTGCTTTTGCTCTGTATTCTCTCAATCCTAATAAAGCAATTAAGGGCTTGTTTGGATTATTAATCTAATTGCTTACCAGGTTGCCTTGTAAACAAGGATGGGATCAGGGGGTCCAGTGGCGGTCGGCGACCGCCACGACAAGAATTTTAGAAAATGCAATTATTATATGTAAAAAAAAAAATTATGCCCAACTTATATATTCTCGCCACTACTAGATTTTTTTAGTATACATTTCGCCACTGCTAGGGTAAAATCCTGGTTCCGTCCTTGCTTGTAAATGTATCCCATATGCTTGACCCCTTGTTTCCTTCATCTACAGTACCTTCGAATTATAGTATATACACATATACTCTGTTATTTGTAAGAACAGAGCAGAGGAAGAAAGCAAATGGATCAGTACCTGGTAAGCAGAAAAAGCGGTACCAAACACAAATCCAGATGGGAAATTAGCTTGGCTAATTGATTCCGGGTTCAAAAACAGAAGAGGAATTAAGGAGAAAAGGATGGGAATGATTGTCATGAAAAGGGGATTATATATTACTTTTTGGTGAGAATTTCCAATCAAGGAAGCTTTTTGATGGGTTTTTCTTTTTGGAGTTTGGTAATCTGTTTCTGGGTATTCTCGAAATATTTTTTTTTGAAAGCTCTCATGATGGAATCCTAAAAGAAGGTTAAAATACTCTTACGGAATTTTAAGGGGTATTTTTGTAAAGCAAGTGATACAGTGGAGGTCAATTAAGTCATGCAATGAAAGCTAAATAATAAGTTTTGGCATGAACAAAAATAGTTTTGGCAGAAACAAAAGGAGTTTTGGCATTATCAGCTCCTTTTTTTTTATTGGTACAGTATGTAACGGTACTGATTCGAGGGCTGTCCAAAAGTATATTGGACGGCCCAGATTGAAACACTCTCTCTCATCTTTCTCTCTTCTTTTTCTCTCTCCAAATTCGAGCCGTCTATAAAATTCGAGCTGTCCAAAACCAAAATAGACGGCTCAGATGCACCAAGAAGGCACCATGTGGTACCCGCTTGACACTGAAAATCTTCTCCCTTTTAATAGGGGATCCCTCATTTTTGTTAAATGCAGACTTCTATTATAAGTCGTTGGATATCTCATCCAACGGCCACAAAAAGAAAGTAAATCTCACAGGTTAAATAAGGACGGGTCAACGGGTTAAAAATGTGCGGGTTGAAAAATTGTCAGGTCTCTTTCCCCTTTCATTTCACGTTCCGAGAGAGAGAGAGAGTAGAGACAAATGAACGATGAAATCAAACTAGAAGAATATCGATCGAAGAAGAAGATCGACGCAGAGGAGAAATCACGGTCAGATCGAATATATGTGTATGCGCACGCGCGCACGGAAAAATCACGATTAGATCATTTCCTTTACATACATAAGATCCTAAGAAATCTTTCTCCTCTCTCCTCACTTTTTAGGTAACGTATTTCTATATAAATGTTGCATTATTATCAAATAGAAAACATCTCAAAGCGGTAACTAACACTAAATTGTGCTGGGACGATCAAGCCGGGCACCCCCTTGTGTATTTATATTCGTAGAGTAAACAATGTAGGGTTTATGTCGTTCACGAAATATAGAGAGTAGAGTTTAGGAGGAAGAAGGAGGTGGTTTGAAGATTCTCCCGCCAAACATACATGCATTCTTTAGGAAAAATTATTCAATGTCGATGGAGCACGGGATGCACTACGCATATTTGTCCACAATCGTCCCTTTCCTCTCAGGATCTTCAATGTACGTTAAAGAAAAAGGCGCTAAAAAAAAGGAGTGGCAAAATCATTTCTCAATAAAAATTAATTTAGTATAAATAGTACTACTTTCTAGTAGCAAGATTCTTTAAATTTTTATATTTTTATCAAATGCATAAAAAAAATTTAAAAAAAATTCACTTTCTTTTCTTTTACTTTACTTTCTCTCATTTTCACTTTACAATACTCCATAATTTTCTTCATGATAATCAAACGCACCCTAAGCAGAAATTCATTGTTGGCTCTCATTCTCCGTTTTTTTTTTATCATTCTCCGTTCATTAAGAAAACAATCAAAGAGCACGCAAAGGGTGGCTCTCATGGGTTCAACCAAAGACAGATAAAATGAAAATTTTAACTTACAAAATTACAGAAACCAAAGACACATTTAACCCTCAACTAAAAATTTCTAGTACAATAAAAGTCCTGAAAAAATCCCAAAAAACCACATTAAATAATCATCTAGTTGGAAACAAAACTAGAAGTGGGGAAAAAAATTGCTAACCCCTTGATACTAACTTTTCACATTTTCTCACTTGCTGTCACTGAAATCTGCATCAATGACATCCCCCTCGGGCCCTTTTCCGGTTGATTCCGAAGGGCCAGTGCTGCCACCAGGAGTGGGCCCCGCACCACCGGGTGCGGCACCCGGCTGGTTATACAGGGACTGGCCGAGTTGCATGACTTCCTGATTTAGGGCAGCCATGGCGTCCTTAATGGCCTGAGTGGAGCCCCCTGAGATTGCTTCCTTGAGCTCTCCGAGTTTTGCCTCCACCTTCTCCTTCACGGGACCTGGAACTTTGTCTCCCAATTCCTTTATTTGCTTCTCTGTCTGGTAAACAACTGAATCCGCCTGGTTCTTTGTGTCGATCGCATCTCTCTTCTCCTTGTCTTCCTTGGAAAACCTCTCTGCTTCTTTAACCATCCTTTCTACCTGCATAATTCCATTCAGACATACACTCAGTACTATTCTACCGTAGAACAACCATTAAAGTGTTTTCGATGGTTAATCTCGTACCCTTAACCAGATGTCTAAGTGTCCGACACGGATAGTCATACATTAAGAAAAGACCATATAACATAGTATCACTACTTCAGAAAAACCTCACTCAACACAAGCCTCAAACCAGCACACTTTCTGCAGCGGCCAGAAACGCCACTCAAACTAGCAACTATATCAGTAACAGCAAGAGTTTGACAAATTTTACATAATATAAGAAACCATACCTCATCACCAGGCAATGTACTAGCACCAGTGATGGTAATATCTTGCTTCTTTCCAGTGCCTTTATCAATTGCAGTGACAGAGAGAATGCCATTTGCGTCAATGTCAAACTTGACTTCAATTTGAGGAACTCCGCGAGGGGCAGGCGGGATTCCATCCAGACGGAAGCTACCAAGAGATTTGTTGTCCCTAACAAATTCTCTCTCCCCTTGGAGAACACTAATCTCCACACTTGTCTGCCCATCAGCAGCCGTTGAGAACACTTCCGACTTTGAGGTGGGTAAAGTTGTGTTCCTCGTAATAATTTTTGTCATGACACCACCTAAGGTTTCCAGACCCAGAGATAATGGAGTCACGTCGAGCAGCACAATGTCACTGACATCTCCAGCCAAAACACCAGCCTGTAACATATTGAACAAATGCACGATAACTTAGACCATGAACCAAAAGCAGAAATAAGAGTTGAAACTTCAAACCATAAAATAATATCACCACATTTTACAAACTAAAGGATGTTATGAAGTAGAAGAAAATTTAGAGAAGGATTGACCTGAACTGCAGCACCAAGGGCGACGACTTCATCGGGATTCACGGTTACATTGGGCTCCTTTCCAGTCAATCTTCTTACAAGTTCTTGAACAGCTGGAATACGTGTTGATCCACCAACAAGGATCACCTCATCTAGATCGCTGAAAGACAGCTTTGCATCCCTCAATGAAGTTTCAACAGGTCGTTTAAGCCTGAGGAGAAAAGGAAGAGAACAAAGAAAAGAAGGTAATGTAAGAGAACAAAACATAAAGCGTAGCTTAACTTAACATTGAAGCGAAAGGAAGAGAACAAAGAAGAAATGGTATAATGTAAAATGGTACCCAACCTGTAGGGCACCAGTCAGAAATCAAGCTATTCTATAGTACAATCTAAAGAAGCACGTAAATAGAAAATTGGAGTACCAGTTTACCTGTCAAGCAGATCTGAACATAATTCTTCAAACTTTCCCCTTGTAATGGTGGTTTCTATGTGTTTGGGGCCATCTGCTGTGGCTGTAATGAAAGGGAGACTGAAAAAAAAGTTGTATTAGCATCAATAAAACTTGAAAGATGGAAATCAGTCAAAACAACGATGTTCAGAGACACCACAATTACCTAATATTTGTCTGTGTCAAAGTTGACAATTCCATTTTTGCTTTCTCTGCTGTCTCAGTTAGGCGCTGTAGAGCTTGCTTGTCCTTTAAAAGCTCTATGCCTTCATCTCTCTTGAAATTAGTGGCAAGCCAATCTACAATTCTCTGAAAGAAAAACATGTCGCATAATCACTTCAGCAATAACTCACTAAAAGAATAAAGCAAAATATTTTAATCATGTGTCACAAAACAAAGATATCCAACCTTGTCGAAGTCATCGCCACCCAGATGTGTATCACCAGAAGTAGAGAGAACCTCAAACACTCCATCACCAACCTCAAGAACTGCAATTTAAGAAAAACAATTAATTAGTGTCGATCCCTACTTTGTTTCTGGCAATATGTGAAGAAACAGTGGCAGAGAAATCGACAAGAGGAATTAAAACACCTATGCAGGAGTACACCAACATAACAATCGCAAACGATAACAGACATGCACCAATTCATACTTCTTAGAGTGCATGAAAATCCTAGTACCGGAACTTACAAGCTAATAATTTCATCCTATCCTGATTTGCTTAAGCAGAATGCTAGTTCACAGATTGAAAACAATGAGCTCCCAGCAAAGATTGGCATGCAGAATAAAGGTAACCTTTTCCCTTTGCAATTCACAAAAACAACCAAAGAAAGTACTACTATACGCCAGAGTATTCACAAAATATGAACTTGATAAACTAGAATTGAGACCCCGTCACAATACCTGAAACATCAAAAGTACCACCTCCAAGGTCAAATACCAGAATGGTTTCGTTATTCTTCTTTTCAAAACCATATGCCAGTGAAGCAGCAGTAGGTTCATTGATAATTCGTAAAACTTCTAAGCCAGCGATACGACCAGCATCCTTTGTTGCTGTCCTTTGGGAATCATTGAAGTAAGCAGGTACTGTGACCACAGCTTTAGTAACTTTGTCATTCAAAAATTTTGATGCATCATCCACAAGTTTCCTCAAAACCTGAACAAGAGAAGGAAAAGAGATTATGAAAATGAAGATTGAAGGTAAACTGCATCTCACATCAAGCGCGTACGTTAAAATTCAGAATTAGCATAACAAGGAGCGAAAATGTGCAATTTTCAGCAGCCTAAATTTAAACCCAACTTCTAAATATCATGCAACACATCCAAACCCATAAAAGTAGAATCATTAGACGCGTGTGGAACACTATTGCAAGAAAGGATGAAATATAAACCAAGCCTTTATGTCCAATCAATTGGATACGCCAAGGCCATTGACACCTACAAACCCTGGGCCACAAATCGTACCAATGACCAGGAGCATCATTGGCCACATGTGATAGAATAGGGCTTACAAAACAACATAAATCCAAAGTTGTACCTTCAAAACACATTTCTAGGATCCTATTCATTAATTTTACAAAATTTTATCCAGCCAAAACTCTATCCAATCTAATTGTACCAATGATTCCAAACATGTGTTCTGAAACCCAATTCTCTTTGGGAATTAGCCTAACTTCTAACATAGCTCCAAATCCATCCACGATATCTCTACACAACAATAGAATGTCAAACCAAGGAAAACATAATTACCTGTACTAGGCAAATGTATTTACTAAAAATAGAAGAAAGCTCTCTCCTATTCCCAATAAAGTTAATTTTTCTCTTCTTTTCTACACTATAGGATACCAAAAAATCAACATAAAATGTTAGGAAAAAGAAAACTTACACACTTCCTCTTGTGTACAAACTCTCTCTCTTCCTAAATTTTTCACATTTTAATGTTAAATCATAAATCTACAAGGGATAGATATGATTAAACAAGACAAAAAAAAATATCGTTGCTTTCGTGCATAGCACGGGTACCACGCTTGTTGGTAGATACAACAATCAAACCCAAGGAAAACGTAATTGGCCACCGTATTAGCATTTCCCTGAAAACATAAGGTCATATGCATACAACAAAAGAATGTCCAAACTCCAACGCATACCAAAGCGAGCCTTGTGTTCCAGAATCACGTTTTCTATTGAGCTTTGTCTAGGACTAATCTTTTTTACAGCCCATCCCAAGCCCGGATAAAGGAGAAGAGTTGCGTGTCAGGTAGTTGACAGCACTTAAAAGCCCCGTTAGATATCTATGACATGAATCCTAAATTCCTAATATGAATAAGCGAAACGCATAACAATTATACCTGAGCCGAAATCTCCTCAGCAGCAAACTGCCGCCCCATGGCCGGGCACTCCAGCTTCACATTCCCGTTCTCGTCCCTCACCACCGTGTACGAAACCTGCTTCGCCTCCTCGTCCACCTCCGACATCTTCCGCCCGATGAACCTCTTCACCGAGAAGAACGTGTTCTCCGAGTTCACCACCGCCTGCCTCTTCGCGATCTGCCCCACCAATAAATCCCCCACCTTCGTGTACGCCACCACGGACGGCGTCGTCCTCTGCCCCTCGGAGTTCGTCACGATCACCGGCTTCCCCCCCTCCATCGCCGCCACGGCCGAGTTCGTCGTGCCGAGGTCGATTCCGACGACTTTCTCCGCCACCACCCGGACCGGTCCACCGGCTCGGTTTTTCCTTAACCGAGCTTGCGTCGGGCGCCGGCCGTAGGATACGGTTCGGGGGGATTTGGTGGTGGATTGTTTCGATGTGGGAGAGAAGAAGGTAGCGTGAATTTGGGCAGTGGATGCCGCCATTTCCTTCCTCCCTCTGTGTACAAAATCGAATCGTAGACCTATAAAATTAAAGCTGCGGGAGTATCTAACTGTAATTTTTCTCTGTACTTGTGAGTGTGTGTACGTGGAGATTTTGTTGGGAGGGGAAGGTATCTTGGTGTTATAGATGGCGGGGGAACGTTCGAGAGGTTGGAGAAGATAAGAGGAGAGAGAAGGGTTTTTAGGAGAGAGAGAGAGAGTAAAGGGTTAGGTGGTGCCACGTGGACGATTCTAGAAAGATCTTTTGGGTTTGAGCCTTTTTGGATGACCCGGAATCCGTTTTTCATTTGGGTCATGAATCGGTTTGTTTGTTTGGGGGGAGAAATTTTTGCGTGCCGAGCGGGTACCACGTGGTGATAATCGATGGCGATCTCAACCGTCCAAACGTGTTTTGGATAGTTTGAATTTAAAAGAGAAAAAAGAGAAGAGAGAGAGTGGTTTCTCTCCTTTCCCCTCACCCCCACCGCTCTCTCTCATCTTTTTCTCTCTCTAAAATTCAGATCGTCAAAATACGTTTGGATGGCTGAGATTGCCACCAGGTACCATATGTGTGATACCCGCCCAGCACCCAAAAAC
Organism: Rhododendron henanense subsp. lingbaoense; assembly: GCA_020567845.1. Lineage (NCBI taxonomy): Eukaryota > Viridiplantae > Streptophyta > Magnoliopsida > Ericales > Ericaceae > Rhododendron > Rhododendron henanense. Next base: position 43,271,080 of record CM036315.1, on the reverse strand, counting down.
TTCTCGTAGAGGAGGTATAGCATCCGGATTTGGTATTTGGATAGGAACTGTGGGTGGATTGGGCTGGGTGTGAGATTGGGTCGAGTAAAATGGATCGGATGATGTACACGAAGATGGGAAAATGACGGCCAATGACGTGTTTTGATAATTAATACCCGCCAAGGACATGCCGAGAACATTTATTAATGCTGAAAATATCATTGACAGGTATTAATTATCAAAACATGTTCTTGGCCGTCATTTCCCCACGAAGATCGGATGAGTTGCATGTAGATGGGCCGTTAAGGATAGTTGAAAGGCATAAGGCTCGGGTACGGGATGGTAGTCCAAATGCAGTGCAGGCATAGCAAGGAGTAAAGGGTGAAAGCTAAGTTACTTCAGTTGCACAAACACAATCATCTTTGACTTACGAAACTGGAAACAAGGGTCGCACCAATTTCCGTCAAAATTCAAACACGAGAAAACCAGAAAGCGCTATCGCAGTGAAGACATTTCTCCATTTCCAACCAGACACAACAACAAAATTTCATGTATCCCTCCCGATACACAACCTTTGGCTTCCAAATGGGACAAGCCTTCGTGATTTTGTGGGATACTTTTTCTGCCTTTCCAGGGAAGTGCCCTCCAACGATATGCAGCGCCACAACAAAATTGTTTCTCCATTTTCGTCAAACCAAATATCATCTATTCCTCCCGATACAAAACCTTTGGTTCTTAAATGGGATCGCCCTTGATTCATTTCATTCCCTAAATAGACGAAACCCAAAAAAATAAATAATAATAACAAGAACAATACTTCATGGTTTCGCAGAAGATCGTTTATGGGGAAGTGCCCTCCAACCAATATCTCCGCGGTTGAACCCACCTTGCCAATTTATTTGCTCGACTGCTTGGTAAGCTCTCTCCCGTGCCTCTTCAAGGTCTTTTCCCTTGGCTGTGACACCAAGCACACGTCCTCCAGTAGCAATGAAGTTGCCATCTGAGTCAAGGGCAGTTCCAGCATGAAATACCTTAACAGATGGGACTTGTTCTGCTTCCTCAAGATTTCTAATCACAGTCCCCTTTTCGTAGCTCCCGGGGTAGCCATTGCTTGCCATGACTACCACCATGGCAGAACCTGAGGACCAGTTCAAAGATACACCACTGAGTTCACCCTGACAAGCTGCTAGAAGAACTCGTGCCAAATCAGATTCCAAACGGACCATTAACACCTGCACAGCATTAAACGTGCAACATTTGTTTAAAACAAGCATTAAGTTATGTTCTGTCCAATTGGATAATTCCAACAGTTGTACCAAAAAAAATGCCAATGTTTCATGACGATCATAATGAATTCTATGTTGAATACTTTTCCCGTAGACACAAAATGCTCCAAACAGTGGCTACTACATGAAGCCTCAAAAAATCATTTTTAAAACCTTGTGAAAAGCGCACAGCATTGTATTCAATTTCAAGCATCATCTAGTGGAACTTAGTCATGTAATACTACACCGTCCTCGCCAACCCTTCTACACCAATCTTTTCCTAAGAAACCAAAACAAAAAGTTTGGCATTTTCAAGAATGCGTGCCATTTTTAAATTGCATATATCTTTCAAACCATAATGTTTTAGGCAATTTTTTGAACATTGTTTAATAGAACAAATTAAAATCTATTAAACAAGATCCATATTGCTTATAAAAAACATTACGGATTAAAAGATATAGGTAATTTTTTTATAGGGCTAGAATAGTGAAAGTGCCAAACTTTATGGGACGGAGGGAGTACTTTGCTAAGTCAACGGCTGAAGAAGGTGGTTAATGGTTATGGAGGTGGTGCACCGATGGTTTTGTTGCAGAAAAGAAAGTTGTTATGGTGGCGGTGGATCATTTTGTAGAGAGTCAAAGTAGGACTGAGAAGGGCTTCTTAACCAAAACAATAGTCAAAGGTGAAATGGGATGACACACAATCATCAACATTAGAAATGAACTGGAAGTTATATATACAAGAAGATTCAACCCTTGGCAAGTTTCAAAGAACTAGGCAACAGGTTAACAGCATTTTAATCACAAAATCATTATAATGCCAATTAGATATAATTTACTCACCTGGCACTCTGGATCTCCAAACCGCACATTGTACTCTATTAGCTTAGGCAATCCAGATTTCTTTTCAATCATGAGTCCAGCATACAGGACCCCAACAAATTTGCACCCCTCTTCTGACATGCCTTTTACCGTAGGAAGAATTATAGATTCCATTACCAAAGATTGGAGTTCTTTTGTTAAGATAGGTGCTGGAGAGTATGCTCCCATTCCACCAGTATTGGGCCCCGTGTCACCGTCCCCGACTCGTTTATGGTCCTGAGCAGATTCTAAAGGTATGGCGTTCTCTCCATCCACCAGAGCAAAGAATGAAGCTTCCTCACCCTCCAAAAACTCCTCAACAACTACACGGCAACCAGCAGATCCGAAAACACCTTTTACAAGCATTGAGTCGACAGCTTCATAAGCCTCGTCCAATGTCATGGCAACAATAACTCCTTTTCCAGCAGCCAATCCATCTGCCTTGATGACAATTGGTGCACCTTGGGCTTTTATATACTTCTTTGCAGCAGATGGATCTGTAAAAGTTTGATACTGCACCAAATCAATCAATGAAGTTAGACTTTCCAACTCTCCCAATACAAATAACTCACATAAATCTTGAGGCAAAATCGTATCTTGATCAAAACTGAGACACATTATCAACCTTTAAACAATATGTTGTGATCACTGACCACTACAACTGTGACATGTAATTTAGTAGAGACCAAGATTACTGGTAACAATCCAATTATAAACGTCCTTTTTCCCATTGTCAGAGAGCAAAATTTCAAACACAATAAGGATAACAGATCAATCTTATTGTTGACTTGCATGTGAACTAATTCATTCTGAAACCTGCATACTCAGCGACCCAATGATGTCACTTTTATAGCAAAAGTGGTATGACCGTATAATAAGAACCGATAAGATATCAATTGTGAATATATCCTTGCAAGGGAAAAAAAGAAGTAAATGGAGGTAACAACAAACATTATCGAAAAAACGGACAACCTTAGCAGTGGGAATTCCATACTTGTCACACAAATTCTTCATGAAAGTCTTGGAACCTTCCAAAGCAGCAGCCTCAGATGAAGGGCCAAAAGTAGGAATTCCAGCCTTAACTAAGTCGTTTGCAAGACCTGCAACAAGAGGAGCTTCTGGTCCAACCACAACAAGTCCCACACCCCATTTTTGACAGAAGGAAATCACAGCCGAGCTATCTAATATGTCAAGATCTGAGATGCACGTAGCATCCCCTGCATTGGAAATCCCAGCATTTCCTGGTGCACAAAAGATCACATCGCAAGAGGGAGACCTCTTCAAGGCATGACAAATAGCATGTTCTCTTCCCCCTCCACCAATAACCAACACCACCACCCTTTCTTCTGAAAAAATCAGTTGAAAAGAGATGGACAATTAGATAGGCATTAGACAAATATGGTAAAACACCTCATAATTAGTAATATGAGCACCTTTATTAGATTGGTTGTCCAGATCTTACCCATACTTTAAAGCAATATCACACATATTTTTATTGTTGTATGATTAAGCAAGTTTTACTTGTTGAGTACTTCCTATCTTCATCCTCAACTTCTTTTTTTTTTTTTTTTTTTTATCTCATCCATTATTAAATCAAGCTGTCTTCAAAAGTCCATATTTATTCAAGTTTTTCAGCCAATACTTGGATTTTAAAGCTCTCTTTATTTTCGACACGAATTTTTTTCTCCCTGTACAAAGGTTCCCACCAAACTTCATGAGCAAATGCATTTTCTTGGGAATCAATTTGAAGTCCATAAATTCAAGAGTCCATCATGATATACACACTGAATTACCTTCAGTCCTTCACGTCTTCCTTTTAACATCAACTTGGAACTTACGAAACTGAGGATACTCCATCAAAAGAATATGACCAATACCACAGACAAATGGGTCTATGACAATACTGCGATTTGGTTTCTAAAGTTAAAGAAAACTAGAGGAAAAACAAAACCAAAGGACAATGATTCTACCATTAGCAATCGATGAATGTTGCTTGGATTTTCTCGCCTTTACCGTGCTTTTGATCAACCAAACAAGAGGGGGTAGAAGTTAAAGGAAAGGGTCTCTTCTCCTTACCTGCCACGCCGTTATCAGAAGAAATGCTGCTGAAGGCTGCAGAGAAGGATCGATAGCCATTGAAGAGGGGATCATCCCGAGTTCCATGATGATACACAGAGTTCAAACGAAGTGCACCGCCATAGAAAACTGACAACGAATTTCTGAAGATACACTGGCAATGAATGCCCACAAAACGGCTCAATGAACTGTGGCGGTGACTATCAAAAATTCTTACTGAAGTCCCAATGTTAGCGGAAATGCAAGCCATTCTGCTTGCTTGCCGAAAAAAAATCCGCAAGCTAAAGGCCTGTAATATGTAGTTTGGTGAAGTATCAGTTGGTTTCAAGATAAAGAGTATAAGAGAGTTACAGAATAGTAATTGGACCTTACTGGAAATCATTGTCTATTTCTTGAGCAACAGCAATGCTACGTACACTGTAGTACTGTACACACCCACCGACCACGGATTCAACCACACCCCTCTCTCTCACATACACACACATGGGTCCCATATAGTTGGATCCGTGGTGTATGGGGGTGTGCCTAACAGTTTCCTACAAAACAAATATTGTGACTTTTTTCTTTTATTGACAACTTGGTGTAACAAGTTATCATATTGTTAATTGGGAGTTGCAGTGACAATCAAAAGCATGACTCAACATTACACCAAATTCACAGAATACATTCAACTTGGCAGTAGCACACACAAATTGAAACCCATTAAAAACCTCAACTTTCACAACAATTTTTTTTTTTTTGGGTAAGTAAGTTTTACAACATTAAAGCATTTAACACAGATAGCTAAACCATCAGACTAACACTCAGTCACGTTGAGAGGAGAAAAGAGACTGAGACCCTTCACGTCGGTATAATATATACATATTATAATATCAAGACAGACTCATTCACGTTGTCGTTGGTATAACACATACGTATTTGATACTCCAAAATCGTACCTCTGAGCCGGCGCAAGACGGCGAGAAGATGAGAGGAGAAAAGAGCTTCGGAGATCGGAGGACCAGTCAGCAGAGGAATAAAGGACTGAGACCCCTCCCGCCGGCGATTTCGTCAGAGAGAGGACTGAGTTTGGTCGACTAGGGTCTACGGCTTAGGAGCTTCCTCTGCCCAGCGTCTGCTTCAGACTGAAATTGCTGATTTGATGGTGGGTTGGGCTGGGTTGAATTTTGGATGGTGGGTTGGGCTGAATGGGATGGTGGATTGGGCTAAAATAATTTGGACTGAAATTTTACATTTAGGGTCCGCTTGTTTTGATGTATGTTTTACGATGTAAAATATTTTTTCAGAAAACAAATTTCAAATTTTTATTTTTCAGTATTTGATTGGCACTTGAAAAATATTTTTAGAAATCAACAAAATAGTATAGAGAGAGAGAGAGAGAGAGATTTGAGAATAAGGTGACGATGGAGAAAATAGAGCAGTGAGAATAGCAGTAAAAAGCAACGGATTCATTTCAAAAAATAACTTACGGAAGATTTAAGGGTAAGTCATTTTTATCCAATTAACGGAAAATATTTTACGCCCAAACAAACAGAGCCTTAATTCTTTTTGTTTTTGTTCTTGGGAGGAGACCTGGGCTACGGCCCAAGCTTCCACACTCGGAAAATAGATTGGGGTGATAAACGAGTAAGACGAGCCAAGAAGGTAGTTGATCAAGCTTGGTTTGATAACTTAACTAACACCTGCAGTGTGTATTTTAGAATTAGTGAAGAACATTTCTACTCATTGTCTTCGCAAATCAAAACGGATTAAAATTCTTGTAAGCCACAATGCCAAATGTAAATGAAATAGGCTTTTACCATGTGATTCTACAGTCAATTACTGACTATTAACCCATCTTCAAATTTGCTTTGTTCATTACAATCTGTTAAACAAAAATACTAAGTATATAAAAAAAAAAAATCTCCACTTGCGTTTTCCTTATTTTTATGTATCATTAGCCACTAAATTAAATCTCATAAATAGTAAAAAGCAAATCCAAACTTGGAAACAGAGAAAAAACCTAAAGTATGAAAGAATCACACTTTGACAATGCAATATTCAGATAACTCACTTACAAGGTTTAGACTTGTAAGTAGATATGGGTCATTCAATGAATATTGAGTCTAGGCGATGTGGTGTGGACTCCGTGGATACTCCTTATCGGATTGGGCCTACGCGCACACGGGAAGAACCTCAGGCGGATCAGACTCCCAATTCTTCCTTGTAAAATGCAACATGGTTCATGAAGAACAGCAACCATTGGCAAATAACAAATTGCCAGCAACCATAACTCCCAGAATATCTGGTCAAAATCATGCCCAAATTGTAAGTAATTTATCGCTACACGAGGATAAATGAGAGTAAAAGACAACTTTCTGGGTTTCTTGGAATTCAAGAATTTGACAAAAATCTAGTTGAACTGCATTACAAGGTTTTATTCAGCTGACTACAGCAATGAGGTTCATGGAATCATGTTGCCTTCTCAAGAATCTTAACATAGAATGCTCCTTTCCGCGGTTTACAATATGTGCAGACTATCATTTTTCAATTTACTAGAAAGAAAGGAATACTGTTATTCCTACATGAACATACTATATGTACTTCGAGCTTCTAAGGATACAACAAAAGGATGAAGGCATTCCATAGAAACACTAAGGATCAGTTTGGTAATGCCACATATTTATTTATGTATTCTGCTTTCCGTTTTCTGTAAAAAGCAAAAAATGGGTTTGGCGCATATTACAGTACTCAAAAACTCGTTTCCAGAGAGTAGCAACAGGATCGCTTGTGGTGGAAAAAGAAGGGGATGGCTGAAGGACGTGATCAGAGATAGGGGAGGTCATTGGAGGGTTGCCGGAGGTGCTGGCAAGAGGATGGGAATGGCCTGAGGCCAGGGAGGTCATCGAAGTGTCGCTAGAGATAGGCCAGAGATGAGGACTAGGAGTGGTCAGCAGAGGCCGAAGGTGAGGGGAAGCGGAAAAAAAGTGGTTTGTAGAAAGAGTGAAAACATCTCCTTTTTTTTTTTCCCGACTTCCGCAAAATTTTGAAACTTCTTGAAAACTATTATCAATTTTATTGAAAGCGAAACAGTTACCAAACAAACTTTTGTAGGACAGTTTTCCAAATTTCTGATAGTTAAAACAGAAAACTGGCGACAAAAGTGTTACCAAACATAGCCTTATTAAACGCAACTTACCCGTCTATTATATCCCAACAGCATCCAGAAGCTGCGAGTGTTGAGACACAGAAACCAGCGAGTTAGCAACAATGGCACCACTGGCAGCAACTGCTGGGACCCCTATGCCTGGAAATGTAGAATCACCACAGCAGTAAAGCTGTGGGATTGGAGTTGAATGTCCTGGAAAAGTTCCTTGTCCAGCTTTTATAGCTGGCCCATAAGTCCCCCTATTCCTCCGAAGGTACCTTCGATGTGTCAATGGAGTTCCAACCAATTTCACTTCGCACTTCTCACGATCGAAGCCTGGGCCAATTGCACGCTCCACAGCCTTCCATAGAAACTGGTAAATCATCAAAGAAATATTAAGAACAGCTTTGATAGGTTGTAAATATCATGATTCAAGCAATAAAGATGGATCATCTGGAAACAATTTGATGGTGCAAGAGAATTTGAGAATTTTAAAGGATAAAGTAGACAGAATAAAGTTAGGAACATCATTGAAAAGAATTACCACGGAGATAAATTTATTACCATTACCGACTCCCGGTTCATAGGTGATATCCAATGATGTTTAACTAGGAACTAACGACATAGTGCAAATATTATCACGTTTGATGTTTGATGCTTTACTAGTGTTGGACACTTGAAACTCAAATCATGGTATACAGTCTACATTCGGAAGGTTTAGTTGGACATTTGACCTACATAGTGAATTTACCCGAATTTTCCAAAACTATATGTAGAAATTCTATCTTGTGCAACAAATACTTCAACCAACGAGAAATGGACATTGACCTACATATTGAATTTGCCCGAATTTTGCAAAACTAAATGTAGAAATTCTATCTTGTGTAACAAATACTTCAACCAACGAGAAACGGGAAACAACATTTATCCTAGGACTATAAAGAAAGATACCCGTATTGGAGTGTCTAAATTCAATGTTTCCGACAATGCAGATACCTCACCTGAGTCCACATAACATAGCAGCCACATTTTACTTGGGTAAATCAGGTTGCTTCAACCAGCCAGGAAATACGTAAGCCCGTATACCTTCTTTTTTGAGTTCCCCGATTATAAAGTTGAAAAGATGCCAAAACTGAGCATACCATATTCTTGTGGATCGAACATGACAAGCTAATACGAAAATGATCAGGACTGATTGAATGAATCTCATGTCAACATGTAAATTTTAAACTCTCCCCAGATAACACGTCAAACGCCCTCAAACTCAGTACCATAGTGAACATCTCCGCTAGACTCAAGAAACCTAAATATATAATCTCCTCCCTGGTGGAATAGCCAATTCACTGTCTAAATCTTACATAGGTAGTTCGATGAACTTGCTTCACTGTAACTTCCGATAATATTGAGTTTCGTTTCCAAGTAGTGCATTTGTCATGAATGACAACATAAAAAGGGTGGGGGGGGGGGGGGGGGGGGGGGGAACATGTAAAATTCCAGCAAGCATATATACCTCAGATCTTTCAGCTTTAAGTGCTTTGTATTCAGCACTTTTACGATCAAGTCCTTCCCAACGTTCAAAGGATTCAGTTCCCGGTGCGTAGGCATGTAACACATGTTTGCCAGGGGGAGCAAGATCTGGACTCAGGACACTAGGTACTGATATTAAAACAACATTTTGGTCAGCGTCAACCCCTCTCTTCCAATCATTCACAACTATGTGATGAATCCCCAAGTCCTCACGGATACCCTATATTTGGTAAAGATGCACCTCACTTAATCAGTGAACAAAAGAAGCTTTTTTGAAATAACCAGAAGTAAGGCTGATTGTTCCAATCACTCACCTCTGCATCAAAACCCACATGAAGATGCATAAATGATTCACACTGAGGGGTCATTTTGATGCTGTCCTTGTATGACTTTGGAACGACTTCCTGGGGCAATAGATTCAACGTGTCCCACATGGATGCATTACTAACAACGGCCTTCTTAGCACGTACAAACTGCAGTAAACATTTGTTATATCAATTAATCAAGAACAAAGAAATATTAGTTCATGAGTCAACTGTTCCAGTACTCGGCCAAACCGCAACACACATGTGTGAAGAACAATCAAGTAAAGAAAGCAAAGAGAAAAGATGGAGATATCTTTATGTGGTTCCCCAAGCATGCCCCAATACTTTACCGAAGCGCAAACCAAACCAAACCAGGCTTCGCAAACCCAACCATAGATTCTACTATGTTTTTCTTTTCTTTCTATTTTGTCTAGTAAATCATCAGTTAATCACCTGACCACTTCTTAGCTTCACTCCCACAGCTCGGCCATTTTGAACCACAATATTTTCCACATGACTCCTAAGAGCGATCCGTCCACCAAATTTCTGTATTCCACGGACAAGGGCATCAACAACTGCCCCACTTCCATGAAGAGGATACTCAAGACTGCAACCTGGCTTGTACCATTCTGCAAACATGTATACCTGAAAATATCAAAGGACAACTTACTACCCCACCAACAAAAGAAGCACAAGCAGGGTGATATTCCATGAAGATACGAAGATAGTTACAACACATTAGATAAATCTAGAAAGAAACAAATTTTATTTTGTTCACAGAAGGTGTACCTGTTCAATTATACCCCTCTAAGATGTCTAAGAAGTAATGTGTACATTAAAATTCAGTTACTTTTCAAAAAATGGTATGAATTTAATGATAGAGAATAAACACAAGATTACTCTCGATTAATATATAGCCCATGCAAAGTTGATTGCAGCCAAACCTGGATTAAGCGTTTCTGAAAGTTTTAAGTGTCTGACTCTCACAACTGAATTGGATATGTACTGAAGTGAATTCCTGCTTGTATGTCAGTTAGCCAAATGTTTGGCATGCACATTCAACACCCACTACTGTTTTTTCTCTAGTTTGATAACTGCAATAACAGTACTAAAATATTTCTCTTCCGTTCTTCTTTTGTTTCTTTAGATCAAATCATATGACATATTTTTGCAATATAGAAATCGGATACAAAACAAGAGCTAACTGGAGCAGATGACAAAATGAAGTTCAAACATAACGAAGAAATAGTTACCATCTCTGCTGAGAGAACACCATCAGATTTCACTCCTGCAAGTAAGAAAGACAGAAGATCTATCCAATTCCGAATAAAAGGATCTTTTAGTTCCAATGAGTCGATGATTTCAGAGAAGGGTCTGAGAAGCTTCATGGCACTAAGAGCGCCTTGGGGTCCCATTTGGGCAAATGATTTCAGGAGAGAGGGGCCATATCTAGTGGCAGCAGTGGAAAGAACACCCCAATCACCTCGAATTGATAGAGGAGGCAGAGCCATTGCCGCTGTCGACATTGGAAGTATTGCATCCTGTAGAGAAATGCACTTTTGTATTTGAGATGGAGCAAAGGGAAATGACATTCACACTCCCATTTTCGCAAACTCTCCTTGTGAAAGGCTAGTGAAAAATAAAAAAAGAAGCATAAGAGGCTAAAAGGAGAGTGTGAATACCGCTTCTAATAAACAATCACGAGGGCAACTTTTGCATATCCGCATTACCAGACTTTGGCAAATAGTGATATACGCAAAACAAAGAAAGGGATCCCAGCTGTCCTGTCTTTGTTTCAGAGAGAACTAGGGCTTCCCATGGATATAGATGACAACCTCAGATACGAGGGAATTAAAAATATAGCAAGTGTTTAGGCTCATTGTAATTTTGAGAGTAAGAAAATCATAGCACAGTTTTCCTTTTTTCTAAGAAATGTTTTACTAAATGTTACTCCTGCGCATTTAAAGAAGAAAGATAAGAAAGACAACGAGAACCAAATACATATGGATATTCAGAGGTATGTATGATACTCACAAGAAGTTTTCTCCACTCTCGAACAGCATTAAGACTTGCGTACTTCTCAAGGTCCTGAAGAGTGATTACAAGTTATAATAAGTTTTTGCCAGAAGTAAGAGACCATAAACAGGGCTATGAGCCCTTTTTTGTTTTGAAAGGTTTATCTGAGTCATGAAGGACATGCAGCAATGCATATTTAAGTGAGTGTGTAAGTATGTGTATTCTAGTTTTGCCGGTCAGGTAGTATTTTAGGTCAAAACCACAAGGAAGCAAGTCAACAACTTAAAGCCATAATGGGGGCGAGACTAAGAAGGATGCCCCTGAAATAAAGGAATAGAACTGATCCACTGTTTATTCATTGAAACACGAAGCCGATATCGAGAGTCCACCTTAAAAAATTCTGTTGGCCCAATGCGTGATAAGAATTCACCTTCAGGTATGTAAACCATCCAAGAGTCATAACTGGCACAAGGAATTGACTCACCCAATGCATCAAGAACCTGCAAACAGAATAGATCTACTTACATACATTTTCGCATGGAGTTCACAAAACAGTCTAAGACACTGATCTGAAATTTCCTGAATGTTAAAAGACTGACAAGGCCTCAAGACCAGTTCTTAAGTGATGGCTGCACCTTCCACCAAGAAGGTTAATGACTGGTGATTATCTCATGAAAAGAGTTCTTTCTTAAAATGGTGTTGTCCTCGAATTTCACCTACACTTATAAAAATTATGTATAAATTTATCAGAACAAATTTTCAAAGGGATGACTGCCTTTTCATTCCGAGATAGCCTCCAATTAATTAATTAGCCTAGAAAAATACTACTCGAAGTTTACACGCCTACTATCGTGCCGCCAATCCTAAGTGATAGGGACGGGCTTCGTTTCGTTTGGTTAGATGGGAAATATATGTGTGGGCATTGTCATTGATAGCACTCCATACAAAGCTAAGTAGTAGGCCAGTTCTTGCCAACATTGGATACCTTGAAATTTCATTTCATCATGTATATATAGAACAACCAGGCGCCAATAGTTGCTATTTGGTGAATTACTTTCTTTTGTCAGCAACAAGAACCATGCTAACATATATACAGAGGTAAGATTATGTTTAATAGGTAAGAAAACATTTAAAAGAACAAATTACTTGTGCAAGGGGATTAGCCTGAGGACCTCTTGATTGGAATCCGGAGAACAAAGATGGACCAGAGTCGAACTTGTAACCCTTCTTTTGAAATGAGTGAGCTGCACCCCCAGGGGTATCGTGGCTTTCTAACACTAAAACATCTTGTTGGTATCTTGATAGAAGTCCTGCGCAACAAAGTCCCCCAATACCACTCCCAATTACGACAACATCTGCCTCCAGTTTGCCTGCAAATGATTCCAGTTACGATAGAGTGCTCCTTTAGAGGCCCCAAGTAATGCCGAGGAAAATTTCAGGAACATAGTAAAGCAAAACAGACTCTGAAAGATTTCCAATTTCAAGGAAACCCGAAGCTTTGACTAAAGTGTGCAGAATTTGCTGTCTCAACTAAAATATTGCTCCATGGAATTTACAAATAACAAATTAACTAATTTCTGCAGTAGTTTATATGAAATTTCCCACTTATCTAATCTATCTGCACCGTAACTTACCACCACTGAACAAGGAGTGCAAAGAGAACTACGAGGGACCGTAAGAAGTCCTAAAAGACAATAAGCTACCTAAATAAGCAAGCAATGAATGCATATAGACATCACAAGCATGCAATATGGTCCCCTTCAAAGGGTTAGTAATAGTTTTTTCTCCACTGTTAAATATTCTTTCGGATTTTCCCAAATCTAAGGATATCTACTGTTAAGTTCATATGTATGTCAATGCAAATTAATATGCTCACCAAATCCAGTTACTCCACAGATTCCAAAGAAGGAAATGCGGCTAAGATTTATAAAAAGGACCCGGCTTCTCAGCACTTGACTACAGAGAATCAATCACAGTCGTCCATCTCGACAATCAATGGTCTGAATTTGTGGAAGTATCTTACAGGTAAGATACCTGTAGAATAGTCTTTGCGAATCTGGTCCATTGAAAACACATTTGGACGGCTGGGATAACAAAAACGGCGCACTGCATCCAAAACTGGACCGCAGAAGCCGTTTCCTTGAATTAAAGAAAAACAAAACAAAAAACTCAGAGAGCAAGAATGACCGGAAAGGGAGACCCCTTAACTATCATTTCTTTATGCCCTATGTCTGGTTCTGAGCTTAGTCACATAAAATCCTTGAGAATGTCCTCCGCTCCTCGCTCTCGCCAATTTTAGTAGTTCTGGATGTTTTTAAAAGACTCTTTCACTCTTCCCCTCACGCACGCTCATGCGAATTATGCGACTCACAAGTGAAAAATGAGGGAAATTGAGAGAGGGTACCTGGGAATGGCGTGGGTGTCGTTTTAGTAGTAGGAGGAGAAGGGTAACCGTTGGAGGAGGGCTCCGGCTCACTGCCGTTGGCATTTCGCGCCAAAAATGTGCGTCTTCTGCTGTGGGATTTTGGAATCAAAGTTGGAGAGGGACATTGGAGTTGGAGAAAGTTTGTTGAGATCGTGTTCAACGACATTGAAGAAGTTGCGAAGCAGAGAGAGAGAGAGAGAGAGAGAGTGTGTGTAGTAGTAGTAGTACTTGTTTGAAAGTGGAGAAGCTGTAATTTGGTAGGAGACGATGGAGCTACCCTTTTTGAAGTTCAGAACTACCCACGTGACACGAGCTGTATAATCTTGGCACTCAGGAAAGCGGTAGGATTTTCTAAAGGGAGGCTTAATTAATCGTCCTTAAAACCTGGAGGAGTTATGATTTCGTCCTATCAGTTTCGTCTAATTATGATTTCGTTCTCCTACTAGTTTTTATACCGCTTATGCCCTTTTATCTATTATATATCATATACACACACATATATATATATATAGCGTAGAAATCTGGGATGAAATCCTAATCCATTTCGTCCTCCCTTGATTCCCGTTGCCACCAGTTGCCAAATCTGTAAATTTATCGCGTCCTCATCCCGAGATTGTCGCCTCCCTTGATTCTAATCGACCATTTCCATCTTGAACGAAACCCATCATTCGAATTTGGTGCTAAATTTTTTTCAAAAACCCTAGTCTGTATAAACCCATACTAGTTGGAGAGCCCAATCTCAGCCGTCGTCCTTTTTCTTGAATACCGGCGGCGCAAATCGGCGAATGCACTCCCCCGTCCTTTCCGATTGGGGGTTTCTACAGAAAAGTTCGGGACGCCACAAAACAAGCAAGTCGAACGTGATTGAAGACACCACCGGAGAAGAAGTTCACGATAGCGACATGGCCAGATTTCGTAAGTCTAGCCCTTAAACCCACTTTTGTTTTTCGTTATTTGTCTTTTGAATTTGCCGGTTGGGGCTAGGTTTCGGGTACAAAACTAAGTTTGTACCATTGTGCTAAATCTGAGGGTTAATCGGCTGGGTGTCATGATTCAGTGAGATTGAACTCCTTATTCATCAATTCATGATTTTGTGTTCATATTTTAGTTTGTTGCTGTGTGTTCTGATTCAGATTGATGCCGATATTCACGTATTCATGATTTCGTCAGGAAGTAGATATGTAATGTTTTTCTAAAAATATCAATTCCTTTATCGTGCGTGCTTCATTCCATGATTTCAATGTTATATCAGGACTTTTTATACTTGGTTCGAAGATAGATTTCGAACGGTAATGTAACGTTGCAATTTTCATGGTAATGTAATCATGTAACGTCATAGTAATTTAACCACTTAACCATGTAAATGTTTGACTATATCCTTTAGCCATGAAACGTAAAACAAGATATGTCTCATTATTTTTTGGTTGGCCAACTTGAACAATGTAGAAAACATGCGAACATGTGGTCATCTTATCATGTTATATTCCCAGAAATATCGATTCCAAATGCTATATGGTTTATGCAAATTATAAATCAGTTCAAATCTAGATTAGGAACGGTAATGTAACGTTGTAATCATCATGGTAATGTAACCATGTAACACTATGGTAATTTTACCATTTAACCATGTAAAGGTTTGATTATGTCATGTTATTTACCGACAACCTGAATTAATTGTCAAGTGATGCTAATAGGTGATAAATTTGTCATTTTATATTGGCCAATACCAGTCTACTTGGAAAGTTTTCAATTTTTTTTTGTTATTGTTTCATAAATTATGGTCAATTTATCATGCACACTTTAAACATGGCCAGTGTATCATGTTTGGTTGTCCAATGTAATCAATTATTGCAAAATATTGTCAAATCATTGTTGTTGCTAAATAATCCAAGTTGCATGACATTAGTTTGGCCAATACCAGTTTTGGGTGTAAGAATTCCATGTTTCGTACATTATCCAGTCTTGTGTGATCATGAAAGCTTCATGAACAATCTACTTTTAAATCTTTGTTGTTCGGAAAAAGTACCGGGTAAGAATGCATAAGAACCCGAGATCCAAGAGTTCAGATTGAAATTGGGAACTGCATAAAATGATTTGGGTATTGTATTCATTTTCACTAGCGTAGCATAGCTTTCATTACATAAGCATGATATGAGAATGGCTGATCAAGTATGGTCACTGTAGTAAAATAGCTCTACAACAGATATAAACTCAACTCCACCAGTTGCATTACTGTGTTTGCTAGATCCTACTTTTGCTGCAACAAATTTCTGGGTTTTGCTGACATTCACAGGGTTTTTCTTGTTGAACTTTTTCATGTTCATGTTCATGTGTGTTGGTGGTGTTGTAAAAGATTTACTTCATAGATTAGGAATGGTAATGTAACGTTGTAATCTTTATGGTAATGTAACCATGTAGTACCATGGTAATTTCACCATTTAATGGATTGTCCATCATTATTTCAAGAGTTACGCCTAGTAATGTGGAAGGGGAAGCTAGGTTGAAACGAAGAGAAGTGGATCTAGATGATGCACTAGTTGAAGATACGCCACCTTCGAAGATAAAAGGTACGAGACCACAAGAAAATCATGATGTGGAAGGGTCCTCGAAGGTTCGCTCAAGATTTGGGAGTGTAGCACGCGGGATTAAGGGCAAACATCCTCGACTTGATGTGCAAGAGTCCGCGCAGAAACGCACAAGATCTGTGAATGTAGCGCGAGGAATTAAGGCCAAACATCGTCGTTCGAGGAAACATCGAGATGTAAATGAGGGAGAAATACACGAGACAACGTATCGTGCAAGCCTAAATGGCATGAAGACATTGATTGAGGAGTTGAATTTGAGTAACGAGCACAAGAATGTATTAATTTGATTGTGGGCATTTGAGATATGGGCAACTGATTATGAAATATGCTTGGCTCAGGACCATGTTTGGACATCACGTTTCATGGTTAATATACCACCAAAACTTGTAGGTAACATGGTTAATTTACCATGTAGGTAACATGGTTAATTTACCATGTAGGTAACATGGTTAACAATATTCTGCAATGATTGATAATGCTGAAATGTTCATGTACGTATTCGATACATGTTGCACGGTGGAATCACCGGAACGATTCATGATGAACAGGGCTTTGGCCATCTGCTTTGTGGAATATAAATGGAATGAGAAATTAGTGGGATTTTCTTTGTTGGAAATTTGAAATTTTGAAAATCCCCATATCTTCTCCTGTTATATCTCACCTAATTCCATAGGTGTTTCCATATTCAACCCATCTGTTTCCCATAGATTTAGGAAACAGTTTTCATCTCTCTCTCTCTCTCTCTCTCTATAAATGTGTAAATGTATGTATATTTAATATATGTATATAAAATAGAAAAAAGGGTAATAAAGGTAATTTACATATTGCAAGGATGAAAACATAAGCATGAAAAAATGGGGGGATGAATTCTTACATAGCATGAAAAAAGAGGATGGATATTTAAATATTACAGTCACGCTCTTTTCTTTTTCTTTTTTTGAACGCCACTCCCCTCCCCTGCAAGTGTATTTTTAGTGCAAAAATACACTTGCAGGAGAGTGGCGTTAACAAAAAAAGGGAGTGGCAAAATCATTTTCCATAAAATATTATAGATTAATTTTGCACACAAAACATTATATATAAAATAACGACATTTTTTTTATTGAAAACTTATCAAGAGTTTACTCTGTTTTATTGAGTCATATGTTGTATTTTCTTACAAAATTAAGTTAATTTTCATTTACTCTGGAATGATTTAGTCCAGACAATGTTAAGGGAAAAAATCAAATTATATACATAAATATTTAGTGATTTTTTTTTACCTCAAGCGGTTCGCTTGAACCCTTGAAAGGCTTGTGGAGCCACCCTTGCCAGCATTGCGGGTTGCGGCTATGAGAAACCACTATAGTTACGACATAGATGTCCATGCACAGATCCTACATAGATATTTCCAGCATTGCGGTTATGAGAAACCGCTATAGTTACGACATAGACGTCCATGCACAAATCCTACATAGATGTATTCGGAACCGTCTCACATGCATGGATTGATCATCGGACAATTATTTATACATAGACATCTGTGTCTGTAGCATTGATCTTTGTAAGTTAGTATATTTATTATAGATTAATCATATGATAAGTTACATTAACAGGCCAATCATTTTCTAGAGACAAAATACCATCAAATTTTGAGATTACTCCCGAATTGTTTTAGATTTTTCATGCATGAACGATGCAGGACTCGATAATAGTAATACTATTAACAGTTTGCGATGTCAAAATAAATTAGGGTGGAGTAGGACCATGGTCCTGAACGGACATACCAATAAACCTATACTGAGTTTTATTATTGACATTTTTCATATGAATTTTAATGGCTCTTTTATGCTATAGATGGTAGACCTGTAAACATAAATGATTAAATGCCCTGGTATAAACTGAAGTAAAAATACTTTAAAAAATAATGGAAGTAGAAATAAAAAATGGTGAAGATTGAAAGAAGGAAATAACCTCCTTTTCTTGGCGAATTGATAGACAAATAATGTTTACCTCACTATTATTCTTTCCGTTGAATCCGACATCGACACAACAATGGACAGACACAACAATGGACAGATATAGATTGGTTGTGTGCTATGTTTTACACAACGGTTGTATGTGTAACACTTTTGTAATCCAACAACACTTTTGCATTATTGTTTGGTTTATTTGTCAAATCAAACTGGATTATCTACGTTTTCATACCTTTCAGAAATAAAACTAAAGAATATCTTTGACATCAATAAAATCTTTTTGATCAGGAAAAGGAGGTTTCCAAATGAATTGGAACTTCACTTGAACCAGCAACATGCCCCACGCATGAGATCGCGATCTTATAGCATGCTGCAATAATCAAATAAATTTGGTTTTAGGCTAAACCAAGACAATCCGAGCCAACGCAAACTTCTCTAGCTCCACCTATGTTTCACTTATTAAATTTCGTTTAAGCGTGACACAGATGATAAACAGATCAACCTCAAATGCGTTTTTAAAGCTTACTAAATTTTCAAACAAAACAATAAGCTTGTACAATAGAAAGGAGGACACAAAAACAAGTTACTCGAGCTTGACTTGTGATCAAACACGATTAAAGCTCAACTCAGAATGATAAAGCCACCTCGCTTACCGTTCTAGCAATATATTAGTACTATCTTTTTACTCTTTAACTCATAACAAGTACTCCTATAATCTTCCATGAAGAACATGCAAACATGAAAGAAATCCAGCAGAGAAGAAACGAACGCAAAGGTTCCCAGAAACAACAATAGCAGAAAAATGAAGCCAAAAAGATCTTTACTGAAATACTAGCACCACTGTCATAGGAAATCCACTATAGGCACAATGCATATCCATTTCAGCCTCATCATCCATAACACACCAAACCAAATATCATCAGAATTTTTTTACTCTCAAACTCAATATCCTCACACAACTTCCAAAGTCAGTCCATCCCAGTTTTCTACATATATGAGACGTATAGTGCTTAGCTGCCGCCGGCAGCATAACCCCGCATCCTACTGTGTGCAACCCAAATGCAAATTACAGAGAGGCCCAAACATAAACCTTCAGCCCAAAATTCAAAAGGATCGCCACTGCTAGCACATGTAGGAAGTACACAGCCATTCCAGATTTATGTAACATATACAGCTTTACCAAAAGAACACCAAGAAATTAAATATAGTGATACTCAGCTGAGTCAATGCCAAGAGTGAGGATATAATAGCACCTCCTGCAAGCAGAATCCTATTGAAGGGGACACCCTTGTGTCAAAATCATGCTGTTATGTACGATCATACTCCTATCATGCAAATATCATTCCTTGATCACTTTCCCTCTTTGCTCCTTTTTTCCGGGCATATCTGACTAACTACGATCAATTTATCTTCACCACACCAGATACTTAAAAACATGAATTATCTGGCATCATTCAGGCTACCTGGAGTTAATCCAAGTTCTTCGAAAATATACCTGCTTTGCTCTCCTTAAACTTCGCTAGCACCTGGTCATCTGTCTAGCAAAAAGAGACGCCGCAGCCACTACCACATATATGTACCTCCAATATCATAAAACCCTTCACTGCAAACCACTAAACGAGAAGCAACTATTAATAACAACACAATTACGAAAAGGTAACAGGAGCCGAGTTTTTTAAATCAAGCGCATGCCATTTGCAAGTATATAGTCATATGTAAACATTTATATACCATTCTGTGCATCTTCAAAAACATTTGTTCTAGCAAAAGTAGCATTATAGCCAGAATCCCATTGTCACTGGTAAGGTGATTATCCAGGATTAAAACAGTTGCAAATGGTTAAGTTTAAAGTCCTCAAAGAGTGTATTTAAACAAGAAAAGCAAGATATGCCATTTCCAAAGCCAAATGTTTGCTGAGGGGAAGGAGACCTTCATATGACAATCTCACTTGGAAAAGCTCAATTCTCCCCTCCTAAGGAACTGAGAGAATTCAATTGATTTTCTGACTTCTGTCATCATCCCCAATTCTTCTTCAATCTTTACAAAGCAAAGAGGTGCTAAGTTCAATGTGTGCTATGACACAAGGAACTTCGAGTCAACAAACAAATAAGAATGACAAAAGTGAACAGATCATAGTCAAGCTACTTATCAGACAATATGGAATCAGAAGGCACGATTCATGTTACTGAAGCTTGGCCAAGGCAGTTTTACAAGTCCATGTGGGGTTAATTGCTTTACTTCTTAACCCCACATTCCTACCATTTTTCGAAGAGTCTGCTTATGCAGATTTGGCAAGTTCACAACATTGAAAGAATGTAGAAGGGAGACAACATAAACCACATGCAGTCTTGGGATGTGGCCTATGCATGAATTCACGATACTGTGCCTCTTGCCTAGATATTTTAAAGAATCCATCACATCCAACCTAGGCCAACAACTTTCACATCCAGAATAAAGCTCCTCACAGAAAACTTATTTTTAATATTTAATAGCCTCCTATCTAGTCAAAGAGCATTCCCATCTCGAATGATTCCGATAAGATTGCACGGACTGAGAGTATTTGCGGTGCTTTGAGGGAAAACAAGTACCCCACCTCCTTTAGTCACAACTCTCCTGATTTCTGTCGCATATTAGTTTCTTCCAATTTAGCTATCTTCCCAAACACTTCCTTCTGATGAACACGCAAATACATTTCCCGTTTCTTTAAGTTCCTATCCCCTCAAGGCCAGTCATTCTAGTCGACATAATTATTGGTTCACTAATCCATTTTGCTTGAGCTTTTCAGTTCAACAAGGCAATTTAATTTCTCATCCATAGAAAATGCAAAATCAGTTCATTCACAAGGAATGAAAGCTTACCCTGAAAACAAATCTAAGAACCGGCACTTGACTTTTGAACCCACTTTTGTTTCTGCATTCACATAACAATCAAGCAATCAGATTAGTAAATGACCAAACATCAAAACCTGAGACCTCGAGTAGACACCGAAAATCTAATTGCAAGCATACCTCATGAGGGACATAGCCAGAAGAACCTCCTCTCCTCAAGGGTTTCCCCTCACTTATGATAAAAGAGCCATCATCCTTCATATTATGTGCTACTCCAAGGCGACCACCGTGTGAATGGGAACCTGAACATGTTGTAGCAACAAGAGGCGGATTAGGCAATACAGAAGACCAAAAAGAGGCAAGGAGAGAGAAGTTTGATATAGGTTTCAGGATCTTAAGGCAAAACTAACCATTATCTATTGGGGGATAGTTGCTTCGCCCACTTCCAACAGTTTTGACTTCCCCACTTCTTACATGTACCATATCAACTTTCACTTCTCCATTACTTCCTGACAAGACATGTACACAACAAAAATCATAACTAATTATCTAATCAAGAGATTAAGAACGCCAACATCTGGAAATGCAAGTTTATAGCAAAATCCGTACATTCCATTTGCATATGAAACCCAAGAAAAAGTGAAAAGTCCAAACACCTGGATCAGGCCTATCCTATCAAAGTAAGCACCATGCACTGCAGATTTACTGATTTGCAGATAATAGTCAAACAATGCCTTACCTTTCACAGAATCTCCCTGTAACTGTGTAGATTGAGAAGCAGAAGATGATAAAGGCTCATCGCTAGCATGTGATCCGTCTGAACGGCGTAGTGGAGTCCAAACACCACGATCAGGCCTATCCTTGTTCCGTGTATGTTTTTCCTGCTTCTCACTAGAAGAACCGCGCAAATCATTCCCAACGGTTTCTGGTGCTCCATTGGTATCCTTCAAGAACAACTTAACTTGGGCTCTAGGAGGTCTGTTGTCCTTATCCTGATTTGAGGCCTGGTTTTCCTGTTCAGAATGAACCACAGATGATGATTGCCTTTGACGCGCATCCTTGTTGAGAAGTATGCTTCTGATTATCCTTCCACTGGCTTCACGTCGCTGGTTCTGTTTAAGAGCAACGTGATTGCCTCCCGACACCTGTAGCAGGGGTAAGAATACCAACAATAAGTAGTTGTGCAGCACTAATAATCTTCAGTATTTGGTTTTCTCAAATGTTATTCCGCACTGTAATACTCACATTAGATTATAACTCTCATGACTGCCTTAATACCCATCCCATAATCATGAGCTACTACAGGCAAAAATTATTCCAAAAGAACTGGAGAATATTCCAATGAGATAGCAGGAACAAGAAATAAGACCACCCCACAAGGTTACAAGGGAGTTAAGGGGCTTCTTCTATAGGCTTTTTTATGTATTCAGATGGCATTCCCCTAATGCATCAGTTTTCCATATACAACATTTATTCTCACTTATCAGAGAGAGAGAGAGCACCCCTCAAAGGCTATAGCAATGAAAAGAAGTTGAAAGAGATGATGGACAAAAAGGCCGATTGCAACTTGCAAGAAACAAAAAGGCTTACATGAGGAATTTCTTTCTCTTTCCCTTTCAAAAGCAAGATTTTCTTCTTCCCAGTATCAGTGCTTCCAGTAATTCCTGAAACATATTCATGAAACTCTTAATCCGCATAAACAAATGGTGGAGAATGACAAATAATTCACAATGACATTCAAACAAAAGAAGCACTAAATGGCGTGGTTCCCTTTTAAAGACAATTATCTCTTGATTCTCTCCTTCCTCTCACACATTCTGAATAGAAGATATATCTGACATTTTAATAATTGAGGTTGGCATTGTTGTGGAAAACTCCACTTTTCAAAATTTAATTAGACCTGATAGGGACATTCTATACTATAAGCAGATAACACCTCATAGTTCCTTAAACCCCAAAAACGTGTAGTGTCCAATCAAATGAGAAGTCTAACATGGCCAAATCTCCATCAGCATTTTTCCCTCCAGCATCAAAGGAATGTTCCCCAACATAGTAGATGATTTTCTAAGGGGCAAAGCCGGGAATATAACACCCGAAGTAGAGGAGGACATGCACTTAAAGATCCTACTTGATCACAAACTTATCTTAATTCATTATACCCTATTGAATAACTGAAGATAACTTAATTCCAAGAACATCTTAATGCCGCCAGTTCACGAATTTATAGATATATTTGCAAACTTCATGTAAGCTTCACGAATTAATGCCACTTCCTGTAAGCATCAAGAAGAGGGAACACATACAATTGAAACTTCACGAATTAATGCCACTTCTAATGTGACAGAATGCCGAAATACCAACACAGCAAAGAATCATGGAAGCAAGGAAATGTTACTCTCCCAACGTAGCGAATCACAGAATGCTTAAACATCAGTCACAGCCACAACTGACAAACAGGAGGATATGAATGAAGCCATTCAGACGACTCCAACTAGTAGAATTAAAACTAATTCTACAAGCATATGCGCATGCAGAAACTATGTAGATTGCCCCAAAACTACTTCAACACTGGCAAATTGAGAATCCAAATAATATTCATACCACTTTTCTCTTCTGAGACTTCATCAAGCTTAACTTTGCCACTTGTACTCTTTGCAGCATCTCTTAAAACATACTGGCAATCGGGAAGAAGTAAAAGTTAACAACACTTCCATCATGCCTTCACAGTATGGAGGCAGACAAATGATCAAATATGACTAAACATTGGGCACTAAAACAACAGAACATTGAAAATTGAATGTACAAGCAACAGACGCGTGCATAGAGATGTCCCAACCATCACTATTTGCAGAAAACAAAAAAGAACAGGAACAGCGCCCACAATAGGCCATTCCGAGCATAAACTTTAGAAAAGCAACCCTTATCTGGTCCAAAACTATGACATTGCAACTTCTCACAATCAATAAACGGTGATGTAGCATAGGCATTAATTGCTTTTTCCATAATAAAGAAGCCAAATGAGTTAATAAACATGAGTACCATGGTAGTAGAAATCCTCCTCTTGTCGGAACCTCGTCTCGATGATGAACTAGGATTTCCAGACGACACTCCAGCAATTTTTCTGACCGGTTTCCCATTAGACAAAGATCTCTGTCAAAATTACATGCCGTGTAAGTAAGTGAAACATTTTAAGACATCGAACAAGCAGGAATTCCACATATTGCATGTCCACCAATACTTCAACATTAAGCAACCATTCACTACACACTAGACAGTACAAAAATTCAGATCTGTCAAGCAAAAAAAGTTCTAACACAAAAATGCAATGCGTAAGAGCTAAGAGAACCATGTTGTTCTCAGATATAGATTGTATTCGAGGATTACCCACTAAAAAACAATGTGCATACCAGATATTAGCAAGGAACAGACACCAAACAACGGGTCCGAGACACATCAAAATCCTTCTTCATACAATGTATAGAATACATCAATATGAGTTAGTAAAGTAATAGCTACCCGAGTTCCGCTCTTGGCTGCTCTTTTCTGACGAATAAAATCCATTAGAGGTGTGACTATTGGTGTATCCTTAGCAGCACCTACAAAAATTAAGAGAGGAAAAAAAACAGCAAACTTTTTATTCTCATGCCATTTGTGGCCTCTTTCTCACTTCAATTTGGGTTCAATACATGATGATGACATTACAGCAAAGTTCCGAGTTCTAACTAACCAGCTCGTTCTGCTTCCTTTCTCTCCAATTGTATCTCCGCACTCGGAAGATTCTCGACCGGCTTTTCAAGAAATTCAAGGAATTCCGTATAGTCCGGATCTAAAATTCATCAAGAAAAGCAAGTGTTACAGAAAATCAAGAAATGGTGGCATAACCGTTGCACGCAATCCGCAAACAAATGACCATTTTGGTACCTTTAAATATGGTCCCCTCGCGCCCATCTTTCTTAGTGCACAGCTTTGGGACACGTTGCGAAGGAGCATACTCCACGATCGTTTTGAATTGGGTACCTGTGTCAAGAGTGGAGGGCACCTAATCAGAACACTGTATTCCCCATGGAACAAATTTACAAACAGTACACAATCAAGAATCTTTCGTGTCGCAATGGCTCTAATTATTTTCCCTTCCCTTGTATCATTAGCTTCTGGTATAGAAAAAGGGAAAACTGCAATACCCTATACATGTAGGAAACTAGGATTGAAATTAACAAATATTGTGAGACCATGTTTAGAAACAGAAGTTGACATGTCTAATGAATCTCTGTGCAATATGCTCAAGGATTACCCTTCTCGTTGACAAAAACATGCCCATCAAAGAACTCAGCAAACTCAATAACATCATCAGGCCTCTTGAAGTCTATATAGGCTCTAGCATATGATTGACGCTTCTGGCTGCAAAACCAGTTTCATTAATAAATACAAGAGACTGCACCAAGCCATAAAATGTCATTCTGAAAATAGGATAACATAATACTGTAGGGTGAAAAGCTTTATCCAATTATCCACCCTTAAAGATCAAATGAAAAATTAATCCAATATGCACAAGCGTTCTTAGTGATAGGTAAGTAGGTCTCTTCCTGCCAATGGAGTAATCAGGCCTCAAAATAGTAGTTAAAACTCTAATTAAGCACATATCAAGTTCAAAACTAGTTTAACAAAAATAAAAAGTAAATTAAAATCTACCACATACATCCACATGCTATAGCACAGAACAACCCAACTGTTCCAGTAAAATCAAACCTTCAAACCAGCAATTACAACTCTAATTAAGCATATATCAAGCTCCATACTAGTGTTACAAAAGCACGCACATTAAATACAGGTCCAAAAAAAAAAAAAACCTAACCTGTCCTTGCCAGGACGGAAAACGACCCAATTGTAGCGTCCAGTGAAACGACCGTCGATTTGCTCCTCGAACGCCGACGGCGACATCGACGGCGGAAGGTGCCGTACCACAACCTTCGTTCGATCTAACAAGCCCTTCATGCGTCGAAAAATTAACTCGAAGCCAAACCCTAGAAGTTCGATTACACCAAA
Source organism: Rhododendron henanense subsp. lingbaoense (assembly GCA_020567845.1). Classification (NCBI taxonomy): domain Eukaryota; kingdom Viridiplantae; phylum Streptophyta; class Magnoliopsida; order Ericales; family Ericaceae; genus Rhododendron; species Rhododendron henanense. The sequence goes on along the minus strand of CM036315.1, from coordinate 43,245,089 downwards.
ATTTTTGAACGATTCAAACCCGCGTTAGAATTGAATAGGTCGCGAGATATTGTGTTTTCGTTGGTGGTGTCGATCGGGATGGATTCTGTGCCCTAGTTTGGAACGAGACTCGGGAATCGCCATGCATGAGAACGGTGTGGGGAGAGAGGAACGTGTGAAACAATCGGGGTTTTTTGAAAGGTTTTTTTTTATCAGAACGGTTTTTCTGTAATATTGTAAATTAAAAATAGCAACCAATTTATGAAATACTAGTAGTACTCCAGCTAGGCCTATCATGGAGCAATGTCTGAAATTGCTCGAATCCGATATCCGAAAATCTAAGACCAGGGTTCGAGCCCTGCAGTGGATGTGTGGTCAGGATTTTGGATAACTTCTGAAATCATAAATCTAAGACCAGGATTTTCGGATAACTTTCTAAAACCTCAATCGATCATTACCCTATTTCTCTGATTATTAATTTCATTTATCTTTCTATTTCTTTCCACTCATTACCTCTTTCTCCGATCTTTACCCTATTTCTCTCTCCACCCACTACCAAAACTAAAATACCCAAATGTGCTAAACGAACAAGGCCTTATTCATTTTGTTTGATTGAGGTTTTAGAAAGTTTATTTTTGAGAGTTGAGTGATAATGAGTGGAGAGAGAAATTTATTGAAAACTGTGTCGAGAGTTAAAAGGTACTCTCAAAATGGTGAACCAAACGGAGTGATTAACTTCTGCTAAATCCGTTGATGTATACAATATTAACGAATCCTTCTGATGTGCATATTTGAAAAAGAAAGAAAATTACGAAATAATGAGTTTTAAGTTAAAGTCAACCTCGTAGTTTTTTTTTTTATGGAAGGAAAAACTCGCATTTTGAACATGCGATGTATGTAGGAGACAAACCTCCATTTCCAAAACGCGTGGTTAAAGTCAAACCGAAACGAAAATAAACGCGAGTTACGAAAAGAGGGAAAATTCCTTTTTTTTTTATATTTACAAATTTCCAAATCTTCGGTTACCCAAAAAAATTATGGATAAATTTTTTTATTGAGAATCGTGCAAAGAGTAAAAAATACTCTTTTCCAATTCCAAAAATGGTAAGTGAACAGAGGCTTTTATAGGTCTAACTTTCTTGCTGAAAACCGATTTCCTCTCAAACAAATCCTAAAAACAAGAATTTTAATTTCGTTGCGAAAAAATTCCAACATAATGCACGTACACGATACTCCCCACACTTACCGGAGCATAAGGTTTGGAAGTAGAAGGAAATCTTGTTTTTACGTTCTTTTTAGAAGAAAAGACATGAGAAAATAGCAAATCTGCAATAGTTGAGCGTGAAATTGATCTCCAGAGATTAGTCGAAACATACTTGCATTTCTGAATCATCCTTTTTATACTTGCATCTTTATATATGCCTAAATCTGAATCATACCCCTTAAACATGTTTCCCTAATCCTAAATATGCCCCCCTCTTCAACCTAGGCACTAACTAAATCTGATTTTTCTCTAAAGTCATGCCAAATATCGTTGTAGACTGTCCCAGTCCTCATTCGGATTCCAACTCCATATCCACCATGGCTTTCATAGCTTTGACGTGGCCTTTGTTTGCCCATTCGTAGTTGAACTAGAAATACAAAAAAATCTACTGATGTTTTCTTCTAGCAGGAAAACCACAAAATGCTCAGACCAGAGCAACTAGTGTTTTTTTGATAACGTCCGGTCTATGAACTTGCCCCAAAGAGTTGAAAACACCTAGGAGGCTTTGCACACATTAAGAGAGAGCAAACCCCTAAAAGTTCCAAAGACTACCGGGCCAACCCCTTGAGCCTTGGGTTGACAAGAATAACCAGTTGATTTAGTTCCAACAGATGAGAAATGCTTGATCAAGAAAACCATATAAGTTCCAAAGCTCGACAGTAATGAGAAACAAAACCCACAATGTTACGTCTTTGAATCCTCAAAATACTAAAAGTTACCTCAAACATTTTTAATAGAAGAGCACAGATCATCTACTCCCAACAAAGACAAACACGACCAAAACTAAGCTTGATTGAACTGAGGGTATCATCACTTAAAGCACTTGGCATCCAAAAGTGCCTCTCCTTCGAAGGGCTCCTGATCCTCTATCATCTGATTCACCCTCTCCTTCTGGTCTTCATTGCTTATGTCAACCTTCTTCCAATCATAGAGCTCCATGTCATAGCACTCATCGATTATGAATTGCGGAACTTCCTGACCGCGGAAAAGCCAAAGCCCCTTCACCTTGAATGGGGGCTCTGACCCGATAACCAGCATCTTCCCAAAGGAATACTTTCGTGCCAGATCCATCCGTTGAAGAAATCCACCAACCTTGTTTAGGGTCACGAATGAGACAGTATTCTCGTCGTTGTACTTGTAGTCACAGAACCAAAGAGAGTATCCCTCCGGATCGTACATGTCCCAGAAACCTGCAAAGAAAAGGAACTTCATTATGTGGACAGTGTGGGTAGTTTTAATATCGTAAAGTGTATGCTACAAGACCCCAGATGCAGAAGCCTAGTCCAATGAAAAAATTTCACCCTATTATGCATGTAAATTTGGAATGAGTTCTCCTTACGCCATCTGAGCCATCTCGCATACATATACTTTTATCACAAGTTAAAGGTGCATGAGAATAAAAGGAAGATTCATGTCAAAAAAACATGCATACACAGATAGATATTACTTTGATGAGTTCTACATCTATATCATCCAAAATATATATATATAGATATGGAGTAATAGAGGTCTATATTAATTATTTACAAGACGCATCTCCTGTACAATATATCCATATTAAGTTTAACACGTCCAGTAGAACATAATTCTGGAAAGCTATAGCAAATTAAGCACAATGTCTTCTAGTTAACAGATCATATCAAATAACAGTCACCTCAAGAAGTGATGTGCTATTAAAACATGCTGAAAACCAAAAAATTACGAGTCCCGTTGACTTGCTATTAGAATTGGTAGCCAAATCGATACTGTAGGCAGCAAGAGAGGAACACATCATAGGTGCATAATATCTTTTACACCAAACCATCTGGTGTGAGAGAGAACAAGAGCTAAAGCAACTTGTGCATATTTGAATGCAATCCTCATATTAAAATCAACAAGAACCAACGAACAAATGTTTCTTGTTAGCAAAAGAGAATGGTAGGATGAGACAAAATATCTCTACATTAATAACCAAAAAAATGTATAAAAAAAAGAAAACGAAAACGAAAACGAATATATACCTTTAATTGCAACTTCACGGAAGTTGGTCTTGGTATTCGAGTAGAGCCTCTTCCAATCATCCAGTATCATCTTACTGGGGGGCAGAAGATCAAGGGGATTCTTTGGTTTGGGTTTTGGTGCCTCCTCCTCCTCCTCCTCAACAGCTTCTTCTTTGGGCTTGGTTGGCGCCTTCTTCGCCTCTTTCTTTGGCTCATCTTTCGGCTTTGACTTAGCAGTTTCTTTTGGCTCGGAAGGCTTCTTGGTAGATGTAACAGGTGGAACTTGTTCTGTCTGCTTTACCTCACCCAATATCTTGCTGAAATTTGGTTGATTAACCAAGGTCCAAAAGTATCTCTCAACATGAGGGAACTCAGAGGTAAAGCTCTTAGTCATGAGCCGAGTGAATCCAAAATACAAGTTCATTGTCATGATAATGTCAGCTAGGGTCACAGAATGCCCAACCAGATAAGTGTTTGAAGCCAGATGTGTGTTCAAAGCACCAAGAGCTCTCTTCAATGCAGAAATAGCAGCTTCCTCAGCCTTCACACAAACAACGCATGAGAAGGTAAGTACAGGGCATCTGAGGAGTAATAAAAAACACTTTAGCAATAGAAAAAGGGTATGAATTGTAACTTTAACAGCCCCCATGACTAATGTCAATTATATGTTGGAGAGGAACAAAAAAAAAAAAATTTAATTTTAATTAATGAGCAAATAACCGAAACGCGTAGGGTTTGCTGATGTGGATTCATCATTGTTTCTTATACAGTAGGAAGCATCTGCAACTCAGTACCTGAAAGGATTGTACCCTATGGAGCAGATACGGACACGGAGACGGGATTTATAAAGAAGTGGGGACACGGAGACGGCAGGGATATGACAAAAATAAATAAATTAATAAATAGATAAAGTTTATTTTAAACTATAGGAAACATAGTTATATGTAGAAGCATGAAACATCAATATGTATGAACAAGCATCAAATTACATCATATAACACTTGTAACCCAAAATATTTGAAGTAATACACATTTACTCCCAGAAAATTTAAAATATTGCATATTTAACCCCCGTCGCGTCCCCCTTTAAAAATGTGATTCAATTTTATTCTTTTGATAAGTAAAAATTAAATTACATTTCATGGACACCCCACATGGAGTGCCCATACGTTTCTTGCCGTGTCCCAGCGTGTTGTGTCCCCGGCATGTCGGACACGAGTATGACGACCTCCAGGAGTGTCGCTGCTTCATAGATTGTACCTTTGATTCAGTTAAATACTACAAAATCGTTGTCCTATGCTGATCCAAAATTTTGGAAATAGAGGAGTTAACTGGAATCCGCCGCCTTCGGAGCCCCCTCTCCTACTGCCAAAATACTAAAATACATTTGCCTTGGACAGAAACAGAGAGGAAGAGTTTCAGAATGAAGAACCAAGGATACTGTAAACAATACTAGCTATAGCTTTAGTTTTCTCAATGACGTATAGATTTTAATGGACATGAGAATTATAGGATAGGGAGTGGATTTCATACTTGATGTTCTACCACCATTTTTTTCCAAGCATCTACCAAAAAATCAGTGGACATATTATAACATATCATTCCCTTCCCAGTAACATCACAAAAAAGAAATTTATTTCATTCCTATTCTTTAGCTACCTCATTTGATTGCCTCTCTCCGAGTCCACATCTAAACAAAGTGCAGAAGATGTGATCCACTGATCAATAAAATTGAATGATTGAAATACTATGACCTAAAAGGCTTACCTAAATTTCACAGAATTATTTGGAGTCGTTTATTGGGTATTATAAAACACTTTATCACGCAAAGACAATTTATTTCCATGCTATTTAAAAAAGTACAACAGCAAATATAGGAAATACTATCAACTAGAACAGAAGATACAAGATAACTCACAGGAGGAAGGTAAACAGCTCGTCCCATTCTTGGTCTAAACCAGTTCCCAAGGTTAGCATCAATCTCCAATGATGCGAAGTCAATCCACTGGTCAATAAGGGCCTGGAAAAAGCAGTAAAGCCGCCATGATTATAAGCAAAAGTGCTAAGAAGAAGAAGAAATGAAAGCGAAAGATGAAATCTCCAAACAGAACGAATAACAAATCTTGACTCAAAGTAGAATTACAGAAACAAGGCAAAAAGACGTCTTACAGTTTCTATTAGTGAAGAGCCACACAGAGGACTATCAGACTTCAAGTGAGAAACTGCAGGCAACCAAGACAACTGTAAGTATAACTAAGTTCATCGGAAGATTAAAAACTGTTACTTACCCAAAAAAAGAAAATTAAAAATTAAAAACTGTTAAGGCAAAATTGTCTTCTAACCATAGCGTGCTATGGCGTTGCTCTCAAAAATGGGGCCATCTGGAGTTTCCAGCACAGGAACCTATTCATGAACAGGGGGAGAAAAAACAAAAACCCTTTCATAATGAAGTCGATAAACTAAACATCAAATTTCTTAAGATAACTTGTCCAAATTGTAACTTTTACCTTCCCAATAGGGTTCATTTTAAGAAAATCAGGTGTTTTGTTCGAAACCCCCATCTCAAAATTCTGGGCCATCTCAACTCGGACACCACTATACTCCGCAGCAATGAGTGTCTTGAAAGCATTTTTGTTTGATCTCCCCGCATACAAGACCTATAAGATAGACCAGAAAACAATAATCACACAGAATCACAGAATGCAACAAAAATCATCACTTAAATGACACATTTGTTAGCTCAGCGTAAAATAGTTAAACGCGCCCAAAATAATACTTCCCCACCACAATTTTGATAGTCATACAGTGTTCGAGAATGCAGTAATTTGTGTACTAATAAGAGGGTTTTTATCTCCAAATGATACAAAACTCTTCATGACAATTATATAATCCAACAGACATATATAGGATTAGACACTGAATTGCATGCATTGGCGTGGACACATTTAGCTTCATACATACTATAACTCAAGTCCTGAGTCTCCTGACTGTCAGAACCAAACCTAAAGTTCATATAAAATTCCTTGCTACATGCTCAAACCTTAAACAAGGCACATCAACAACGCGTTTGAAATACAATTTCAATCAAAACTGTTAATTCGTATAACTAAGCAAGCTTTTAGTCATGAACATATTATGACCTAAAAAAAGATTGTCGAGGATTGTCAGCTTCCAAACAAGCTTTTAATTGACTTGACCTTTATCCAAAACAGACCAATGTCCCCTTTGCTAGACATGCATGACTCATCATTCAATTTAAAGTATCAATTCTACTTTCCTTATCGCAACATCATAATTCTCGAACAAGAATGGAACTAATCTCAAATACCAAAAAGGTCTAAGTGCATCGGTTTCAACCCAAAAGGAAAATTTCTTCTCTAAATTCAAAAAGCATATGAGAGTTTGTGTTCTAACTTACACCACATCAAAAAAAGAGATTAAAAGTAACCAATTGCAATATATTAGTGACTACCATTCTGAATTGTTAGTCAACTATTTCATAGCCAAACAGAAGAAAAGTGAATCGCGTGACAACATAGCAAATGATTGAAGTAAACACAGTTACAACAAAGCAAATCGGTTATAAGTTTGCAATTCACTGCAAACATGACGTAGTGGGTCAAACCGGAACCTCTATTGGGCCTAGCAAGTGGCAGCCCAAAGCAGCAAGTGTTTGGGCCGAACCAACTACGCTTGGACCGGCACGCTGTGATGGGCGCGTGGCTTGGGCGTGTAAGCCCACGTTGCGGAGCTAGGCCTGGGCCGGACCAGGTCAAATCAGGTCCGATCTGGGTGAGGACAGAGAATCGGCGCGGTTACCAGCAGATTAGTTCGAGCATGTGGCATCAGTCCAAGAACCGGCTCGGGCATTTGCCCAGCACGAGCTTACTCGGAGCCCAAGTTAATTCACCCTATAGAAAGTACGGTCCTAAACACTAGAGAGGCACGCCATTACTGTTCACACACAGAGCTTTGTACTTTCTCCTCTTTGAATTGAGACTAACTCGAGCATCGGCGTGCCTTCAACGGCCCGTTAGGCACTAAATGGTGTTCGTCTGCATTAGGGAAGGTCCAGCTCCATCCAGATCGGTACCGGAGATCCGGAAGAAGATCGGATAAACACTTCCACTGTTTCACACACACTTCTATGATCATACATACATGTGCAAGTATTTATAAAGGGAAGAATAATTACACACGAAGTAATTGAAGCTAACACGCAACAGAGAAATAATGAGTAAGAGCAGAAATGACTTACCAGCGCCATTGCTTAACGGAAAGAAACGTTCGCTTCTGCTGTTGGACCTGACAGTAAGACACACAAAACACGTCGAGAGAAATTCGCAGCAGAAGCAGCTGAATTGAGAGAGAGAGAGATTGGACCTCAAAAGACGAGCGATCTCCCGAAAGCAGCAGCGTAGAGAGAGAGAGAGAGAGAGAGAGAGCAGTGAAGCACGGCTAGGGTTAGTAGCTTGTGTGGGATGGGCTGATTTTCCCTTTTGTAGTTTTCGGGTTCAGGTCACTGGGCTTGGGCTTGGGCTTGGGCTTGGGCTTGGGCTTGGGCTTGGGCTTGGGCTTGGGCTTGGGCTTGGGCTTGGGCTTGGTCTTGGGCTTGGGCTTCCTAAATAATTTTGGTGAAAATTCTTCAAAGCTTGTGAAATTAAGATCCGTATAGAGTCCATATAGACCTACCAAATTTAAATAAATATAATCAATAGGGGGGATTTTCTTTAAAAATTATGGAGTGTAATTGGTGAGTAATTTGTTTTGGGAAAATGACGGTCCAGGACGTGTTTTGATAATTAATACCCGTCAAGGACATTGGAAGGAAAGAATTAATTGATTATCTGTAAAAGTTCTTGAATAACAAAGTCGTGTTGGGTTTGTAAAAGTTGACGAGTAACCACGTTTTATACACTAGTTTAATACTACTATATATGTCATATATGATCAGGGATGGAGCCAGGGAGGGGCCAGTAGGGGCGGTCGCCCCTGCAAGAAGAAAAAATAAACTTTACAATTATATTAAAATAAATAAATTTCCAATGAAAGTATATAGGCTCGCCCCCCTCTAGTATTTTGAAAAAAATAATCAAATAGTGGCAACCTTTGAAATACAATGATACCAACATTAATTTCTAAAGGACTGATTAAAATATAGCAAAACATAGAATTTGAGGGTTACGTAACATTGTGATATTCAATTAATAAAATTCTCAAATTTTCACCCATAAAAATCCCACATCATTTAGACTTTGAAGGCAGTTTCGAGAAAATTGGAACAAAAGAGAAGAGATTTTTGGGAATCCTAAGTAATCTTGGTGAAATCTAAGGTGTAGGTATATTTTTGTCCAATTATTTTACTAGATAGATTGAGGTAAGTCGTTACTACTTTTGCAATATGTTAATTTATGAAAAACATAATTAGGTATGGAGTGTTGCTATAAAGAAGAATTAACATCATTAATCTAGATAAAAAAAAAACTCATAAACATATATAAAATTCTATTACTAGCTACATTTATTAAATTAAAAACTCTCAAACCCTTAAATTTTCATATCTCACAGATGATATTTCCTATTTGAATGCAATGGTACTGTAAAATTTATTAATACTATATTTGTAATACTAGCGGATTACTCGTGCTTAAAGGTACTCCTAATAATAATATTATTTTTTTAATATCCGCACATATTAAAATACTATCTCAAATCTGTATTATAAAATATAGTGGTTTTGTTTAAAAATGTCTAGACATATAAATGAGAGCAACAGTTATCGCCATCGAATTTTTTTCTATTAAAATAATAGCCATGTGATTAGAAAAAGAAACAAAAAAAAATCTAATTATTGCTCTCTCTCTCTCTCTCTTTTCGTAATATTTGCTCTCCCTCTCTTTCTCTATCTTTATCAAGTTTGAGAGAAATAGAGAGAGAGGAAGAAAAATGTTACAAAAAAGAGAGAGAGAAATTTGGTAAGGAAAACAATAATTAGGTTTTCCTTTTTTGTCTATTTTCTAATCACATGGCTACTATTTTAACTAAAAACAATTCAACTTTATAAAGATAGAGATAGAGAGGAAAGAAGTACTAAAAAAGAGAGAAAGAAATTTGGTAAGGAAAACACTAATTAGGTTTTCTTTTTTTGTTTCTTTTCTAATCACATGACTACTATTTTAATTAAAAATAATTCAACTTTATAAAGATAGAAATAGAGAGGAAAAAAGTACTAAAAAAGAGAGAAAGAGATTTGGTAAGGAAAACACTAATTAGGTTTTCTTTTTTTATTTCTTTTCTAATCACATGGCTACTATTTTAACGAAAAATAATTCGATGGCAATAAATGTTGCTTTCATTTATATGCCAAGACATTTTCAAAGAAAATTTCTCTATTTACTATTTTAACAAAAAATAATTCGATGACGATAAATTTGCTCTCATTTATATGTCTAGACATTTTCAAAGAAAACTGCTCTATTTATACACATACAAATGAGAGCAACATTTATCGCCATCAAGTTATTTTTCGTTAAAATAGTAACCAAGTGATTAGAAAAGAAAAAAAAACCTAATTATTACTTTCCTTACTAAATCTCTCTCTCTCAATAATATTTGCTTTCCCTCTCTGTCTCTATCTTTATTAAATTGGAGAGAGGGAAAGCAAATATTATGAAAAAAAAAGAATAATAATGCTAGGGACACATTAATTTGTCACACATTTCTCACATACATGTGTGAGAATCCAACAATAAATGTGTAGAGCCCACATGTTTGTGAGCAGGAGTGTGGTTGAAGTGTGACAAGTTGATGTATTTCTAGAATCAATTTGTCATGTTTGGTAAGAAAACTTGGGAAGTGTGCTTTTTGCAACGTTATGGTCAATTTGGTTAACGAGGAATGGGTATATCTTTAACGGGGCAACAATCGAGACTCTGGAGGTGGCAGACCTAATTAAAACCAAGGTAGCCATGTGGATGAAGGCCAAGTTTGACATCAAGCTTTACTTGGTGGAGGACTTCAAAGGGTATTTGGATGGGATTCAAAAAGTAAAAATGTAGGGTGAGGTAGACAATGAGGGTAGTCGGTGAGGTGTTCTTATCCAATCTTGGTTGGATATAGCTCTATAGTTTCATGTAATAGTTGTTGTTTTTGATCGATGTACCCCGTCGAATTTAATAAAAAGTTCCGTTTGCCGAGCAAAAAAAACTTTTCTTATATTTTTTTAAAATGAATTTAAACAAGCTAAAAGTCGAGCCGAGCTCGAGCTGTTTGGTTCGTTTAGCAGCCCTAGGTAAGTCGTTACTACTTTTGCAATCTGTTAATTTTTGAAAATCATAATTAGGTATGGAGTGTTGCTATTTTGTACTTTTTTTAATTTTAATGCATTTACATTGCTATGCATGGTTTTTTTTTATTTTTTATCTCGCATACATGGTCGCCCCCGTATAACGAAATTCCTGGCTCCGTTCCTGTATATGATACTGTAAATTTATCCTTACAGTCTACGTTGTACTATTCCTCATGCAGTATAAATTAGTATTACAAATAGTGAACGAATGTCATTTTTGTCGAATCATGTATATGTCGTACTTTATCAATGAGTTTGATTTTTACACTTCCTAAATTACTAACTGCACTTCAAAAGGAGAGTGCGAAAATCAATCCTATAATGCAAAAATCACTGCCCATAATTTTATTCCTTAATTTAGTTTGTCTTTTTGTGTTCGGTTTCATGTCACATGCTTAATATGAGCCATACTAGTTCCACACTCAAAAAACATGAAAAATTAAACTAGCTCACACTATCTAGGAATCCAATTACACTGCTTATATTTTTGTACTTTCGGCATGAAAGTTCGGAATTTGGATTTGTAGGTAATGAGGAGTGTAGAGAGAAATAGAGTAATAATTGAAAATAGAGGTAATGATTGAAGAGAGATATAGAGAAAAATATGAGTAATGATTGAAAAGAGATAGAGATAATGATTAGAATTCAAAACTAAAAAACGAGCAAGGCCGATATGCTTTAAGTACTTGGGTATCTTGGGCGTGGAGCATGGTGATCGATGCTTTGTTTTTTTTACTTCTGGTATGAAAAAGCACAATCTCACACGTAATAATAAGCAATGTTAGGTACCTCGAAATCATCCCGAACAGGTTTTTCTTAAGGCTAATAAAAAAATTTTGGGGTATATTTTTTTGGGAAAATGCTACGGTACACACCCCGTGCTATATGCACCTTTATAACCAAAACATTAAGAGTCGTAACTAAACTATTGAAGGGCGTAACAAAACCATTGAAAGGCGTAACCAAACCATTGAGAGACGTAATCAAACACTTCCTTCAATTGTTATGCCTTTCAATGGTTTGGTTACGCCTTTCAATGGATTGGTTACACACCCTCAATGGTTTAGTTACGACTTTCATTGATTTAGTTATACATAAGGGTGCATATGGTACGAGGGTGTGTACCTTAGCATTGCCCTTTTTTTTTGGGTACCTAGCACTTTTGTGTGGTAACACTAGTGTTGTATATTTAATAAATAAAATATCTGCGCAAAACTTTTTTTTTCGGTAAATGATACTCGGACCAATTTACACGCAGCTCGATTAATTCCCGTCTCGTCCCGGTCTAAGAGGGGGTCACGTGTCTTCACCCTCCACTCTCCCTAGATCTAGAGATCAGTATTCATTGTCCTCACAGTACGTATGTGAGTGCGTATGCATTTGACGGAGTAATTACACGTACTATATAAGTGGTCGTCTATGACTGCACAATGAGAAGAATCCAGTGACCAGTTAACTAGCTCTGATATACCAACCCACGGAGAGGAAGAATCTGAAGAAATCCCGGGGGAAATTACCTTTGAAAATGGCAGCCAACACACTCAATCCGATTCCTCTCCTCACTCCATACAAGATGGGGAAATTCAACCTCTCTCACAGGTTTTTCACCTGCCCCATCTCTCTCTCTCTCTAACAAATTAGTATTTATTTGGAGTTTGGTGTTTTTTGCAGAGTTGTTTTAGCACCATTAACTAGGTCTAGATCTTACAACAACGTCCCGCAGCCCCACGCCATATTGTATTACTCTCAACGGACAACGGACGGAGGCCTTCTCATCACTGAAGCAACCGGAGTATCCGACACTGCCCAAGGGTATTGGATTCTTTCTCTCTCTCTCTCTAGAGTCATTATTCAATACTCCCGGAGCACGGTACTCCCTCTCACATAAAACAGTGACCCCCACACAAACAGTGTGTGGGTCCGGCATTTTATACGAGAGTGAGCACTGTGCTCCAGGAGTATTGAATAATTAGGTGGTGTTCCGGTAAAAGTGTTTTTTGTAAAAGTTCCTTTTTTTCAAATTTTATAATGAAAATGAAAAATAATTTTTTAATTTTTTTTGCACTGTATAAAAGATCTCAACGAGATCTATCAAACAAGATTCATATTGGTAGAAAAATTATTTGCGTAAACACATAATTTTTGGGCTTGAAATTACCTCCGTTTGAAAAAAAAACACTTTTTCTAAAAGCGGAACACCACCTTAGCCCTCTCTCATCAGTTTACTTGTACCTCACCATTCATTACGAATGACTATTTTTGCCGTCCACTAGAGACGCTCGTTTAAATTCGAAACAGAGTGCCGTATAGATTGGTCTCAAAAGATTGATAGTACTTAGAAAGAAAGAAACTTTAAGTCTCTAGTCTTGACGACCCGTCCAAGTACGTTGGCATATGAAATTTTCTCTTTACTTGTATGAATGATAATTTTTGACATATTTTTAAATCTTGTTTTCGTTTTATAGAAGAAATTTTAAATTACTGTCATGTTTTCGTTTTTACTGTTTTTCTCTAAGGAACCAAACAAAAGTGGGTTTGTTTTTTTTTTTCTTGGCTTGTCTTTTGAAAATTTTACGGTTTTGAATTGGACAATATTTCGAAGATGACAACATATTCAGTGCCAGGTTAAAATTTATTGGCCCGGATTAAACATGCGTATGTATATAATCCGACAAAGTGTATGCAATACTAATGTATACTATATCCTATGAGTTTCTTTTCTGTAAGTCTCGTTAATCAAACGGATTCTATAAAGAAATTGCTCGACTTCATTTGAAGGTACCCAGAAACGCCTGGAATTTGGACCAAAGAGCACGTGGAGGCATGGAAACCAATTGTGGAAGCTGTTCACAAGAAGGGTGGGACCTTCTTCTGTCAAATTTGGCACGTCGGTCGTGTCTCCACTTACGGTAATTTCGTATCTCATATTCACCAATTTGAACATTTTTTTGGTTCAATCATCCATGTTGAAATTGAAAACGAATTTGCTTGATTATATACAGGATTAGCATCTTTAACCAAATACCTTTTTTTTAATCGGTAAAAGTAACATTTTATTAATAAGAAAACGAGAAAGGGATTCTAACCAAAGGTTAGACGGCCAAATGGAATTTTCTACCCTATATACCCAACTATTCTGTGTTGATTTTCGTATTAGTTTGTCATGAATTAGATTAATCACACTTGAATATGTGGTGAGAGATGCAGAGGAGGAAAAAGAAAGTAATATCTTGCATTGCTTGACCAATCAACCACAACCATACGTTACAAGTCAACTTCGAGATTTTAATAAGGAAAAGGAAACTATCATGCTGCATTAAATAAAATCTAACATTGCTTATAAATTATAATAATCAGATCCGTATCTAAGCCACAATATTACAAATTATTAAGACAACAAAAAAGGTAAGAGTTTGTGTCTCTGAACAGTATTACAAATTATTAAAAATTAAAGCAGTGACAACGACTTGATAGTGGCCTAGTAGGTAGCTTGTGACTTTGTGCCCTCCAAAGTCACATGTGCTGCATCATCTGTGTTGTTTCCACTTGCTCAGGCCACATTGACAAAGGATATTTTGAGGGGAATTAAGATCATCTGAGCTCATGCCCAGCGACCCTTGTGTTTGTTTGATCAATAATCAATTCCCAAAATTTTATAAGAAGTGGGTATAACTAAATTGTTAAATATATTCCAACACATTGAGCCTATGAATTTTGAAATTCCTACATTGCTACTCCAATTAATTGACAAGCAAAAATAAAGAACCAAAACAAAATACGATGAACACCTGATATATGTGAAAACCGGAAAAGAGGGGCCGGCTTTTTGGAGCTTACAAATATCTGCTTTGATCAAGGTTGGGGGTTATTGGTGTTTGTAGAGTGCTACTTTTGTTGGGTAGTCCATTTCTGTTGTCTACCATCATAGGCCTTCTTTGGTAGACAAAAATGAAAGGAAATTGAGAAGAAAAACATTTTCCCTTTATAATGTTCCATCCATTTGATCAAAATTAAGAATTTTGCGTCATTCTTAATTAACAAGAAATCAAAAGAATTCAAATGGTTTGCCAGGTCCTAATTTCTCTGCTTCGAAAATAGCTTGAACCTGAACAACCAACCACAGCTTCAATCATTGAGCCTAATTGGTGGAGAGATTCATCCTTCATTCTATATTTTTTTTCATCAAATGAAACTCAATTGGAACTCTGATATGTGTTGCAGGCTTTCAGCCTAATGGTCAAGCTCCGATCTCCTCTACCGACAAGGGAGTGACTCCTGGCCTCGACGGAGTAGATTGGTCCCCTCCTCGACGCCTGGAAATCGATGAAATCCCTCGCATTGTGAATGATTTCAGGCTCGCTGCTCGCAATGCCATTGATGCTGGTCAGTATACCCATCACTGTGTCTACTCTCCAATTTTGAATGAACTTTTTGTTCCATATGTTGGTACTCTTTTCTAAAGATGAATATGCATTAGAGGCTACTGTTTTGATTTTCATTGATTGAGGCTCAAAATTACCAAAAACAAGAAAAAGAAGAAGAGAAAAAGAAGAAGCTAGAAATGAAAACTTGATGGACGAGCTGGTCTCTCGAAAGTTTCTTAGTACTCGAACTTAAGGAAACTGTGTCGAAAAAATTAACAATAACGATAGGAGAAGTTCTCAAGTTCTCATAGTACTTTCTTTCATGTTGTTGAAAGTACGCAAACCGAAAGCATTCAAATCAGTTTGGTATTATTTCTTGGTTTTTTCTCCTGTTCCCATGTTCTCGGTATCACGTATATCGCTTGAGTGTTTTTTGAAAGGTGGAATGTAATGAGAAGATTTTTCTGAAAATGTTTTGTCAAACAAATTTTCTATGTTTTCCATAATATAAAAGCCAACACAAAACAGGCTTGAGAATTCAGAAAACAATGCGCAATCCTCTATATACGTGCACAACAATGTACTATTTTTCTCGTGACAGGATTCGACGGAGTTGAGATCCACGGAGCAAACGGGTACCTGATCGACCAATTCATGAAAGACCAAGTGAACGACAGGACAGACGAATACGGCGGGAGCTTGGAAAACCGGTGTCGCTTCGCCTTGGAAATAGTGGAAGCAGTTGTGAATGAGATTGGAGCAGATAAAGTCGGAATGAGACTGTCCCCATTTGCTGACTACATGGAATCCGCTGACTCGAACCCTGACTCCCTAGCCCTCTACATGGCCACTGCAGTCAACAAATTCAACCCTGTCTATCTCCATGTCATAGAGCCAAGGATGGTAAGAATGGGGGAAAAGTTTGAGACTCCTCACAGCCTTGGTCCCATGAGGAATGCCTTCAAGGGTACTCTGATTGCTGCTGGTGGGTACAACAGGAGTGATGGTAACAAGGCCGTGGAGGAGGGTTACGCGGATCTGGTGGCGTTTGGACGCTTGTTCTTGGCTAACCCGGATTTGCCTAGGCGGTTCGAGCTCGATGCGCCGCTTAATAGGTACAACAGGAGCACTTTTTACATTCCTGATCCGGTTATCGGGTACACGGATTACCCTTTTCTGGAAGATCATGTCCCTGCTTAGATGGCTATTCTGATTAGTGGATTGTTTGATAATCAGTTTGTGGTTTTATTTGTTTCCTCACTTCTTGGTAATATTGGTTTACGAATAAGGGGCTGGAGAAGGTTTTTTTGTAACTTGTGCACTGCTATGTTGTTGTGTGACTGCAAAGGAGGATAGCCCAAGGACAGAAGAGGAGGAACAAAATTGCTTTGGAGTGTATGAATGTAGCATTCACTCAGCTTGAGTAGATATGCATATCTGTTTTTCTTTTCAACATGTTAGGGTCTCTCCAATGATTTCTTATATGGATTGTCATATCTAACTTAGTGGCAAATATGAGAATCGAACCTGGAAAATTTTGTACGGATCATCAGTGACCCTTATGCGACGAAAAAAAAAACCCATCACGGTCTCATTTAAGAATTTCGAAAGGCGTGAGGTAGTTGGGCAAAAATTAAAGTGTAACCGGTGAAGAGATTATCCAATGCTCTGGGAGTGTTGCTCGTCCTCTTACAGGAATGTGTGGTGGGACTCACACACTTGTGAGATGAGGAGCAATGCTTCCGGGCCATGTTTGGTGTTAATTGGCATTGTAGAGCATGGGGTTGGACTACTATCAGTGTGGGGCTCATATCAGTGGCTAGCAGGCTGATAGTCTAGCCCGGACCACGAAATACCCGAATTGAGAATTGGCATACCCCGGGGGTGGGTTTTGTACTTGAGGTATTGAAAAAGAAAGAAAGTACATTCACATATTGATTTTTTCGTTTTTTAACCAAAACGCGCGAACATGGTTATATCAATTCTTATCTCCAACAAAGCAGTATTATAGTAGTATGTGATTCATGTAGTGTCGTGCCTTTCATGTCGCGTCATGCCTTGTCTTTTTCGGTGACAAACACATGACGTTTCATGTCAAACCTAGTCCGATACCAAGAACTTGACGTTTCATGCCAAAAAATAGAGTTTTTCAAATGAAATAACAATTGAAAAATAAACATAATTTGTTAATCTACCTTGCCGGACCGGTGACAAGCACATGTTATGTTCAAAGTTATCATTGAAAATTTGCTACACCCAAACAGAACGGTCATTCTCAACAAGCGACGAACACCTTAGCTTCACTCCTAATCTCTCCACCTCCGGATCTCCATATTCCACTATCCTCCTAACCTATAAAACGTATCAGCCAAGGCCAAAAAGCATTGAATAATTGTGATACACCACATAAGACACGTCCAGTTCATTGGGTGTTTATCTCTCTCCGTTTCATAGATCAAGTGAAAATCTCCAATTCACTGCAAAACTGTCTTCAACTTCAAAAAGAAAATGATTTTTTGCACAAGAAAGAAAGGGATCAAAATAGGGTCGAAAGCTTCTTTCCGTTATGGCAAGAAAAAACTTTCGGGCTTGATGAGCTGAAATTTGCAAAGTGATTCAAGATATCGGGGTCCTTCACTTAAAGTGATCGGGGAGTGGTCGGTAGGAGTATTGTGACTCAAATCAATCATATTCCAATGGGTGCATTGGGAAGCTATGACTCTTGAGCACCCAACAATGTGTTGCTGAACAAGGCAAAAAACATCATTTGCTCAGGCATCATTTACAATCATAGGTTGGTGAAGAGAGAGTTGTACTACCATGCTCATGACTCACGTTTCCTACTTTCACTAAACTTTAAGAAGAGAAATTGTGGACTCACTTCAGAAGCAAGGTCAACACAAACAATATTTCATTTTCTTTCTGCTCATTCTTCAAAAATTGTACTCCGTAACTTCATTTGCGAGCAACTATAAAACGGATTGACTCCGCCTGAGAGCTCAACGGTAAGGAAAATTTTATGATACATGAAAATGGTTTATGAAAGCGTTTATGAAAGGGAAATTAATGGCCCAGATTGAGTGAATTTGAATCAAGGTGATTGATTTTTCTTTCATGGACATTTTTCATGTATCCTATCAACCCTCCAACAGTAATACTATTACCGTAATAGTATATGCCTCCAACAGTCGTTGCGTGACATTTGGCACGCATCACCTGCTGTCCGAATTGACAGGCCTTAACCCCATGCCAAATCTTATCTTGATAAACTTGTTAAGAAATCAACCGTTCGATACAGTTTTTATTATAAATATAAATTGTCAAAGCTATCTTGTGGTAAATCCTTTCAACTTTTACTTCCAAAAGAGAGAGTGGTATGGTAGTTTCTTATTGACATCACATATTCTTAAGTACTACTAAATGAGATACTCTTACAATTTGCGCTGGTAATTTTAAATTTCGTAAGAAATATCACTTTTTTTTAAGTATGACATCACTTTTTTCTCAAGTATGTGACGTCATTTTTTTGTCCGATGTTAGTATTGTATACTAAAATTTGACCTATTTGTAAAAGATAGTATCAAATTGTGATATAAAAATCTGGGACCTGGGGATGCTGTAGTGGGATCCGGGGATATAGTAGGGCAACCTGCGCCAACAGGGTTGTTTGCCGTAGGTCGGCCAATTCAATCATCCATTTCGGCAATGGATGACTCGGATTTTAATCTAAGCAACGGACGGTTCAAATTAATAGGATCTCGGATTAAATATGAGTCATTCGTGTCTACATGAATGGCCGGATCAGCTACACTATAACCCTGTAGTGTGCACTACAAAAAACCCTAATCCGTTGTAGTGCACCCCTACACTTCAATGCATAGTGCGACCAATCCATTGTTGGATTTAATCCGAGCAGTGAACGATTCATATTTGTAAGAGTTTGGATTAAATCTGAGCCGTCCATCCCGAAATGAACGAACGGATTGGTCGCACTAAACATTGTAATGTGGGGCTGCACTACATCATCCCCAAATCAAAAAATTATGTCTTGTTTGGATGATGTTTTGAAAAATTTTGAGTTTGATTTTTGGGTATGAGTGGAGAGAGAAAGTAATGTAATTTTGAGTTGAATTTTTCTTTTTCAAAATGTCATCCAAAGAAGGCATGAGAGATATCTAAATTTAAAGTCGAAGTTGGAAAATGATTTAACAAGAAAATGTTGAGAATTTTAAAAAATATTTGTGCCAATTTAATTGAATTCAAATTGAATTCCAAGTGTACTCCGGGCACGCCCTCAAACCAAAAAATCACTGTACACCCTCCAACGCCACACATGCGTTTAGGTTTTCACCGCAGAGCGAACGAAGAACTCCAAAGAAATGAAATGCGTGGTAATATCAGCGCCACCAAATAATTACTCCCACGAACCGCCAAAAACAATACTCCAGATCCAGAAGGGGTAGTTCCGGAATCCGGGCATTCAACTTTCCCTTCCTTCCGCCAGAACACATACACCTCATCATACTTTTCGAACGAAATTGAGAGAGAGAGAGAGGAGAGAGAGAGAGAGAGAGAAAGAGACCTTTCTTTCTGCATCTATCTCCCTTGTTCAGTGACTGATTCAACGATTGTTTTGCCCGCGCGCGTAGAGAGAGAGAGATGGCGAGGAGAGCGGACGAGGAGTACGACTACCTGTTCAAGGTCGTGTTAATCGGGGATTCAGGGGTGGGCAAATCCAACCTCCTCTCCCGCTTCACCCGAAACGAGTTCTGCCTCGAATCCAAATCCACCATCGGCGTCGAATTCGCTACCCGTACTCTCCAGGTTTCTCTCCTCCCACCCCTCTCTAAAACCCTTTCTCTCTCTACAACTCATGGTCTATTATCTATAACACTCTTCTTTTGTTCGCGATCGCTCGTTTGATGTAACTTTGGTGTGCGTCATTTCTCGATCGCTAGTTGCTCCCGTAGTGCTTAACTAGTTGAATGTGACTTTAACTAGTAGAATACATCTTCTCTCTGTACCTCTTTGATTTAGATTTATTTGGACGTCCTGTGAATTTTGAGCGTATCTCATTCGCCTTGGAATTGTTTGTATGGATCTGGATTCAAACTCGCACTCGGATGTAACAGATTCAGGTGTTTATGTATTGCAGTTGTTGATCTGTTTTTTCCAACTAATATACTGATTGAGTGATTTTGTTTTTGTTTTTTGTTTTATTGTGCGAGTTACTGTTCTCTCTGTTGGTTTGGGATAGTCAGTGCTGCTTGGAGTGTCGGATTGTGTTCACAATGTTATTGCTTGGGTATGAAATGGGTGATCAATGTTGGGGCCGCTACAAAGCGGGGTCCATTATGGTTCACATTTTGAAAATTTACTCACCATACCCCATGACCACAGATCCAAATAAAAGGTTGCACGATGACAAGATCCCCAAAAAAGTTTACTCGTGGCAGACTCCAAACGCAACTGCATAAGGGGATGTTAACGAACACAATTCCACGTTGCATTGATATGAAATGGGTGATCACTTAATATAATGTTGGGAGTCTTGGGACCTCTTTATTTAATAGCTTAAGCTTGTAGGTTGGATAAAAAAATCATGCATAAAACCTGATGCCTCGTTAAACATAAGTTAGAAATCAATAAGTTACGGAAGAATATGGTGTATGGGCAATTAACTTCATGAATGATAAAATTGCGTAGAGGTGTCTAGATAACTTGAATAATTGATGAACGTGAAGAATTCTTCGAGTCGTTTTTCTATGGCATTCTTAACTAGACTCTCCAATTTAACACATTGGGGGCCCATCTCGATGAAAACACTATATCTTATAGGTTCCGTTGTGCAGATCATCCATGTGAGAAACCTATGTTATCAGACATTGGTTGCATTTGAACCACATTTGCCTTACAAAAATGGTTGTTATGTTCACAGCATCACATTTATATTGTCTATTTTGCAAGAAAAATGTGATTCAACATGTTTTTTCTTTTTCTATTTTTGATGTCTATCCCTCAATGGATTAGGAAAATTACCGCATTCATAATCTGCTTCCTCTGATCTTGAATTTTCCTGGGTTCATTACCTACATTCTTGAATAATTCATGCATGCTTTTGGTACTCCTGGACGTATGTTGGGAGGTTGAAGAGATCTTAAAAATGGTTTGAAACTGAGATGAGAGATCTCTGCTAAAGGAAGGGTTTTCCTACATTGTGCCTTTACGTGTATGCAACTCCCAACTCTGGGCCAAAATGGCCTCCATTGCAGATGGTAGAAACTGAAGGACCTGGGAACTCAGGTTGACTATACTATAATCACTATAGTCTCTAGCTGAGAAACAAACATAAATGTGTTAATTCAAAGAAGAAGTTTAAAGTCTCGTTAAGACATTTCAACCCTGGACTGTAGAATCCAGAGGTGCCTTTAAAGGTCTATTGAGACCGCCAGTTCTTGGGGCCTTTCCCCCCTTCCAGAATGATTAAGGTATCTGTATCACTGTATGCAACATTTGATTTTGTTTCTGCTATGTGTGTTTCTGCATCCCAAGAATAGCTGCTTCACCTATTGGATTTGGAGGTAAGCCATTTTGCTTCTTGCTCTCTAAGACTGTATCCTTGTTCTAGATTTGTATTTTATCATGGTGTATTTAATTTTTTTTAGCCCGCATTCTTACGTGGTCCTCTATGTCATCACATGATTCACATGATAAGATGCGTGGCATGATGAAGTGGTACTACATTATTTATCTATTTATCTTTACTTTAGTTCAACATCCCTGCTAGCAACTTTGCTGAACGGGTGCTGCTTTTGACATGCAAGTGTAATTTTGCCTGTCATGACTTAAATCCATGTTGGTCAAGTTGTGTTTAAATGAGGTTTTCGCATGTGTTATCCAATTTCGATGCATCATAGAAAGGCTTTACCCCATTCTTTGGTACTAAAAGTCTCTTCAATGTTACGATAGGTTGTGAATGTATTGTGTGGAATCCGTTGTTAACAATGAAACAAGCTTTACGTTTAACTTATTTCGTTGCTGATTGTTATCTCATTCAGGTGGAGGGCAGAACTGTGAAGGCTCAGATATGGGACACAGCAGGACAAGAGCGATACAGAGCAATCACCAGCGCCTATTATAGGGGTGCACTGGGCGCTCTCCTGGTTTACGACGTGACAAAGCCAACGACTTTTGAAAACATCAGCCGGTGGTTGAAGGAGCTGAGGGACCACGCGGACTCCAACATTAATATCATGCTGATTGGCAACAAGACCGACTTGAAGCATCTCAGAGCGGTTGCTACCGAGGATGCTCAAGGATTTGCTGAGAAAGAAGGCCTTTCCTTCATAGAAACATCAGCGCTAGAAGCGACAAATGTGGAGAAGGCTTTCCAAACAATCCTGTCGGAGATATATAGGATAATCAGCAAGAAAAATCTTTCTTCAGAGTCTTCGGCTCCGGCTAGCATAAAAGAGGGGAGAACTCTAGATGTTGGTGGTCCCGAGGCCAACACCAAGAGGCCTTGCTGCTCTTCTTCTTGAGTTTTGGTTGACGTTGCCATGGAAACTACTGTCCATTTCATCTTTCTTTTATGTCAATTGGTTTGATTCTGGTGTTTTTGTATTCAAATCCTAAGTTAGATTTTGTAACTGGGGGGTTCAATCCGAAAATAGGTGTGCGGATTGGACCGGAGAGAATCCAAATTCTTTTTGAATGGATGCGCTTTAGCTTGTTTAAGTAAGGTACTGGAGTTTTGTAAGCATTTTTGTTGGAGATTCTTGGGAAAGAGTTCTTTTAAAATTCGAATAATCCAATTGAATATATATTTACTTGGACAAAACCATTTTTAGATGTGAAATAAATTGGGTCTCGAAGTTGGTCCTTCGGTAAGGAAGGAACCTCCCGTCTGGCCCGGCTCGGGCTTCGATTTGAATAAATTGGACTTGGTTCCTGGAGTCCTAATATTTTTATTGGGCCAAATTTAGTTTAGCTTAGAAAATGATTTTGTTTAAATTAGACTGATTTTGTTTATCTGAAACTGATTTCCACATTACATATCATTTTCTGTTTAATTAGTTCTAGAATCTGGTTTTCTCAGTTTGCTTTGTTTCCATTACACACAAGGGTGTTTCATTAATTATTAGTTTCAAATCTGTTTGTCTTTTTCAAGTACACAAAAGTACTCCCTCCGTCCTAATTTACTTGTCCAAGTTTTATTCTAACTGGATAAAAAAATTAGTTATATCTTTAAATTAGTAATAAATTTTATATCTAATATAGATCTTGTTTGTTAGATATCGATTTGTTCTATAATACAATGTTTTCAAAATCATCTAAAACATTATAAATTACAAGAATTGAAAATGGCACGAACTCCCAATAGATTGCAGATTCCTAATGCGAAGGTTTGACGAGATAAGCTTCAAGCATGTCTATCGACTATTGGGAAGCCAACTAATGCGCCAATGCGCTTGCAACTGAAGCTCCAGTCTCAGTGGAAGAGATGTATTTCTATCTTTATATTCCTTTATGCATTGTTAATTTGCTTTATGCGGATTCCATTGGGATGCAATATCCCCGGGATATCTTAATTTATTTTAATAAAAATTCCATTTAACCAAAAAAAAAAAAACGGCGCAGCAGTCTGCACATAATCTAAAGGGCGTTTGTCTTCCTTTGTTGATCCGAACACCTGACTTGTCAAGAAAACGTTCGTCTTTCTTTGATTTGGAGGCACTCTTCAAAATCATGGCGGCTAGAAAGTGTTTTCATTATGAACAATAGCAACGGAGGTGACCTATTCGCTGTTGTTAGAGCATCTCCAGGAGACTCGGTACTTCTTCATTTTCATCTAATCCGACGAGCCAAAGCCCCAAAATCGTTCAAAACCCACACGCAGCAGCCTCGGCTTCGTCCTCGTCAACATACCCTCCGCTACAGTAGCTCGCTGGTCCTGCCGTGCTACTGTAGCACTCGTCTCCAGCGATTTTCCCTCTCTCTCTTCCCCCTTGCCTTCACAACCATCAGAACTGACGTTGTTGCGTCATCGCCGGCGTTTGACTCCTGCAAAGGTAAGAAAGGTTACCCCCTCTCTCTCTTCCCTTCTTCTTCTCCGATCTGGTATAAATTTTCCGGCGAGGGTTTCCAATTTGGATTTTCTGATTTGCCGAATTCCGGCGGGTTCTCTCCTTGCTTGGTTTGTGGATTTGTGTGTGTGAGAGAGAGATATGTATTTGTGGTTTTGTTGGTGGTTTGTGATTTAGTTGTTTGATTCCGGCAAGTTTACCGGCGAGTTTCCCGTTCAAAGTGGGGTTCCGGTGACTGTTTTTTATTTTTAATCGAAGTAGTTGGGATTTGAGTAGTCAATTGACTAGGTTGTTGGGCAGTGAAATTTTTTGGTGGCTAGACAAAGTAAAATTGTGCACTTTTTCTAGACAAATTGCTTAGGATGCCATTGAGGCTATTGGAGATGCAGTGTTTTACCAAACGAAGGAAAGTAACATGATGGTGGCACGAGCGGCGGAGGTGTGAAGTGGCCTGGGGGCCTTGCCTAAAATGAAATTCTCCGGCGCAAAAATGGATCATTGTATTTTTACTAAAAATTGACACGTAATCGAAAAAATACATAAAAATTGAAAGTTTACGAATTAAATTGAAAGTTTACGAATTAAAAATTGAAAGTTTACGAATTAAATGTGTTAGTCTTGTTCATGCGCATGCGCATGTGGTGATTTAATACTCCATTATGATGTCACTCGTGATTTTTCTCAAGATTTGTGATTCTTCAAAAAAAAAAAGTACAATTAACATTCGAAAATGATATAGGTACCGACACCGTACCAACTGCTGCTCCGGGCCATCTCTGGCCACCGGACGGCTGATCCTGTCCAAAAAAATTTAAAAAAAATCGAGGGGGCCCATGCGGGAATCAACGGTATCCGATGTGTGTAGGGTGCTTGATCTAAACACATTTTTTTCGTGTATATATGTATAACGAAAAAAAGGTGTTTAGATCAAGCACCCTATACACATCGGATGCCGTTGATTCCCGCCCATCAGTTTTTTTATAAAAAAAATTTGGACGGGATCGGCCTTCGGTACGGTTTCCCTACCATCCGTACGTATAGCATCACTCATTAACATTTTAATAGATGACTTGACGTAAAAAAAACATTATTTCCTTTCTAGGCTGGAGCCACTGGCTGGCACTCCGTAGCTGTTGCTATACCCTGTTGGAGCAGTAAGTTTCCAGCAATGAAAGCGTTGTTTTACCTTTTCTTTTTCTTTTTTTAAAACACGTATGAGAGAAACTTATTCACGGAACAAGTTATTCACAGCTTCGTGCAATCTTAGCCGTCTATTTCGGCAATCAATGGTCTGAATTTTAAAATAACTATTCGCTAGAATAGTTAGAATAATTAACCTATTCTAGCGAATAATTGTTTTAAAATTCGGATCGTCAAACACTTTTGGACATGCGCGATTGAGCACCGTAAACTTTGCTTATAAATTGCTCCGCAAAGAAGTTTTTCTCTTTTTGATTACTTCAAGGGCGAGATACTTTGGTGGGGGTAATAAATTACTTTTAAAAAAAAACTGTAGTGCACTGGGTGTGAAGGTAAAAATTAGTAAAAATTATGAACATTCTTCTTCAGCAGATCCCGAGGTGGCTAGGATTGTGTTTTTTGCGCACATAATGAATACGGATATATATGTAAAAGAATTTGGGTAGATGAGCAATGATACGAATACAGATGTTTTATACATAGATTTGGATCAAGATGTGTATTCAATTGTCGGATATACGTGAGTTCCACACGATAAATGTGAATCCCGCATAGATTGAACGATTTCGAATACATCTGCGTTCGATCTGTGCACATCCATCTATATATATTTATAGCATTTGTAATAAGAACCAGGAGTCGAACTTTTGGGGTTCGTCATACGAACATTCACTTATATAATAGTCTATAGATTCACCACGGTTAAAAAACCAAATTTGATAACTTGGAAGGATAGTGATAAACTTCATTGTAATTATGATAGAAGCGACTAATTGCATTAATAATGAATAATGTTTTTTTATTTAACAGAATAATGAACAAGATTGAAACAACTAAAATGTTGACCAAATTCGTAGACAAAATAAATATGACAAACATCATGGAAGTCATCAAGTCTAGCGGATGAAATTGATCATGTTATTTAAATAAATCTAATAAGATTGAGGCGGCAAATACGTTAGATGAAAAGATTGATGATATTGATATGTGGAGATTGCTTACAACCATGATGCTGTTGACTTCAAAACATGACATTTAAAATTAAATGACGTCCATAGTGTTTGTATAACAATTTTTGTGACCATCAAACGCGACGGAGGATTTTGACTGTTATAGCTTGTCCAAACAAACTTTGTTGGCACCGATATTGACACCGATATTTCATGTATCTTGACAAGCTTTAGATATAACATGTACATAACCTTTACATAGAAAACTTATTGAGTGCATAATTTCGGTATTTCACTGCACCGTGAGAATAAAAAAAGGTGAAAACTCATCACTTTCCTTTTGTTTTCCGTCATCTTTTTTTTTCCTTATCCTTTTTCTCTTATTATTTTAAGCTTATTTATTTATACTTCTCCATCTTTCAAAATATTATTCTTATTCTCACTTTTTTAATTTTTTATTTACTAGTTCTTTTTGTTACTACTAAATAATATTTACTAGCTACTTTCTCTAACATCTGTATATTTCTCACTCTACTCTCATTTTTCATTCCACATATTTAATTTTCAAATAAATACTTATTTTTTGAATTAAATGTGATGTATTACGAGAGAATGAATGTCCTGTCTCGTAAAAAGATAAATAGGTACTAAGGATCCGTTCTTGTAGATTTGGGGTTGTTTGATAACCTAAATTCAGCACTTAAAACTGAATCAATTAAGTAATAAGTGATTTATGTTTGATAACCACATTTGACATTGCTTAACAAATTAAGTGTCACTTAAAATGTAAGCTAAAAAGTTGAAAAAAATTAAGTAGCTTTGAGCTACTTAATTCTGACTGAATTTTGTGTACTTGCATTCAACCACTACACCTCCACCACCACAACCACTTCCACCACTCCACCACCACCACTACCACCACCTCCACCTCCACCACCACTACCATCACTACACCACCCTCACCACCCCCACCATCTACACCACCACTACCACCACCACCACTACTCCACCACCACCACTTCCACCATCACCACCACTCCACCACCACTACTCTACCACCACCACTCAGCTACTACCACTCCGCTACTACCACTCCACCACCACCACATCACCACCACCAGCTCCACCACCAGTACCTCCACCACCACCACCAGCTCCACCACTCCACCACCACCACCACCACTCCACCCACCACCAGTACCACCACCACCACCACTCCACTATTACCATAAATATATTGTGACTATTAGTAAATTAAGAGAGAATTTGAACAAAATTAATTCATAATTTTTTTATCAGTGCTTAATATATTTATCAAACAGCTTTTCAGCTTAAAAAATTCAACATTCAGTACTTAATTTTTCAGCTTTCAATTTCAGTTTTATCAAACAGTCAACTTAAATCTGAAAAATTTGTCCTTATTTGAATTTTTTTCGCATTTATTAGTTTTGCGCCAAATTTTTTTTGAGGTATTGATTCGTCTCGACAAGAGGAATCGGAAAAGTAAAATTTGGCACTTTTACCTAAGTATTTTGAGAAATAACCACTTTTTAGGACAAAAATGACACAGAAAATTTATTTTTCCGATTCTTCTCGTCGAGACGAATCAATACCTCAAAAAAGTTTGGCGCAAAACTAACAAATGCGAAAAAAATTAAATAAGAACAAAATTTTCAAATTTAAGTTAAGTCTAAAAGAACGGAGCCTTAAAAAATACTCTGTGTGTCCCAATTTAATAATTCATTTTTAGAATTTGTGCCAATTTTTAATTGATTATATTTTGTAATTTATAATATTTTATGTGATTTCAAAAACATTATAAGTATTATAGAACTAATCGAGATCTATCAAATAAGATCCATTTTCGATATGAAATTCATTACGAATTTAAAAATATAACTAATTTTTTAACCGGTTAAAATAGAACAAGAAACAATTAAATGAGACGGATGGAGTAAAAAAATCTTAGCGAAACGGGGCCTAAAGATAAACTAATCCCATTGGTGGACCACAGTACTTAACAAGCACTCTACTCCTCTTTTAACCCAAACTTGTTCTAACATTTAAAACAGTTGACGCCGCCACCTCCACATTGCCAGCTAGGCTCGTTAATCGCCCGAACCAGCCCCTAATCCCACCCGAACCTAAAGCCTCGGACGATCTAGCTGTGTACAGTCTGTCATTTCCCAACTTCCCTTTTCCCATTCTTTTTTATTTTATTTTGGTTGGTTTATTTGCTGGAGACAGCCTGTCACCAACAAATCCCCGCCTCTCTCTCCTCCCCTCTCTCTCTCTCTCTCTCTCTCTCTCACATTCCCTTCCATACCTTACGTTCTCTCTCTCACTCTCTCTCTCCAAAACCTCTCTCTCTCTCTGTGTGTCTCTCTCTTAGGGTTTGAAATCTGCTTCAGCGGCCCCTGATTCGTCGTTGTACCACAACAGATCGAGCCTCTCTGCCTCGTAAGCTCCCTTCTTGAGCTCTTTTCCTTCCTGTTCCGCACCGTTATCCCCGTCAATTGTGTTGTCACTGCTTTCCTTTTGCATTCTCGGTATCAGCGTTGGATCTATTTTTCCGAATTTTGTGTTTCGTTTCTGTTGCTCTTTTTTTTTTTTTTTTTTTTTCAGTTAAGTGTTTTAATTGATTGCGTTTTATGTGCCGATGGGGAAAAAAAAAACTGATTGTGTGTTTGACAATTTGGTGTTTTTCGTGTTATTTGCAATTGCTATGGTTGTTTGTGTGTTTCGGTTGGTTAAGTGGGATGAATGATGCTTAGACGGAGTTTGACAGGGAATGGCTTTATGGTTTAGAACGTAGCTTCTACGAATGCTTGAATTTGGCGTATGTGAATTTGCGAGTTGGCCTATGTAAGATCACTATGTGGTCCTGTTAATTCTGTTATTTTGTTGCGTTGTGCTATCGTTACGTAGATTCAGATAGTTTGAATGTGTACCGGATGTAAAACTAGTAATTGAGAGTTTAAAAAGCAGCTTATGACGTATGTGCTTTATAAATTTGAGGGTTGTGATTGCGAACTTTTCCTAATTAAGCTATTTGTGTGTTGTACCATTTGCATGACGCGTTGATGTTATGGTCCGATTTAGGAATGGTAATAAGAGTGTGAGTGGCTTGAATGCTATGTCAAAGAGAGTTGCGGTGGAATAATTTGTTTAGGATCGGAAGGTGGATGTGGTGTGCTTTCAAGAGAGATGCTGGAGGAGAGAGTTGAGGGGGTGTAGGGGGTTAGACACGTGGTTGTTTTTTTTTGGTCATGTAAAGATTGATCTGTGTCAAATGCTCGTTGATGCTGGAGATCATTTACAGGGTTTGGAAACTTGGTGTTGCATTTTAGTGGGATGTGTAGTTACTGTAATGATATGAATATCTTGCTCTATTTTCCCGTTTTACTATTTTCAACGAGAGGACTCCAAGGCCTAATCCGGAAGCAGCATTTTTTCTAATCTCATCTTTGTAACGCTAAGATCTCGTTAAAACTGGTTATTTATTTATTGAGCAGCTCTTCTTTTTTTTCTGCATTGAACAGCTCTTTGCATATCAGTTTTTTAAGCTCTTTCTAAGTTCTAAATTACTTGGAACAGAAAATAAAGATAATACCAGGGATCTGATCCCATTATTGTCATTCCTTTTCCTGTTCTTTTGGCTATTTGAGTTATTTTGTATCTGCTATGTTTTAGGTGGTTTGACATTGCGGTTCATTTCGGAGCTTATGCGTTAAGGTTCAGAAATGTTTATGTGGGCTTGATCAGGATGCGTCTTAAGTGCAAGGACTTACTGTTGTTGACGGCAATGCTCAGTATTTCATTATAGTTGAGTTACAGATTTGCTTTACTCTCACTGGTCAACCGAGGGACCTGCCTTGTGATTTCTGCTGAGTGGATTTCTGATTGATCATCATCATCCCTGGACTTATATATGGTTTTTTGGTGTCAACATTGGGCTGTAGATATTGTTGTGCGATTGGCTCCTTCCATTTTCATTTGCTGAGAAGTTATCCACATTCCATAAGGTTTTTCAGTGTCCATGCTGGCAGAGAGCATGCGTGGAATCTGCGGTTTGGGTAATGCCCCTGACGAGAGTTGTTGCTGATGCGCTCGGTGTGTTGACAATTTGCCTTGTTGCTCTCTTGGTCCTTCTTGGCTTGTTCTGCATTTTGTATTCTGTCTACTTCCGCTCTCACATCCGCACTCCAGGTTTTATTCAGCTCAGTTATTTTAGTCGTCCTTGGATCATCCGAATTGTATTCATCCTGTTTGCAATCTGCTGGGGTTGCGGTGAGATTGTTAGATTAAATCTGTTGAGACAGGAAGGCAGCACATCGAAGATCTCAAAATGGCAGGAAACTGTTTGCAAAATTTATGTTGTTACAAACCTAGGGTTTGCGGAACCTTGTCTGTTTCTCACCCTTGCATTTCTCGTTCGCGCGTCCTTATTAAAGACCGAGTCAGGTACATTGAGCCAAAAATGGAATCTGAAAACAGCAGGTTATGTTCTGCTGTGTTGCGTCCCTTTGTTTGTTCTTCAGCTCATTGTTGTTCTAATTGGACCAGCGATTTACGAAGGTGAGAGCTTTATGCACAAAAAAGCACACTATACGGCTGCTGCATACAAGATGAAGGGCCGAAATGTTGCCTTTTGCACCTACCCTTTATTGAGTACAATCTTCCTTGGTCTTTTTGCTATTGTCCTAACTACTTATTTGTTCTGGCTCGGTAGGGGTGTTCTAAATTTGGTCATCAATAAGGGTTTGCAAAAAAGAGTTTACGCATTGATACTCTCTGCTTGCAGTTTCTTTCCATTAAGGGTTTTACTCCTTGGTTTAACCGTTCTATCTAGGCCAGAGCAACTTTTGTTTGAAGCTCTTTCATTCTTGGCTTTTCTTTCCCTTTTGTGTTGCGTCGGGGTGGATATTTGCATCCTCGTCTACTTTCCAGTTGCTGATTCTTTAGCTTTGAGGAAATTGCACGACATTGAAGCTAGGAGAAGGATTAGTGATGAACAACACATCGACACTGTTTCACTAATTGCTAACCGAAGCCCTCTGGAAGAAATTACGGAAAGCCCTGGGAGAAGCTCGGTCACTTCTGCAAACCGTGGTTCCATTTCTTTTCGGACTGCTATGGAGAGGGATGAACCCTCGGGCGAATTTGTGGAACTGGGCCTTCTCTATCCTAGTCAGTCTTCAACAATTTCTGGGCCGTCCCGACTTCTTGGCTGGCCTATGATCTCTCCGACACAAGGTCATGAAATTCGTGAATTTCAAACGGGAAGTGAGAATTTGTGGTAGAGCTCATTTTTGTGGTGTGTAAATCTTTTAGCTGCAATAATACTGCTATCTTTTCAGTTTTGTTTCTGTTTGATATATATTCAATGGTTTGCCTGCTACCGACCTGAAATTTTTTTTTTTTGGCATCTCTGTTATTTTTTTTTAGTTCAACCATTTAGAATCGCATCCATGCTCAAGGTTCTCTCTCCCGGTGTGAACAGTTTGTTTTCTGCCCCGTTCTTTGGATTTGTGCCCGATGAGAACAGAGTTTTATTTTTTAGGCTACTGTTTTGTTACCTGTAATTGCTCAGAATTTGTCCCAAGGGAAATTGTTTTGCAAAAAATAGTCCTTTTTAACGCTTGCCCTGATCAAGCCTTGAAAGACAATGTCGAACTCTGTTTGGGGTTTGCTTATTTACAAGTTCCTGCAATAGGCTAAAGTTGAATTATTATTTTTTTTTTGGTCACATTCAATCCATACTTATTGGATCAACTGATCGATTGCCGAGGAAAATCGTGAATTCTATTGGCTAGACGAAATGAATTTGGAGTATTTGAGATGTATGGGTTTCAAATGCTTCAGGTGTTTCTTGGCAGCAAATGAAAAGGCCAGGCTGTTTAGAATTACTGAGCAGAAACGGTGGTGCATGGTCCAGCATGGATGCTTCATGCTCGAGGGAATGTTAGGGGTTCAGGTGAGGGGGGAGGAAAATTGACGGGAGAAAAGGCCAAACCACCGCCTCCAACAAGCAATGACCTAAGTCACACAATTTGCGAGTGCGTGTACGAGTGAGAGTGGTAACGAAAGTGTTTAATAAGCGTTTTAGAAACACATCTCAAATTACTAAATATTCACAAGATCGAGGATTTAGAGCGCCAACACAGTGCGATGATTGAAAGTGAGAGCGCATGTCATTTTGCAGGATTATGTGGCTAAGGCAATGACCAAGTTACCACCCAAGGGCTTGCCCCAACGGGAAGTACTTGGCTTTGCCCCAAAGTTGGTATCGGCTGAACCTGGTGGCCGGGCCGTGGTGGCTGTTTCGTCACTCAAAGGTTTGCGTTCCACAATGAGATCCAAATTAGTGGCCCCTCTGTGGGGTAGTTCCTCCGTTAACAAAGAAAGGAAAAAAGAAAAGAAAAGAAGAGGCAATGACCAAGTTTGAGGCCCCATTGGGCTGTTGAGGACACCTCTTCACCCTGATTCTCAACTTCAGCCACCTCCTCGATAGTGACTCTCCTCTTTTCAGCCACCCTTTTGGCCCTACCAAGTGGACCAAAGAGTCCGTCCTACTTCCCTCTCGTTTAAGATTTAATTTAAAGCACTGATTCTGTAGTTATTTTTTTGCAGCATAGATATATTTTCGGAAAGAATATCAAACGGTAAGTGCGTTTGATATTCTTGACGAGTTTTAAAAAGTGAACGATTTTAATTATAAAAAAGTAGTACTAAAAGATTTTGATTATTAAATTCTGTAGGTTCGAAAGAGTTCACAACTATATTAGGCTGGATGATCCAATCCCTTTGGAGCACGTTCGATGCCGGGATTATGATCCCACATGAGCCACATCTATGGCTAGCACCGTGTTTTTCGCAGGAACTAAGACAAGGCTGGACTGGAGGGAGGATTCAAAATTCTATAACGACAAACATTTTTACTCTCAAACTCACATTCATGTTGATTTTGTGTATTATGTTTGTGTAAGTGTTTGTGATTATAGAGGAGTTGGAGGGAGGATTATTTTTCCACTTAATACCTTGTGTAAGGAATTATCCAATATCACCTAGTGGTGGCATCAGTTAATCTGGACCATTGGAATTATTTCCCTTAATAGTAAAAAATGATTCTCCATTTTTTATCACATCTTTTATCTCACCCAAATCAAATTTAGTACAACTAGTCATTTCATATATTATATCCTACAAATCATTTTTTTTTTATCTCACCCAAATCAAATTTTTTACATAAATTTAGTACAACTAGTCATTTCCTTTTTCCTTGAATAGTTAATATGTTCGACAGATTTTTTTTGAAAAGCGGTGAAAATAACATTCCCCCCCCTAAACACACCCGTATTCAAGAAAGTTATTAGGAATTTATGAGACACCGTCATGTAATGTTTCAATATTTTTTGTAATAACACGTGAATTGTTAGGTGTCTCTAGATATTTCAACATTTTTCATAGGCGTTAATGTGGGGTCCATGATTAAATTATACATATCTCGAGTGATAATGCGAGGACAAAAAGCATACAAGGCATAATGTGACGGTGCGTTGGACAGGTGAACAATTTGTACTACTCATTGTTAAAATGCCCTATCAGACTCATGAGAGGTTGGTTCAACACTGGTGAAAATCCAAATTTGGTTGGACATTTCTCATCGCTACATATAATCACACTATCAACCTCACTCACAAGTCACAATTAGTGGGACCTTAGTTTCGGTCTCGACACAGGTGATAGGATCCCTAGAGATAGTAATATGGTGTGATTGAGCAATAATACTCCTTAACAGAGATATACTTGTACCCTTTTTTGTATCCGCTAAAAAAGGATCCAAATCCTCTCCAATCTAACATTTGGATTGTCTCATCATCGTGACCGTCATCATGTAAGACCGGAAAGGATCTACTTTCTTAAAAAAAAAAAGGAGAGGCCCAACCAGACTGAAACGAGACGTCGCATGCGAGCGCGAGTTCAGATTTTCTGTCCGAGCCCAATCCAGACAGGGGTCTGTTCCATCTCTCGGAGCCGTTGATCTCGCAAATCAACGGCTGAACACTTTTGCTCCAAAACGACGTCGTTTTGGCTCGACACATCTCAACCGTTGATTTGCGAGATCAACGATTTCGAGAGGTGGGACAGCCCCTGTCCTCGGTGTGCGAGCGCTGCCAACGAATCTTTACGGGCCTGTACGGGGCAGCTAACTGTGCCACGTGTTTCAACATCCACCGCTGGTCTTCGCTAACCAATGAATGTGCAGTTTCTAGAATCATTCCTACTCGCCTGCCAACCAATGAAGCA
This sequence comes from Rhododendron henanense subsp. lingbaoense, assembly GCA_020567845.1. Taxonomy (NCBI): domain Eukaryota; kingdom Viridiplantae; phylum Streptophyta; class Magnoliopsida; order Ericales; family Ericaceae; genus Rhododendron; species Rhododendron henanense. Next base: position 43,210,609 of record CM036315.1, on the reverse strand, counting down.
CTAGTAGTTGACGACATTATTAGGAAAATAATTAAAATTGCATTTAACTCCAACTTAGGTTAAAAAGTGGCAAATGATTTTCACACTTCTTTCTCTCTCTTTTTTTTTGGCAATTACCTTTTTTTTTGCCTGAATGTGTGAAAAAGTATGTTGAAAACATGGAAATATTAGAGGATCCGCAATGGTAATAATCAAAACTAATATCCAAAATTGTCACGTCAGCATTTGATTATCCATTTAGCCCATAATCGAACTTAACAACTTCTATCTCTACATTGGTTATTTTTGCATCTCTAACAAAAAAAACCCCCACAATATACAATGCACATTTGTCCAATCGCAAACGAGTTTCAATCATGCACCCGACCACGCCAAATTATTCGTCTCGATGAGACGATTCCAATGTAGGGTGTTTTTGAGTTAGAATTTGGTTATTGGTAAAAGTTGTTAAGTTTGGTTATGGAATGAGTGAAATTTGGTTATTTGCTAAAAGATTTGTAATTTTGCTTATTATAATGTGGAGTATTTTTTGAGCATTGTTGTTATTTTTGCTTATCCACACCCATTTGCTTATTACAATGGGGATGCTCTTATAAATTTATGTGAATAAAGACAAAAAGGAGAATGAGAATTGTTAAAAAAAAGTGTGAAAATCACTTTCCTAAAAAGAAATGCAATAATCTCTGACTCTTGTTAGATTTTTCATTTTTCCCTCTTTCGGTTTAAATTGATACACACATACTGTACTCTGTTTAGTCTACAATTATATTTCTCTTTATTTAGATATTAAAAAAAAAAAAACGACAATCCATTTAAAGAGGTATACATAGTCTTTTGAAACTTTAATTTACATGACTTATTATTATTATTTTTAAAGTTTTTCGAGTAACAGAATGTGCTTAATTAAACCAGTTATATTCGTGAAATCAATTTGAGGGGTCGAGTAAAAAAAAAAACTCTCCAGTGCTTAGAATTGAGCACTATGTCTAGTGGTAAAGAAAATGCCCATTATTAAAGTACCACATGCCATATTATAATTTAGAAAAGTCATCTTCAAATTTTTCCTTAGAAAAGTTGGAGTGACTTTCGACAAAACATTCTTCAGTTTTTATGAATCCCAAATTTATTTTTTATAGTGGGCATAAAATTAGGAAACCATTTTTTTACTAAACTTTTTATAAATTTCTATAAACAGCAAACTTGAAAAATTAAATTGTATTTTGTTGGTTTGAATTGCACAATTAGGTCCTGTTTCCACTAACAAAACTTAACGAATTTACCATTTTGTTTCCACTAATAAATTTTTTTCAGCATTTTACCATCTCGTTTTCATTAACAAAAAAGTTGTCAACAAAAACTGTCTTTGCTATAGTAATACTCACGAACCTATCAACAACTTATTCACTATCGGAAATAATTTGACATAACAATTTATTCACTATCGAAAACATTTAATAACGTCTCAACCACATATAAAAATCTACAAATTTTTTATTATCAGATACACCCCCAATAGCTTTAAAAATAAAACATTAGAATTTTTCAAAACGGTCCCGCTAACGTCAACCTAATAGGCGTAACTTATGAATGAGAGCTCATATATTTTAGTAGTAATCTTTTGCTGCAATGGGAGAGAGCTCTGGTACTCTGACATTGGTTGTCCTTTGGGTACATCATTGTGTTGAACTCTGACATTTGTTTTTTTTTTTTTAAATGGCAATTCTAACCTTTGCCACTTTCTTACACCTTACACGCGTCGGATGCCGTTGATTCTCGCGTAGACCCCCTCGTTTTTTTTTTATAGAATTTTTGAACGGCTCGGATCGGCCGTCCAGTGGCCGGAGTGGGCCCGGCGAGCCGATCGGTACGATTTCGGTCTAAAACTCGTCGGTCCAATATCATTTCTGTATATTACGAGGCATGGCTACACAGCCTACACTGAGCTCCTATTTTTAGGCCCATCCCACTTAACACTTCTAGAATTTTCACAAAAAGTTTACGTTTTGTTTTTATTCAAATTTATTTTTTTGTATTTGTTGGTTTTGTGGCAAACTTTTATTTCTTCTGTCCTGATTTGTTTGTCCAATCTTGGTTTTTCAACTTATTAAGGAATCCAAATCTAATCCAATGGTTTGAAAATTTACATAATCCGAGCATTTGATTTTAAAATTGGACAGTCAATTGAGACATGTATAAGTCAAAAAGGGGACAAACAAATCGGGACGGAGGGAGTATAGATTATTGATTCATCTCGACGAGACGAATCAGAAAAGTAATTTTTTTTTACTTTTACCAAAATATTTTGAGAAATAATAACTTTTAAATAAAAAAAAGTCAATTTTGTATTTTTACTTTTTTTAGGGTCTTTTTAAAAAATCATCTCCATCCAATATCGGTAAAGGCGTTGGAAAAGTAGGAGGTTAGTTTCGTCATTTGCCAAAAGCATTGATTGCTTCAACAGAAAAGGTAACATTCGAATCAGAAATCAAATTTGGAGAACAATGTCAGGCTGTCATTGTGATGCGCGTGAATGACACTAACGTTTTTTCCCCCTGGGCACCCGTTAGCATTCTCCTTTTCGGAAAATATCATTCCAAACGTGCCCCACCAGCACGGCGAGTAACCTCCTCTCCGTAGGGCTGCAAACGAGCCGAGCCGAACCGAGTTTTACCGTGTTCAAGTTTGTTTGTTAAGTTTTTAACGAACCCGAGCTCGAGTTCAGTGAAAACTTAACGAGTCGAGCTCGAGCCGAACGGACCTTGGCTTAACTTGAGCTCGAGCTTGTTCACGAGCCTTAACGGACCAATGAAAAATGTATATATATATATATATATATATATATATCCCCGCATAGGCCTAATACAACCAAAATTATATTAATTGTGAAGGTATATATATCTTTCATTTTCTTATACTCTACAAGAAAATAATCTTAATTTTAGAATAATAATAATATGTACTCCCTCCGTCCCTTTTTTAGAGTCCGATATTCTATTTTGGGCTGTCCCTTAATAAGTGTCCATTTTATAAAGTTAGTGGATAAAAGTTGGTGAATTTTCCATTTTGCCCCTAAAAGTAGATTCCATTTTGAAAAGTTAGTGAGTAAAAGTGTAATGATGATGGGTAAGTAGGGAAAGTGGAGAAAAAAGTTGATGTGAAAGGTATAATGATGATGTCTTTTTAATAAGTTGGAATTACGAAGCAGGACACTTAAAAAGGGACGGAGGGAGTAATATGTTTTTGTAAGAATTCTGTATCAGGGTGTCAAAATGCTAATGCTGATTGTAGTAATTAACGTAAAAAGTCTGCTAACCTTGGCTCGCGAGCCGACTCAAGCCGAGCTTATCTTAGCTTGAGCTCGACTCGTTTATAAGACGAGCTGAAAAAATCGGCTCGAGCTTGTTCGTTTAACTTCCGAGCCGAATTTGAACGAGCCACTAACAAGCCGAGCTCGCGACTCGGTTCGTTTGCAGCCCTACCTCTCCGTACCAAAATGAATCATCAAGACAAAAAGGTGATTTCCGGAAAAGAGTCGGGTTATTTGCGTCTTTTCAGTTCACTCGTGAATCGTATGCGACGTGTGCTCCGGCCTCAAAGGCACGTGCTTTTGATTGGTGCCTTTTTCACCAAGAGAAAGGAGGACTCCCACACAAAAACGGAAAGCCCTAGAAAGAAAGCCTCCCACGTTGTCTTCTTCTTCTTCGTCGGCTTTTGGAACCCTAGAAATCGTCTCAGTTCTTTCGCTTCATCGGAAAATGGCGAGTTTCGATCAAGCTCCTCCCGGCGACGCCAAAACTGGAGAGAAGATCTTCAGGACCAAGTGCGCCCAGTGCCACACCGTCGACAAAGGCGCTGGACACAAGCAAGGTCCGTCTCTCTCTCTCACTCTCAAATTCTGATGTGTCTATGTTGAAATCAATGATCTATCTGGTTTTACGTCCTTAACGCGTTGTAATTCGATGTTTCGTTGTTTTTCATGTTGGATTTGATTGCGTCGCTGAGCGTATACTATTGCGTGGAATCCATCTGTTTTGTATAGTTTCTGTTGCATTGATTTAGGATTGTGGCGTAGGTTATTTTGATTTTTGTTTTTTGTTCGTGGATCTACAGTTTCGTTGTGCAAGTTACGGGTGTTTGTAAATTTCATGGGTGCTTAAATTCTCATCTTGTGTATAGTAATTAGTATCTAAGGATATGGCTAGGGTTACCTTGTTTTGTTTGACTGAAATATGAATTGGGCGGTATTAGAATTAGCACACTCATTGTCGAAAGAAACAACTAAAGAATCGAGGGAATTTATTCACTTTTTTATGAACACCTTAATTTGGCCATTTAGTTGTTTTGTTCTGAATTTTGAATTTGGGCAGTATTACAGTTAGCTCAGTCATTGTCAAATGAAGGTGCAAAAGGACCGATGGAATTTATTTCCACGCTTTTTGTGAACATTTAAATTTGGCGATTTAGTTGTTTTGTTTTCGAGTATGAATTTGGGCAGCATTACAATTAGCTTAGTCATTGTCAAAAGAAACAACAAAAGAATCGAGGGAAATTATTTTTTCCTTTTTAGTGAACATCTAAATTTGGTCATTTTTTAAAACCTTTCCACTTGCTTGATTTTATAATAGAGAGATTCAGTATGTGTTGGAACACAAACCTACTAAGAGCATCTCCAACCTTGGCTTCAAATCTGAGGATGTCAAATTTTTTTGAAGGCTTACGTGGCAATTTGACAATGACTAAGTTTTCCTAGAGATCACCAAGCTCCGAAGTTTTGACGTGAGAAATACGCATAAATAGTAAATATTCCTTTGCAGACGCGGTCACTTCTTCCTTGTGGTGATTGTTTTGGATAACTTAGGCTCTCCATCATCCTGCTATTGGTACTTTATCGTATAAGTACTTGACTAATTGTGATACAGTTTACTTGACATCTTTGAACTTCCTTTTTGTGTCTTGTTGTTTCTCCTTCCAACTTTTGAGGATTTTCTTTCTGTTCCGGTTTAAAAATCCAGGACCAAATTTGAATGGTCTTTTCGGAAGGCAGTCTGGCACCACTTCTGGGTACTCATACTCTACTGCTAACAAGAACATGGCTGTTAACTGGGGAGAGAATACGCTGTATGACTACTTGCTCAACCCCAAGAAGGTATGTTAGTTGTTTCTCTTTTTAAAAATAATTATAGAACTCTACTAATTTTATAGTCTCGGAATGCCTTAATATCAAGTTTTTGGTATCCTTGTAATGCTGCTTGAACAGGATATAGTAATTACTGAGGCCGTGATGTGTTGCTTAATTTCAACTTAATCATTATCATGCTTTTGATGTGTGTTAAGAAGCTTGAAGGTGTAAGTAGACCTCAAATTCTCTTGAGTTAATTGCTTTCAAGGAAGTTGTCTTTGTGACCTAGACAGGTTTGTGAAATCATAAGTAAGAAGTGGATGCTTTTGTAGTTTTGAATTTTGCGTCCCTTATCGGTTCTCAAACAAGTAGGACTGAAGGTCGAATATCGGATATGACTTGAGTATTAATAGGGTGGAGCTGCAGTGAGTTGAAAATTGACAACCACGAGATGTCGAAGACTTTTGAATTCCACGATCTAGGCATAATTGATGGTGGGATTGAAAATGATTTGACCTATATAATGAGAGTTGTCTCCAGTCAAGGGTGCTCCTGGCTGATTGATTATGCAAGTTGCAATTAAGTGGTGCCTAGAAAATTAGAAGCAAAATTTTACACAAGCAATGAGGCAGGTGATGTAGTACAGACATAATTTGCGATAGCTAAGAAATATATATTGCTGAGATGGATATGGTTGTGATGAGAAGCTTAAGTGAATATGGCTTTACAAAAGAGAATATAGGATAGCTTATCATAATGTTTGTACAAGGGTAGGAGTATCAGTGTAACGCCAATTGGATCAATAGAGAACAGAACGAGGAGATTTGTTTGTATACAATGAAGGAATGTGGATGCATCAGTTATGAAAAGTGATTAGAGGGTATCAAAATTGCGTAATTGTTGAGGCCTCTTATGAACTTTGTAAAATTTTGGGAATGATAGTATATCTGTTAGTTTTCTCTGCTACTGTTGATATTAGTAACAGAATAGTGAGCTCAACATGAAAATAATTTACTGCTAAGGTACGAATTGAACTCCCAATATGTGTGTAGAGAAGAAGGAAGCTGCTAGAGAATGTTGACTGGTAGATATTGTCTGGATATCGTATGTTGCTTGCAAATATGATTCCATTGAACTCGGAAAACATGATAAGGAGCTTGTTTGCTTTCAATCTCCGTACTTGATACAACTAATGAAGCTTATGAATTTGTTGTCTGGTATTTGCAGTACATCCCTGGAACCAAGATGGTTTTCCCTGGACTTAAGAAGCCGCAGGATCGAGCTGACCTCATCGCGTATCTCAAGGAGGCAACATCTTCCTAATTCTTTTGCCTCTATATAGGCTTTCATATTTTGCGGCACGTGGATGATGATTTTGGTTACCGGTCACTAGTTTGGAATTCTTTTTCCTGAACTCTAGCTATTGCATAAAATAAATGAGACCATTTAGGGGTTTCTGCTACACGATTTCTCTGGAAACGCAGGCCAATACTCAGAATTTTTTGTCATGTTTGTTGAATCTCTGATGATATGTTTGCTCTCTTAACTGATTTGTTCACCATTATATGTCCTGGTTGCATATTTCAATGAATGGTGATGGGTTTTGCTAGTGGCATCTTTTGGTCTCTTGATTTCGCTGCTGGAATCTTCTGTTCTCTTTGCTTTCTGAGACTGGAAACCGGAAACTGGGTTTTTATGGGATCGTGGGGCATGGTGTACAAGGTTCGATTTTGATACATGTTCCCAGTTTTTTATATCTCAGTTGGGATGTCTTGGTGATTTGAGATTGGAAACCATCTCTACATACCCCGTAGCACTCTTGTCGAATCGGCCTAATGATGAGTAAACGACTCGTTTAATTTGTTGTCAAGCATTCGAATCAGTAATCTCCAGGTTTAAGCATAAATTTGAACAAGGGTTTCATTAGTGAGGGTGACATCTTGTGTTGTGGCGGTTGCATTATCTTAAAGCCACAGTGTAGTAATGAAATTTTCCAAGGCAAGACTCCCTCTTGTCTTGGTGGGCATCTGGTGTTGCGTTGCAAATTTCGATCACTGTGGTCTTGTTCTAGCTCCACTTCATGTTTCGTGGAATGGAGGTCGGAGTGGTCGTTTTCTACGAGTTTCTTGTTCTAGCTCTTGTGCAAGCTGGCCGAGTTTCTATGAGTTAGAATTATTTTTACGAAAATGCATTGTTCGATGATAACGTGATTGTCGAAAGAAAGACCAATAAACGAGAATAGAGAGAATGGATCCGAGATGATTGTCCCAAGTGTAATTTTCTCAATCCTTAAAGGATGTTCGAGATATTTTTAACTATAATCATGTCTTCTCATTGGAGTGGGCCTCATCACAGAGTAACTATTCTACGGTCTTGGACTCTTGAAGCAGCGCCATATGTTGTCCTAACACACATATTCACTAAATATTTTTGTGGGTCCATACAAGTCAAATAGAGATGTGCGGTGGATAAGCAGGCGCATTTTTGCATACGAATTGCTTTGAAACCAATTTTCGAAGACCAAGAAAAAAATTTCATTTACTTTGAAATGCTAATCGACATCTTAGACCAAGAGTGACAGAGAACGATACCAAACCACCTTTTGCATACGAATTTTACTTGATTGCTGATGCAGTCACACCATCTATTGCTTTGAAACCTGTTTTGGATGATCAAGAAATATAAATCAATTGCTTTGAAATGCAAATCGACCCTAAAACCAAAAATGACGACAGATAATTTTAGCTCATCACCTTTTATTTTAAGATTTTACTCGGTTGCTAACACGGAAAAATTATATTACAAACGTTGTCAATGGTATATTGTGTATACAAAATCATATCCGAGTACCAATTATGAAAGAAACCAATATGGCCAAGTTCTCTTTACCGCAGAGTTGTATACGATTGTGGATCCACTGTGATTTGTTTAATGATTCAAAGCATTTATTGCGTCAAACCTGCTATATAGAATTATAGATCGTTCATCAAATAATTCAATTGAATTGTGATTTGGGTGCATCAACTTGAATCATGATTGTATGCTACGTAAATTTACCAAAATTTCATGGAATAAAATAGTCTATGACAAATATGGTTTTAGAAATAGACTATCAATTTTATTTCATTTAAAAGTAAAGAAACAACTATCGGATTAAGCTGATTTTCTTCGTGGAAGGTTAAACATGATGGTGAATACTACGTGAGATATTCGAATAATCAAAATATGGAATGCTTACACGATGGTCACATGACCCCACCATGTACATAGTGTCCAACTTCACCCACAACTACTCGTTAATGTAAGGCCCACAAACTTATGTGAAAGTTTGATTCCAATGTCGTGAATTTCGTAGCCTGTCGGTCCGTAAAAAGGTTCTCATTCCTTGGTGATCCATACTGGCCAATATTGGTTTGTTCCAGCTTGTACTAAATTTGTACTAGAATCTCGATCGGTACCAAAATACCAGTATACGTATTTTTTTTCTCTTGATAAAAAAACTTGAATTTTAAAATATTTTTAAACGAAACTTGGAATCCGTAATATGTTTTTGCCGATATTGTATGTACGAGCGGAGTTAGCTGGTTAATTTACAAGGGGTTTAATTAGAGGCTATCCATACCCTGAACCCCAAACGCTAACGATGGGGCTTGAACTCTGACGGCCTGACTTCCCACAAGAGGAGGACCGGGAGATGCCAACTAGGCTAGAGCCCATCGGCTAGAATCTGTGATATGTTGATCATGTTAATTTGTTAAGTACTAGTGTTTGTCCGTACCTACAGCACTATCCACCCCGATTGAAATTGGAATTACTCTTTGAATCTTGATAGACTGATAGTGGCTAAAATTGTTGAAAATTTTTGGTACACAAAGCGACAGTTAGGATAAAAGAGTTTTCACTGGAACACAAAGCCTAACAATTGTGGAAGTGCACAGGAGATTGTGAAATTTTCCTAATATACAAAAAAAATCTAATACAAAAAGATGAAGAAGTGAAAGCAAACAAACCTATCCACTCTGCAATCTAATGAATAATTTAGCTTGTAATGAATATGCATAGCAAAAACGTTAAAAAAAACCCTCCACACAAAACCCCTTTGCACAGAGTCACAGGGATTTTCGGCACAGAGTCCCGCCTCCTACCTCTTTGCATCACCACAGAAAAGCTTTGTCACACCCACTTTGTTTATGTTTCAAATAGGCAATTTCAATAATGGAATTACAACTACAACAAAGAAAAGTCTCCATACTGTAAAGGGTGAAAACATCTAATGGGTCGATTTGGATTTTGGAATCACCATGAAGACACCCAACAAATGAAAAGAAAGAGAGCAATACCTGGAAAAATATAAAGGGGAAAATGAGTGAGGTAGTAAAGTAAATGGTTCAATTGGGTATGCAGGATAGAATCAAAAAATGGTTCGAAGGTTTGGTTTCTCCAAATTACCTTTAAAACGTAGCTTTTAGCTCAGACTTGAGGACCGACGCCAGTGGATTTCGCCGGTGACACGAATGAGAGTGTTGGGAGAGAGAGCAATTTTTCTATGATGCCCCAATGTGGTATTGGAGCATCATGCCCCCATTTAATCTGGGCCTTTAGATCAGGTTTTGGATGAATCTCAGCCGTTGGATGAAAACCACTCCCAAAAAGTATGGTGGTTTTGCCCTTTTTTTCAGAAAAAAACGTCATTATACTTACCATGAATATTGGCTCTACTTACCACAGTTTATGCTGACACTTACCACAAAATATTTATTTTGTATACTTACCACAACAAAAGACTACACTTCAACGGTTTTGCTCTTTCTCTCTCTAACTTGTTCTCTAGGTAGCCGGTTTTAGGCGGGAAAATAAATTTTTTTGGCGGAAAAATGTACCTTTTTGCAAGAATTTTTTTTAATTATTAAGAATTTATAAGTTCACACTACTTTGTCTTATTCACCCTACTTTTTGTCATTTTCCTAATCATTTGTGTAATAGACTATCAAATATTGGGTGAAAATATGAATTTAATTGAATAATATTTAATTTGTAAACAAATTTTTTTATAACAAATTTTAAAAACTAAATATTTAAGCCAAAAAAATTGCCTTGATTTTAGATTCATCTTGTTAATATATTTCATTAAATTATTTTTAATTAAAAATTATTTTACAAATAATATTGAGAAAACATTTATTCATTTGTTGTTTTGAATAACTTACAATTAATATTGTTAATATATTCCATTAAAATTTGACTTTGCGTATATATGTTTCTTATAACAAATTTTTAAAAATAATAAATATAAACCATATAATTGTAATAATCTCCTAATTATATTAAAATAATTTATTTGAAATGATGTATATAATCGTTTAACGTGATATTATAACAATTATTAGTTATAATTGACATTAGACTATTCAATTAGTGGTAGGGTGGTGATTAATCTCTATAATCTACTATAGTAGTCAGAATCATTTGACTGAGAGCTTAAGTGATTGATCATATTCAATAAGTGATGATATAGTGATGATTGAGTATTAATATACTTGGCTAAAATGAATTGGTTAATGTAGGTTAATAGTGATCAATGTTATTAGTAGAAGTAGTAGTTAACAGTAGTCTTAGTTGCAATCAATTGGCTAATGTAAGAGTAACCACTAACTATTGATCTCTAATGACCCATTCAATACATTATTTAGTTTTATTAATCATTAAGGTATTATGTTTTAATTACAAGGTAATACAAATTAAGTAGAACTAATTAACATCACATTTATTGTGGTAGTTATCTTATTAACTACCCTCATAATGGTGCATTAGTTATGTTACATAAATACGTACCAACCTGTCATTAATGTCATACTTACCACAAAATCAGGCTATTTATACCACGCCATCTGGTTTTTGTTACCATCACAATATTCGGTTGTTCATGGTATATGTGTACATACCACAATTCTTGCTAGTACTTACCATATAAAAAGGATTCACTTACTTTCGAACTTGTGCAATAAATGCTTACCTACCCCACATTATGCCATTAAAGATACGCAATTCCTCCCTACCTACCTTAAAGTCCTCAAACTTATCCATCTGATATATCACTTTTCCACACATATTCCTTCTTGTCTCAGGAAATGAATATTGAAGAACCTCTCTAACTTTCAAGAACAATAAATTGAAGAATTTGACCAAGTAAGTTTATCCACATTCTGTAGTCTTTATTTAGTTGTGATTCTTAGATATTGAACATAATTTATTATTTTTAGCAAAAGGTTAGTGATTATGTTTTTAGTTTGTTATTGGTTTGTCAAGATAAAAATGACCATAATGTATATCAGTTGATTACCACGATACATGAAAATACTTACCACAAACTATGATCGTATTTGAGCAGATTTAGAATTATCTCCATAATGTGTTGCGTTTTTTTACCACTATATATGAAAACACTTACCATCAATTGTGGTCGTATTTTACCAGATTCAGAGAGATGGATGACAGTTTGAAAGGAAAGAATGTAGTGATAGACATTAGTGATGCCGCTAGTGATGATGACGGACATAGCGATGATGATGGATATGGTGATGATGATGGACATAGCGATGATGACATATATGGTGTTGATGACGGACTTGACGATTATCGGTTGGATGAATTAACGGAAGAAGATGTTTATGAAATGATATTCTATTATTCATTTGTCCATTCACTTATTATCATAACTTTTAAACTATACAGGCTGCTGATGGTCAACAAATCCAAATAGTATTCAGGCCCAGATCCTAGGCAGCAACTTTGGAGGATGGTCAACAATTCCCGGCAATGGTTTTGAAGGGTAAATGTAATCGTATGTAGTTTGAAAATGTAGTATGCAGTTTGAAAATGTAATCGTAACCTTTGTTTCACGTCTTTCATTTGTAACGTAAGAACATCCAGTATTCATGGAAAGAATGTCTAGTTCTTAGTTATGAACACCCTGCATTCGTGGAAAGAATGTTCTTTGACATGGTAAGTATCTTGAGTCACTATTTTGTCCTCCCAAAATATGTGGTAAGAATGTCCAGTTTTAGTCATGTACATCCTGTATTTGTGGTAAGTATGTTCTTTGTCATGGTAAGTACATTCAGTCACTATCTTATCCTTCCAACATCTGTGGTCAGAATGTCCAGTTTTAGTCATGTACATCCTGTATTTGTGGTAAGTATGTTCTTTGTCATGGTAAGTACATTCAGTCACTATCTTATCCTTCCAACATCTGTGGTCAGAATGTCCAGTTTTAGTCATGTACATCCTGTATGTGTGGTAAGTATGTTCTTTGTCATGGTAAGTACCTTCTGTCACTATCTTATCCTTCAAAAATCTGTGGTAAGAATGTCCAGTTTTGGTCATGTACATCATGTATTCGTGGTAAGTATGTTCTTTGTCATGATAAGTACTTTCAGTCACTATTTTTTCCTTCCAAAATCTGTGGTAAGCACCTCCAGTTTTATGACATGGCCTCTAAAATGGTAGGGTATCCTTCCATTCACAATAAGCAGGCATAAAATTTCTCAACATTCATCAAAACAAAGAGAGGCCTCAATATCACTGAATACATATCATAAGTTTTTAGCTATTCCGAATTACAAAAGGCAGCCACGATATACATCAAAAAGGTAGCTGCATGTTAACTATCAAAAAGGCAGCAATATACATGAGCCACAATATACATCCAAAAGGCAGCAGCCATGTTAACTAACAAAAAGAGAGCTGTATTTACATCCAAAATACTACACAGTCAGCAGAAATATGGTCAGTTTTCCCTCCACAATATCATCAGTTTTTCCCTTTAGGGCTGAGATATTTCGTTTTAGCCTTCTCCATAATCTTTTTCCTTCACATTGTTCCCTTCAAACATGATCAAGTCCAAAACTAAGCCAATCATACCCTCTGCAGAACTGAACTTCAGCTACAATTAAGAAATTAAACCAAAAATTAGGAACAAGTGTTGAGCATATAAACCTAAGAAGCACGGATACGGATACGATACGGTATCCGAAGAGTATCCGAGAGTATCGGTATCCGATATGGATACGATACGTGATACGGAGGCCAAAATAGAGTATCCGTGCTTCATAGATATAAACTAGTAGAAACGACATTATATGTAAAACTAGTTTGTTACCATAATCAATTCGTCTTTAATAAATTGCTCCAAATTAAAGTAGTTGGCGGTGTACAAGCTCTTTGTATTTCTCGGAACTCCTGATAGATTTTTTCTTGTACTTTCGCTTAGCATGGTCTCCTAAAGCTTTCCACTTTTCAGAAATTTCCTCCATTGACTACAATTATTGAAAGAGTACAAATTCTAGCTTGAGAAGTTCAAAATCCATATAAGTGTAAACACCCATATAGCAAAAATTAAATAGTTACCATTGGCTTTAACGAATCATCATCCTTCAACTTGCATTGTTCTTGGCTACAACCAACAAATTACAAATCAAACTACAATATCACAAATCTATGCCATTGCATTAACAGATCCACAAAGTTGCAAAAAGACATACTAGAAAAATATCCATGCATTACGAGGGTGCTTTGGAACTTCATTACGGCATTCTTCATCCATTTCTTTCAACTCTTCATTACGGCAATCTACAGCTGCCACATTCCCCTTAGTTTTCTTTTTTGGTGGAGCCATAACACTACAAAACAATACAAAAGATTGCACAAAAAATATAAAACTGTAAAAGAGAGTTATGGGATAATAAATCAGTGCTCTGTTTTTTTGGTTTTTTGTCTCTTGTATTCAATATCTTAGTGGAATGAGAAGGAACTTGGTGAACTTATTTTAATGGAGTAGTGGTCCGGGCGGCTTTAAAAAATGTGATGGCTCTGTGTAGTTGAAAAATATATTGTATACAAAGGCTTTTGTGGGAGATTGGTGGCTTTTTCCATTCTGTTAGTACTATGACTTCTAGTGTAATCAGAGTTTACTCGGCACAAAAGGCTTTAATGCCGAGACTACTTGCACAAAACAAAACTACAGAACCCTGTAGCTGTTGGGTATTCAATGCCAAGACTAATGTTCACAAAATCCTAAATCTGCCCTAATGTTCACAAAACCCTAAATCTTCCCCCATTTTTCCAAGCAACCCATGTGAAACCCTAAATCTTCCCCCATTTTCCCAAGCAACCCACGCTATGTGTGTGTTCGGCCCAGAGAGAGAGAGAGAGGGGGGGTCGCAATCCACACTGTGTGTGTGTGTGTTTTGGCGAGAGAGAGGGAGAGGGCAGGTACCTCGAGTGATGCTGTGGAGGAGCGTCCGAGAATGCTGTGGAGGAGTTGGTGTGGAGGACTGCTATCGCAGAGGACAGGAGGAGGAAAGCATAGCCATGGCGTGCGTCCTGCTCGGGCGTGAGGAGAAGCTGTGGGCGTGAGAAGAGAAGACAGAGAGAGAGTGAGAGGAGTAACCGGTTTAGAGGGTTAAGAGGAGAGAGAGGGGAGATGAATCAAGGGCTGAGATTGGAGCAGAAGATTTAACGGTTTAAAAAAAAGGGGGGGCATGATGCCCCAAAACCAGATTGGGGCATGGGAGCCGGACGCGAGAGAGAGAGAGAGAGAGAGGGAGAGAGAAGATGAAGGAGAATGCTTCGGCAGTTGGGTTCAAATTTGAAAGTGGGTGTAATTTTGATCGGTGGCAATTTTGTAATTAAATGAAAGAAGCTGGACAGTTTAATAAAAGAGAAATCTCACCTCATCCTTTGGATCAATTCAATTTCAACCATTGAATTCAACCTTGGATCAATTCAAGCCCGTGCCTACGGCACTACGCATCCCGGTTGGAAGGGGATGATAGTTGTGTGATTTAGGTGAAAACCATGGGCACTTAATCGAGAAGTGGGAGGATGCACTACAGCCTTTGGATCAAATGAATCTAAGCCGTTCCAATAACTTGTCCCCATACTTTTCTGTTTTATAATAGAAATTACTAGAATTCTAATGAAGTTATTATACGCCCCACCAGTGAAAAAGGCTTGACAAGTTTATTCCTAGCGTTGTTTACTCGGTTGGGTTTCGGGTTAAGAATTTGATGTCTTAACTCCTCATTTTTACTATTAATCTTTGTAACAATTTGCTTAGGAAAAAAAATGTTTGTAGTTTAGAATTTTTTTTTGCTTTTCACAAAAAAAAAAAAAAAGGCTTGACAAGTTTGGAGTAGTTGGGAGGGAGATGGCTTGTCGGCAGTCCTCATAAGAGGACTGCACCGTGCAGTTTGCCAAATAACGGATCGTGTCGAGTTTATTTTTATGATCATAACCGTTTATGTTGTAGAGGTCGTCGAGAACTTCAACCACGTTAAAAATCACGTTAATTGAAAACTATTTTAATACCTGATCGGAGTGACTTCTACTTTACTGAATTAGATCTGATGAGTTTGATCCAGTGTGGCAATATCCATTTTCAGAAACATAAACGTGATCCGATCGGGTATTAAAAAGTTTCCAATTAACATGATTTTTGACGTGGTTGAACTACTCGACGAGCTCTATGACATAAACGGTTCCGATCCGTTATTTGGCAAACTACACGGTGCAGTCCTCTTATGAGGGCTGCCGACAAGCCATCTCCGGCTGGGGAGTAGTGTGTCGCAAGCGCACTCTGAGGAATTTTCAAACAGCGCGCATCCGTTATTTGGCAAACTGCACGGTGCAGTCCTCTTACGAGGGCTGCCGACAAGCCATCTCCGGCTGGGGAGTAGTGTCGCAAGCGCACTCTGAGGAATTTTCAAACAGTGAGCATCCGCGGTGGGACCCAGACCAGACCAATAGATGAGGATCATGAGAAAATTCAAAGACAACAAAAGGATCCGAGCCAGTTCATAAATACTCCAGCGAAACCAAACCAAACACAGACTCTCTCTCTCTCTCTCTCTCTAGCCAGCACTTTTTTCCTGGTATTCTCCGCAGTACCAACCCCTCTGAGGTAAGGGTTCTTACTGTTACTTCCCATGCGCTGTCATTTCACGCATTTGATCGCCTTCCGTTCGCCGAATCACCGGATGTTCTTGTGCTGACGGTTGAATATCTTTTTTTTCGCGAGATTCTTGGTTTTTTCGAGAAGTTATTGCGTTGAGCTTTTGAAAATTTCATGTCCAACAGTTGTTAGGCTGTGTTTGCGTCAAGGATTTGTAGATATGTGAAAGGAAATCGGTTTGTCGCGCGCCATGGTTAATAAGTTTCTGGAATGTTTGTTGATTTTGATTGATCAAGTTGAAGCCAGTTGTAGTGGACACTGGACAGCAATAGAAATATCTTTGCTAAGTCTTTTTATTTATATGTATGTTTGTTGAGTTGTTGATGATGCTGAGAAATGCAATTGCTTTCTTTGGTTGTTTGCAGGTGGGAAAATGGAATCATGCTTGCTTATACTGTTTTTTTGCTAATTATACCTCTCTTATCGGCATATGGCAATCCAATTGCGGATATGATGAATTTGAATTGAATTGAATTGTTTGTATATTGAATGGTCTTCTTACTGTATTTATTCGTCTGCTTCCTATAAGGCACGATGTCGGTGAATGGTGTTGATGAAGGAGGAGAGTCGCGTAATACTTGTAGCGGCGACAAGGTGGGCTCTCTGCTTCGTTACAGAGTCTATTTGGCTGTTCCTTTATACCCTTATGTCATGTCCCTTGACCCCTTGTGAATTGAGCTCTTGCAATGAGTTTGAGCTTTGAATATCTTTTTTGATTTGATGCATTTTCTCTCGCGTAAAGTTTTTTGGCAATTCTGTGTCATGGTCAGCCCAAATTGAAGTTGGAGGAAAGAGACCTCGCAATATGTTTGTTTTCTCAAATTCAGCCTCCTCTCCCATGGCCTAGTACATTTGCATTTATAACACAACAGGTTAATTTTAAGAAAGGAAAAAATGTCATAAAGTCCTATCAAATAAAGAGTACTGTGGATCTCTTAAAAAAGTCCCTAAGATTCTCCAAGTATTAACGAACAAAATGGCAGCATATCCCTAATACACTGGACTCTGATTATTGTTCAACACAGAAGGAGGACTGTTTGCTTATTTTTCTAAATAGAAACCTCCTTTTCCCTTTTTGGGCTAGACAAATATTTCTCTTACTTAATATGAAGTGTACGATCTTAAGCAAAATATGAAAGCCTCAGGGAGGTTTTTCAGAGCAATTCTAAAAGTCTCGATCATAAACTAGTTATTATTTGGCTGAGATTGCAGCTGATAATGATCCTTTGCTGCTGCTGAGATTTAGGAGGCGCTGTTTACGAATTTCAATTTGTTTTCGAGTTGGTGCTTTAATAAAAATCCTCTTAATCCCTTAATTTTCTGCTTGTTTCAGATTAAGGTTGACCCTTCAAAGCCTGCATCTCTGACTTGGCGGCGAAAAGTTAATAGCGAGGGAAATGTCCCTTCTGAGTTTTCTTTAGGTGCTAAGGACATTATTCAGATGGTATGTTGGTAATGTTATTAAACCGTGGGCTCGCACACACTCACGTGCGTTCATAAAATATTGCTTTGGGTAAAGAAAGTGATAAGTGTGTGATTCAGCTAAAAATGTTAACACACGTGTTGTTTGAAGTTTAAATTTCTCTTTTGGAGGAATAATGCTGCAAATTGATAGGTTTGTGCGGGTTATCTGAGGTGGCCCGTGCTTAAGTTGCTGAAAGAATATTCTGTAAACATATAATCTCTTTGAGCTTTTGATAGCTACATTATTTCCCTTTTGCAATTGTCAGGCTCCAGTAGGTTTTAGATTATGGCGTCATGTCCGAGAAGAAGCCGCCAAAGGAAGGGTAATTCATTTTCCCTTTAGAAATATATAAGTTATTTTGGTGCCGGTGGCATGTGTTTATGGTAAAAGAACAAATCTTTGGGTCTCTTTCTTTATACAGGAGGCATTTATATCCCCCTTTGAGAAGCGTAATGTGACATCCTGTCATGGCGTTCCACTAGGTGGTATGGGGTAAGTCAATGTTCTTCACCGATGACCATTTTTATCAAAGAAACAACATAGAAGAACAAACGTTTTACTAATTCGGCTTTTAAGATCTCTTCCATAAAATTTTCATTTTTAGAATACTTTGCTTCAGAGTGCTTCTGATGATTTATCCTTTCATGCTTGGCTATGTGTGGACACAGACAAAGTAATCCATCAATCTAACCTCGTTTTTGTGAGGTGGAAAACCGGTTTGAAATGTTATAATTACCTATTTTGCCCTTATAATATCTTGTATGTTACAGCCAAACATAGCAAAGTGAAGTTATAGCTAATAGATTTGATGTAGCAGGTTACTAGCACTCACATCAATACCTCTCCCCCTTTTAAAAATGTTGAAGACTATTGTGACTGGCGCTTCGTGACCCCAATGGTGTGTGGGGCTTAATGGCTTGATATATACATTGTTAGGCCCATTTCTTGACGGCTTAAGCTTTTGGGACTACTGGTAACTTAACATGGTATTAGAGCTCAGGTTGGGAGAGGTCTTGGGTTCAAGTATCTCTGTTTGCATTCTGCTTCACTCTTCGTATTGTGTTTCGCTCTATTTAGGAAAATCTGCTTCTCCACGTGCATGACAGGGTTGCACGTGAGGGAGGATGTTGAATAACTTGATATACATTGTTGGGCCTTCAAAGCTTTTGGGACTCTACTAGTAACGTAACATGTAGCACTTTTGTGCTCACAATCACATATACAAACATCAATTCGGCTTCCATTACGCAGCATATTATGTCAATAATGCATAAATAGGACCTTAATTGACCAACTTGGACCTCTAGTACTATTCTTGTTGCATGTTTCTTAAACAAACGCGGAAAAAGGTATCTCAGATTGCTGAGGAAATATGTTCTTCAGTGCAGGAAGCATTGAAAGAAACTACAGAGGTGAATTTCAGCGCTTGCAACTGTTCCCCAGAATATGTGAATACAAACCCGTTTTAGCAAATCAATTTTCTGTAAGTTTGTATTTTTTTTTGTTTTCTTAAGGCATTTAGATGCTATCCTCGCATGATACATTTATTCCCCTACATGAATGCTGTCATTTGATTAGTTGAAAAGTACACGTATGAAAAGGATCTTCACATGGTTTTCATAAACTAAAAACCTCAAAATAAGGTGCCTAGAGAAATCATATGGTGGGTTTTGAATAGAAAATGTGATAGAATGGTATATTGATGTAGTTAAGGATACGTATGAGGAGGTTGTCACTACTATTAAAGCGAATTCCCAATCACAGTAGGATTACGCCACTTTGAGTCCTTATTCCTTGCCTCTTTGCCTTAGTTATGTATGAATCGACTACACATACTCAAGATGATATCCCATGGTGTATGTTTGCAGATGATATTGTCTCAGTAGATGAAACTATAAGAGGTGTCAATGCTAAATTAAAAGCTTGGAGAGAAGCATTAGAGTCAAAAGGATTTAGGATCAGCAGGAGTAAAATGGAGTGCATGGAGTGTAAGTTTAGTAATAGTCGAAGTGTGTGTGTTGATAGAGTGACACTACAAAATTAGAGAACTAAGAAGTGAGCATTTCAAGTATCATGGCTCAATTTTTAGCAAGGCTAGAGCGATTACAGAGGATGTGATGCATAGAGGACAAGTGGGATGTGTTATGTGGCAAAGTGCTTCAGGAGTGTTGTGTGGCTGTACGCGAAGTTGAAGGAAAAAGCTACCATACCACTATAAGATCAGCCATGTTGTATGGCACGAAGTGTTGGGCTACTAAGAAACAATCACTGTGTTTGGATTGAAAATTTTGAGTTAAAATGTAAAAACATGTGATTGGATGAGTTATTTCAAAAATAAATTAGTCCCCCTTATTGAGACCCACCAGAAAAGAAAAAAAGAAAAACTGACACTGCGGGCAAGTTGGACTTTAAGTCAGTCCCAACCACTCTCTCTCTCTTCATTTACTCTCAACTCTCCCTCTCGAAAATTCATCCCAACCTCGAAAACTGCCTTTTGAGTCAGTCCTTTTGGCCCCACAACTTTGAGTCAGTAAAGGAGATAAATTGCCGGCCGTTGAGTTCAGTCTTTTGGCCCCACAACTTTTTTGCATTCAAAAACTACTTTTGAAAAAAAAACTCGAAAAGGTAAACCGAACACAGTGAATGTACGAGTAAGATGAGTGTAGATGGAATGAGAATGTTGAGATGGATGTGTGTTAAGACTTTGTGGTATGGTAAGGGTAGCAGTAGCACTGATAGAAGCTAAGATAAGAAAGAATATAATAAGGTGGTTTGGACATGTCTATTGTAGATTGGTTGATGCGGTAGTTAGGAGGAGTGATATGGTTACAGTAGATGGTAGGATTAAGAGGAGAGGTAGACAAAAGTTGACTTTAGAGGCGGTAGTTTGAAAGAATCTAGGTTTGTTGGCTATCATGGAATACTATGCCGTTGACATAACTAAAAGAAGAAAATGAAGTTATGTGCCGACCCTAAAATGATTGGGACTTAAGGCTCAGTTTGGCTTGATTTTTGGTATTCATGTTGTCCTTTGATCAAGCACTAGGACTTAGTTTGTCTTCAACCTTTATCTTGATATTCCTGTGATTCCTGCTTTTCAGAATTTTGCTTCGTGACTGCAAGTTCCTTAGGAATGTCTTGTGATGCTTGAAAGTAGATTGCACAGACACGGACAATCTTACTTTTTCTTGTTTTAGAAAATCCTATCTTCTCTTTTTTAACCGAAGCTTTTGATAGTTCTTGATGACAGTGTGATCACTGGCAAATTATTTCTGTTGAGGGTCCTTACAGGTATTCCTGTGATTTTGGACAAGAATCAGAATGGATAGTTAGATCGTTTATTATGAAGGACATGCTCAAAAGAGAGGTAATGGCATGAAAAGAGATGTAGAAGAGATAACTGAGCATAGTGGCATCAAACATCTTCAAGAAGGTTTTAGCCCAACTATTTATGGATGGATGTGCAGAAGTATGAGAAATGGTAGAACAAATAATGTTACATGTGAAGCTAGTGGGGCCATAAATAGGAAAAAAGATGAAATAAAGTAAATCTCGCTGATTTTTAGATGGTTTGTCATGTGAGTTGAATAGAAACAAATGTCTAATCAATGCAACAAGGAGAAAGAGGGAAATATGTTGTAAGACAGTAAAACAAAGGCAACCTGGGCCATTGTCTAATTTACAGCCTAGCCTCACATAAAGGGAAATGGATAGAAAGGCTGGAAATGGATGCATGTAGCTCACTTGAAGGAGTTGAAGAGGAGGAATTGCAGAATGTTTATCTTTTAGCAGTTCCGGCTGAAACAATGTAGTCATTAGGATCTTAAAGAGTAGGCACTATTTCTGAAAGTTACTTTCAGTTGTTCTTAGAATAGCTTCTATCATAGTTCCTAGTAAATTATTCGTCGCTGAATACTATTTTCGTTTCTTAATAAATCCGTGAGTTCTTCATGCAGGTTTTTGTGTCCCGGTCAAAAGTTGAAAAGTATTCTACTGTACTCTGCCCAGGGAGCCCTGAAGTGTTAAAGTAAGTAATTATAGAGTTTCCTCCCAAGTACATGAATAGAACTAGGATTCCTGTTCGTATCATAGATTGTGTCCAAGTGCATGCGGAAATGTTACATGATTGAATCAATGAAACCTCATCAAAAGTTATCTGAATGAACAGGGAATGTTCAGCATCCGGGATTGGATCTTGGGATTGGAACCTGAAGGGTCACAGTTCTACATATCATGCATTGTATCCTAGGGCTTGGACTGTATATGAAGGTAAACACAATGATCACTTTCTTCTTCTTCTTCTTCTTCTTCTTCTTCTTCGTTTTATAAATATGTTCCACCTTGTTGTGGATGGCTTATACCTAGCACCCTGTTCTATAAATGCAGGTGAACCTGATCCGTTGCTTAAGATAGTTTGTCGTCAGATTTCTCCATTTATACCCCATAATTATAAGGAGAGCAGCTTCCCCGTAGCAGTTTTTACTTATACGGTAGGAACATTTTTGTGTTTTTCTTAGTATTCCTTAAAAATGTTTGTTGAACCACTGATCTTCCACTGTCAGCCTTGATATTGAACTTCTTTTATTATCTTCAGCTGTTTAATTTGGGAAAGACTGCTGCAGATGTCACCCTTCTTTTCACATGGGCAGTAAGTAACCATGATAGTCTTTCTCCCCACCACCACACTCATTCATCCAACTGATTTGTATCCAATCTAATTCTTGATGATTTTCTAAAAGGGGTTCTTGTTTGTGTTCATTCAGAATTCTGTTGGTGGGGTTTCTGGAATGTCTGGGCATCACTACAATTCGAAGATCAGGTCAGTTAAGTTGAGATGAAATCTTATTACGGCTATAGCCAATGTCGCATTTTAAATTGTGTATATTCTGACTTACAAAGGTCAATTATCATGCTAGGATGAAGGATGGTGTTCATGGGGTGCTCCTACATCACAAGCAAGTTCTCATTCTCACTAATTAGAAAGCTTCTTGACATGGTTTGACTTGTTCACTTTTTTGCCAATATCTTATGATTTCCGTCTGGTAACACATTTGTCAACACAGGACTGCAAATGGACAATCTCCTATTACTTTTGCAATTGCTGCAGAAGAGGCCAATGGTGTTCATGTGTCAGAGTGCCCTTGCTTTGTGATACATGGAAACTCCCAGGGTATAACAGCAAAAAGCATGTGGCGTGAAATTAAAGAGGTTTTTTTTACCACATTTTATTTCTGTGCGGTTTTTGGAGTATGGGATTATTCTGCTAGTCTGCATATGTAACGGTTTACGACTAAAATGAATAAACTCTGTGTTTCACGCCTTGTATGGGTTCTCTTACCTTTTGATATTGGAACTCTGTACTTGCGCTCTTGTATAAATTGGTTGAAAGTGTAATTGAATATGAAATCAGGATATCACAGCCCAAATGTTCAAAAGTTGATAATAGGGTTTTGTGGCTTTTGCTTCATTTCTTCTTGATCTCCATTCCTATAGTATCAACCTTTGTTACTTCTTTTGGATTATGTGTCAAATAATCTTTTCCAGCTTATCTTTGATTTGTGTCTTTCTAGTACCCCAGCCCATGTTTTTGATGGTCTTGATTCTTGAATTCTTAGCATGTGCGCTTGTCGTTTTGCTGATATTCTAATAAGACGTGTAATTCGATTGAGTATCCAAATATTTTGCAACATTATGATGTGGGGAAATAATGAGAATATAGAATATAGAGTATCAGGCATGTAGGAGTGCAAACCTATTCCTGCAGGATCAGGAACAATGGCCTTTGAGAAAACCAATAACATAACACCTATGTGCATCCCCTTACATGTTCTTTTTGGGTTATCTCTTCTCTAGTTGACTTTTAGTTACAAGCTAATGGGTTGCCTCGTCTCCTACGTTTGGTTTGAGGTAAAGCAAAGCAGATGCTTTGGCTCGTTCCTAATTAGGTTCTTTCTCTTTAGATGTAGTTCTTACGTAGAGGGGGGCATCTATAAGACATCTAGTTCCTCCTCAGTTTTTAATTTTTATAGTTCTCAGTCTCTAATAGGTAGATCTTTTCTTTCAGCATGGATCCTTCGATCTCCTTGATTCCGCTGAAACATCAATGCCTTCAGAAGCTGGAACAACGATTGGAGCGGCCATTGCCGCTTCTCTTACAATTCCACCAGATGCAGTTCGTACAGTTACATTTTCATTGGCATGGGACTGCCCAGATGTAAACTTCACGAGTGAAAGAACTTATCACAGGTGGGTGGCTAAATGTGTCTTACTAATTTCACCAATTCAAAGATCAGGTTTTCCTGAATGAGTTTTTATTTGTTTTTTAACCAGGCGTTATACCAAATTTTACGGTACCCATGGTGATGCTGCAGCAAATATTGCACATGATGCTATTCTTGGTACAGTTTTTTTGGCCTTTCTATAGTGGATATTGAACTAGAACTGGAAATGTAGATTAATCTCGGTGTCTACTATATGGGAGTAGGAGTGTAGGACTATGGATCATGCAGGATATTTGGTTCCTTCTCTTTTATATTGACACGTTTAGAGCAACTCCAACTGTGATGCCAATGGCCAAAAACGCTCCAACCAAACTGTAAGGAGGTCAAATCCTTGTTGGCTAATGTCCTGAAGCTTGACATGTTAAATAATATTTAGAATAAAAAATGTTATGATTTTGAAAATGCTACTGTTGGTTAGAGACACTTTAGTTGGAGTTTTGGGCATTCAACAAATCAGCAAAATAAAACTGACATTTGGCTGGAGATTCTGGGGTTTTTGAATGTCAAATTTCTCCATATTTGGATAAATGGTTGGAGATTCTGCTATGAGTCTTGGCTTCAAAGCAGAGTTTGCTTCTCAATGACCAATTCGTTTCAACTTCCAAGTTCCTAATTTTTTGCCTATTTCCTTTGAAACATAGAGCACAACACCTGGGAATCCCATATAGAAGCATGGCAAAAGCCTATTCTCGAAGACAAGAGACTTCCTGAATGGTGAGATTTGAGATTTGAGGTTTGACTTGATGACTTGCTCTTACGGCCTCAATTTAAAGTGCATGGAATTCTTTGTAGGTATCCGGTCGCTCTTTTCAATGAACTCTACTACCTTAACTCAGGAGGAACAGTTTGGACCGGTATTTCTCCTCAACATAAACCTATGGTGGTAATTATCACTGTGGCTAAAACAGCAAATCTAAATTTGTTCATTGCCCTTTTGCAGATGGATTGCCCCCAGTCCATACTTTAGCAAGCATTACTGGAAGAAAGTTTTCCCTGGATATGAACAGTTCAGAAGTTAATAATGCCATGTCCCATCAGAATGACACTGCTACTGACATCGTTTGGAGGATGGCTTCAACTCTAGAGGAAATAAACAATCCGGTAACTTCAAATTCCGCTTTCGGAACATATCTGCTTCAAAAAGGAGAGGAGAACATTGGCCAATTCCTATATCTAGAGGGGATAGAATACCACATGTGGAACTCGTACGATGTTCATTTCTACTCATCTTTCGCCTTATTAATTCTGTTTCCAAAACTTGAACTCAGCATCCAAAGAGACTTTGCAGCAGCCGTAATGATGCATGATCCCAAAAGGATGAGCCTCCTTCACAATGGGAAATGGGTCGCAAGAAAGGTTCTTGGTGCTGTTCCTCATGATATTGGATTGAATGATCCATGGTTTGAAGTTAATGCATATACAATTTATAATACGGATCGGTGGAAAGATTTGAATCCAAAATTCGTTCTGCAAGTGTATAGGGATGTGGTTGCCACAGGGGATAAGAACTTCGCGCAAGCTGTTTGGCCCTCAGTTTATGTTGCAATTGCTTTTATGGAACAATTTGATAGAGATGGGGATGGGATGATTGAAAATGACGGGTTCCCAGATCAGACGTATGATACATGGTCTGTTTCCGGAGTGAGTGCGTATTGTGGTGGTCTCTGGGTAGCAGCCTTGCAAGCTGCCTCAGCTATGGCACATGAAGTTGGCGACAAGGGCGCTGAGGATTATTTTTGGTTTAAGTTTCAGAAGGCAAAAATAGTGTATCAGAAGTTGTGGAATGGTTCTTACTTCAACTATGATAGCAGTGGTGGAAGTTCGAGTTCGTCCATTCAAGCTGATCAGTTGGCCGGACAATGGTATGTTGCAATGAAATGAAATATTTAGTATTTTTCTTGATATGTAATAGTGCAAAAGATAATTAAATTGAACCTCTCACTAGTGTTTTTGCCAAGCTATATTTTAAATTGCAATATGTAAATACAGCTTTTCCTTGGGCATGCCCGTTTATTTACTTTCTTCATCGTCGAATTGGTTTTGATTTATCTTTTTCTCTTCAATACAACCCCAGAACACTTACAAAATTGTAACTAGTGATTCCCAAAGTTATCACAAATCATTGGGAAGTTACTTCTCAGGATAGCTTAATTATTGGTTTCAAACAAGTGGACAAAACTTGTCTTCCTCTGAGGGAGGGAGGGTGGGTTGTTTGTAAATTTGTGCTTAGCAAGGGAGGATTGTTTGTAAATTTGTGCTTAACAAGCTCTTGTTTGTAGGTATGCTCGAGCATGTGGGCTGTCACCAATTGTTGATGAGGACCAAGCAAAGAGAGCGCTTGAGAAGGTTTATAACTTCAATGTGTTAAAAGTGAAGGATGGGAGGCGAGGGGCAGTAAATGGGATGCTACCTAGTGGAGAAGTTGACATGTCAGCTATGCAGTCAAGAGAAATATGGCCTGGAGTTACATATGCTGTTGCTGCATCTATGATTCATGAAGACATGGTTGAATTGGCATTTCAAACTGCCGGAGGTGTTCATGAAGCTGCATGGTCCGAAGAAGGACTGGGGTTAGTGCTGTTTTCTTATATTTTTAGCTATTCACGGTTTGTATTTTTGCTTCTTGATGGTGATTTATTTGACGATATATAATTTTTCATTGCTCAACCATTCTTGGATAGATCTTCAGCTCTGCGTTAGTATTGCTCTTATTTGACATCTAATAATTCTGTGTTTTTAGTATAGTTGAATTTTGTTCAATGTTTCTGTTGGGATTTGTCCCACATCGGTTAAATATCTCCTCCAAAACTAGTATATGAGCCTGTGCGGCCTCTCTACTCTTTGCCAATTGGTTTGGAGTTGGATGCTTTAACATGGTATCAGAGCTAGAGTTTCGGAGGCTTTTCCCCTTTGTTTGTGCCATAGTTGCACTTTATTTCATTGTGATCCGTGTGTTCCGGATCCTTTGTTGACCTCTCCACGTGCGAGTCGGGGGTCGCACGTGCGGGGGAGTGTTGGGATTTGTCCCACATCGGTTAAATATCTCCTCCAAAACTAGTATATGAGCCTGTGCGGCCTCTCTACTCTTTACCAATTGGTTTGGAGTTGGATGCTTTAACAGTTTCTATGCCCTACTGCCAATTATCCTCAAGGCATTGATTCACTGGCAACCCTTCATCCTTTCATGAATATCTGTGCCATGATCAATGCTTATTTGGATACTTGCCAAACATAATCTCACGCAGCTTTTGCAAACCTAAACCTGATGGAATTAGCAAGTTGGGGCATGCCACCCAATTCTACCTTGAAGTGATCCACTGCTGAGATTAGACGAACAACTGCAGGGAAAGGGAAAAATAAGAGGGATTCTTGAAGATTTATTGCAGTAGATCACTCCGATATTCAATCACCTCTAGCGTTTAGAATCAGCTTTTCAAAAGCTCAATCTGGAAAACCTGATTACTATGATACTAACAAGGGTTAGATTGGCATTTGTCTGTCAGGGAAGAATTCAAATAGTGGAAACAATTGGATGTGTGTTGCCTATTCTGGGTCTTGATCATCAAATCACTCAAAAGTGGGTAGCCGGGAACAAACTCATTTAGACTAGAAGTGACTTGACCGAAATCTCTTCGTTTGCAAGTAGTAGTTAAAGCCAATGATGATACACATTTTGTTTTTTAATCCGCCCCTAATGCTAGTTCTAAATATGAATTCTTGTTCATTTACAGATACTCTTTTCAAACTCCGGAGGGTTGGAACACGGATGGCCAATACAGATCTCTCTGCTACATGCGGCCCCTGGCCATATGGGCAATGCAGTGGGCGTTATCACGTCCAAAGCATCATTTGAAACGAGAGACGAAGCCAGATATGAAAGATGATTCCTTTTCCAGGCAACATGCAGGATTCATGAGGCTTGCACGCCTTCTCAAGCTTCCAGAAGAGGAAGGTTCTAGAAGCCTTTTGCAGGTGGTTTATGATTACACATCCAAGAAGATTGGGATATGAGACAAATGTATGTAAGAATTATTTTCCAACGGGAATCACATCATTTTCTTTCTATAAGTATTTATATAGTTTTTCTCCCGGGTTATTGTTCTTATATGCAACCATTATTTGACCGCATTACAAGAGGATAAAAGCTGTTGTATAGATTGGCATTTTACCATTCAAAACAAGAGAACTTGGATGATTGTATTTCTGGAAGTTTTATCCGGTATAATGGTAGAAATTGTGCTATATCATTGCATCGAATCTTCACTTTTCTCATAACACACAATGAGCAAGGGCTTATTCCAGGTGAAAACCATCAGAAATTCAGCCAATTGAATGCAATTTGCTTATTGACCATGAATTTTTTTTAATTTTTTTTTATGGCTGATGTTACTGTATTCAAACAAATGAACCACGTAGAGTTCAAATTCACATAAAATAAAAGCTAATACTACTTACTTTGATGAGAGGTCCATTAGCTGTACATTCAATTTCAGTTCTATGCCAAAGGATGATGATATGAACTATGATACTGAAGAAAGAAAATCCAATTCCGAAAAATAAAAGCAGATAAGATCAAAGCATTGCCTCCCAATTTATTCGAAGGCATTTTACACCTGAAAAAGTAAATGTCGAACTCAATACACAACGCGACTACCCCCAACTTCTTTGTGGAGAGGCTGGTTACGGTGACTTGGAAAGGAAAAGTTTAGAGCCTTGTGAGTGAGGATTTCTTGATGTTTACAGCCATCAGAAGCGAAGCGCAGCGAAGTTCAGCTTAAGCTCCAGTACTCCATTGAACTATCCAATCTTGAACTAGACAATCGCAAGGGCCTTTGTGAAGCTGTCTGTCATAAGCTGTCACCCAGCAGAAGAATGGCAGCAATGACAAGTTCAGAGTAATAAACGTGCACAGAAAATAAAACTCGTTAATCAAGTGTGATCATAATGAGGCTGCTAAAAAGGAGCAAATGGGTACTTGCTTCAAAAAAGTGGGCTAGGGTGACCATCGTAGTTGACACCCCTTGGGCGCGATCATAGGGAAACCCATCTGTCTTGGAATAGTAGAATGTCCGGATTTGAGCTATGGATGACCCGGTTAGGGAGGAAATATTTGTTCATGATCATCACGTCGCAGGACCTGTCACCAGAACCCACAAAAATGCAAGTGGACATGAGGCCCCCACAACCCAACAATTTGGTCCCAAGTTGACTTGAACTTAGGACCGTTGGGAGAGGGAAGGTTTTAACACCGGCTGCCTCAGCCACTTGAACTACCACCCCGGTGGTAGCAAATGGGGTACCAATCCTTTGAGAATCCATCCCAACCTTGAAATAGAGGAGATAGATTAATGTTCATCAATTTGGTCTC
Source organism: Rhododendron henanense subsp. lingbaoense (assembly GCA_020567845.1). Classification (NCBI taxonomy): domain Eukaryota; kingdom Viridiplantae; phylum Streptophyta; class Magnoliopsida; order Ericales; family Ericaceae; genus Rhododendron; species Rhododendron henanense. The sequence goes on along the minus strand of CM036315.1, from coordinate 43,181,365 downwards.
CAAGAGAGATTAGCCGGTGAAAGAGAGTATGGTAAAACAAATGCTTTAGACAAGGTTCAACTTGATTATAGTTTTCAGAATCAGTTTTTCAGGATTTTCTGCTTAGTTACACTACAGTAGCGATTTGCTCGTGCGCACGTAAGGAAACCCGAAAGCACCTCAAGCTGGTTAGTTCTCTGATTTCAGTGGGGAGATGCATAGTTTCAGTACTTTCAAGATCAAACACTTTCGGATTGCGAAGTGTCACGATTCCAAAAGCCATCTTCCTCGACCGATTAAGGACGACTTGATAAGATCATCAAGAATGGTGTTACCTTCTTCGAATGTTTCCACTAGGCCGGTTGATAACTAATCCAATAATAGAGAAGTGACGAATCGATTTTCCCGTGCAAGAATAAGCTGGACTATGCACTACTTACTTCTCATGTCCATCTGATCCCAAACGAAATTTAAAACATGAACCATGGCGGAGGAGGAGGAGGGTGATGTTAATTCGTGAAGTGCCATTTCCCACATGCAAATTATGGGTCAAACCTTGCAAGGTCCTTGATAGAAGAACTAGACAGGCTCCTGCATGCGAGGCGTGCAATTTAGGCCCATTAAAACGTTTATTATGATAAATTCCATAAATCGAGCAACTTAATAATGATGCGTATTATTCCGTGGATTCCCTCATTGAGAGTAATAAATGGAGAGAAGGGTTCAGTTTAGAGACCAAAAGCAAAGTTAGAGACCCAAAGCAAACGTAGTCAGATAATCAGCACATCAACATCCCCAGCTCAGATAATCAGCCCCAACACAAACTCAAGGCGTTGTAAAGGATTTCCACAAAACTGATGTCTTTCCCTTTTGCCCATCTCAACATCGAGATCGAGAGAGAGAGAGAGAGACCCAAACATTTTTGTTGATAACCGGATGTCCGGCCAGCTTGTGCGCACCTCGACCAATTTCAGGGTCCTGAATAACTATTAGTAGTCTATTACTACTTCAATAGGGACACTGCCAAAGAAACTCCACATAACTACTGGTGTTTAATCAAATCCACACAACCAAACCTTCACAAAGAGTGGAAGAATTCACACCAAACCAGAGGGAAATCTTCTGCAGCCCAACTTCTAGCTCGTTAATATTAATCTTCCTATCTGTTTCTCGTATCCATCATTTTTTTTTGGGTAAACCAGGAACATATTATAAAAATAAATTGGGAACAGTCCATGTTTCCTTCGCAGTAGACATGATCAATCCTCTCCACTCCCAGCTGCCTCATCAAGTACCTGCAATTATGGATAATATTACTCAGGCTGTGCCATGGGTGAAATCCTTCCTTTTGACACAACTACAATCTCCACTGATGAAATGCTCCCCAATCACCTGATAATCGGGGAAACAACCACAGTACTGGAAGACAACTGTGGAACCGTAAAACAAATCTGACGTTGTCGACCATGGACAGATTCGAGGATATCGAATCTCCCGCATCAAGAGACGACATAAACGACTGCAATCTTTGTCATCGTCCACTATGGCCTCCACTAATCTCTGCATCTCTTTCTTGTATCATGAAGGGTCGCCACTTATAAACTTGTGTGAGAAGCATTTAGAATAGTACTATTACTCTCGGAAGTAAATTAAACAGAACATAGATTCCAAGATGGTAAAAAATCAAGAAGTCAACAACAAGAACACAAACAGCACTCAACATAATTGTCATCACAGACACATACACAAGGACCCAATGATAAGGGTGCTATGTCTGATATCAGTTTTTCAGTACAGCAGATAAAAACTTAAAAAGCATTATTACATCCCAGTGAGTGCAAAGAAACATTGGAAAACAACAACTAGTTCAAAGCTTAATTGATATATTGAGCAATAGGCCAGCAGCAACAGTTCCTCAGCTTAAGATCTTCATTTGCTTTTTTCCCAGTCCCTTGTCCCAAGGGCCTTCCATGAAGCTTACCATAATCTGTCACAAAAATGGAAAAAATAGCAGATGATGTATCATAAGGTTTTTTTGCTGATCAGCGAAAGTTAGTGTTGTTAGAATAGTTAGATTAACACGTTGAAAGAGGAGTTGAATCACTGAACTCCTACCTCAGGGCACCTAAGTGCTCACTTGATGCCGTTGGGCCAAAGGCCTCTTGGCCTATCAGAATATTATTTGGAAAAGATAGACGGAAAAAGTAATTTCAGAGCGATACATCAACTGTGTGCCATCTTTCTGATTCATGGTGAACCTAAATGTATTAAAACAGTTTGGAATAGTTAATTAGCCTAGTGAGAATAAGGACTGATTATATGGACACATATGCTGCGGATACATCGTTGTCCACCTCTTACTACATGAGACTTATCTAGGCAATCAAGCATGCAGGCAGCAGGGCAAAGCTATGATTGTCGGTTACAGGAGTCAAAACTTTAATCAATGAACAGGGGCGGCTCCACTAAGGTTTTAGGGGTTTCAGGCGAACCCCTGGGTTCAAAAAATGTACTACTCCCTCCGTCCCGCAAAGTTTGTCACTTTTGGGAATTCCCACTTTTAAGAGAAAAAATTTGTAGTACAATTGATGAGCTAACTTTCCAAAAATATCCCTGTGTACTACTTACAAGAATTTGAAATTCCCCACCTCCCTTTCCCGCCGGACCCCCTGACACAACCCCCCCACCCTGACAAACCCCCCCTCCCCCGGCCCCACCTCCCTTTCCCGGAAGAAAAAGTGAGCTGTTGCTTTTTTTTTTATTTTTTAATTCATCTATTTAAATTTGAATTGATTGTTTCACATGTAAAAAGAAAGGGTAAAATGGGGCATCCATCAAATTTTGCTTTTGACTTTTCAAAGAAGCCAAATTTTATGGGACAAGAAAAAGCACCAAAGTGCCAAACTTTGCGGGACGGAGGGAGTAAAATTTTGTACTATATTTTTGCGTATAATTTGATATTCAAATTTCTTTCATATTGTCTGCATTGAATCAGTCGCTCAAAGCCAATGTGAATGAACATTCATTCAAATTTGTGAGTAAATAGATCACATAGCTCAACAAAATAAATTAGGCCCGATAACTTTTCAAGCAAAGTAAATATTTTTATTTTATATAGTGTTTTGTATGCAAAATTTTTATCGAATCTGACATCTTTTTTATCTCAGAAATTTATATCCAAACTTACAACCAAAGAAGAGCAACATGTCTTAAGTGGGTGAAAAGATAAGATTACCTGGCAATAAAAGTCCATCCGTAATGGTTGGTTCGACTATAAATCTTCTGCCAATTCATCCCCGAAATCTTCATCTGCCAATTCATCCCCGGAATCTTCATCTGCCAATTCATCCACGGAATCTTCATCTGATGATTCAGAATCTGGATATCTTTTCGTGGCACATGGTTGGTCCGAGTATATATCTTTTGCCAAATGATCAATGACATCTTCAACTGTTCTAAGTTCCTCATAAGCTGGCTGAGTCATTCTTCTCCATTTGGAATTATGCCACTTTAACGACTCCCACCATTCCTTCTCTCCCACGATCTTATAGTAGTTTGGAGATATTTTCGAGTTACACAAACTTTCGAGCATTGGACAATTATAAATGAAAAGAATGTCCACCTTTTTACCAAGGCATAGAGGGCCTGAAATGGTAACCAACTGAGGTAGGTCAAGGAGTGCTATCTTCCTCAAATGTTCCAAAAAACGATCAGATTCCACATGGGCATGTTCTTGAGTCACTATACTGCGAATTTTGGGGCAGTCTTCCACTATAAGCTCTTCCAAACAACGGAGGTTAACAAGCATATCCGGCGTGAAAATGGTGGTCAAACTGGGGCAAGTGTGCAATGTCAAGGACCTTAGATTGAATAGTGACCCATTAGGAATTGAGCCTTGCCAAATGCTCTCCAAGTTCTTCATGTGGTGAATACTCAAGTGGCATAGCAACGGAAGTATAGGTTTCCTGTCACCACCGGACGGACATTCATAGTCTCCACCAACTATGGTTTGAAGTTCATTACATTCCACAAGCAAGCAACATTGTAGGTTATCCAAATTTTCATGCCCAAATTCAGACAAGACCTTGATGGTCCAATGCCGGTCCATGAAAAGCAGAGAAGCATGCTTGAGTGCCTCAGTAATACCACCAGGCATGCGTTCACCATTTATGTACTGAAGGCATTTCATATATTTCTTCACCCATGTCTTGAATCTCTTCTCAACTCCATTTGGAAGACGACATAGGATGCGCTGTTGATGACGACCAACAATTAATCTAAAATATGGAAACTCGAGATTTTCGCTCTCAAATCTAACTTGCTGCAATAATTCAACTGATGGGAGATATAACTCCAGGATTCTCAGCTTGTTTGAGCTACTCAGTGCATTTAGTATTGCCTTCACATCAGCATCCCACCAGTGACTAGCTGGATTTACGTCATCATCCCACCACTCACCATCTGGACTCACATCAATGCTTAGTTCTTCCAATTGACAGAATATTGATAACACCTCTTTCGGGATTGCACTGTCTGTCTGCTTTGTTTCTCCGCAGTAGTTTGCATGTCCACAAAGAGATACCTTGAAGCGTCTCAAACTGATTAATTTACCGATTTCCCTAGGCAAATATATAACTTCAGTTCCTTCAAGATCAAAATCCTCAAGTTTTTGGAGTGCTCCAATATGGTGTGGCAGCTTCTTGAGAAGTTTACAACCTCTCAAATAGAATGTCTGAAGTGAAACCAATCTGGAAATAGAACGTGGCAAGTACTTTATGCTGGTATGCGATAAATCTAAATAGACTAGGAGAGGCATGTCTTCAAAGAACAATTGAGGTATATCCATCAGATCGCAGTTGTTTTGTAACCTTAGTTTTCTGAGAGCCAGGCACTTAGGGTTCTCTGGTAGCTCAGATAATTTATTGTCGTGCAACTCAATCTCCTTGGTATACTCTCCAACAGTTGGTGTCTTGATCAATCCTAACCCCCCTTGCCTTATATATATACTAGGCAGACTGGATGTAAAATACTCATCCAGCACAACTTTAGTTTCTGTCCGCATAAAAACACCGCGGTCATCGTTCTCTAGCAAGAAGGAACTGATAAGATCCTCAAAAATGCCTTTCCCTTCTGCTTCTGTTTGGACAAAGTTACTTGAGATCCATTCTGATACTGGTGAGCCTTCAACCAATCCCTCTTTCCATCTACTTGTGCAGTGCTGAATGCAATATTTTGTCTTTAGATCCTTCTGATACCATACGACTCCCAACACACGTTTCATGACTTGGCTGGATCCTTCTTCCATCGCAGACGAGTGTGATGATAATTTCTGGAGTGCAAGTTCCCAAACACTGATATCAGTTACATCTTTCAAGGCTCTAGCAAGAAGAACAACGGCAAGTAGGTGGCAATGGCACTCTTTTACTAACTGGATGGCCATTTGTTTGAGAGCTGAAGAAGAATCAACAAGTGATCGCCCCACATTCTCACAGAATATGTCCCATGGTAACTGATGGTCCTCCTCCTTCCTTATCAAAACGTTGGCTATTCGCATCATCATTGGTGCTTCTCTTGCAAGGCGTACTACAATGAGTGTGCGTGATACCTTGTCAGATGAGATACCCTTTTCAATTGGATGACAAGATACGGGGCCTTTCCTTTAGACAGCTCTGGATTTGACTCTAATGTGACGACGCAGCGTTGTAAAGGAGGAGAGACTGTTGGACGAGATAGAACACTGGAATCCACGAGAGACCTTGCACACAAGAAAAATAGGGAGGACTCTGAATTTTATTGATTGAATGAATAAAGCATAATTTGCCTTAGGCTTACCAGCCTAGCTATTTATAGGGTGAGAAATCCTATTTCCAGTAGGATTCTAGTAAGGCAATTTCTTGCTAGTCAAGAAGTAATAAACGAAGAAAAATAACAAAATTAAAAGCTCTACCTAAAACGGTAATAAAATCATGTCAAAATAAGTGGCATTAAAAAAAAAAAATCTAAAAAAAATCCTAATTCTTGTAGACCAAGAATCCTACGGAAATAGAAAAACAGAATTAGCTCAAATAAAGAAATATGATAATTCATATTTCTAAAGTAAAAAAATAAAAAAAAATCCTCCCCAAGATCTAATTCTAGATTCCTTGGATAGTCGGGTTAATGTTGGAATGGAAGGTGGGCTAGAGCAATAGCCAAAAACGTGGTGCAAGGGCAGATTAGGATTAATTCCACTTGAAAAAGGCAACTGTCGGCAGTAGGGTTTGGTATTGCAGGCCCCGACTTTTGGGTTGCCCAAGTCCGACCTTAACTTGGTTGCCTATTAATTCAATAAAAAGAAAAATAAACAAGTAAAAAAAGAAAAATAAGGTTATATTGTGCTTTTAGTTTAAATTACATAAAAATTCAATATCAAAATGCAATCCCGGTTATAGTGCTTTCCAAAACCTCACTATGTTCTTGTCATTTTCATTCTTCGTCATAGTACATAAAATACAAATCATAATTTATTCTACGATTAATTAATGCTTAACACAAAACATATCAATCCGAATACAAATCCCGAAATCCCCCTAGTTTTTAGAGCAATTAATCCTTAACACAAGGCAAATCAAACGGACCTTTTGCATCTAAATGAATGAATAGGTATCCAAACAGCCCCTTTGCACTAAACAGCCCCTGATTTGTATTCCAGTTATTTGCATTAATTGTTTAATACTACTAGTAATAGAGTCCATGCCGATCAAAAAAAATTATACAATCTGTCCACCGATTGGATTTCTTTTGCCCTTTACTGGGCCTGGTTCTAAAACTTGGGCTGGCCGGATGGGCCTCTTCCTAAATTTTTTTGGGCTTCTTCCAGGCCGGTCTTACGTGGGTGGACTTCTTCCCAACAAGTCTCATCCAAATTAGCTAACCAAAAGTCACATCTCATTAGGTCCTGTCCGTAATTTTTGTTCAAAAATACCCTCAGGCCCATTAAATATACCGCATCGTACACGCGTGCGTGGGATTTATTTGCGGCTATGCCGGTCTGTCAGCGGGTTCAGCAGCATGTATGTCTCTTCTCTCTCTCTTCCTTTACTGGCGTCGACTATTCTCTCTCTTTTCTCTCTTCTCTCAATTAAATTTTAATTAAATAGTGATATGAGAGTGTTTAAATCGATCTAAATTTACAATTAACATTTTAAATTAATAATTAGCACTGTTCATTTGTTTCTAAATTTGAAATTAACAGTGTAAAAATTACAATTAACAACGTAAAAATCACAATTAACAGTTTAAATTTACAATTACCAACATTATTTTTTTGTGTGTGTTTTCAAGAAAAGAATTACCATAACAAACAATAAAACGTGAAAAAATTAAGCATCATGCAAATTTGGATCTCAAATAAAAACAAAACTAAGAAACATTGAGAGAGAGAGAGAGACCAGCTTCAACAGGCGCATCAGCCTCTCGACAACGAGGATGGTGCTCGAGGAGATCACGGTGAACACCGTTTTCGCCGACGACGCTTGGTTGCGGGGGCAGCGGAAGGAGACAAGGGCTTCGCCGACAACGATTGGTTGTGGTGGCGGCGAAAGGAGACGAGGGCGGTGGCGGAGGAGGGAGGAGCTCGGTCCATGAGAGAGAGGCGGTGGTGGAGGGTCTTGCAGAAGCTGCCATTGTCTCTGTGCTTTTAGGAGGAGATCGACGGCGATCAGGGAGAACACATAGCTTCAAGGGAGATTGACGGCGACTGGGCACATAACGTGAGGGACGGGAGCGGAGGGCGGCGGTGGCGGGAGGGGGAGGAGGCACTGCCTCTCCCCACCAGAAACCCTGAACTTTTGTGTTTCTCCTTCGAGAGGGAGAGAGAGATGCTGGAGAGAGGGAGTGTCTTTTGACTGTATGTTGTACGGAGTATTAGATTGGGTTAATTTTGTAAACAGTGGGGCTACAGTTCTCGACGGGAAAGGATCCCGATCGGATCCTGACGCCGCGCTGGGCTCACTCCGGCCACCGGATGGCCGATCCGAGCCGTTCAAAAATTCTAAAAATAAAAACCAAGTGGGCTCTCGCGAGAATCAACAGCATCCGATATGTGTAGGTGCTCGGATCGAGCACTCCATGTTTTTGTATATACATGTTTTTGCATATATACACAAAAACATGGAGTGCTCGATCCGAGCACCTACACACATCGGATGTCGTTGATTTTTGCGTAAGCCCACTCCGTTTTTTTTAGAATTTTTGGACGGCTCGGATTGGCAGTCCGGTGGCCGGAGTGAGCCCGGCGCGACGTCGGGATCCCTTGGTCGGGAACCGTAGACTTTTCGTTTTGTAAAATTGCACCTACAGGACCTATAAGGGCATTGCACTAATAGTGCAAGGACGCTATGAATTTGAAAAGCTGGACCGGCTGGTCATTTTCTCTTCTTTTTTTTTTTTGGCGGATCACAAGTAGTACTTATTTTGAGTTGCATTCCCAAGGGCTTGTTAGGCTCACCCTTGGGCCGGCCCTGGGGTTTGGTACGCTAGCTCATTCGATTGAGTGGGGCACCATTAATCATTAGGATAGGGAGATTCAATACTTTTTTTGGTCAATATGTAATCAAGTCAAATTATTTTGTATGTTCGGCCATAAGTGAGTTAGTTCAGTTCAAAATCAACCGAATGAATGAAATTCTTTTGGCTAATATTTTAAAACTTTTCTAATATTATAAAGCACCGTAGTAAACCATTATAGACTAATCTAGAGAACCCTTAATCGATGTAAGTGTGCGAGCGAAAAAAAAAGAGAAGAAACTTATAAAACAACCATATAGATGAAAATTCATGGTAAAAATCAACATTCCCTTCCCGTGAAGTTAGTCCCTTACAAAATTACGTGCAATTTTCAAGTGTAAAAATAATATACTTACCGTGGAAGGAACAAGATATAACCGATGGGCTACAAAGTCTTTAGAGACTTTAATTAATTTGTTAGCTATTATTTAGGGTGTAGAGTATTTAGTGGGTAGTTTTATAGACTTAAACTTGGACATATATTCAAAAGTTCATTAGGATTTTATTATTGGAGATAAGAGGCCTGAGAGAGCGAGCAGTAGACGCATAGGGTTCTTTGGAGAATTGGATTGCTCTTCCAATTCCCCTGTGGTAAGTTTCCTATGTGTTTTTTTTTATCTGGAAGTTTCCTATGCTGTTCAACTGCTTCGTTTTGTTTTCTGACCTCTATATATATAGGTTTCATAGGAAGAGAGTAAAAAAAAAAGAAAAGAAAAGAAAATAGAAAGCCTAATTTTGAGTTTGATACTGTTTAAAGGTGATTTGGGGTTTGATTTTTGTTGCTTCGGTACATTTGGTTATTGGTTTCAATGTTTTTTTTGGTGAGATGTTTATGGATGTTAGAGGGAACTTTTGTTTAGAATTTTGGGTCCCTTATCGGTTCTCAAACAAGTAGGACTGAAGGTCGAATATCGGATATGAGTTGAGTATTAATAGGAGTGGAGCTGCAGTGAGTTGAAAATTGACAACCACGAGATGTCGAAGACTTTTGAATTCCACGATCTAGGCATAATTGATGGTGGGATTGAAAATGATTTGACCTATATAATGAGAGTTGTCTCCAGTCAAGGGTGCTCCTGGCTGATAATGCCAGTTGCAATTAAGCGGTACCTAGAAAATTAGAAGCAAAATTTTACACAAGCAATGAGGCAAGCGATGTAGTACAGACATAATTTGCGATAGCTAAGAAATATATATTGCTGAGATGGATATGGTTGTGATGAGAAGCTTAAGTGAATATGGCTTTACAAAAGAGAATATAGGATAGCTTATCATAACGTTTGTATAAGGGTAGGAGTATCAGTGTAACGCCAATTGGATCAATAGAGAATAGAACGAGGAGATTTGTTTGTATACAATGAAGGAATGTGGATGCATCAGTTATGAAAAGTGATTAGAGGGTATCAAAATTGCGTAATTGTTGAGGCCTCTTATGAACTTTGTAAAATTTAGTTTTCTCTACTACTGTTGATATTAGTAACAGAATAGTGAGCCCAACATGAAAATAATTTACTGCTAAGGTATGAATTGAACTCCCAATATGTGTGAAGAGAAGAAGGAAGCTGCTAGAGAATGTTGACTGGTAGATATTGTCTGGATATCTTATGTTGCTTGCAAATATGATTCCATTGAACTCGGAAAACATGATAAGGAGCTTGTTTGCTTTCAATCTCCGTACTTGATACAACTAATGAAGCTTATGAATTTGTTGTCTGGTATTTGCAGTACATCCCTGGAACCAAGATGGTTTTCCCTGGACTTAAGAAGCCGCAGGATCGAGCTGACCTCATCGCGTATCTCAAGGAGGCAACATCTTCCTAATTCTTTTGCCTCTATATAGGCTTTCATATTTTGCGGCAGGTGGATGATGATTTTGGTTACCGGTCACTAGTTTGGAATTCTTTTTCCTGAACTCTAGCTATTGCATAAAATAAATGAGACCATTTAGGGGTTTCTGCTACACGATTTCTCTGGAAACGCAGGCCAATACTCAGAATTTTTTGTCATGTTTGTTGAATCTCTGATGATATGTTTGCTCTCTTAACTGATTTGTTCACCATTATATGTCCTGGTTGCATATTTCAATGAATGGTGATGGGTTTTGCTAGTGGCATCTTTTGGTCTCTTGATTTCGCTGCTGGAATCTTCTGTTCTCTTTGCTTTTTCTTTTTGCTTTCTGAGACTGGAAACCGGAAACTAGGTTTTTATGGGATCGTGGGGCATGGTGTACAAGGTTCGATTTTGATACATGTTCCCAGTTTTTATATCTCAGTTGGGATGTCTTGGTGATTTGAGATTGGAAACCATCTCTACATACCCCGTAGCACTCTTGTCGAATCGGCCTAATAATGAGTAAACGACTCGTTTAATTTGTTGTCAAGCATTCGAATCAGTAATCTCCAGGTTTAAGCATAAATTTGAACAAGGGTTTCATTAGTGAGGGTGACATCTTGTGTTGCGGCGGTTGCATTATCTTAAAGCCACAGTGTAGTAATGAAATTTTCCAAGGCAAGACTCCCTCTTGTCTTGGTGGGCATCTGGTGTTGCGTTGCAAATTTCGATCACTGTGGTCTTGTTCTAGCTCTACTTCATGTTTCGTGGAATGGAGGTCGGAGTGGTCGTTTTCTACGAGTTTCTTGTTCTAGATCTTGTGCAAGCTGGCCGAGTTTCTATGAGTTAGAATTATTTTTACGAAAATGCAATTGTTCGATGATACGCGATTGTCGAAGAAAGACCAATAAACGAGAATAGAGAGAATGGATCCGAGATGATTGTCCCAAGTGTAATTTTCTCAATCCTTCGAGGATGTTCGAGATATTTTTAACTATAATCATGTCTTCTCATTGGAGTGGGCCTCATCACAGAGTAACTATTCTACGGTCTTGGATTCTTGGGGCAGCGCCATGTGTTGTCCTAACACACATATTTACTAAATGTTTTTGTGGGTCCATACAAGTCAAATAGAGATGTGCGGTGGATAAAAGTGTAAATTTTATACTCGTACTAACCAAAAAAGCAGGCGCATTTTTGCATACGAATTGCTTTGAAACCAATTTTCGAAGACCAGGAAAAAAATTTCATTTACTTTGAAATGCTAATCGAAATCTTAGACCAAGAGTGACAGAGAACGATACCAAACAACCTTTTGCATACGACTTTTACTTGATTGCTGATGCAGTCACACCATCTCTTGCTTTGAAACCTGTTTTGGATGATCAAGAAATATAAATCAATTGCTTTGAAATGCAAATCGACCCTAAAACCAAAATTGAAGACAGATAATTGTACCTCATCACCTTTTATTTTAAGATTTTACTCGGTTGCTGACGCGGCAAAATCGTATTACAGACGTTGTCAATGGTATATTTTGTGTATACAAAATCATATCCGAGTACCAATTATGAAAGAAACCAATACGGCCAAGTTCTCTTTACCGCAGAGTTGTATACGATCGTGGATCCACTGTGATTTGTTTAATGATTCAAAGCATTTATTGCATCAAACCTGCTATATATTATAGATCGTTCATCAAATAATTCAATTGAATTGTGATTTGGGTGCATCAACTTGAATCATGATTGTATGCTACGTAAATTTACCAAAATTTCACGGAATAAAATAGTCTATGACAAATATGGTTTTAGAAAAAGACTATCAATTTTATTTCATTTAAAAGTAAAGAAACAACTATCGGATTAAGCTGATTTTCTTCGTGGAAGGTTAAACATGATGGTGAATACAACGTGAGATATTCGAATAATCAAAATATGGAATGCTTACACGATGGTCACATGACCCCACCACGTACATAACGTCCAACTTCACCCACAACTACTCGTTAATGTAAGGCCCACAAACTTATGTGAAAGTTTGATTCCAATGTCGTGAATTTCGTAGCCTGTCGGTCCGTAAAAAGGTACTCATTCCTTGGTGATCCATACTGGCCAATATTGGTTTGTTCCAGCTTGTACTAAATTTGTACTAGAATCTCGATCGGTACCAAAATACCAGTATACGTATTTTTTTTCTCTTGATAAAAAAACTTGAATTTTAAAATATTTTTAAACGAAACTTGGAATCCGTAATATGTTTTTGCCGATATTGTATGTACGAGCGGAGTTAGCTGGTTAATTTACAAGGGGTTTAATTAGAGGCTATCCATACCCTGAACCCCAAACGCTAACGACGGGGCTTGAACTCTGACGGCCTGACTTCCCACAAGAGGAGGACCGGGAGATGCCAACTAGGTTAGAGCCCATCGGCCAGAATCCGTGATATGTTGATCATGTTAATTTGTTAAGTATTACTAGAATTTAATGAAGTTATTATATGCCTCACCAGTGAAAAAGGCTTGACAAGTTTATTCCTAGCGTTGTTTACTCGGTTGGGTTTCGGGTTAGGAATTTGATGTCTTCACTCCTCATTTTTATTATTAAGCTTTGTAACAATTTGCTTAGAAAAAAAAATGTTTGTAACAATTTTAGAATTTTTTTTTTGCTTTTCAAAAAAAAAAAAAAAGGCTTGACAAGTTTGGAGTAGTTGGGAGGGAGATGGCTTGTCGGCAGTCCTCATAAGAGGACTGCACCATGCAGTTTGCCAAATAACGGATCAGGTCAGTTAAAAATCACGTTAATTGGAAACTCTTTTAATACCTGATCGGAGTGACTTCTACTTTACTGAATTAGATTTGATGAGTTTGATCCAGTGTGGCAATATCCACTTTCAGAAACATAAACGTGATCCGATCAGGTATTAAAAAGTTTCCAATTAACACGATTTTTAACTCGGTTGAACTCCTCGACGAGCTCTACAACATAAACGGTTCCGATCATAAAAATAAACTCGACACGGTCCGTTATTTGGAAAACTGCACGGTGCAGTCCTCTTATGAGGGCTGCCGACAAGCCATCTCCGGCTGGGAGTAGTGTCGCAAGCGCACTCTGAGGAATTTTCAAACAGTGGGCATCCGCGGTGGGACCCAGGCCAGACCAATAGATGAGGATCATGAGAAAATTCAAAGACAACAAAAGGATCCGAGCCAGTTCATAAATACTCCAGCGAAACCAAACCAAACACAGACTCTCTCTCTCTCTCTCTCTCTAGCCAGCACTTTTTTCCTGGTATTCTCCGCAGTACCAACCCCTCTGAGGTAAGGGTTCTTACTGTTACTTCCCATGCGCTGTCATTTCACGCATTTGATCGCCTTCTGTTCGCCGAATCACCGGATGTTCTTGTGCTGACGGTTGAATATCTTTTTTTTTCGCGAGATTCTTGTTTTTTCGAAGAAGTTATTGCGTTGAGCTTTTTGAAAATTTCATGTCCAACGGTTGTTAGGCTGTGTTTGCGTCAAGGATTTGTAGATATGTGAAAGGAAATCGGTTTGTCGCGTGCCATGGTTGATAAGTTTCTGGAATGTTTGTTGATTTTGATTGATCAAGTTGAAGCCAGTTGTAGTGGACACTGGACAGCAATAAAAATATCTTTGCTAAGTCTTTTTATTTATATGTATGTTTGTTGAGTTGTTGATGATGCTGAGAAATGCAATTGCTTTCTTTGGTTGTTTGCAGGTGGGAAAATGGAATCATGCTTGCTTATACTGTTTTTTTTGGCTAATTATACCTCTCTTATCGGCATATGGCAATCCAATTGCGGAAATGATGAATTTGATTTGAATTGAATTGTTTGTATATTGAATGGTCTTCTTACTGTATTTATTCGTCTGCTTCCTATAAGGCACGATGTCGGTGAATGGTGTTGATGAAGGAGGAGAGTCGCGTAATACTTGTAGCAGCGATAAGGTGGGCTCTCTGCTTCGTTACAGAGTCTATTTGGCTGTTCCTTTATACCCTTATGTCATGTCCCTTGACCCCTTGTGAATTGAGCTCTTGCAATGAGTTTGAGCTTTGAATATCTTTTTTGATTTGATGCATTTTGTCTCTCGCGTAAAGTTTTTGGCAATTCTGTGTCATGGTCAGCCCAAATTGAAGTTGGAGGAAAGAGACCTCGCAATATGTTTGTTTTCTCAAATTCAGCCTCCTCTCCCATGGCCTAGTACATTTGCATTTATAACACAACAGGTTAATTTTAAGAAAGGAAAAAATGTCATAAAGTCCTATCAAATAAAGAGTACTGTGGATCTCTTAAAAAAGTCCCTAAGATTCTCCAAGTATTAACGAACAAAATGGCAGCATATCCCTAATACACTGGACTCTGATTGTTGTTCAACACAGAAGGAGGACTGTTTGCTTATTTTTCTAAATAGAAACCTCCTTTTCCCTTTTTGGGCTAGACAAATATTTCTCTTACTTAATATGAAGTGTACGATCTAGGCAAAATATGAAAGCCTCAGGGAGGTTTTTCAGAGCAATCCTAAAAGTCTCGATCATAAACTAGTTATTATTTGGCTGAGATTGCAGCTGATAATGATCCTTTGCTGCTGCTGAGATTTAGGAGGCACTGTTTACAAATTTCAATTTGTTTTCGAGTTGGTGCTTTAATAAAAATCCTCTTAATCCCTTAATTTTCTGCTTGTTTCAGATTAAGGTTGACCCTTCAAAGCCTGCATCTCTGACTTGGCAGCGAAAAGTAAATAGCGAGGGAAATGTCCCTTCTGAGTTTTCTTTATGTGCTAAGGACATTATTCAGCTGGTATGTTGGTAATGTTATTAAACCGTGGGCTCGCACACACTCACATGCGTTCATAAAATATAGCTTTGGGTAAAGCAAGTGATAAGTGTGTGATTCAGCTAAAAATGTTAACACACATGTTGTTTGAAGTTTAAATTTCTCTTTTGGAGGAATAATGCTGCAAATTGATAGGTTTGTGCGGGTTATCTGAGGTGGCCCGTGCTTAAGTTGCTGAAAGAATATTCTGTAAACATATAATCTCTTTGAGCTTTTGATAGCTACATTATTTCCCTTTTGCTATTGTCAGGCTCCAGTAGGTTTTAGATTATGGCGTCATGTCCGAGAAGAAGCCGCCAAAGGAAGGGTAATTCATTTTCCCTTTAGAAATATATAAGTTATTTTGGTGCCGGTGGCGTGTGTTTATGGTAAAAGAACAAATCTTTGTGTCTCTTTCTTTATACAGGAGGCATTTATATCCCCCTTTGAGAAGCGTAATGTGACATCCTGTCATGGCGTTCCACTAGGTGGTATGGGGTAAGTCAATGTTCTTCACCGATGACCATTTTTATCAAAGAAACAACATAGAAGAACAAACGTTTTACTAATTCGGCTTTTAAGATCTCTTCCATAAAATTTTCATTTTTAGAATATTTTTCATTTATCCTTTCATGCTTGACTATGTGTGGACACAGACAAAGTAATCCATCAATCTAACCTCGTTTTTGTGAGGTGGAAAACCGGTTTGAAACGTTATAATTACCTATTTTGCCCTTATAATATCTTGTATGTTACAGCCAAACATAGCAAAGTGAAGTTATAGCTAATAGATTTGATGTAGCTGGTTACTAGCACTCACATCAATACCTCTCCGCCTTTTAAAAATGTTGAAGACTATTGTGACTGGCGCTTTGTGACCCCAATGGTGTGTGGGGCTTAATGGCTTGATATATACATTGTTAGGCCCATTTCTTGACAGCTTAAGCTTTTGGGACTACTGGTAACTTCACATGGTATAAGAGCTCAGGTTGGGAGAGGTCTTGGGTTCAAGTATCTCTGTTTGCATTTGTTCCCTGTTTGCGTTCTGCTTCACTCTTCGTATTGTGTTTCGCTCTATTTAGGAAAATCTGTTTCTCCACATGCAAGACGGGGTTGCACGTGAGGGAGGATGTTGAATAGCTTGATATACATTGTTGGGCCTTCAAAGCTTTTGGGACTCTACTAGTAATGTAACATGTAGCACTTTTGTGCTCACAACCACATATACAAACATCAATTCGGCTTCCATTACGCAGCATATTTTGTCAATAATGCATAAATAGGACCTTAATTGACCAACTTGGACCTCTAGTACTATTCTTGTTGCATGTTTCTTAAACAAACGCAGAAAAAAGTATCTCAGATTGCTGAGGAAATATGTTCTTCAGTGCAGGAAGCATTGAAAGAAACTACAGAGGTGAATTTCAGCGCTTGCAACTGTTCCCCAGAATATGTGAATACAAACCCGTTTTAGCAAATCAATTTTCTGTAAGTTTGTGTTTTTTTTGTTTTCTTAAGGCATTTAGATGCTATCCTCACATGATACATTTATTCCCTACATGCATGCTGTCATTTGATTAGTTGAAAAGTACACGTACGAAAAGGATCTTCACATGGTTTTCATAAACTAAAAACCACAAAATAAGGTGCCTAGAGAAGTCATATGGTGGGTTTTAAATAGAAAATGTGTGACAGAATGGTATATTGATGTAGTTAAGGATACGTATGAGGAGGTTGTCACTACTATTAAAGCGAATTCCCAATCACAGTAGGATTACGCCACTTTGAGTCCTTATTCCTTACCTCTTTGCCTTAGTTATGTATGAATCGACTACACATACTCAAGATGATAACCCATGGTGTATGTTTGCAGATGATATTGTCTCAGTAGATGAAACTATAAGAGGTGTCAATGCTAAATTAAAAGCTTGGAGAGAAGCATTAGAGTCAAAAGGATTTAGGATCAGCAGGAGTAAAATGGAGTGCATGGAGTGTAAGTTTAGTAATAGTCGTAGTGTGTGTGTTGATAGAGTGACCCTCCAAAATTAGAGAACTAAGAAGTGAGCATTTCAAGTATCATGGCTCAATTTTTAGCAAGGCTAGAGCGATTACAGAGGATGTGATGCATAGAGGACAAGTGGGATGTGTTATGTGGCAAAGTGCTTCAGGAGTGTTGTGTGGCTGTACGTTACCGCCAAGTTGAAGGAAAAAGCTACCATACCGCTATAAGATCAGCCATGTTGTATGGCACGAAGTGTTGGGCTACTAAGAAACAATGTGCGAGTAAGATGAGTGTAGCTGGAATGAGAATGTTGAGATGGATGTGTGGTAAGACTTTGTGGTATGGTAAGGGTAGCAGTAGCACTGATAGAAGCTAAGATAAGAAAGAATATAATAAGGTGGTTTGGACATGTCTATTGTAGATTGGTTGATGCGGTAGTTAGGAGGAGTGATATGGTTACGGTAGATGGTATCATTAAGAGGAGAGGTAGCAAAAGTCGACTTTAGAGGCGGTAGTTTGAAAGAATCTAGGTTTGTTGGCTATCATGGAATACTATGCCGTTGACATAACTAAAAGAAGAAAATGAAGTTATGTGCCGACCCTAAAATGATTGGGACTTAAGGCTCAGTTTGGCTTGATTTTTGGTATTCATGTTGTCCTTTGATCAAGCACTAGGACTTAGTTTGTCTTCAACCTTTATCTTGATATTCCTGTGATTCCTGCTTTTCAGAATTTTGCTTCGTGACTGCAAGTTCCTTAGGAATGTCTTGTGATGCTTGAAAGTAGATTGCACAGACACGGACAATCTTACTTTTTCTTGTTTTAGAAAATCCTATCTTCTCTTTTTTAACCGAAGCTTTTGATAGTTCTTGATGACAGTGTGATCACTGGCAAATTATTTCTGTTGAGGGTCCTTACAGGTATTCCTGTGATTTTGGACAAGAATCAGAATGGATAGTTAGATCGTTTATTATGAAGGACATGCTCAAAAGAGAGGTAATGGCATGAAAAGAGATGTAGAAGAGATAACTGATCATAGTGGCATCAAACATCTTCAAGAAGATTTTAGCCCAACTATTTATGGATGGATGTGCAGAAGTATGAGAAATGGCAGAACAAATAATGTTACATGTGAAGCTAGTGGGGCCATAAATAGGAAAAAGATGAAATAAAGTAAATCTGGCTGATTTTTAGATGGTTTGTCATGTGAGTTGAATAGAAACAAATGTCTAATCAATGCAACAAGGAGAAAGAGAGAAATATGTTGTAAGACAGTAAAAAAAGGCAACCTGGTCCATTGTCTAATTTACAGCCTAGCCTCACATAAAGGGAAATGGATAGAAAGGCTGGAAATGGATGCATGTAGCTCACTTGAAGGAGTTGAAGAGGAGGAATTGCAGAATGTTTATCTTTTAGCAGTTCCGGCTGAAACAATGTAGTCATTAGGATCTTAAGAGTAGGCGCTATTTCTGAAAGTTACTTTCAGTTGTTCTTGGAATAGCTTCTATCATAGTTCCTAGTAAATTATTCGTCGCTGAATACTATTTTCGTTTCTTAATAAATCCGTGAGTTCTTCATGCAGGTTTTTGTGTCCCGTTCAAAAGTTGAAAAGTATTCTACTGTACTCTGCCCAGGGAGCCCTGAAGTGTTAAAGTAAGTAATTGACTCACTTTGTTTGGTTGAGCTTTTAGAAAGTTATTTTTGAGAGTTAAGTGGTAATGAGTGGAGAGAGATAGAGAGAAAGATTTATTGAAAACTGTGCCGAGAGTTGAAAGTTACTCTCAAAAATGGGAACCAAACACAGTGACGTGTTTCCTCCCAAGTACATGAATAGAACTAGGATTCCCGTTCGTATCATAGATTGTGTCCAAGTGCATGCGGAAATGTTACGTGATTGAATCAATGAAACCTCATCAAAAGTTATCTGAATGAACAGGGAATGTTCAGCATCCGGGATTGGATCTTGGGATTGGAACCTGAAGGGTCACAGTTCTACATATCATGCATTGTATCCTAGGGCTTGGACTGTATATGAAGGTAATCACAATGATCACTTTCTTCTTCTTCTTCTTCTTCTTCTTCTTTTTTGTTTTATAAATATGTTCCACCTTACTGTGGATGGCTTATACCTAGCACCCTTATCTATAAATGCAGGTGAACCTGATCCGTTGCTTAAGATAGTTTGTCGTCAGATTTCTCCGTTTATACCCCATAATTATAAGGAGAGCAGCTTCCCCGTAGCAGTTTTTACTTATACGGTAGGAACATTTTTGTGTTTTTCTTAGTATTCCTTAAAAATGTTTGTTGAACCACTGATCTTCCACTGTCAGCCTTGATATTGAACTTCTTTTATTATCTTCAGCTGTTTAATTTGGGAAAGACTGCTGCAGATGTCACCCTCCTTTTCACATGGGCAGTAAGTAACCATGATATTCTTTCTCCTCACCACCACACTCATTCATCCAACTGATTTGTATCCAATCTAATTCTTGATGATTTTCTAAAAGGGGTTCTTGTTTGTGTTCATTCAGAATTCTGTTGGTGGGGTTTCTGGAATGTCTGGGCATCACTACAATTCGAAGATCAGGTCAGTTAAGTTGAGATGAAATCTTATTATGGCTATAGCCAATTTCACATTTTAAGATTGTGTATATTCTGACTTACAAAGGTCAATTATCATGCTAGGATGAAGGATGGTGTTCATGGTGTGCTCCTACATCACAAGCAAGTTCTCATTCTTGCTAATTAGAAAGCTTCTTGACAGACTTGTTCACTTTTTTGCCAATATCTTATGATTTCCGTCTGGTAACACATTTGTCAACACAGGACTGCAAATGGACAATCTCCTATTACATTTGCAATTGCTGCAGAAGAGGCCAATGGTGTTCATGTGTCAGAGTGCCCTTGCTTTGTGATACATGGAAACTCCCAGGGAATTACAGCAAAAAGCATGTGGCGTGAAATTAAAGAGGTTTTTTTTACCACATTTTATTTCTGTGCGGTTTTTGGAGTATGGGATTATTCTGCTAGTCTGCATATGTAATGGTTTACGACTAAAATGAATAAACTCTGTGTTTCACCCCTTGTATGGGCTCTCTTACCTTTTGATATTGGAACTCTGTACTTGCGCTCTTGTATAAATCGGTTGAAGTGTAATTGAATATGAAATCAGGATATCACTGCCCACATGTTCAAAAGTTGATAATAGGGTTTTGTGGCTTTTGCTTCATTTCTTCTCGATCTCCATTCCCATAGTATCAACCTTTGTTACTTCTTTTGGATTATCTGTCAAATAATCCTTTCCAGCTTATCTTTGATTTGTGTCTTTCTAGTACCCCAGCCCATGTTTTTGATGGTCTTGATTCTTGAATTCTTAGCATGTGCGCTTGTTGTTTTGCTGATATTCTAATAAGACGTGTAATTCGATTGAGTATCCAAATATTTTGCAACATTATGATGTGGGGAAATAATGAGAATATAAAATATAGAGTATCAGGCATGTAGGAGTGCAAACCTATTCCTGCCGGATCAGGAACAATGGCCTTTGAGAAAACCAATAACATAACACCTCTGTGTATCCCCTCACATGTTCCTTTTGGGTTTTCTCTTCTCTAGTTGACTTTTAGTTACAAGCTAATGGGTTGCCTCGTCTCCTACGTTTGGTTTGAGGTAAAGCAAAGCAGATGCTTTGGCTCGTTCCTTATTAGGTTCTTTCTCTTTAGATGTAGTTCTTACGTAGAGGGGGGCATCTATAAGACATCTAGTTCCTCCTCCTCCGTTTTTTAATTTTTATAGTTCCCAGTCTCTAATAGGTAGCTCTTTTCTTTCAGCATGGATCCTTCGATCACCTTGATTCCGCTGAAACATCAATGCCTTCAGAAGCTGGAACAACGATTGGAGCGGCCATTGCCGCTTCTCTTACAATTCCACCAGATGCAGTTCGTACAGTTACGTTTTCATTGGCATGGGACTGCCCAGATGTGAACTTCACGAGTGAAAGAACTTATCACAGGTGGGTGGCTAAACGTGTCTTACTAATTTCCCAATTCAAAGATCAGGTTTTCCTGAATGAGTTTTTATTTGTTTTTTAACCAGGCGTTATACCAAATTTTACGGTACCCATGGTGATGCTGCAGCAAATATTGCACATGATGCTATTCTTGGTACAGTTTTTTTGGCCTTTCTATGGTGGATATTGAACTAGAACTGGAAATGTAGATTAATCTCGGTGTCTACTATATGGGAGTAGGAGTGTAGGACTATGGATAATGCAGGATATTTGGTTCCTTCTCTTTTATATTGACACGTTTAGAGCAACTCCAACTGTGATGCCAGTGGCCAAAAATGTAGTCTGCATGATGCTCCAACCAAACTGTAAGGAGGTCAAATCCTTGTTGGCTAATGTCCTGAAGCTTGACATGTTAAATAATATTTAGAATAAAAAATGTTATGATTTTGAAAATGCTACTGTTGGTTGGAGACACTTTAGTTGGAGTTTTGGGCATTCAACAAATCAGCAAAATAAAGCTGACATTTGGCTGGAGATTCTGGGGTTTTTGAATGTCAAATTTCTCCATATTTGGATAAATGGTTGGAGATTCTGCTATGAGTCTTGGCTTCAAAGCAGAGTTTGCTTTTCAATGACCAATTCGTTTCAACTTTCAAGTTCCTTATTTTTTGCCTATTTCCTTTGAAACATAGAGCACAACACCTGGGAATCCCATATAGAAGCATGGCAAAAGCCTATTCTCGAAGACAAGAGACTTCCTGAATGGTGAGATTTGAGGTTTGACTTGATGACTTGCTCTTATGGCCTCAATTGAAAAAAGTTTGACTTGATGACTTGCTCTTACGGCCTCAATTTAAAGTGCATGGAATTCTTTGTAGGTATCCGGTCGCTCTTTTCAATGAACTCTACTATCTTAACTCAGGAGGAACAGTTTGGACCGGTATTTCTCCTCAACATAAACCTATGGTGGTAATTATCACTGTGGCTAAAACAGCGAATCTAAATTTGTTCATTGCCCTTTTGCAGATGGATTGCCCCCAGTCCATACTTTAGCAAGCATTATCGGAAGAAAGTTTTCCCTGGATATGAACAGTTCAGAAGTTAATAATGCCATGTCCCATCAGAATGACACTGCTACTGACATCCTTTGGAGGATGGCTTCAACTCTAGAGGAAATAAACAATCCGGTAACTTCAAATTCCGCTTTCGGAACATATCTGCTTCAAAAAGGAGAGGAGAACATTGGCCAATTCCTATATCTAGAGGGGATAGAATACCACATGTGGAACACGTACGATGTTCATTTCTACTCATCTTTCGCCTTATTAATTCTGTTTCCAAAACTTGAACTCAGCATCCAAAGAGACTTTGCAGCAGCCGTAATGATGCATGATCCCAAAAGGATGAGCCTCCTTCACAATGGGAAATGGGTCCCAAGAAAGGTTCTTGGTGCTGTTCCTCATGATATTGGATTGAATGATCCATGGTTTGAAGTTAATGCATATAACCTTTATAATACGGATCGGTGGAAAGATTTGAATCCAAAATTCGTTCTGCAAGTGTATAGGGATGTGGTTGCCACAGGGGATAAGAACTTTGCGCAAGCTGTTTGGCCCTCAGTTTATGTTGCAATTGCTTTTATGGAACAATTTGATAGAGATGGGGATGGGATGATTGAAAATGACGGGTTCCCAGATCAGACGTATGATACATGGTCTGTTTCTGGAGTGAGTGCGTATTGTGGTGGGCTCTGGGTAGCAGCCTTGCAAGCTGCCTCAGCTATGGCACATGAAGTTGGCGACAAGGGCGCTGAGGATTATTTTTGGTTTAAGTTTCAGAAGGCAAAAATAGTGTATCAGAAGTTGTGGAATGGTTCTTACTTCAACTATGATAGCAGTGGTGGAGGTTCGAGTTCATCCATTCAAGCTGATCAGTTGGCCGGACAATGGTATGTTGCAATGGAATGAAATATTTAGTATTTTTCTTGATATGTAATAGTGCAAAAGATAATTAAAATGAACCTCTCACTAGTGTTTTTGCCAAGCTATATTTTAAATTGCAATATGTAAATACAGCTTCTTTCCTTGGGCATGCCCGTTTATTTACTTTCTTCATTGTTGAATTGGTTTTGATTTATCTTTTTCTCTTCAATACAACCCCAGAGCAATTACAAAATTGTAAATAGTGATTCCCAAAGTTATCACGAATCATTGGCAAGTTACTTCTCAGGATAGCTTAATTATTGGTTTCAAACAAGTGGACAAAACTTTTCTTCCTCTGAGGGAGGGAGGGAGGGAGGGTTGTTTGTAAATTTGTGCTTAGCAAGGGAGGGTTGTTCGTAAATTTGTGCTTAACAAGCTCTTGTTTGTAGGTATGCTCGAGCATGTGGGCTGTCACCAATTGTTGATGAGGACCAAGCAAAGAGAGCGCTTGAGAAGGTTTATAACTTCAATGTGTTAAAAGTGAAGGATGGGACGCGAGGGGCAGTAAATGGGATGCTGCCTAGTGGAGAAGTTGACATGTCATCTCTGCAGTCAAGAGAAATATGGTCTGGAGTTACATATGCTGTTGCTGCATCTATGATTCATGAAGACATGGTTGAATTGGGATTTCAAACTGCCGGAGGTGTTCATGAAGCTGCTTGGTCCGAAGAAGGACTGGGGTTAGTACTGTTTTCTTATATTTTAGCTGGTCATGGTTCATATTTTTGCTTCTTGGTGGTGATTTATTTGACAATATAATTTTTTATGGCTCAACCATTCTTGGATAGATCTTCAGCTCTGCGTCAGTATTGCTCTTATTTGACATCTAATAATTCTGTGTTTTAGTATGGTTAAATTTTGTTCAATGTTTCTATGCCCTTCTGCCAATTTTCCTCAAGGCATTGATTCACTGGCAACCCTTCATCCTTTCATGAATATCTGTGCCATGATCAATGCTTATTTGGATACTTGCCAAACATAATCTCACTCAGCTTTTGCAAACCTAAACCTGATGGAATTAGCAAGTTGGGGCATGCCACCCAATTCTACCTTGAAGTGATCCACTGCTGAGATTAAACGAACAACTGCAGGGAAAAGGAAAAATAAGAGGGATTCTTGAAGATTTATTGCAGTAGATCACTCCGATATTCAATCACCTCTAGCGTTTAGAATCAGCTTTTCAAAAGCTCAATCTGGAAAACCTGATTACTATGATACTAACAAGGGTTAGATTGGCATTTGTCTGTCAGGGAAGAATTCAAATAGTGGAAACAATTGGATGTGTGTTGCCTATTCTGGGTCTTGATCATCAAATCACTCAAAGTGGGTAGCTGGGAACAAACTCATTTAGACTAGAAGTGACTTGACCAAAATCTCTTCGTTTGCAATTATTAGTTAAAGCCAATGATGATACACATTTTGTTTTTAATCTGCCCCTAATGCTAGTTCTAAATATGAATTCTTGTTCATTTACAGATACTCTTTTCAAACTCCGGAGGGTTGGAACACGGATGACCAATACAGATCTCTCTGCTACATGCGGCCCCTGGCCATATGGGCAATGCAATGGGCGTTATCACGTCCAAAGCATCATTTGAAGCGAGAGACGGAGCCAGATATGAAAGATGATTCCTTTTCCAGGCAACATGCAGGATTCATGAGGCTTGCACGCCTTCTCAAGCTTCCAGAAGAGGAAGGTTCTAGAAGCCTTTTGCAGGTGGTTTTTGATTACACATCCAAGAAGATTGGGATATGAGACAAATGTATGTAAGAATTATTTTCCAACAGGAATCACATCATTTTCTTTCTATAAGTATTTATATAGTTTTTCTCCCGGGTTATTATTCTTGTATGCAACCATTATTGACCGCAATACAAGAGGATAAAAGCTGTTGTATAGATTGGCATTTTACCATTCAAAACAAGAGAACTTGGATGATTGTATTTCTGGAAGTTTTATCCGGTATAATGGTAGAAATTGTGCTATATCATTGCATCGAATCTTCACTTTTCTCGTAACACACAACGAGCAAGGGCTTATTCCAGGTGAAAACCATCAGAAATTCAGCCAATTGAATGCAATTTGCTTATTGACCATGAATTTTTATTTTTATGGCTGATGTTACTGTATTCAAACAAATGAACCACGCAGAGTTCAAATTCACATGCAATAAAAGCTAATACTACTCACTTTGATGAAAGGTCCATTAGCTGTACATTCAATTTCAGTTCTATGCCAAAGGTTGATGATATGAAATATGATACTGGCGGATCCAAAAAAAAAAAAAAAACTATGATACTGAAGAAAAAAAGATCCAATTCTGAAAAATAAAAGCAGATAAGATCAAAGCATTGCATCCAACTCAATACACAACGCAACTGCCCCCAACTTCTTTGTGGAGAGGCTGGTTACGGTGACTTGAAAAGGAAAAGTTTAGAGCCTTGTGGTGAGGATTTCTTGATGTTTACAGCCATCAGAAGCGAAGCGCAGCGAAGTTCAGCTTAAGCTCCAGTACTCCATTGAACTATCCAATCTTGAACTAGACAATCGCAAGGGCCTTTGTGAAGCTGTCTGTCATAAGCTGTCACCCAGCAGAAGAATGGCAGCAATGACAAGTTCAGAGTAATAAACATGCACAGAAAATAAAACTCGTTAATCAAGTGTGATCATAATGAGGCTGCTAAAAAGGAGCAAATGGGTACTTGCTAACCAAAAAAGTGGGCTAGGGTGACCATCGTAGTTGACCCCCCTTGGGCGCGATCATAGGGAAACCCATCTGTCTTGGAATAGTAGAATGTCCGGATTTGAGCTATGGATGACCCGGTCAGGGAGGAAATATTTGTTCATGATCATCACGTCGCAGGACCCGTCACCAGAACCCACGAAAATGCAAGTAGACATGAGGCCCCCACAACCCAACCATTTGGTCCCAAGTTGACTTGAACTTAGGACCGTTGGGAAAGGGAAGGTTTTAACACCGGCTGCCTCAGCCACTTGAACTACCACCCTGGTGGTAGCAAATGGGGTACTAATCCTTTGAGAATCCATCCCAACCTTGAAATAGAGGAGATAGATTAATGTTCATCAATTTGGTCTCCAAGAGAGATTAGCCGGTGAAAGAGAGTATGGTAAAACAAATGCTTTAGATAAGGTTCAACTTGATTATAGTTTTCAGAATCAGTTTTTCAGGATTTTCTGCTTAGTTACACTACAGTAGCGATTTGCGCGCGCACATAAGGAAACCCGAAAGCACCTCAAGCTGGTTAGTTCTCTGATTTCAGTGGGGAGATGCATAGTTTCAGTACTGTCAAAATCAAACACTTTCGGATCGCGAAGTGCCGCGATTTCAAAAGCCATCTTCCTCGACCGATTAAGGACGACTTGATAAGATCATCAAGAATGGTGTTACCTTCTTCGAATTTTTCCACTTGGCCGGTCGATAACTAATCCAATAATAGAGAAGTGACGAATCGATTTTCCCGTGCAAGAATAAGCTGGACTATGCACTACTTACTTCTCATGTCCATCTGATCCCAAACGAAATTTAAAACATGAACCATGGCGGAGGAGGAGGAGGAGGAGGGTGGTGTTAATTCGTGAAGTGCCATTTCCCACCTGCAAATTATGTGTCAAACCTTCAAACCTTGCAAGGTCCTTGATAGAAGAACTAGACTGGCTCCCCGCATGCGAGGCGTGCAATTTAGGCCCATTAAAATGTTTATTATGATAAATTCCATAAATCGAGCAACTTAATAATGATGCGTATTATTCCGTGGATTCCCTCATTGAGAGTAATAAATGGAGAGAAGGGTTCAGTTTAGAGACCAAAAGCAAAGTTAGAGACCCAAAGCAAATGCAGTCAGATAATCAGCACATCAACATCCCCAAGCTCAGATAATCAGCCCCAACACAAACTCAAGGCGTTGTAAAGGATTTCCACAAAACTGATGTCTTTCCCTTTTACCCATCTCAACATCGAGAGAGAGAGAGAGAGAGAGAGACCCAGACATTTTTGTTGATAACCGGATGTCCGGCCAGCTTGCTCGCACCTCGACCAATTTCAGGGTCCTGAATTTAACGGATAACTATTACTAGTAGTCTATTACTACTTCAATAGGGACACTGACAAAGAAACTCCGCATAACTACTGGTGTTTAATCAAATCCACACAACCAAACCTTCACAAACGTAGAGTGGAAGAATTCACACCAAACCAGAGGGAAATCTTCTGCAGCCCAACTTCTAGCTCGTTAATATTAATCTTCCTATCTGTTTCTCGTATCCATCATTTTTTTTTTGGGTAAAACCAGGAACATATTTATTATAAAAACAAATTAGGAACAGTCCATGTTTCCTTCGCAGTAGACATGATCAATCCTCTCCACTCCCAGCTGCCTCATCAAGTACCTGCAATTATGGATAATATTACTCAGGCTGTGCCATGGTTGAAATCCTTCCTTCTAACACAACTACTTTCTCCACTGATGAAATTCTCCCCAATCACCTGATAATTGGGGAAACAACCACAGTACTGGAAGACAACTGTGGAACCGTAAAACAAATCTGACATCGCCGAGTCGTCGACCATGGACACATACACAAACGACTGCAATCTTTGTCGTTGTCCACTATGGCCTCCACTAATCTCTGCATCTCTTTCTTGTATCATGAAGGGTCGCCACTTATAAACTTGTGTGAGAAGCATTTAGAATAGTACTAATACTCTCGGAAGTAAATTAAACAGAACATAGATTGCAAGATGGTAAGAAATCAAGAAGTCAACAAGAAGAACACAAACAGCACTCAACATAATTGTCATCACAGACACATACACAAGGACCCAATGATAAGGGTGCTATGTCTGATATCAGTTTTTCAGTACAGCAGATAAAAACTTAAAAGCATTATTACATCCCAGTGAGTGCAAAGAAACTTTGGAAAACAGCAACTAGTTCAAAGCTTAATTGATATATTGAGCAATAGGCCAGCAGCAACAGTTCCTCAGCTTAAGATCTTCATTTGCTTTTTCCCCAGTCCCTTGTCCCAAGGGCCTTCCATGAAGCTTACCATAATCTGTCACAAAAATGGAAAAAATAGCAGATGATGTATCAGAAGGTTTTTTTGCTGATCAGCGAAAGTCAGTGTTGGCACCTAAGCGCACACTTGATGCCGTTGGGCCAAAGGCCTCTTGGCGTATCAGAATATTATTTGGGAAAGAAAGACGGAAAAAGTAATTTTAGAGCGATACATAAACTGTGTGCCTTCTTTCTGATTCATGGTGAACCTAAATGTATTAAAACAGTTTGGAATAGTTAATTAGCCTAGTGAGAATAAGGACTGATTATATGGACACGTATTCTGCAGATACATCGTTGTCCAGCACTTATTACATGGGACTTGATAGGCGCGCAATATCATAGATATAAGCGCCTAAGTAGGGTGTTTTAGCGCGTTAGAGGCGCGGTTTATTCCATTTTCCGCTTGATGTCGTGCTTTGTCTTGTTTTTGTATTTTTGTTAGTTTCGCAGGAAATAAGGTGGTTTTTGCGCCAAGTTTGGATTGAGAGGTATTCGGATAGGCCGTGATGGAGCTTGAGAGCGAGAAGGGCTGTGGAGACTAAGTGTTGAAGTGAAATTCGCAAGGAAGTCGTTGTAATCTTCGTGAGCGCTACAGAATATTGGATATAGCGCTCAAAAGTGGCACAAAAAGGTGCACGAAACGTCCAGAGCCTTCGCGTGCGCTATACCGGTTTTGGTATAGCGCTACCTAGTGGGTTAAAGGTCAACGGTCAAAAGCATTTTAGGAGCTCGCGAGCGCTACATGGTTTTTAATCTAGCGCTACCGAAGGCCCACCTCGTACGGAACTTTGTTGCAAGGCAACAATTGTTGCCGACTATAGTATTATTAGATTAGTTTATTCCTAATTTCATTGGGAATGGAATTTAGGGATTTCTAATTTAAGATTTTATTTGGGGTTTTGTATAAATACTCTCCAAACTCCGTTTTTAGGGTTGGAACATTACGTAGCAGTTTTCTTTTCTCGTTCTTTCCGTTCCAGAGCTTTTCCTTTCAAGTTTTTAAAGTTTTGTTCAGATCTTCGCACTCCGGTAACTCGTATTGATTTTTGTCCTTTATTAAAGTTGTTCGTTGTTATTCAATTAGTTTTAATCTTTCGGTTATTTTTCTTTTTCCAGTAATAGAAGCATGAATCAAATTAGGGTTTCTTTTGTTTCTCCTTCAATAATGAGTGAGTAGTTATGTAGAGTGCGGCCACGGGGCAAGGGCGTCTCGTGGCTAGTTTAATTAATGTTTTTACCTCGGGATCGAATTAATTTAATCTTTAAGCAGTTTTAGAAGACGGAAACTCTTCTAACAAACAAAACCCAGGCATCGCCGGAATTCGAATGCGCACGGATACTGGTGACAGGTGGTGCGCATTTGTTAGGGATCCTTTTTCTTATTCTAAAATCAACAAAGCGAATAATTGTGGCCCGAGTAAACATTGGTTAGACTAGTTGCGGACGCTGAGTTCCCACGGCTGTACTCTCCTTTTTAAATCTTTATTTAATTAATTCAATTTCGTAATCTAGTTAGTAAATCAATCTCATTGAACAAGGGGTGGCTACCTAAGAGCCAAGATAAACTGTGAACCCGTCATCTTTGAGTCCTGCACACGTTCGTCCGTCTCTGTGGTTCGACTCCGGTACTTCCGGATATTATACTACATCGGTCGAGAGTCCTACGCTTGGGACGCGTCTTAATTTTAATACACCCGGTCGGTCAAGCAGGACTTATATAAGGCAATCAAGCATGCAGGGCAAAGCCATGATTCTCGGTTACTGGAGTCAAAACTTTAATCAATGAACAGGGCGCGCGGCTCCACTAAGGTTTTAGGGATTTCAGGCGAACCCCTGGGTTCAAAAAATGCACTAAAATTTTGTATATTTTTGCGTATAATTTGATATTTCTTTCATATTGTCTGCACTGAATCTGTCGCGCAAAGCCAGTGCGAATGAAAATTCATTCAAATTTGTGAGTAAATAGATCATATAGCTCAACAAAATAAAATAAATTTGGTCCGATAAGTTTTCAAGCATAGTAAATATCTTTATTTCATGCAGCGTCTTGTATGCAATTTATTTTTATTATCGAAATTGACATCTTTTTTATCTCAGAAATTTATATCCAAATTGACAACCAAAGAAGAGCGGCATGTCTTAAGTGGGTGAAAATATAAGATTACCTGACAATCAAAGTCCATCTACAAATCTTCTGCCAATTCATCGACGGAGCAATTCCGAATCTGGATATCTTTTCGTGGCACATGGTCCGAGTAGATATCTTTCGCCAATCGATCCATGACATCTTCAACTGTTCCAAGTTCCTCAAAAGCTGGCTGTGTCATTCTTCTCCATTTGGAATTATGCCACTTTAACGACTCCCACCATTCCTTCTCTCCCACGATCTTGAAGTATTTTGGAGATATTTTCGTGTTATACAAACTTTCAAGCTTTGGACAATCATAAACGAAAAGAATGTCCACATGTTTACCAAGGCGTAGAGGGCCTGAAATGGTAACCAATTCAGGTAGGTCAAGGAGTGCTATCTTCCTCAGGCGTTCCAAAAAACAACCAGATTCCAGTTTGGCATTTTCTTGAGTCACTATACTGCGAATTTTGGGGCAGTCTTCCACTATAAGCTCTTCCAAACAACGGAGGTTAACGAGCATATCCGGCGTGAAAATGGTGGTCAAACGGGGGCAAGTGTGCAATGTCAAGGACCTTAGATTGAACAGTGACTCATTAGGAATTGAGCCTTGCCAAATGCTCTCCAAGTTCTTCATGTAGTGAATACTCAAGTGGCATAGCAACGGAAGTATAGGTTTCTCGTCATCACTGAACGGACATTCATAGTTTCCACCAACTATGGTTTGAAGTTCATTACATTCCGCAAGCAAGCAACATTGTAGGTTATCCAAAATTTCATGCCCAAATTCAGACAAGACCTTGATAGTCCAATGCCGGTCCATGAAAAGCAGAGAAGCATGCTTGAGTGCCTCAGTAATACCACTAGGCCTGCCTTCACCATTTATGTACTAAAGGCATTTCTTATATTTCTTCACCCATGTCTTGAATCTCTTCTCAACTCCATTTGGAAGACGACATATGATGCGCTGTTGATGACGCCCAACAATTAATCTAAAGTTAGATAAATTCGGAAACTTGAGTTGCTGCAATAATTCAACTGATGGGAGATATAACTCCAGGATTCTCAGCTTGTTTGAGCTACTCAGTGCATTTAGTATTGCCTTCACATCAGCATCCCACCAGTCACTAGCTGGATTTACGTCATCATCCCACCACTCACCATCTGGACTCACATCAATGCTTAGTTCTTCCAATTGACAGAATATCGATAACACCTCTGTTGGGATTGCACTGCCTGTTTGCTTTGTTTCTCCGCAGTAGTTTGCATGTCCACAAAGAGATACTTTGAAGCATCTCAAACTGATTAATTTACCGATTTCCCTTGGCAAATATATGACTTCAGTTCCTTCAAGATCAAAATCCTCAAGTTTATGGAGTGCTCCAATATGGGGTGGCAGCTTCTTGAGAAGTTTACAACCTCTCAAATACAATGTCTCAAGTGAAACCAATCTGGAAATAGAAGGTGGCAAGGACTTTATGCTGGTATGGGATAAATCTAAATAGACTAGGAGAGGCATGTCTTCAAAGAACAATTGAGGTATTTTCATCAGATCGCAGTTGTTTTGTAACCTTAGTTTTCTGAGAGCCAGGCACTTAGGGTTCTCTGGTAGCTCAGATAATTTATTGTCGTGCAACTCAATCTCCTTGGTATACTCTCCAACAGTTGGTGTCTTGATCAATCCTAACCCCCCTTGCCTTATATATATACTAGGCAGACAAGATGTAAAATACTCATCCAACACAACTTTAGTTTCTGTCAGCATAAAAACACCATGGTCATCGTTCTCTAGCAAGAAGGAACTGATAAGATCCTCAAAAATGCCTTTCCCTTCTGCTTCTGTTTGGACAAAGTTACTTGAGATCCATTCTGATACTGGTGAGCCTTCAACCAATCCCTCTTTCCATCTACTTGTGCAGTGCTGAATGCAATATTTTGTCTTTAGATCCTTCTGATCCCATACGACTCCCAACACACGTTTCATGACTTGGCTGGATCCTTCTTCCATCGCAGATGAGTGTGATGATAATTTCTGGAGTGCAAGTTCCCAAACACTGATATCAGTCACATCTTTCAAGGCTCTAGCAAGAAGAACAACGGCAAGTAGGTGGCAATGGCACTCCTTTACTAACTGGATGGCCATTTGTTTGAGAGCTGAAGAAGAATCAACAAGTGATCGCCCCACAATCTCACAGAATATGTCCCATGGTAACAGATGGTCCTCCTCCTTCCTTATCAAAACCTCGGATATTCGCATCATCATTGGTGCTTCTCTTGCAAGGCGTACTACAATGAGTGTGCGTGATACCTCGTCAGATGAGATACCTCATCAGGGAGGATTCTGAATTTTATTGATTGAATGAATAAAGCATAATTTGCCTTAGGCTTACCAGCCTAGCTATTTATAGGGTGAGAAATCCTATTTCCAGTAGGATTCTAGTAAGGCAATTTCTTGCTAGTCAAGAAGTAATAAACGAAGAAAAATAACAAAATTAAAAGCTCTACCTAAAACGGTAATAAAATCATGTCAAAATAAGTGGCATTAAAAAAAAAAAATCTAAATAAAATCCTAATTCTTGTAGACCAAGAATCCTACGGAAATAGAAAAACAGAATTAACTCAAATAAAGAAATATGATAATTCATATTTCTAAAGTAAAAAAATAAAAAAAAAATCCTCCCCAAGATCTAATTCTAGATTCCTAGTATAGTCGGGTTAATGTAGGAATGGAAGGTGGGCTAGAACAATAGCCAAAAACGTGGGTGCAAGGGCAGATTAGGTTTAATTTCACTTGAAAAAGGCAACTCTCGGCAGTAGGATTTGACAGTGCTGGCCCCGATTTTTGGGTTGCCAAAATCCGACCTTAGCATTGTTTAATACTACTAGTAATAGAGTCCATGCCTATCAAAAAAATTATACAATCTGTCCACCGATTGGATTTCTTTATTCATATTGAGAGTAAAGCAAGTTGAGTTATTTAATTACACAGTGTACGGAGTCTGATTTCTTTTGCCCTTTACTGGGCCTGGTTCTAAAACTTGGGCTGGCCGGATGGCCTCTTCCTAATCATTTTTGGGAATCATTTTTGGGCTTCTTCCAGACCGGTCTTATGTGGGTGAACTTCTTCCCAACAAGTCTCATCCAAATTAGCTAACCAAAAGTCACATCTCATTAGGTCCTGTCCGTAATTTTTGTTCAAAAATACCCTCAGGCCCATTAAATACGAGCTGTGATACGTGCACAGCAAGCTGTGCACAGACCCCTTTTTCTCCCGCCTCGGATCGCACAAAGATGATCGGAGCCGCTCATTTTGTTCAAAATATGTCGTTTAAGGTCTCTGTAAAAAATGAGCTTCGTTCGATATCGTTAGAGGCGTTAACAAAACACCCAAAATCACTTCAGAATTTAGGCCTAAATTCACCAAAATATGTCGTTTGGTGCAGGCATGTGTTAAAAAACTTGTTTTTTAGAAGTACTAGAGGGGGTTGCTGGAGGAAAGGAAGACGCTGAAGGAGGTGGCAGAAGGTGGTAGCTAGAAGTCATTGAAGGGTCATCAAAGGCAGTGGACAAGGTGGGGAAGTCGTCATAAGGGTCATCAGAGGTAGTGGTTTGAAGTTGGACAGATGCAAGAAGAGGGGTTGCCGAAGCGAAGAGAGTCACCAGAGAAGGTGGCTGGATGTGCAGGAGTCGTTAGAGGTTAGCCAAAAGAGGTGGCTAGCGGAAGGAAACGGTGGCCAGAGGTGGTGGTAAGCGGAGGTGGGGCTATGTTACATGGACTCTTCTCAATGTATTAAGGTACCCATGTTGGACACGCAACACTTTCAGATAAGAGTATGGGATATCTACGCGACATTTGTAGCTTAAAATTCACCCAAGAAGCATATCCAGTGATTGGAATTTATCATAGAGCTGTGCATAAAACTCTTGAAATATGCACAAAAATATATATATGGCTGACCTTCGCCGAGGTGTCCCTGCTTCATAGAGAAACATGTTTTTACGAGAACCCTACCAAACATCACCTCATCGTTCATATTAGTTTTCATGAACTAATCTTTTTCGAAAGTTTTCCTCTTAAAACTTGAGTTCTTTTGCAAAAAAGAAAATCCTTAAAATCAACAATCAAATGACTTTTCCGAAAGATCTTGTGAAAAACTGCTTATGAAACAACAAAAAACATCGACATTTGAAAGACAAAACATTACCTGAAGATGCATAATTCCTGAAGCCCTTCTTTGTCCTCTTGATTCTGCCACTGCAATGCTCCCCACCACTCCTCATCTGCTTCGATACGTTCCAGATTTGCAAGGTCACCTATGTTGAAAGGCAATTTCCACAAACGTGGGCACTCGAATATCTCGAGCTTCTCCAAGGATGGCCACTCCAATGATTCAACGGCACAATTTGTGCTGCTTAATTTTGCCATGTCAAGGAGAATCAGTTCCTCAAGTTTTGGCAGCACCGGTAGATTTCCAACAACATCAGCTTCTCGAATTATGTCTTTAACTTCATCGCACTTCTCAATTTTCAAATACCGTATTTCACGAAGCTGTTGAATCGCACCGGGAGGAAAAACCTCGACCAAAATTCGACATCCGGATAGAACTAGAGTCGTTAATTTGGTTAAGAGTTCCAGGTTGAAGTGGTCCTTCCTTCCAAATGCTTTTCAACATCGGCAGATTCTTTACGAACAATTGCTCTAAATTTGGTAGCAACTCACTACCCACCGTGTCCATGATGGTCTCAATCGCGTCGTAACTTTCAATTAGACAACCTTGGATCTTGTTCATGTTTGCGGTTCCAAAGTCTGATAGCTGCTTGATGTCCTTGTGGTTGACTAACTCAAATCCCTCGGCTTCCGCAAGGACCTCGAGAATTGGAGTATTGCTACCAGCACCGTTGCAATACTTGACGTACTTTTCGTATCTAACAAAGTTGGGATTCTGGAGATATTCTGACTTTTGGCAACCAACGAAAAAACGAAATGGACCAATTCTTTTAACAACTCCCCACAAACTCCTCCTGACATAACTCATAAGAATTGTGGCTTCTGGAACGAGGATACGGACAGTCATTGGAGCAACCTCTATGACATCTACATGCAATCCTATTGGAAAAGCAAACCTTCAGTCTCTTGAATTTTTGCAACATAGCCACTTCTTTCATTATGTTCTCTAACACCTCATTAGTCCACTGCTTGGGTGATTTCACATCAATGACCAATTCTTCCAATCTAGAAAGTTTTGAAATCATGTCGTAGTTGAAACTCACATCTTGAGTGTCATTTCCAATTCTAAAGGATACCCACAAACGTTTTAAGAATACCAACTTCTCAATGTGCGGTGGTATATAATTGATTCCACTCCCATGAATGTCAAGCGATTCAAGATGTACAAGTTCCACGATGTGAGAAGGGAGCTCCACCAATCGTTCACAATTATTGAGGTCTAGGACTTTGAGGCTGATCAAGATTGAAAGAGATGATGCATGTTAATGATGCGATACCAGTATGAGACATATCCAAGACTCGAAGATTTATCATATGCTCAAAGAATTCTGGAGGGATTTCTTCCAGACTTAAATTCTTCTGTAGGAATAGGGTGGAAAGCATGCTACAATTCGGGGAATTGGGTAATCGATCCAACTCGTTGTCACCCTAGGAGATCCACTTCTTCTCCCTCCAAGATTCCTCATCTGGGGGCTCTCTTAGTTCTTTGTTAGTTTTCACCAAAGGTTTACATTCAGGATAACCTTCCGATATGTAAAATGCCACTCGTCGGATGAACTTGTGCATGGTAACATGATAAATCACTCTTACCTTCCTCAAGCAATGACACATTCTTTAGGTGACTCAATACTAAATCCCCAAACACGACACGCACCTTTCTCACGTCATTGCCATTGCCAAGAAGATCTAGCTTCTGCTTCCCAACACTCCAACAAAGAATCTATGTTGATGTTGCTATCCTCGGGATATAATGCACCATACAGGAAACATTTCTTATACCGATCATCACCCAAATCATCAAAACAAAATCTCAACAATTCATACATTTCCTTAATGCCTTTGCCTTCTTGACTAGGCCACATCCTCCAACTATCCAGTCCATCACTCCAAAGGCTTTCAGTGTTCTTCAATTTAAAAGTATTTGCCACTTTTTCAATAAGAGCGGAAGTCCACCACACTCTCTGCACACTTGCCATGCAAGTGGCCTGATTCTTAGATCTTCAATAAGTTTTTTGTTTCCTAAAACATCTTCCATGACTCATCTGGAGACAAATATGCCACCTTAATCACCTTGTCCACCATTTCGTTATTACAAACATGACACAACCTAGTTGTCAATACTATTTGTCAATACTATTTTGCTGCCATTGTTGCTAACAGGAATCCCAATTTCGTTTATACTGAGACATTCTTTGACATCATCCAAAAGGAGCAAGTACTTCTTTCCCTTCAACTCCATACGTATTCTTTGGACAACTTCGTGGCATTGCTTGTTCCTGCCATTGTCAGTTTCAGCCTTTGTGCAATAGCGCGTTGTAGATGTTCTCTTTTTAGATTTTCCTTACTCCCCTCTTTTGATATTGTGAGCCAGATGACTATGTCAAACATTTTGGCAACTTGATCATGGTTATTCAAGTTGAGCATGACAATAGTTTTCCCAATCCCCACTGTCCCATAGATACCAATACCCTTAACTTTGTATCTTTTTAGCCAACCCAATATCATCTCTAGTGGCTTTCGAAGTGTTTCAAATTTCCTGATATCTGGTCCCTCCCTCTTTATGACATGTTCTGGTGCGCGATCGACCAACATTTTATCTTTGATTTCATTGCTCTCTCGCAAAAGATAGATTACTTTCTCATGCGTCTTTTTCATTTCTTCCCTGAAATCCGGACATGGAGAAGAAAACCAAAAAGATACCTCTTCTTTGCTTTCTTTGTTACATTCGGCGATCATATCTTCCAGTTGACCATCAATCTCCATCACCCTGCGCCTCCATTCTACATAAGTTCTAGATGGCACCTTCGTCTTATTTTTCTCGACTTCAGTCTCAAAATCCATCCTAACAGAACCTAAAACTTGTACTGCTTCATTTAAAGCATCACGAATTTCCTCCACATTGCCCGAAAGTGTGACTTTGAGAGGTTGCCAAAATACCTGGGTAGCTTGGGAAACAGCCTGCACTCCTCCTGCTGTTGCCCCCACTACACCGGTAATCGCTCCTATTGTAGCAAATGGGTCAGCCATCAAGAAATTGGGAACTGGTAGTGGAAGACCTGGAAGAAGAAAAATTAGAGAAAACTTAGTAAGAATGGACTAAATGGAGTACTGTACATGCTACTGTAAATGACTCATGCTCAGCTCAAATATTTCTTTTATTGGTAAATTAATTCATGGAAAACCACAAGTCCACAACCCAATTCCAGGCTCAAAGGGGCATCCCCGAGAAAAGAAACTACCAAAATAACAAAGCTAAGGTCAAAAGACCAACAACCTGAAAACAGAAACAATGACCAAAAAACACCAAGCACCAAGCTGGGCCCATAAGGAACATGCATCATCGTCAGAAGGGCAAAGAAAAAAGTCAGAAAGGAGCAAACACGATGGGGAAATGTGTCATTCCTCTAACAACAACTTATTATTGTCAATTCTATGGGTGTTCTTCCAAGTACTTATTCATGACCTCAAGTCACTCTCTACCTTGGCAATTACATAGTCAATCTCTCTTTTTTGTCCAACAGCATTACATAGTCAATCTCAACATACTTATGTTGGCAAATCCTACCATTCCTTTCTCCCCATCGATGGTATAAGAGTACAGCTATAGAGAGTTTAAAAGCAGGGTAAAGCAGGCCGCTACCTTGATTCCCCCCATATATGTTTGGCCCACTCATGTCAAATATCGTATCACAGACAACGCAACACATTTGTTATCATGATTAAAGATGTATAGAAGGGTAGGATTGAATAGGACAATTCTTACTTTAAAAAAAAAAATTACTTCCAATTCTCTCTTATTTCACCTCTATTGATTCTGTATTGAGACTCTAACAAAATTAGTGCACTAAAGTTGTCTCTTGAAATCAATCATTTCAAGTTGATAGTTTGTTGATAGTTTTAGACATGTTCTTCCAATTTTTACCCAATGGCATGTTAAGTCGATCATGAACTACTAATTATTTTATTTAAATTGGGCATGTTAAGTGAAATGAACAAATATTTAACCCTGAGTTCACTTAACTTTGCAACTCAAATATCCATTCACCCAGTTGCTTATAATAATTCCACGGCCTATTTAAGAAACATAGACATTTTCTTTCCACGCACTCAACCTAAACATTTAATATTTGCTGATGAATATCGTCAACCTAAACATTTAATATTCTTCCAAGTTTATGCCTGTCCTTTGTCTCCTCACCTTGCTTCATGGCATGTCATGTTGCTTTCTGATGTTTCATTTTTGCTTCTTTTCCTCGATGCATGTACCCATTATCGACTCCAACATTTTTGCTGGAACAAAAACAATGAGTTGAATGGCAAAAAGAAACTAAATAAAGAGTTCCCTTCCACTTTTTTTCCGGGTGAGTTCGGCTAAATTAATTTCACCATTTCACACATACAGAAACCCGGCGTTAATGTCTTTCGTAAGCACCATCATAAATAAAACTATTGCAAATATAAAACTGTAACTGAGAAGACTGCCTTGATCACGCAGGAGGAAAGAGTCGGACCTTAGACCTCCTACTCAGGACTCTAGCTAACAAAGCTAGCCTTGTTTATTAGTACAAACTAACATCATCTCCAAGGTTCCAATAAACGAGTTATGCCACTGTTTATTAACTTTACTTACCTTATTTACTTTACTTTATTGTAAGTAAACTAAATAAACAGTGGCATATTAGAAACAATACAATTAGAGGCAACCAGAGATCTACGGGAAACAGTTTGACAGAGAGAATAAACGTACACAATGGACAGAATGTTGGAAATTCGGTCTTCAAAATGATGAATGTGATGGCGTCGTCTTTTCAAATTTGGAACGGTAGAAGCAATTCGAGTCACATTAGGAGAACATTTTCCTAAAGATAGTATATGCCCCCACCAGAAGGTGTGCACCGGTTTATAATAAATCTGCCTTCAAGATAAATCAAATAAGAACTCTCGGTTCTTTTTGTATGCGTTTGCACAAATGAAAACAGACAGAATATCCGCTGAACAAATGTAAAAGAACCAAGAACCGATATTCTATTTCTGCAGAATAACAGAATATCGGTATGCCTAATATTCTAGAAGAGAGTGTGTAGAGAGAGAGAGAGTAATCCAATACTGAATTTTTTGATGTGTCGAATGACTTAACCAATGGCCTATTTATAGATTTATAGGCACACTTATGTGAAAGGTTATGTCTTTAGATGAAATAGTCATGTCTTTTAAAGACACTAGTTAGGAAAGGTCATGTCTATTGAAGACATTTAATTAGAAGGGTGATAAGCACCCAATAATGCATATTCTTGGTGCTTATTTACCTTTTTGGTCCCCAAAGTATTAGCGAACTGCCGATTTGGTCCCCAATGTAAACATTTAACCAATTTAATCCCCAACGTTTTAAATTTGTGTCAAATTGATCCTCCTCTCCAACGCCGTTTAGGCTCTCCGTCAAAAGGGGGGGCATTCTTGGTATTTCACCCCCCTATACACATTTTCCACCCTAAAAACGTGAAACGATGTTTTATGGAGGGATTTTTTCCCGCCAAATGCCATCACACAGAGAGAGAGAGAGAGAGAGAGAGAGAGAGAGAGAGAGAGAGAGAGAGAGAGAGAGAGAGAGAGAGAGAGAGAGAGAGAGGTAAAGTAGACCAGAAAGAAAGAGAAACTGAAGAAAGAGAGAACATGGAGTCACCCTCACCGGACATTTGCTACTGCAGGAAGGTGGGCAAGGTGACGACTTCTTGGACTGATTCCAACCCAGGAAGGAGGTTCAATGGATGTGAGCGCTACGGGGATCTCTAAATCAATTAACTTTAGCGAGGAAGAGATTAACCTACCAAATTCATATACATATTTAATTACACACATATAGGTATTTTTATATATATTTAGTTCTAAACGGTCCGGTTTAGTTCTAACCACGATTCTTTAATTAAGAACCAGTAACCGAACTAAAATTAATGGTTCTTATTTTCTTGAAACCATAACCTGACCAATCAACCGCAGAACCAGATCAAATAGGACGGTTTGGTCCGGATCAGATCGGTTTTGCAATTTCGGCGGGTTTCTTGAGTAGTACCCCTACCTAGCTATAGCTGTAAACTCTTAATTATTAGTATTAATGTATCTTCTGTTTTACCAAAAAAAAAAAAAAGTAATTAAATCTCTAGATCAAAAAGAAGAGGTAGAGAGAATGTTAATGATTATATAATTCAATATTATTTGGGTGATCACTTCATATATATATGGTCAGACATCTATGCTTAATATATAGTAGTTAGCTTTTGAGTTGAATCTATAGTTTCACTTAGTGAAGACCACCTCCGGCCGACGACTTTTTCCAACGAAATTTCACTACTTAAAAAATTTAGTGAAATTTCACTAACTTGAAGCTGCTTGTGACTCTCACTAACCTTTTCAACTTGTGAATTTCACGTGTTCCAACCTCATGAATTTCACTAACTTGGAGCTCGTGAATTTCACTAGCTTTCAAAATCGTAAATTTCATTAACTTTGAGCTCGTGACTTTCACTAATTTTGAAATTTTGAACTCATGAATTTTATTAGTTTTAAGCTCATGAATTTTATTAGTTTGAGCTTGTGACTTTCACTTGAAATTTTGAACTCATAAATTTTACTAGCTTTAAGCTCATGAATTTTATTAGTTTGAGCTCGTGACTTTCACTAGATTTCAAAACACAACTTGCGGAGTAAAAGTTTGGGATTTTGAAACAAACAATAGTATAAATTGGATAAATCAGTCAAACAAATAGTCAGAAATTGTGAATTTCACTTTCTAAGGGAGTAGTAAAAGCTTTCGCATCTGTGTCAATCTACTAAAACAATTGGGTTTTCATTAGGGCCACCCGAAAGAAATATGACAAGACTTCTATGGTCGATTTCATTGGATCGCCAAAACCACGAACACCAGTCACAAAACCTACTAGCACAGAGAGAAAATGTCCAGCCGGTCCTACTTTTGTAGTTCATGTCTTGAGGAATCCTTCTCATAAAAATCCATATCCCCGCTAGGTCCTTCCCCCAAAAAATTCCCCTCGCGTCTCAATTCTCAAGCAACACACTTTTTACGGACCTCTCTAGGGCAATAATTGAGTGCAATTTTGTTTAACCTCCTAAAAAAAAAAGGGTGAATATTACTCTCCCTCTTATTGGTTGAAATAGTGTGAATCCCATCACCATACAATACACTTTTTGGTAAGCATGACATCACTTTGTGGTAGGATCCCACTTCATTTTAACCAATAGGAAGGAGGGTAATGTTCACCCTCTTAAGTGGAGGGTGAACAAACTCGACTCCTAATAACTAGTGCTATAAACAGTCCCGTTGGAACTTTTAATTTTAATTAAGTGTTATAAACAGTCCGTTTTACAGATTGAACTTTAATTTTTAATTTGTTCGAACCAGTGTAAAGATTTTATTTCTCTGATCATTTTATTCTAAAAGGTCATAGTTAATTTTTATCTCTTGGACTCGCTTAATCAAGTTTCTGCTATACTGAATCTCAAATAAAGAGTAGATACTTAATTATGAGAGGCTTAGAAATAAAAATTAATTATGACCCTTTAGAATAATATGATCAGAAAAATAAAATTTTCGCACTAGTTTAAACGGATTGAAAATTGAAGCACATAATTTTTTAATCATATTTTTTAATATATAAACAATCTAAAAAAATTAAATGCTCTAATTTTCAATTCGTTTAAACTAGTACATAGACCTTATTTTTCTGAGATCTATATTGAAAAATATAAACAATTGAAAAGTGTCACAGATTTTCAAACTAACAAACACAGACGGAGTAGTACATATTGTACATTTTAGGTACTCATATTTTTTTCAATACTACACCAATACTTACTTTTTGTTTAGACTATTGATATGTTAAAGTAATGAATATTTTAATATAAGATCTTCAGTGGAGCGTGGTACGTGTCCATCTTTCTGGCGTGGTACGTGTCCATCTTTCTGGTGCTCGGGTTATGAACTTTAAAGTGATTGGGGTTAAATTTGTCATTTTTTAACAAAATACTCCATCCGTCTCAAAATCTTTGAACTTTTTTGATATTTGTGTCATTCTTTAAACTCTTATATCTTCTAATATGAATCTCTAAGAATAAGCAATATGGATCTTGTTTGATAGTT
Organism: Rhododendron henanense subsp. lingbaoense; assembly: GCA_020567845.1. NCBI lineage: Eukaryota > Viridiplantae > Streptophyta > Magnoliopsida > Ericales > Ericaceae > Rhododendron > Rhododendron henanense. The sequence continues at coordinate 43,138,596 of CM036315.1, read as the reverse complement.
TTCGATTAGATTTATAATACAAAGTTATCAAAATTATGAAAAATATCATAAATTGAGAGATATAAGAATTTAAAAAACGGCACAAATATCGAAAAAGACCAAAGATTTTGGGACGGAGGGAGTGAGAAAAGATTTTCAGTGCCGAGCGGGTACCACATGGTGCCCGCTCGCACTGCGCATCTAAGCCGTCCATTTTTTTTTTGAACGGCTCAGATTTGGAGAGAGGAAAGGAGAGAGAAAGTGTTAGGGTGAGAAGAGAGAGAGGGTTTCAATTTGAGCCGTCCAATAGTGTATCGGACGGCTTGGATGCGCCGAACAGGTACCACGTGAGATATACCCGCTCGGCATTGAAAAATCTCTCAGGGAGTAGAGTAGAAGCCAGACAAGACTGAGTAATCAATGTTCCAAAAGCAATCAATGGCAGAAAACAGAACAGTAACTTCGGATAGAAATATAATATACCACACTCATGAAAATAAACTGAAGACAGACAGCCATGGCGTCGAAAACACTAACTTTGTTGATGCCCAAAACTGGACGGTCAGTCCGAGCTCCGACTTCAAGGAGTTCCTGCAAAACAGCGTCCGGGGACTGGGGGTATCTCCAGTCGTGGACCCTCCGATGGCTAAGTCAGTAAGAGTATGAGAGATTACAGATCTGTGTGCTTAGCGGATAGAGTTTTCTGTACGTACCTTAAACCCATGGATGAGCTGCCCATTTATAGGCGAGGTGGTTCGTGTCCCCGCGAGGGGCACGAAGGTGGCGGATCGTGGGCCACGATGACGGTTGAAGTCCCCCGAGGTGGGGGGACTCCCGTCCGAACTGGAGTGAGTGGTGGACGTGGGAGTCATGGCTCCGTAGTCCAGGAATCCAGGGGACGTGGGGTTGCCCCCCTCACGTCCGAGGATACCGGCGGGTGTAACCGTATTGACCCCGTCAGTGCTTATCCTGTCGTCCCAGCGAGGTTGGAGGAATCTGACCGAGCGACTTGAATGTGACCGAGTGACAGCTGTGCGACCGAGCAGGTCACCTCTTGACATGTGTCGATAGAACAACGCTCGGCAGTATAGCCTAAAAATATCCTCATCAGTTGCCCCCCATTCCCAAGTCGAGCAGAGCGAGTCTCGACGCTGGGAATAACTGCTCTGCTTGCGAACGCGGTGCTCGAGGCAGTAAATGCGAGGGAAAGAAGTCTCCCTTTACCCGAGGATAATGATGAGTAACCGCCAAAATGTACACCCCACGTGAAGTTAGGTTTTCCAAATTTTGAAATTCCCGAGATACGAGGACGGCTGTGGTTGGGGATCTGGCGGCAGATCCTGCTTGTTCATGATCGGACGGTCGAGAAGCCCAAGGATTTTCCTTGATTCGCGCGCCCGAGGAAGGGTACAAATACGATCATGCAGCTATTCCCAAATACTCCTCGTTTTCTGCCCCCCAAGTCGATTTGCAACGCTGGATCCAGAAACAGACGCCAATCCGGGTGACCCGATACCCGGGGTTGATTTTCCTCTTCAAGCGATCGAGCCCGTGGTTCCTCATTACAGATTGAAGGAATTATTTGGTGCTCTTCGAGTGTGGAACCAGTTGTTGCGATTCCGTTTTGAGCGACAAGCCCTAAAACCCCTTCTTCATTCGTACACCAGTCAAGAGCCGTTCCTGCACTTTGTGAGGGATCTCTCCCGTCTTGCTTCCGATTCTCCTGTACCTGAGATGGAAGAGACTGCCCCTGCCAATGTCATCGATGTGGAGACCGTCGTCAAGGTCCTGTCCTTTAGGGCTGAAACGCTCGTGAGCGTGATTTACGAGGAGGACCTGGGAACGATCAGAGCGGCCTACCAGATCCCGGATTCTGTGACCCTCCGAGCGGCCCGTCCGGAAGAGAGGGCTTGCTCCTTTGCAGAGGGCGAGGTGTGTGTTTATGAGCACGCCTTCTTCGCTGGGCTGCGCGTCCCATTTCCACGGATCGTCCGAGAGCTGCTGGGCCGCATGAAGCTTGCCCCTGGGCAGCTTATGCCAAATGCTTGGAACATCTTCTTTAGGGCATTTATGATGTTCGAGGCGCTGGGTGCAGAGGGCCGCCCTATGACGATCGACGACTTCTTTTACTGCTATACCCCGAAGGTGGGAGATGCAGGCTTCTGGTACTTCCAAGCACTTGACGGTCGCCAGATTGTGTTTGGGTACCCGTCGTCTGTCAAAAAATGGAAAGAAAAGTTCTTCTTCATTTCTGGAGAAGGATGGGAGTATCAAAGTGATGAAGTGGTCGGTCCCAACACCCCAGGGATCCAGACAGTGTGGGGAGACCCCGAGCCGAGTGACTTCCGGCGGGTGGAGAACCCCAACCCAGACATTGACGGACTGATTGCGGCCATGCGGAAAGAGAAGATCCCCTTTGAGGAGTTGGTGAACCCTCAGAAGCTGTTCGACCACCTACTGAGGCCAAATCCTGCGGGTAACGTTTAATCCCTTCTCCTTATCTGCCTTTGACCGTGTTCTTCCCATTTACTGTCTATTGCTATAACTGTGTTCTCACCTCCAGATATCAAGCCGTTTGACAAGGTGGCTTATACCCAGATGAGGGCCCGAGCGGCCGTTCCAACAAACCTTCCACCAGTGGCTCCCACCAGGCTCTCCCGCCTGAGGATTGGCAAGGAGATTTTGGAAAAAACGCTAGAAGCAGTCGGTGGATCGGCCCTGAAGGCCCTGGGCAAGAAGAAGAGGAAGAGAGTTGCGGAGATAACCGACAAGGACGAGGCCCTTGCCGCGGAGATGGCGGACCCCGACATTTCGATCGGCCGGGTGTTGGAATCCCTCGTGAAAGAAGGTGAGCTCCCCGGTCCGACCGAACAGAAGAAAAGCGAGAAAGAGCGGTCACCCTCTCCGACGGTAAAGGACCCGACTTCTTTAAAGAAAGTTGCATTTCAAACATCCCCTTCTACCCCTGCAGCCCCGTGGACAGAAACAGAGATGGCGAGCATGGCTGGGCTGATATACCCAGCGGCGAATGATTACGCAACAATCCCGGTGAAAGGGAGCATCCTGTCGGACCCGTCTGCCAGTCACCGAGCGTTGAACGCCTTTGCCCAACCTGTCTACGACGGCCTCGCTTCGCTGCCGGCGGAGAAGCTGCTGAGGAACTTCGAGCTGCATCTGAGTAGGGTAAGTGTTGCTTTTCAATACCCGCTCTTGTGACGAAACCTATTGATGCCTAATGACTGTTCCTGTATTCGTTATCTGTAGGCCATTGCTGAAGGAGTAGTCGTTGCTAGGAGGCTGGCCGACCGAGAGCTAAGGCTTCATGGTGTCACGCGCCAAGCCCTGGAGTGTCGCAACTCCTTGGAGCAGCTAGAGAGGACTCACTCCGGCTGCCCTTCAGCACTGCAACAAGCCGTGGAGGAGGCCGGCCGAGCGAGAGGGGAGGCGGAGCGGTTGCGTCAAGCGGCCAAAGAAGTTCAAGAGAAGTCCGAGGCAGATCTGAAGAACTTGAGGGAGGCCTTGTCAGGAAGGGAGGAGGAGTTGAGAGCACTGAAGCAGGCAACCGAGAACACCACCACCCGGCAGTCCACCATGATCCTGAAGCTTCAAAGCGACCTCGGCCAAGCGAGGGCCGCTACTGCCCAGGCGGTAGAGGAGTACAAGGCTTCTGACGAATGCGCTAGCGAGCAAATGCTGTACTTTTCTGGTGGCTTCGAGCAAGCCATTAAGCGTGTGAAGGCCAAGTATACCGACCTTGACCTGAGCGAGCTGAAGCCTGAGCCTCCGTCTGATGTGGAGAACACCGAGATAGGTGGTGGTGGAGGTGATGACGAAGATGACGACGCCCAGAGCTGAACCTGGCTGGCCTCTATGCCCAAATTTCCTGTGTTTTTGTCTTGACGTAGTTTGCTTTATTTTCGCAACTGAAAAACCTGTACTACCGTATAATCAGGGGAAACTTGCACCACCGTATAATTAGGCATTCCACCGTATAACTGGGCATTCCACCGTATAATTGGGTATAACAATGTTTTCTTGTTTGTTATTCCAAGATGGAGAATGGGTTTCGTCCCTCTAGGGGCATGACCGTTGTTGTTGTATCTGTTTATCTGTTGCTTGTCTTTGATTCCGCCCCAAGAGAGTTTTGGGTGGAGTGTCACACTGAATGACCCGTCGAGAGCCGAGCGAGTAAACAGGTGTTGAACGAGCGTGTCTGTCAGACCGAGCGGTTCCCCTCGGGAGCACTGGATAACCTCAATGATGGGCGAGAGAGGCTCACCGAATCAAGCAGATTTGATCATTAAATGCATGCTTTGTATAGCTAAGAAAGTAATCATGTGAGGTGCACTTAATTAATTAATGCAGGCTATCCCGTACTCTTGGGCTGACGCCCAGACAAAAGAGTGGTAGTAATTACGCCGTCGAGCGAGTGATTGTGTACGCTCTGGCAGTTGGCGCAAGTGTATTCAAATTTCGAAAGAGTTGGTTGATTTCTCCTTCTATAAAAGCGGACCCTTGGTACTCCTTCTCCCCCACAAAACTTTTCATTTCTGAGGGAAAGAGAGAAAGGAAAGAGTCTGCAAAATGTCGCGTGATATCAACAACACTCTGGAGAACCTTTGCCAGCAGGTGCAGGGACTGAGTGGTGTCGTGGAGGGGCTGTCCGCGAGGGTGGAGGTGATGGAAGACACGGTTCGGAACGCGGAGAAAGTGGTCCGGCTCCTGCTGATAACAGGCTGGAACCCCCTTCATGGCCCTCGACCGGCGACTCCATCTCCTCCACGGGGCATGGTAACCTCCCCCGAGGGCTCGCCGTCGGCCTCCCCTGAGGCTAAGAGAGGGCGCGAGGACGGGCCACACTAATGGCCTCCTGCGGACTCGCTTCGGTTTCAGGGTTTTTTTTTTTTTTTTTTTTTATTTTTATTTTTGTAACGGGAGTCTTCCCCCTCCTCCCGAATTAAAAGAGGGGTTTAGTTTAATGAAAAATTTCCTTACATCATAAAACCTCTTTGTGAATGACTGCATAAAAAGATGTAGGCCTAAAGTTACGCAATATGGTCACTTATGCATAAAACTTAAACGAAAGTGAAGTGATACCGTTCACCCTTTGAGATGCTGTAAGAAACTGCTGTGTATTAACTCGTGTAGTTCCGTCGTCCGTTTGGGAGAGTCTGTTTGTATCTTAAGATCATTTGTTTATAGACGAGCGCCGTCCTGTCAGGAGAGCGTGTTAACTCGCTGACCGACCGAAGAGTGCCATGTTAGTCTCTTCAAATCGTTTTATTTATAGACGAGTGCCGTCCTGTCAGGAGAGCGTGTTAACTCGCTGACCGACCGAAGAGGGCCATGTTAGTCTCTTTGTGTCGTTTTATTTATGGACGAGTGCCGTCCTGTCAGGAGAGCGTGTTAACTCGCTGACCGACCGAAGAGTGCCATGTTAGTCTCTTCAAATCGTTTTATTTATAGACGAGTGCCGTCCTGTCAGGAGAGCGTGTTAACTCGCTGACCGACCGAAGAGGGCCATGTTAGTCTCTTTGTGTCGTTTTATTTATGGACGAGTGCCGTCCTGTCAGGAGAGCGTGTCAACTCGCTGACCGACCGAAGAGGGCCATGTTAGTCTCTTCAGATCGTTTTATTTATGGACGAGTGCCGTCCTGTCAGGAGAGCGTGTTAACTCGCTGACCGACCGAAGAGGGCCATGTTAGTCTCTTTGGGTCGTTTTACCCGGGACAATCATTGTTCGAAAAAGTTGTTAAGACCATCTTTCGAAAAGAAAAGACAAGGATATTCCCATTGATGATTAAAAGAGAGATTACAAATTGATCGTCTAGAAACTCATCGAATGGGATAGGGATAGAGGCGTATAGCCTAGAAAAAAGGAAATTACTGGGCCCAACTGTACGAGGGTCAAGATGAAATTTCAAAGAAAAGTAAATTGGAATTTACTGATAATAAATCTTCAAATTGTCCGCGTTCCACGGGTGATGGAGTTTCCAACCAGACATGGTGACTAGTTGGTATACCCCGGGCTTGATGATCTTTTGGACCTGGAACGGGCCTTCCCACTTCGGATTCAACTTGCCTAGCTTCTTCTTCTCCAGCACCTTTTTCAAGACTAGATCGCCAACTTGGAAAGCTCTGTGTTTGACCTTTTTGTCGAAGTAAAGCTTCGCCTTCTGTTGGTATGCGGCCACTCTAACCGCGGCCGCTCGCCTGGTTTCCTCGAGCAAATCGAGGTTTAGGCTGAAGGCCCTGTCGTTCTGCTCCGCATTGTAGTTTTGGACCCTGTAGGTTGGGATAGTGACCTCAACTGGGATGACCGCTTCAGAGCCAAAGGCCATTTGGAAGGGAGTTTGTCCCGTCGGGGTGCGTACGGTGGTGTGGTATGCCCAGAGGGTACTTGGTAACATTCCTGCCCATAACCCTTTGGTATCATCCAGCCTGGTTTTGATGATGCCAAGAAGGGTGCGGTTGGTGACCTCTGCCTGCCCGTTGGCTTGAGGGTGACCAGGAGTTGCGTATTTGCACTTGGTGTTGAACTGCTCCCAGAAATCTCGCATCATCTCATTGTCGAATTGCTTGCCGTTGTCCGAGACGATGGCATGGGGAATCCCGAACCTGCAAACAATGTGCTTCCAGACGAAATCTCTTGCTGCCTCTTGAGTGATTTTGGCGAGCGGCTTTGCCTCCACCCACTTGGTGAAATAGTCGATTGCGACTATGGCAAATTTGTGCTGCCCTGGCCCCAACTTGAAGGGGCCAATGATGTCGATCCCCCACTGTGCGAACGGCCAAGGGTTATCGATGGGCGTGAATGGCTCTGGAGGCTGATGGGGAATGTTGGCGAAGCGTTGACATTTGTCACATCGGCGCACGAAGTTGTTCGAGTCGGCCTTCATGGTGGGCCAGTAGTAGCCCGCTCGAAGTGCCTTGAATACCAGCGCTCGGCCCCCGGAATGGTTGCCGCAGATTCCTTCGTGAATCTCTCTCAGAATGAATTGACCCTCCACATCTGAGACACACCTGAGATAAGGGTAGGTGTACCCTCTCTTGTAGAGGGTGCCATCCTGCAGGAGGTATCTTGCTGACCGGTACCTGAGTTTCTTCGCTTCCCTTCTGTCCGAGGGAAGTTCCCCATCCTGGAGAAATTTAATGATGGATTCCGCCCATTCTGCATGGGATTGGATAACCTGGACTTCTCCGGATTCTCGGTCATCGATGCTTGGCTCCGCAAGGTATTGGAGAGCAGCCATGGGCCCCAGGTGTTCGTCAGGAGCACTTGCCAAGCGAGCCAAGGAATCCGCCTTCTGGTTTTCCTCACGTGGGACCTGTAAGAAGGCCACTTTCTCGAAGGTTGCTCTGATCCTGGCGACTAGCTCCGAGTACTTCTTCATCTTCTCGTTTTTGGTCTCGGCTTCCCCATTGGATTGGTGGATCACCAACTGGGAGTCGCTGAGGACTTTGACCACTTTAGCTCCCATCTGTGAGCATAGTAGCAATCCAATGGCGACTGCCTCATACTCGGCCTCGTTGTTGGTTGCGTTGAACCCAAATCGTAGTGCATATTCCATCTGCTCACCGAATGGGGAGATAAGCACAATCCCAGCGCCGCTTGCAGATTTGTTGGACGAGCCGTCTGCGTAGACTGTCCAGCATGCCACGTCTTGTCCCTTTGTTTCTACCACCTCATCTTCTTCCTGTAAAGGGTTAGTGAATTCTGCCAGGAAGTCTGCCATGACCTGTCCCTTCCTTGCCTTGCGCGGTTGGTATACAATATCGAACTCATTGAGCTCGATAGACCACTGGATGAGCCGGCCGGACAACTCAGGCTTTTGAAGTACTTGCTTGAGCGGTCGGTCGGTCAGCACCACAATGGTGTGTGAGCAAAAATAAGGGCGCAAGCATCTCGCCGAGATAATCAAAGCAAAAGCTAGTTGTTCAATGAGTGGATACCTAACTTCAGGGCCGCGGAAAGCTCTGCTAACATAAAATACTGGCTTCTGAATACCTCGCTCTTCTCTGAATAGGGCTGAGCTGACTGCGTTTGGGGAGACTGCCAGGTACAGGTAAAGCTGCTCTCCTGAAATGGCCCTGGAGAGTAAGGGAGGAGAGCTGAGGTATGCCTTTAGGTGTGCAAACGCTTCTTCGCACTCGTTGGTCCACTCGAAAGCTTTCCGTAGAGTTTTGAAGAAGGGGAGGCACTTGTCCGTCGACCGACTGACGAATCGGTTGAGCGCTGCCACTCGCCCGGTAAGGCATTGAACCTCCTTGATTGTTCTTGGTGCCTGCATGTTGATCACTGCTTGAACCTTCTCGGGATTGGCTTCGATTCCTCGCTGGCTAACCATGAACCCAAGGAATTTTCCTGCCCCTACTCCGAATGCGCACTTGGTTGGATTAAGCTTCATGCCAAATTTTCTGAGTATTTGGAAAGTTTCAGCCAAGTCGGTTGGGTGATCGCAGGCTGACTTGCTCTTGGTAAGCATGTCATCCACGTATACCTCCATATTCCGGCCAATTTGACCGGCGAACATCTGGTTAACCAATCGTTGGTAGGTTGCTCCTGCATTTTTTAGTCCGAACGTCATAACCCGGTAGCAGAATAGCCCTCGCTCGGTGATGAAAGACGTACCTTCCCGGTCGGCCGGGTGCATCAGGATTTGATTGTATCCAGAGAAAGCGTCCATGAAACTCAAGAGTTCATGTCCCGCTGTTGAATCAACCAGCTGGTCAATCCTGGGGAGTGGGTAGCTGTCCTTTGGGCAAGCTTTGTTCAGGTCTTTAAAGTCCACACACATGCGCCAGTTGCCATTCGCCTTCTTGACCAACACCACGTTGGCCAACCAATCGGGATATTGCACCTCCTGGACGAATCCAGCATCGATCAGCTTCTGAATTTCCTCAAGGACGGCATCGCTCCTCTCCTTTCCGAAGATTCTCGGTTTCTGTTTTACAGGCTTGAAAGTGGGATCCATGTTCAGGTGGTGGGTCATTATCTTGGGATCGATCCCTGTCAGGTCCGCATGAGACCAGGCGAAGACGTCCTTGTTATCTTTCAGGAAAGTGACCAACTGCTCCTTTAGTTGAGTGGGGAGCAGTGAGCCAATCTGAAGACACCGGCCTTCTCCTATGTCTGCCTTGTCCAGCTTCTCTACTGGCTCCGCGTGAATTTCCTCCTTCTCGTCGCGCACTTCGAGGGCGTCTACCATGAAGGTTTGGTGTGATCGTTTCTCTTTAAGGGTGGCGACGTAGCATTCTCGTGCTGAGGCTTGATCTCCCTTCTGAATCCCCACACCGTTCTCGGTTGGGAACTTGATCACCAGATGGTATGTGGAGGTAACCGCCTTCATGCTGTTGAGGGCCGTGCGTCCGAGAATTGCGTTATAAGCAGAGGGGCAGTCCACAACGAGGAACTTGACCATTTTCACGATCTGGCAAGGCTCAGCCCCCATGGTGACTGGGAGATCAATCGTCCCCATGGGTTGAACCTTTTCGCCGGAGAAACCCACCAACGGGGACCGGACAAGCTGCAGTTTGTCCTTTGGGATCCCCATTTGATGGAAGGCCCCGGAAAAAAGGATATCTGCAGAGCTTCCATTATCAACAAGGACCCTGCTGGTTTTGAAGTTTCCAATAGTGATGGTGATCACAAGCGGATCATCATGAGGATGTTGGACGCCTGTGGAGTCGCTGGCATGAAAACTGATGGTTTGCTCTTCCATTCTCCTTTCCTTCCAAGGCCTCTCGGTGTGGAGGATCTCTGTCGATCGCATCTTGCGGGCGTGGGCACGTCTGGAAGTACTGGACTCGCCACCCCCGGCATACCCACCAGAGATAGTGTGGATTTCTCCGAGTGCTCTGCGGGGTTCCGGATTAGTGCGAGGGTTACGGTCTCCCTGCCTGTCCTGGTTCTGGGGCCGAGCGGACGGCTCAGGCTTGTCTTGAAGGAACCTCCGCAAGCGCCCGCGCTGGATCAGATTCTCAATCTGTTTCTTGAGCTCAATACAATCGGAGGTGTCGTGTCCATGATCCCTGTGGAAGCGACAATACTTGCTTCGGTCTCTAGGGACCCCTGGTTTCATTGCTTTGGGCCAACGAAGCTCTGGATCGTTGATCAAGTGAACCAGCACCTGCTCGGGCGTTGCGTTTAGCGGTGTGAACCGCTCGAAACGTCCGCGAGCACGTGGTCGATCCTCCCCTCTCAGCTTCTTCTCCGGCTTGGCCTCCTTCTGGGGTTTGGACTGCTCCGCTTCATGCCTCCGTTTGCCACTGCCTGATGCTTCATCCGAGTGACGTCGAGCGGCCATTGCCTCTTCGGCGTTGATGTGCTTCTGAGCCTTGTTCATTAACTCCGCCATGCTAGATGGCGGCTTCTCCGAGACAGATTCGAAGAATTTGGTAGGCTGGAGCCCACCAATAAAGGTGGTGAGAGCCACTTTGTCGTCTACTTCGTCGATTAGGAGCGCCTCGTTGTTGAAACGCTTAAGGTAATCGCGGAGCGATTCTCTTTCCTTCTGCTTGACGTTGAGAAGGTAGGTAGCTGGCCTGTGCTGACGCCGTCCGCTGTAGAAATGCTCGATGAACAGCTTGCTCAATTCGTCAAACGTCTCAATTGAGCCCGGTTTGAGCTTTCCAAACCAAACCCTGGCCGAGCCTTTTAAAGTAGTGGGGAAGGCTCGACACATGATCTGGTCCGGACAAGCGTGCAACGTCATGAAGGCCTTGTATGTCTCCAGATGGTCGAGCGGGTCGCCCAATCCATCAAAAGGCTCAAGCGATGGGAGCCTGAACTTTTGAGGGAGTGGGTAAATGGTGACTTCGGCCGTGAAAGGGAGATTGGTCTTCTGAACCAGATTCTCCACAGTCCTGGCCCCTCGATCGTTAACCTGCTTCAGCACCTGGTCCATCTTCTCCTGCAGTTCTTTGAACGCAGCCCCCTGGTCCAATGATGACCCAGAGTTGGGAGCATTCCTGTGTCGGAGGGCGACGAAGCTATTATCACCAGCCGCCGTGGACTGGTGATGATCAGCTGTGTCGGAGGGGTTCCCACCATGGTGGGTGCCCTGAATCTCTGGTGAATCTCCGCTCGCCTCCCGCTCTTCGTTAGGGGGAGTTGGTTGAGGGAGGCGTTGGAGAAGCTCCGCGTTCTGCTCCCGGAGCTGGTTAACCATCTGAGTGAGTTGGTTAACCTGCTCCTGGAGAGGGTTACCACGGTCTTCTCCATCTGGGCCGTTTCGTTGGCTTCCGGCTCTCGTGTTGACCATTCTTCTGGGATTCTGAAACAGTTGAATTTATGAAGTAGGAAACTCGTCGGTTCCCACAGACGGCGCCAAACTGTTGATGCCCAAAACTGGACGGTCAGGCCGAGCTCCGACTTCAAGGAGTTCCTGCAAAACAGCGTCCGGGGACTGGGGGTATCTCCAGTCGTGGACCCTCCGATGGCTAAGTCAGTAAGAGTATGAGAGATTACAGATCTGTGTGCTTAGCGGATAGAGTTTTCTGTACGTACCTTAAACCCATGGATGAGCTGCCCATTTATAGGCGAGGTGGTTCGTGTCCCCGCGAGGGGCACGAAGGTGGCGGATCGTGGGCCACGATGACGGTTGAAGTCCCCCGAGGTGGGGGGACTCCCGTCCGAACTGGAGTGAGTGGTGGACGTGGGAGTCATGGCTCCGTAGTCCAGGAATCCAGGGGACGTGGGGTTGCCCCCCTCACGTCCGAGGATACCGGCGGGTGTAACCGTATTGACCCCGTCAGTGCTTATCCTGTCGTCCCAGCGAGGTTGGAGGAATCTGACCGAGCGACTTGAATGTGACCGAGTGACAGCTGTGCGACCGAGCAGGTCACCTCTTGACATGTGTCGATAGAACAACGCTCGGCAGTATAGCCTAAAAATATCCTCATCAAACTTCATAAGCTTTGCGACAGACACGATCTCCATCGCAAACGTACCCCAACTTTTATTACAAGTAGAAACCACACTCACGAACACAAACTGAAGATCAGACATCCATAGCGTCGAAAACACAAACTTCTTAAGCTTTGCGACAGACATCTCCATCACAAACGTACCCTTCTTTAGTTTTCGTCCCCTCCTCCATATCATCTTCCCTATCCCCCTTGGTTCCCTTGTTTTCTTCCAAAGCACACTTCGGATGCAGATTGAAGTCACACTCTTCACAATAAAAAGACCATACTGCTCCTCCTTCCTTGCACCCATCACACCCATACTCTGGGCGATGAATCAGCTCAAGTTCGTGTTCATGGAGCTCATGCTTCACCTTCTTAGGCCACCCCTTTGCCATCTCCTCATTCTCTGCCTCAATCTCCTTCAATCGCGCCTCTGTGAAGGGATAAGCATCGGATCCATGAGACATAACAACCGTGCGGGCTTCTGTCGTGACAGTCCGGCCTGTTGGCCCGATTGCAACTAGCATTGGAATGCCTTGGACCTTGAAAATGCGGTCCAAATACTCCTTCCTATCATCTTCAAAGGGAAGCGCCAGCCATGGCATTTGGGAAAAGTACTCTTCAAATGAGGTTTGATCCCTGTCACTAGAGATGAAAATAAGTTCAAACGCATCGTCTTTTGCCTTAATCTGGTGATATGTTTCGACAAGCTTTGGGGTAAAAGCCCGGCATGGAGGACACCAGTGTGCTGAGAAGTAAAGGAGGATATTTTTCCCAACAAGATCAGAAATAGGAACCTGCAGAGAGAGAGAGAGAGAGAGAGAGAGAGAGAGATCTTTATCAGTGATACAAAAGAGTAAAAAGGTAAGGTGTGTGGAATGGAATGGTTAAAAGATTAGATTGAAGCCTTTCAATCTGATTGATAGAATAAAGGTCTCCAGTTCACAATACTCGTACCATCGCAACAGTTATAAAGGGCGTTTGCAATACCATCATTTTGTTTTGTATTGTACTTTCCACTTTTTGCTTGGAGTCAAAATAACCTTTAAAACTGCCTAAAACCTTATTCTGAGAAAAAATCAATTTCAATAATTTTGGCAATCACCCCCATAGACAATTAGATTTGGTATTCACAGACGTGTTGTAAACTCATGCATAGAAGTAAAAAAGAATTCACTAACTGGGATCAAAGCAGGGTGCAAGACGGACAAACTTTCACTTCTAAAAATGCATGTAAAATACACATTAAATAATCCAAGTCTCAAAAAACTAATCAACAAAATAGTGGGTCGGCAATACCTAAAAAACTTACCTTGTGTCCATCTTTCCCAATCACAAAATCGAGATCTCCCGAAACCAAAATAGACTCCAACGTTTGGGCATCCCGTTTTGCCTTATCTTTCTCCTCAAGCTCGGAAAACTTTTCTGGTGTAAAAGGGAATGTCTCGGTGCCATGTTCTTCAATGGCCTCGACAACATCAGACTGCAGAGTTCTCCCATCTGGTCCGATAATAGCCAATGCAGGCATGGTTGGAATTTTAAAGTATCGAGCACACTCGACACAGCTCTTGTCATCATAGGGAAGTGATAACCAAGGCATCTTTTCAAAGCTTTGATTGAAAGATTCTTCATCATCATCAAAGGGTATCATCACAACTTCAAATTTCTCCCCCTTTGCCTTCAACGCCTCATAAACTTCAACGAGTTTTGGAGTGAACTTGGCGCGTTTCTTGTACGAAGACTCTGCAAAATACAGGCCTATGGTCTTCCCTTTGAGCTCAGAGATAGAAACCTTGCAAATAACAATATACAAAGACTCCATTAAGATAATCCCTTATGAAGAAGTTTCGTCCCCATTAGAGGGATGAAAGTTTTGGTGAGAAAGAAAAGAAATGAAACGAGAGAAACCCATCACTTATTTGGATAGTTAAGAGTTAAGAATGGAGAGAAAACGGTAAGAAACTGAACTTGTTTATAAGGTTCATTCCTTTCTCACCAAAAGTTGTAAGATTTGGTGAGAAACCAACATATTTGGATATTAAAATTGTAAGATGCCAGAATTTTCCTTCAAAGTTAAATTAAAAATACAAATTTGAAGGTTATTTGAGTATAGAATGCCAAAATGGTTCCTTTTCTTTTCTTTTACTAAGTCTTATCAAATAAGCTATGTGATAATGTTGATAAAATAACAAACGAAGGAACAAAACTGTTAGCACCACAATATTTGATCACTGCATGTATACTCACCTTATTCCCATTTGCCGAGATCACAAAGTCACGAGAACGGGAGGCTAAGATAAATTTCAAGGGCTGTTCCCTCTTAACTTTTTCTTCTTCCTCCTTAATTTCTTTGTGTAGTGGGCAAAAATATCCGAAGGTTCAAAGGGTTCAGTGGGATAACCTTCCGGGTCCACAGTCCAGTTGTCTCAGTTCGTCTGTATGAGAAAAGTCAAACGAGACATGTCACCCCAGTCTCCCACCGAGCGTTAATCGACGTCCTGACTGTTCACCGAGCGTAAGATGAACCTCCAAGCTTCGAGCAACGTTCTCGTTCGGCGAAGGAAGTATTTACTCGGATGGGTATCTCTCCCATCCGGGTTGGTAGACGCTCGACGAAGGAGTACTATGCTCGGCGATATCATACGTTCGGAGGAAGCCCTCGGCTAAGGCGGTTGTGGAACATTCTAGAAGCTTCAGCTAGCAGAAGCGAAGATAAGCACGTTCACTTCTCTGATAACCGACTGGACGTCTCTGACATTGACCCACATGGGTCTGCAGGTCTCGAAGGGCAGAATCACTTGAGTGCTTCTGACATGTGACGTCATCCGAGCGTGGCAAGCGCGCGTGCAGTACACTTCCACCTTGCTCAGCACTCCAAGTCTTGGCCTATAAATAGCAAAGTACCCCTTCTAGGGCAAGGGTCAGATATTCTCTCCCCCTAAGCTATTTTTCCTACCAAACTTCTTCTTCTTCTTCCCTCCGATTCTAACTAGATCGTCGGAGCTTTTACCTGGAGGAACACCACCCTCCGGTTTGCAGGTACACGGCGTCGCCAGTCAAGATCTCCACGGTTCAAGCAACGAGAGAGGGTTCAGGAGGTTCAAGGATAAATCACGCCCCCACAATTGGCGACTCCGCTGGGGAACCCGAAGCGAAGCTTCCCTAGCAAACACAGTGGGCCGTGATCCATCCCAGGCCTCCTCCTCTCTCCACCGTGCACCACCACCTATTCTGATTATGGCTCAACGTCTTCCCCCTCCTGGCCCGGAGAACTTCACCCTCGGTTTAGCTGGGTTTGGTTCGATAAATGCTGACCCCAGCCAAACCACAAGAACCACCTTGCCAGTTTCTCGGCAACTCTCTTACCCCCCAACCGAGCTTGAGATTGCTCTGGCGGAGCAAAAGCGTCAAGCCGCGGTCATTGCACTCCTCCAGCAACGTCTAGAAGAACGGGACGGAGGCGTGGCCACTACTCCAGTGCATTGCCACCCTGCCGAACCTAGTTGACCGAAGAAACCTCACAAGCGGAGCAGGAAGTCGCGCCAGGAGCATGCCTCAGAAAGTGCCCCTGCCGAGCGACGTACCGTTTTCGATCGGCTCGAACATGCTCCAAGAGTCCAACCTACAGCTTCTCACCATCGGTTGGAAAGTATAGTCCGTAACGAAAGCACGCGTTCCTCGGCTACGAGTTCCACGGCGGGGACACACAGAGCGGGGGCTTCGGGGAGAACACGTATTGCCTCTCGGCGGCACCAAGAGCATGCGGATGGGAAAAGGCCCCTGGATCTCAATGATTTGCCTCGGCACGCTCGAACTATTGAACGCACCGAGCGATCCGAGCAATCAAGGTCCCGCACGGAACATTATCCGGGTGGACGACGCCCAGCTGGCTCGTCCAGCCACCACCAAGCAGAAAGTGGGGAACGACAGAGGCAGGATAACACCATCGTCCTGTACGACCAGTTTACAGGAATGCCAACAATATACCAGCCGGTTGGCGAAGATTTCAACCCTCGGCAAACTCATCTCGAGGATCCAAGGATCGAGCAACTGGAACGTTCGGAAGGCATCAGACATCAGCAGCAAGAACGAAGTAGGCGGCCGCGACCTCACCACAGGGAACCTCGGGAAAATCGGACCGACCGCCTTGAAGCTCCTCTGCCCATTGTACCGAGCATCCCGGAGCTAGTCGATAACTCCAAGCTCGGTAAAGCTAAGGCCTCACCCTTCATCGACGCCATACAACAGGAGCGCCCACCGGATCGATTTGTCTTGCCGAAGCTCAAGCGTTATGAGGCCAAGGAAGACGCAGTCGCGTTCGTTTGCCGATTTAGACAAACGATGAGCCTCCATAACTTCTCCGACGCGCTTATGTGTAAGATTTTTCCTCTTACACTAAGTGAACCAATAATGTTATGGTACAACCAGCTGAAGCCGAAGTCCATCAAATGCTTCAACGAGCTAGAATTGGAATTCACCAAACGATTCGTGACGAGTAACATCCAGCCGAAGACGCTCTCAATGCTGGTGAATATGAAGAGAACACCAGGCGAAACCCTTCGGCTCTATACCGAGCGATATTGGGAAGTCTACAACCTTATCCCCGACTGTGACCAGAGCGTTGCAGCGGAATCATTCATGAATGGGTTGGACCCTACCTCGGCTATGTTCAGGGACCTGTCACGAAACCCGCCGAAGACTATGGGAGAGCTCATGGTGATAATAGAAAAGGATTGCGTACACGAAGAGGCAGTGGCCAAGCGTAATGCCTCAAAGGGATCAGAAGCAGCTAAGGCAACAGCTGCCAAAAAGCAAGTATCTAATGTTCGGCAGGGACAAGCAGGTCAAAATGGCGCTGGGCCCAGCAAACCGACCAATCGGAACAAACCTCCCCTACACCCACAGCAACAACCGCAATGGCAACAGACGAAGAGGGAGCCGAGGCCGGAAGAATATGTCGCCGAACGAACTGCGTTCACCGAACCAATCTACAAGTTGCTGAGTATTATCGGGCAGAGGCCGTTCTTCGTTTGGCCGACGGGATTCCTGGGGACAGCAGGCAACGGCCCTGGGATGTGCTCGTACCACAAGGAGCGAGGCCATTACACCACCCAGTGCCAACCTTTCAAGCGTTACCTGGAGGAACTTGCGGCCGCAGGGCATCTCAATCAATGGATTGACCTTCGGCGGAATCCGTTGCCCCCTCCTCCAGTTGGAAACCTTGTTGGAGTTATACAAGGCATCGTGTCCGAAGGACGAGCGGCCGAGCTCTATTCTGAAATTGACAAAGCTGTTGCCGCCTTGGCCGTCTGCAATATTGGAGTCTCACCGAAGAGGAAGTGGGTTGATCCTAGCCTGGATGGCCCGATAACCTTTACGTCCGACGATTTGCAAGGGGTTCAAATGCCACATGCTGACGCCCTTGTTGTCTCGATCACAGTTGGCACCTCGACTGTTCAACGAGTGCTGATAGATCAAGGAAGCTCGGCCAAAGTGATGTTCTACTCAACTTTCAAGAGTCTTGGTCTCAAGCCAGACCAACTTCGGACGGCAAGCACGCCCCTCGTCAGCTTCACCGGAGCACCTGTGTGGCCTCAGGGATTGATCATTCTTCCTGTGCGAGCCGGCTCCCGAGTGATTAATGTCGAATTTGTAGTGGTTAGTTCTCCTAGCCTCTACAACATCATCCTCGGTCGAACCTGGCTACACGGAATGAAGGCGGTCGCCTCTACCCTCCACCAGGTCATGAAGTTTATCGGCTGGAATGGAAGGCAGGATAGCCTTCGGGGGGACCAAATCCAATCGAAGAAGTGTTATGTCAGTACAGTGACTAACGAGCGGAGCTTCTTGGAGGTACAATGCGTTGAAAGGGCCGATGTTCCGGAGCCTGAAGAAGTGGGGCTACTTGCCGAACAAAGGTCCATCGAAGAACTTGTGCGGATGCCGATCACCGAAGATGGTAGCAGGTACTTCC
This sequence comes from Rhododendron henanense subsp. lingbaoense, assembly GCA_020567845.1. Taxonomy (NCBI): domain Eukaryota; kingdom Viridiplantae; phylum Streptophyta; class Magnoliopsida; order Ericales; family Ericaceae; genus Rhododendron; species Rhododendron henanense. The sequence continues at coordinate 43,120,733 of CM036315.1, read as the reverse complement.
TCGTCGGCAGTTCCTTGAGTGAATTCGAGCGTACGGACATGTTCAACTTCCTTAAAGCGAACATAGAAGTATTCGCTTGGACTCCTCAGGAAATGCCCGGGGTGGATCCGTCTTTCGCTTCCCATTCACTTAACGTGGATCTGAACAGACGCCCCGTGGTACAGAAGGTTCGTCGCTCGGCAGCTTCGCATGTGGAGGCGGTCATGGCCGAGGTAGATCAACTGCTGGCAGCTGGAGCTATTCGGGAAGTATTGTACCCGACCTGGCTCGCTAACCCAATCGTTGTCCCGAAGAAAAATGGGAAGCTCAGGGTCTGTGTCGATTACACCAACCTCAACGACGCTTGCCCAATGGATCGATTCCCCCTCCCTCGGATTGAGCAAATGGTAGATGCAACGGCTGGCCACGAGCGTTTAAGTTTCATGGACGCATACAGGGGCTACCATCAGATCGCTCTGGCCAAGGATGATCAAGAGAAGACGGCGTTCATCTCTCCCCGAGGGACGTTCTGTTACAACGTCGTTCCCTTCGGATTGAAGAATGCCGGGGCTACCTTCCAACGAACAATCACAAAGATGTTCCTTCTGAAGCTCGGCAAAACTCTGGAAGCATACATTGACGACTTGGTGTGCAAGAGCAGGTTCAGCGTGGATCACCTTCGGGATCTCGGGGAAATCTTTGACATCCTCAAGGAATACCGGCTTCGCCTCAACGCCGAGAAATGTGCGTTCGGAGTAGGTTCGGGCAAGTTCCTCGGTTACATGGTGAGCCGCCGAGGGATAGAAGCTGACCCGACTCAACTTACTGCCATACAAAACCTCCAAGCTCCAACTACGATCAAAGAGGTCCAGCGATTAACAGGGATGGTTGCAGCGTTGAACCGGTTTATTCGGCGGTCGAGTGACCTTTGCAGGCCCTTTTTCCAAGCCATCAAGACTAGTCGGCGTAGGTTTGAGTGGACTGAGGAGTGTGAGCAGGCTTTGCAATCCTTAAAAGATTACCTCTCCCATGCTCTGCTCCTCGTTACTCCCAAGCCCGACGAAGATTTGTACATCTACCTTGCTGTCTCGGACCACGCAACGAGTGCTGTCCTCGTTCGGAAGGAAGGAATGGACCACTTGCCGATTTTCTTTTCGAGCAAGACGATGACGGACTCTCAGACGAGGTATCTGCCTATGGAGAAGTTGGCTTTAGCGCTCGTTTCAGCTAAAACGAGCCTTATGCCCTACTTCCAATGCCATAGGATTGTGGTCCTCACTGAGTTTCCTCTCAAGGCCTTTCTTCGGCGTACTACCTCCTCCAGCAGGATCTTGAAATTCTCACAAGACCTTGCAAACTACGACATTCAGTTTGAGCCGAGGACCGCAATCAAGGGCCAAGCATTAGCTGATTTCTTCGCCGAGCTGACCCCTGGGTTAAAAGACGAGGACAACGCTTTGGCAGCAGCTGCAGAGGAAGCTCGGATTGCTAAAGAGGAGGAGTTTATTGAATGGAGTAATCCTCCCCCCGAGTCTCGTCGTGCTCGGTTCACTATGGGGACGAAGAAGCCAAGGAAAGAATGGAAGCTATTCTCTGGGGATGCTTGGAAGATGACAATTGATGGAGCCTATGCATGGGGCTGGGGCTGGCATTGTCCTCGTTTCTCCGGCTGGGACAGTCCATGAGAGTTCGGTCTCCATCGGATATCCTGCCACGAATAACGAAGCCGAGTACGAAGCTCTCATTGCTGGATTGAAGCTTGCCCTTCGGATGGAGGTGGATTCGGTTCATGTCTTTTGCGACTCTCGGCTGGTTGTAGGGCACCTCAACGACGATTATCAGGCTAGGGACGAGCGAATGAACTCCTACGTTAGTCATGTTCTTTCTCTTCTCAAACAGTTTGGCCGCGTCGAGATAGAATGGATTGCTCGGGAACACAATGCACACGCTGACGCTCTGGCTGGCCTTGCTTCAGTATACCGAACCTCGGGTAATCGAACTATCGTTTTTGACGAAGTTGATTCCCCGAGCTTCGAAGCTGTTCCTTGCTCGGTAAACGTCATCACCTTCGGCCCGAGTCAGTTGGACCCCGTCATCGCCTATTTGAAGCATCAAACCTTCCCTGAAAACAAAAAGGAAGCTCATAAGGTTCGTTGCCGAGCAGCGAATTACTTCCTTGATCCGAATGACAATCTATACCGCCGAACCTTCACCGGGCCAGATTTGCGCGTCGTACATGAGGATCAAGTTGAGAGCATTTTTGATGAGCTTCACTCGGGAAGCTGTGGTGGACACTCGGGAGGCCGAACGATGGCGCAAAGAGCTTTGACACAAGGCTATTGGTGGCCTAAAATGGTCAAGCAATTCGAGGAGTATGTGAAACGTTGCGTTCGGTGCCAGAAGCACGCTTCCATCCCCCACCAGCCAGCATTTCCTCTTAAAATGATCACCAGTCCTTGGCCATTTGCTGTCTAGGGCTTTGATATCGTCGGCAAGTTGCCGAAGACTTTGGGGGGATTTGATTATATGCTCACTGCCACCGATCTGTTCACAAAGTGGGTTGAAGCTTCTCCATTAGTGAAGACTACGGCTGGGGATGTCGAACGCTTCATTTGGAAAAACATCATTTCCAGGTTCGGCGTGCCATACGCTATTCTTTCTGATAACGGCTCTCAGTTTGTTGCTTCGGCGATCCAGAACTTCTACCGAGAGCATCATATCACCATCCATACATCATCCGTCGCTTACCCCCAAGGGAACGGCCAGGCCGAAGCTTCAAATAAGGCCATTACTCGGGGGCTGAAGCGTCGTTTGGATCGCAAGCTTGGTAAATGGGTCGATGAGCTACCCCAGGTTTTATGGAGTTACCGCACCACCCCTCGGCGATCCACTGGCCGAACGCCGTTTTCCATGGTATATGGCATGGAGGCGGTCTTGCCCCTCTCGACTCTTATTCCTACAGTTCGGTCAGAAAATTTCAATCCCGTAGACAACAATGCTTTGGTGGGAGCAGAGTTGGATTTCGCCGAGGAGCTTCGGGATAATGCCAATCTTCGGCACGCAGCGTATCAGCAAGAGGTTGCTCGGGGATATAACAAGAACGTTCGGGGCTCGGCCGTTTAACGTCGGAGACCTGGTCCTTCGGATGGTTGTCGAGGCAAAAAAGTTGACAAAATTCAAGGATCCCTATGAAGGCCCCTACCGAGTGGTGCAGAAGATTGGCCATGGCGTTTACAAGCTCGCCGAGATGGATGGAACGCCGATCACAAACCCCTGGAACGCCCAAAAACTTCGAAAATTCCATGGGTAGCTTCGGCGGTTCTCCGCTGTCTCGGATTTTTTTTTTGTTTCGTTTCTATTCGGCTTGTAAGCCTTCGGGCGATTTTTGTTAATGGAAGTTTTGCTTTTCTTACACTGATTGTTTCTTCGGATGCCTCGCTCGGTTGGATGGGTATACTATCTAGCCCATAACCTTCGGGACATGGCACTTCCACCCTACGTTCGTTCGGATACACGGTCTGGGCGAAATTCTCTAAGCCTCGGTTTACCCACTTTCCTACCTTAGTGTCTTCCTGCTCTTACGCGGGTAATCCACTAAGGTAGGGGGGCTCCTATGGGTAAACGTAAGTGGACATAAGTGTGTAAGCACAAAGTAACGTTAATACAATTAGGTGGCGTCCATCGTTCAGACCCCTATTGTTCGTCTGGGTGGCTTCCATCGTTTGGACCCCCTAAAAGTAAATTATCTCAAACGAGTGGCATCCATCGTTCGGACCACCAAGGAATCTAACTCGTTTGGTTGGGTGGCATCCATCGTTCGGGCCCTCATATAAACTAATAAGTATCAATGGCATCTATAGGAAAACTGTTACCCGCCACTTGTTCGGATAATCCACCGAACGATCATACTTGCAAAATTTTTTGTGGAAAACTTAGCAAAATACCAATATGAGTCATTGCAGAAAAACGTGTATTTACCGAGCATAAACACTTGGAAATTTTCGAAACAATATTTTTAGGGCATGACGGATGGTGCATCGTTCGTTGCCATCCCTGGAAAACGTTACCGAAGAGTGGCCATGGTAAATCGTTCTTGGCCACCCTCAACCTGTGTTAATTACATAACTACGGTTCGGCTAAAACCTATTGTTCGGCGCCGACCGTTCAAAACAAGTTCAAACAAATGGAAAACAAATCGAAAAAATGTTCAAAAATTATCCTTCGGGGGTAGGAGTGACCGGGGGAACGTCAGTGGAGTCCGGGGCTGGTGTTGCAGCACTCTCGTGCTCGGCTGGACTAGTCACAGCTTCATCAACAATGGGCTCCTCGGCCACAGCTTCGTCGGCAGGTAGGGGAGGAATTTCGATGAGGCTTCGGCGTTCGTCGTCAGCTTCAACACCGGCTTCGTCAAAACCCATGCTGAACCCGAGCTTGAAGCTCACCTGGTGCTGCTTCTCCCTCATTTCGATCCGAATAGCCATGATCTGATCCGCAGCATCCTCCTCAGCCTGGTAATACCCTCTGTCGAATTCCTCCTGGAGCGAGTTCTTCATCTCTTCCTCCATCTCCTTCCTCCCCAGAGCTCGACCCTCCTCTAATCCCTCATCTTTGCCCTCGGCCCTCGTTCGATCGGCAGCATCTTGGAGGCCCTTCACCAAGTCATTGAGAGTCTTGATCTGGGCCTCCTGGGCTCGGCGGACACCTTCGGAGTGGTCCAGGCTCTTCTTGTGCTCCTCCACTGTCATTTGGCCGAGCTCCAGCTTTTGTTTCAGCAACTTCGTCTGCTTGTCATGCTCGGTGAGGTACAGCTGGGCACTCATGATGGACTGCGTTGCCTGGAATGAAGGGGCATGTTAAAATCCGTAGAACGGAAGTGGCAAATACACGAAGGAAACAATTAAATAGAAGGATCCGTACTTACCCTCCCAACATGGAAATAGTAGTCATTCAGCGCAGTCTTGAGCGAGGGGGGAGATGAAATGTCCTTCGGAAGCATGAGCCTCGAGTGCAGTGTAAAAGCGAGGGAAGGGTTTTCCTGAAGACTGTCAGATCTGAGGATCAGCTTTTTGTCTAGGGTAACAAAGCTCGGAACCCATGGGATGTCAGTACCCGTAGAGGCTCTCGTCTCTCCCTCAGAGACCTTCTTCTTCCCTGCCTCCTTCTCTTTCTCCTCGACCCTCGGAAGGCCAGCCTGTAGACACCCCAATTTGGCCTAACGATTATTTCAAGTCCCGCCTTGGGACAATCCCGATGATGAAACGGATACAGTGATTGCTGATTGCTTCCTTGAGAACCTTAGGACTTTCGGTAAGAACTTTGAGCCACTTAGAGGACCCCATCCAGAGCCATATAGCCTTTGACAGAAAATACAGAAGCCTAGGAGAATCCATCTGTCGGCCGTAACATCGATCTCACGGCCTTAACATCATTTCCTCACCCGAGCAACCTGTTGCTAGAAAATCTCCCTGAGAGATCAATCCCTCGGCCATAAGGTCGATTCCTCGGCCGCAACATCTTTTCCTCGGCCGCCAGATCGTCAAATCCATTCCTCAGCCGTAAGATCGATTCCTCGGCCGCCAGATCCATTCCTCGGCCGCCAGATCGTCCTTTTTCCAGATTCTGGAACGTTCTGTCAAACGTTTGATCCGTTCACCAAACCCTAGCAGCCAAATCCCGATGCGTTCGGGCTACGCCAGAGGATTGCCATGAAGAGTTAGAATCACTCTCTAACTCCATTTTTAATCGTGCATTGTGATTGGTTGGAGTGAGTCATCCAGTGCCTATATAAAGGAACCTTTGGGTTCCGAAATAAACATTCAATTCCTCCATCTCATACCTCCAAGCTCTGCAGAAATCATCTCACATACTCCCTCTATAGAAGCCCTAACCTTCCGAAGGCAGCCGCATCCCGAACGATCAAACCCCGAAGTACAAACCCTAACCCTAGGGTTTTTGACAAGTAAATCAGTCAATCACACCCAATCCGAAGCAATCAAGCAACTGAGGGATCAAGGTGGTGAGGCCCAGGGGCCTATGGTTTGATCTCTTTTACGTTTTTATGCATTAATCATAGTGTTTTGATTATCTGTTAAATATCTGTTCTGGGGTGAGGAAGAACATCGGTTGGGGGATCAATCCTTCGGCCGATATATCAATCCAGTGGGATCCCTCGGCCGTGAAATCCATTCACCGGCCGAGAGATCGATTTTCCTGGGACAGCCTGTCTGTTTTGTTTATTTCTGATGCATGCTTTCAATTACAGTCCTGGCTCACCTTATTCACTGTTAAAGGCTTAATTAAACAGACTATGTGTTAGAGTTGAATAAAGCATGTACATGTCTTATGTTGAATAACTATGGGCCAGTCACACGACTGGGCAGAGAGGGGTGCCTAACACCTTCCCCTTACTGTACTTTTGGCTCCCGTACCCAGAATCTCTATCTATTTTCCTAGTTTTAATAAACTAGGTGGCGACTCTGTTTTGATGATAACCACTATCGTGTGGCGATGTTCCTAGCCATGGGAATGTCCATGATTTTGGTTTATGAAGCAAGCAACCAATCGAGCAATCCATGATCAATCTGTATGGCGATGCCCCGTTTGGGAGGTGTCTACAGTTTTTGGCGACTCCGCTGGGGAATATGAGAGCCATAACCAGAAAGTTCAACATAAGACTAATACATGCCTTGTTTAATTCACTTATCATATGCATCGAGCGGGCAACCCGTTGAGTTCACCTGATATCCCGGCATGACACGGGCTATGTTGGGGGTTCCAGCAAACTCCACAGTCACTCGTACCTAGTGGTATATCAAAAAGGGGATCACCTAATCACCGCCTATGATGGGCTGGTGAGAGGATTGGTGCCCTTTGACAACGGAGCACCCTGAGACTACCTAAACCTTGCATGTATTAGAAAGCCATAGAACTTATCAAACTAAGACAGGAACCTACAGGCTAGGAACCTATTTGCATTTGCTTGCAAAAGTTATTCCTCACACCTTGTATCATATGTTGTTGTAATATCATTTTCTGTGCAGAAGGGTTGGGGCATGAACTAAGAGCCCTAACTCTGAATAGCTAAGCACTGAAGCATAGCATTGCCTGCAAGGTATGTTTTTAGTAAGTTGAAAGCACCACTGCTTATTTCTCACTCCCATTTTGCTTGAAGCACCGCGAAGCATGGATTTCTAGAACAAAATCAAACATCAAAAAAAAAAAAAAAGAAGCCGCCCCGTCGGCAATTGAACTGAGGTTACTCTAGCAATCTCTGCCTTGCAAGGCTAAAGGAAAGTGGGAGTGTGAGGTAGTAGAGCAGATTATGGATGATTGTATGCAAAGTTAAGGATATTATGGATAGAACTTGCAATACTCATTTCTCGATGAGTGATTCAACTTAGGACTTTGATTCCTATTTCCAAATCGGCATAGCAACCCATCTTTCAAAATTCAAAATTTTAAGCATGCTTACCTCAGCAAGCTGGTAAAATTTAGGAGGTTGTCAATGTGCTAGCAAATAATCAGGTGGATTTCAATTACCTCAATCACGTTTTGAATCTTCCCTAACCAAGAATTGAAAGAACTTTCAAAACTTTTTGCAATACCTAGTCTAATGACAAGTTTTTCTAAAACATTCAAATAGCTGTTAGCACAGCGATGGACTCCGAGTCTACTTTCTGTTGTAGTCATATGCTCAACCTTTTCGGTTTATCTCATAATATGGATTGGGTTGGAAGTGGGATCTTAAGTGGCAGCAACGAGTCTTAAGAATCATCCATATCAAAAATAGCTGGCTATCTATAATATCTGACAAACTCATGCATACAAACGAATTGCTATGCATGACTCGTCCATAATCTGTGAAGGTAGCTATGGTGCTTTGTATATCATTTTGCTTGCCTCTTTCTAACTATGCAGGGGCCAAACCAAGAGAGGAATCCATCACCCTCATTTCTTCCTATAGCACATTGCATGATTACGTGTCAACATCGATTATCATTTGGTTAAGCCACCCCATCATGCTAGATTTGCATTTTAAGGGAAATAAGTGTGTTTGATGTGTGCATTACATACACACTTGATTTTGGACATCTCAACCTAAGCGTAGCTAAGTTCTTGCTTTTTCTAAATTTTGGGTTTGGTCTTAGACGTGACAGCAATGGCTGACAAGAAGATTGAAGCTCTGGCTGCTAAAGTTGATGTATTGGCTGAATTAGTGGCTGCCCTAGCCACCATTGTTCACAATTTGCAAAGAAGTCATCCACAAGCTCCACCTCCACCTCCCCCTACTAGATGGACGGAAAAGGCAGCTCAGAAAGAAACTTATCCCGCTAAGGACAACCAAATTGAAATGGTGGTGAATGATCTGCAGCAGCAACATGAAAATCAACTTCTTCTCAATACCATCGATCTAAACCAGGAATCTCTCAAAGAGAAAAACAGCTGTAAGATGAACATAAGCAACAGTAATATTAAAATGGTGGGATCCCATCTCGACCATAGGCAAAAGAGAAACTTTATTCCTCTTAGAATGAACTTGGAAAAGGTGTTCTGTATCTTGGAAGCAAAAGGGGTATTGAAGCCATTACAGCCAAAATTTCCAAACTTTATACGAAAAGGCGGAGGGTATTGCAAGTACCACCAAGTAAATGGTCACTCTATCAGAGAATGCGGGGCTTTCAAGAATGCGATCCAAGACCTCATCGATCAAGAGAAGATTGATCCAGCTGAGTTTGACCACTGGGCAGCAGTAGCATCCATGCCTGTCACGTCTTAGGCTAAGAGTCAATCTTTTGAGGAGTCTTATCTAGCTATTTTTGGTTACTATTTTGGTCCATATTTGTTCCCTTTTTAAAAGGTCTATGTCTTGAGTTTGTTTTGGTCATAAATCCACTTGTTGCACCTAGCATGAAATGTGAATCTCCTTAGATTTGAACTACGAATGGCCTGATTCTCTATTGGGATACGTAGGCATCTTTTGGTCGGTCACAAATTTTGAAAATGCTTTCTCCTGTGCTAGTTCGCTGCCATAGAATACTCATGATAACATCAAACGTTGAAAACAATCCACAAGGGTTTCAAAGTAATCTTATGACATCTTTTGGAACACATCATAATCACTTGAATTGTCAAAAGCGCAAAACGAGTTTTTCAAAGCTAAGACCCGCGTCATTTCTGTTGAGGAGTTGACACATCTTTGCACGCTCATAGAGATCACTTGTAAGCAAAACATGCTATCAAAGATGAAGAGTAGGAAAAAGGAGAAAGAAGAAAAGAGAGGAAAAAAAAATGATGAGCTCGCTAGATTGAAAACCTGTAAGGGCGGTCTAGGCAAAAGTTAGAGCACGAACAAAATGAGAAAACAGCCATGTCTCCATGCATCTACTATGTGTCTCAAAGGATTGTTCTCAATCTTAGAAAATTCACTTGGTTAACATCGAAGCCCCTAATTTCTTGGTAAGGATCCTTGCCAATTTGTCGTGTGTTTCAAGATGAAGAAAGGCATTCATTTCTCTATCCTAAACACTTATCCCTTGCTAGCCACATCGAGCCTCTGGATAATTTCTTTGAACAGCCTGCTAGGCAGCCATCCCCTACACTGGGGCAAACACAAAAAATACAAGGAGAGATGAAAGAAAAATCAATGAAATAATGAGCAACTCGTCATACAAGGGGCATTTTGAAGGAAACATTTCTTCCAATACATACGAAGGACATTTTTGAAGAAACCAACTCTTTCACACAAAGTGAGGCAAGAGACAACAAGAGTTGATAAAAATATTGAAGATGGCTGCTAGCTTTTAAAACCCAAGCGTGAGTAGAAATTAGGTTTGAGCCTTTACATCCGCTTCTTTTTCAAGCCAAAATCCCAAGCCTACATTATGGTCCATAATAAAGTCCTCTCAGATTGGGGAACACGACTTAGTAGCAAGGTCCTAGACACTAGGGGCATCACCAGTGTGGGACTTAACACAAAGGGCAAGAATCTTGGAATTTGCATCATCTTGGCAAATTGCACAACATGGAGAGCCACGTGAGACAGGGGGCATGGCTATGTTCCCCTTTATGCACTTCTCTCAAAAGTATCCAACCTCTTGTGTGGGTCTCAGTAGGTGCTTATCAATACGACTCAAGTCAACCAAATCAAGCTCGAAGCAACAAACTCACCTAATTGACTAGGGGCATAGGTTTGCAAAATAGTTCTACGTCCTTTGATGATTGAATGACGTGAGTGTGGAACATGGATGGAATGATGTGACCTTGAAATCCTCAAGGAAAAGCTTTCAAGAATGGTTTTATCCTAAGCATTCTTAACACAGTTAATACTAGCGCAGTCACTTTTTGCAAATTTCTGAGGAAATAACATGGGTTTCTCATTTCATGAAGGGTGCAGCAATATGGTTCCTTGACCAAACTATGTTTTCAGTGGTACCGCTAGGGCATTGCGGTCTTTCAAAACACCTGGCTAGTATAAGCAATAAGCCATTATCAAATATGCGAAAGTTGAGATGTCCAAAATGCATTGCGGGTTCACATGCATATCATCATCACCCTGTCTTTTGCACCTAGTATTTCGTGTGTACATCCTTATGTTTGCTTAGCAAAATTTGTTGTCTTGGTTGCACGATCTAACCCCAAGTATGAGGTGTTATTATGCTCAAACAAGGCAGGTTCATCAAGGCATCATGGCCATCAAGGAATAAAGGGCAATAAAGGGATGCATTGTAAAGTCTACCTCCCTGCCAACACACTTGAAAAAAAAAGCTCAGCCTGAGAAGCGTCATATCCTGGGGGAACACCTCAACTCTTTTGTGGAATGCTGTCACACAGCACTGTCAAGGGCATGCCAAGACCTCTGCCGAACGGAAACATTGCACCCACGTTCATTGTTATTCACATCGCATGTTTCTATGCTAGGGGCAAGTAGATCATTGTCATCATGCACGATTGAGCTAGGGTCAAGCATTCATGGCCTAAACAGGGGGCTTGCATTTCTTTTTAAATACTCAAATTAACATGCCTATGTATTGCATTGCAATCTATGTCACCCAAAATCGTTCAAGCTCTTGAACTAGGGTTCTTTAAAAGTGATGGTCCTGCCCCTAGCAGTCAGCATAAAAGGGTTTCAGCCCGTGGTCGATCCCAAGCCTATTGCATGTTGTTTTCCTATCCATTGCTGTTTTTCTAAACTATTCAAATATGGATTGCAGGATTCTCCTGGATTTCGGTCCTTGAACCGACCATACCAAGCTTGGTATCTATAACTGACAGAGCCAAGTCAAAAAAGCTGAAAGATAGCCTCAGCAAACTCTACAATTGGCACCATATCAACAGTATTAAAGTGGCTTTGCACTTCACATCCCCATAGCTCCTTACTTTGCATCAGCAACTTTGCCTTCATAACTCAGAAGCCTCACACTTGCTCTTCAGTAGCACCGTACGCATGCCTTGTCACATTCACGACCTTGTTGGGTTTCAAGCAATTCTATGCACAGGCCGCCTTGCGCTCAGCAGGTCCAATCTCCACAACTCCTTCTCAGCAGTTCCACTCCTCCCAGTAACTCTATTCAGCAGCTCCCCACGCCCATACTCGAGCCATCTCAACAGCTCTAAGTTTACTATCACTACCAGCAACTCCATACTCATACTCAAAAGCTCTGTGCCCAAGTCGCTCAAACAACAGGCCAGCAAAACAATCCGGCGGCTTTCACTTAATACGTTGAGTGAATAGCCAACAAGAAAAAGCACCTGCATGAAGCTTACAATAACCTAGTGCACAGCCCTATAGAAGGCGTTTATGTTGCTAGCTCCCGAAAAGCGTTTATGTTGCCAGAAAGCATTTAGCCACCAGAAGACGTTTGAGTCACTAGAAGGCGTTTGGCCTCCGGGAGGCACTCCCAGCAGTGGAGGTAATGGGAAATCTCCCTAACAAAGTTGAATCTACCTAACAAGGAGGCAAAGGAAATCTCCTAGGCATAAATAAGGATCACCTCATCAGCGAAGATGGTGGAAATCTCCCAAAACAAGTTGAATTTGCCAAAGGAGGCGATGGAAATCTCCTAGAGCGCATGTGTGAATCACTCTCAGCAGTGGAGGTAATGGAAATCTCCCTAACAAATTGGAATATGGTCAAAGACTAGCCTTGGGGACAACCCCGAGCGTATGGAATCTAGCCTTGGGGGCAATCCCGAGCATACTCACGAACTAGCCTTGGGGGCAATCCCGAGCATACTCAAAACTAGCCTTGGAAACATCCCAAGCATAAGGAACCAATCAAACCACGTGGAAGATGGAAGATGGAATACTCAACAGCTCAGCAGTTCTACAAGCCCGCCATTTCATCAACTCAGCGGCTCGAAGCCGTAACAATTCTCAACAATCCTCTATCAGCGGCTCTACGCCCGCCATCTCATCAATTCAGCGGCTCGAAGCCCACCATCTCAACTGGCTCAAAGCCGTAAACAATCATCTCAACACCCGTATTTATCAATTCAGCGGCTCGAAGCCCACCGTCTCAACTGGCTCGAAGCCGTAAACAAGCAAATCTCAATAGGCTCTAAGCCGCCCCAACAATCAAGACATCATCAATTCTCAAGCTCCATGCTTGAATGCTCAAAAGTTCTACACTTTGGATGCTCGAAGCCTTTCGAATGCCCAACCACTGTGTACTGGATGCTCAAGTTCTACACTTGAATGCTCAAGCTCTACGTTTGAATGCCCAACCACTGCGTACTGGATGCTCGAACTCGATGTTCGAATGCTTAAGGTTTATACCTTGAATGCGCAAGCTCTACGTTTGAATGCCCAACCACTGTGTACTGGACGCTCAAAGCCTGTACTTTGAATGCTCGGATTCTGCCGTCCGAATGCTCGAGCTCTACGCTCTGAATGCTCAAGTCCGGAACTTGAAAGAAGCTTTATGCTTAAATCAAATACACACGCACGGGCCCGTGCACATAAGCATCAATTGCATCACCATTGTTATCATCGAGTCTGCATCATCATATATCTAACCACTATCATCATATACACACTCTGCATCTCTCTCTTATTCATGGAACAGGTCAATCTTGCAAATCAACCGGCTCTACGCCTCGGTTTTATTGATCGGCCCGGCGCCTCGATCCCTTGGCTCCAAGCCAAAACTTATGATGAGAAAGCTCCGTGCACAGACCATCAGAATGCAACCGGTTCTACACTTCGGTTCAAATCAAAACAAGCTCCAACCCCTTTGGCTCTACGCCAAAACTTATGATGAGAAAGCTCCGTGCACAGACCATCAAAATACAGCCAGTTCCGCGCTTCGGTTCAAAACACGTCAAGCTCTAAGCTCCGACACCTTAGGCGCGGCTCTCATCCTGATCAATACCAGCTCCGCGCTTCGGTCCCATCAAGCTCTAAGCTCACCTCAGGCCTTCGCCTCACAACTGCAGCAGGCTCCACACCTTAATCTAGTCACCTCAGGCTCTCGCCTTATGATCAACACCAGCTCCGCGCTTCGGTCCTATCAATCACCTCAGGCCTTCGCCTCAAGACTGCAATAGGCTCCACGCCTCGATTCCATCACTCTCCAGGCTCTCGCCTCATGACTACAACCGGCTCCGTGCCTCGGTTTCCTCATCACCAAAGCTCCGTGCTCCAGTTACTGGCCCTGCGCCCCTCACATCTCAAAAACAAACCGGCATCCAACTCATCCCAGCAGATGGTTTGGATTCTACCCCATTACATCAATTCCTTCCAGCTCATTCGCAAGGATAGGCTACTCTACCGAGCTCCTTTCAGTCAAAGTAAGGATGATCAAGAAAAGCAAACGCACCTGCAGTGTACTGATCTACCCCAAAATACTAAGGAAGCTCTCCGCAAAAACTCCCCAGGTAGCCCCGCGCTCCTTCAACTACTCTTCGCCAAAACCCTGGCTCAGTCTAGGTACGTCGCACTACGGCTTTTTAAGCACTAAGGTACGTCTTCTGTCTCTAACCCTCCAAACTTTTTACTTTTCTTTATTGCCTGAACTACGATTGGTCTGAATTTCCCTTGTGGAATACGTAGGCAGCCTCCGGGCCCGACCATAACAAAACATTTTTTTCCTGAACTACGATTGGTCTGAATTTCCCTTGTGGAATACGTAGGCAGCCTCCGGGCCCGACCATAACAAAACATTTTTTTGCCCGAACTACGATTGGTCTGAATTTCCCTTGTGGAATACGTAGGCAGCCTCCCGGCCCGACCATAACAAAACCTTTTTCGAAAACCCCTTGGAATAGTGGTTGGACCAAATTGAGTTGCTTTTTACAGCTTTGACTCTTACTCAAACATGTCTCGCGATCCGTCTGAGTTCAGTCAAAGAGGGGCATCTGTAGACACCCCAATTTGGCCTAACGATTATTTCAAGTCCCGCCTTGGGACAATCCCGATGATGAAACGGATACAGTGATTGCTGATTGCTTCCTTGAGAACCTTAGGACTTTCGGTAAGAACTTTGAGCCACTTAGAGGACCCCATCCAGAGCCATATAGCCTTTGACAGAAAATACAGAAGCCTAGGAGAATCCATCTGTCGGCCGTAACATCGATCTCACGGCCTTAACATCATTTCCTCACCCGAGCAACCTGTTGCTAGAAAATCTCCCTGAGAGATCAATCCCTCGGCCATAAGATCGATTCCTCGGCCGCAACATCTTTTCCTCGGCCGCCAGATCGTCAAATCCATTCCTCAGCCGTAAGATCGATTCCTCGGCCGCCAGATCCATTCCTCGGCCGCCAGATCGTCCTTTTTCCAGATTCTGGAACGTTCTGTCAAACGTTTGATCCGTTCACCAAACCCTAGCAGCCAAATCCCGATGCGTTCGGGCTACGCCAGAGGATTGCCATGAAGAGTTAGAATCACTCTCTAACTCCATTTTTAATCGTGCATTGTGATTGGTTGGAGTGAGTCATCCAGTGCCTATATAAAGGAACCTTTGGGTTCCGAAATAAACATTCAATTCCTCCATCTCATACCTCCAAGCTCTGCAGAAATCATCTCACATACTCCCTCTATAGAAGCCCTAACCTTCCGAAGGCAGCCGCATCCCGAACGATCAAACCCCGAAGTACAAACCCTAACCCTAGGGTTTTTGACAAGTAAATCAGTCAATCACACCCAATCCGAAGCAATCAAGCAACTGAGGGATCAAGGTGGTGAGGCCCAGGGGCCTATGGTTTGATCTCTTTTACGTTTTTATGCATTAATCATAGTGTTTTGATTATCTGTTAAATATCTGTTCTGGGGTGAGGAAGAACATCGGTTGGGGGATCAATCCTTCGGCCGATATATCAATCCAGTGGGATCCCTCGGCCGTGAAATCCATTCACCGGCCGAGAGATCGATTTTCCTGGGACAGCCTGTCTGTTTTGTTTATTTCTGATGCATGCTTTCAATTACAGTCCTGGCTCACCTTATTCACTGTTAAAGGCTTAATTAAACAGACTATGTGTTAGAGTTGAATAAAGCATGTACATGTCTTATGTTGAATAACTATGGGCCAGTCACACGACTGGGCAGAGAGGGGTGCCTAACACCTTCCCCTTACTGTACTTTTGGCTCCCGTACCCAGAATCTCTATCTATTTTTCTAGTTTTAATAAACTAGGTGGCGACTCTGTTTTGATGATAACCACTATCGTGTGGCGATGTTCCTAGCCATGGGAATGTCCATGATTTTGGTTTATGAAGCAAGCAACCAATCGAGCAATCCATGATCAATCTGTATGGCGATGCCCCGTTTGGGAGGTGTCTACACAGCCCCAGTTGACTTGGTGGCATGGGACTTGGTTCTCTTCGGTACCGGGGGAGCATCCTCGGTCGAGTGAGTGGAAGGGGAAGGCCGCTTTTGTGCCTGAGGCGCGGGGCCGCTGCTCTTACTCGGAACCGAGCCCGAAGCCCCGGGAGCACCATCCTTCTTCTGTTCGGCCAGCTGTTTCATCTGGTCGTCAAGCCTCTTTTGTAGCACGGCCTTCATTCCTCGGGGAGGCATTGTTTCGTCTCCGGAAAAGATCTCGGTAATTGGCACGCGTACTGTCCCTCGGAGCGGTTTCTCTTTGCTCGGAAGGAGCTCCTTGGGAAGCTTGACTGTCTTCTCTTTGGTTTCTTTATCCGCCGCTTTCCCTCGGATCCTTCTGCCGTACGTGGGATCGTACTCAAGGATGGTGGGCGCGTCTCTTTCGGAGCTTGGGATCGTTAGCAACGCCGAGGCTAGACCGCAACCTCTGGCTACCCTGAGGAGATCCTTGTTGATCTTGCCTGTATCTGCCGAAGACAAACAGACGGAGAAAAATTAGACGTGACAGATTCATGTTTAAAGCGAAGTAAAAAAAAAAAAAAAAAAAAAAAAAACTGGTAGAAAACCGAGCGTGAAGCATGTGAAGGATAGAGCAAGATGCTTACAAGGATCTCCCCTATGAGTTGCAACCTCGAATTGCCCATATTCTTCGAGCGGGTATTGGAAGTTGCCTCGGACCTCTACATAATCCGAGGCCCATTTCTCCGAGTCGTACATACCCTCGGGGATGATCTTATCCATGTTCCTCCGGGAGCACAAGTAATACCGAGAGCGTCTGACGTTCCTCGACACCATATAGTTCTCAAAAATATGGTAGTACTCGAGGGGGAACATTTTTACCTCGGCAAGCTTGATGATCGAATGGATTATACGATAAGAGTTTACGCTAAGTTGGCAGGGCGTGAGCTTGAAGCGATGGAGGATTTGTCTTAAAATTTTGTGCATCGGGAATCGAAGGCCGCCTTCGGTGATGGCCATCAGGGGAACAGTGACATGCTCGTCACTAAACAATATTCGGGGCCCTCTCACAGGCGTGAGCTCAACGTCGTTCGGGATGAAGTAAGCCCACCGAAAGAGTTCAATCCCCCTCTGGTCCTCGAAACAATCCCAGTAGGGGCATGGGTCTTTCCCCTTTCGTTCAGGGATCAAGTCTGGGTCCAAAGGAATGATCTTCCTCTTGGCCTTCTTCTTCGGAGCCGCCGAAGACGACTCACCAAGGATGGCTGTTTCCTCATCTGGCCGACTAGAAGAAGCAGCAGGCGTGTCTCTCTCGGATTGTTCTTCTTCGTCCTCGTCCGCTGCTTCCTCATTGTCCTCTTCTTCTGGATCTTCTCCAGCTTTATCCGAAGAATCGTCGTCGTCGTCAATCTCAACGATGTCTGGGCCCATTGACCGAAGAGGCGTCACGTTCGAGGGAAAGTCGATCCCCTCGATTCCAGCGTACGGCGATCCGGACCCTACGCGATACTTCCGAGCCTCGGCCCTAATTGCTTCGGCTATTCGGGGGTCCATTTCACCGAAATCTGGTGCTTCGGAGTCCACCGAGCGATAGGACTCTCCCGAGGAAGTTGGCGATGACTCCATACCTAAAACAAGTGCATGGGATAAGACCATTAGCGAGCAGCAAGGTCATTATTCCTAAGGTGCCTAAATTCAGTGTTCTAAGTTAACCGAGCAAATAGATCGTTCCCGAACGACTACGTGTCGAATGGATACTCCGAGCACGGTTATGCTTCGGAGGATATGAGATTGTTTTTGTTCGGTATTATGTTCGGAGGATTGATAGTTATTATTCTTCGGAGTTGATTTGTGTTCGGAAGAACACTAGTTGAAGATGTTCATGGGCTCGGAAGAACACATGAACGCATTCAACCTGTTCTACAGCACACAGAAACGGAAACGGACAGAACGGAAAGAAAAATCCACTTTTCAGGTCGAAACACGCATGAAAATGACTGAAAATGCAGAGAGGCATTAAGAAAAGCGAAACATACCAGAATATCGAAGGAAATCTGTGATTTGTTGTGGTGATCTTCAGATTTCTTGCGATGTTGAGGCGAAAACCGTCTTCGAGCAGTTGAGGCGTCTGATGGAAGGAGAGAAAAAATGATTTTTCTCTCTCCTTCCACCCCTTTTATACCAAGGGGAAAATTCGAAACGGCGCAGGGTCCCCAGCCGTTGGATTGAAGCGGGAGATTGATGCTCCGCGCGATGACAGACACGTGGAGGGCGTAGTACAGCGCCGTTTCATTACCCAGTGAGCTGATGACACGTGTAACATTTGAAATCGGCGGTTACAGGGGCATTAAATGCGGGTTTATGTAGACACCTCCCAAACGGGGCATCTCCATACAGATTGATCACGTTTGTGTTTGCTCGATTGGTTGCTCACTTCATAAACCAAAATCATGGACATTCCCATGGCTAGGAACATCGCCACATGATAACGGTTATCATCAAATAGAGTCGCCACCCAGTTTATTAAAACTGGGAAAATAGATAGAGATTCTGGATTCGGGAGCCAAAAGTACAGTAAGGGGAAGGTGTTAGGCACCCCTCTCTGCCCAGTCGTGAGACTGGCCCATAATCGTTCAACATAAGACGTGTAGATGCTCTGTCTAATTCTAACACATAGTCTGTTTAATTATTCCTTTAAACAGTAAGCAAAGTGAGCCAGTGCGATAATTGAAGCATGCATCGGAAAGCAGAGAAACAAACAAAATGTCCCAGGGAGATAGATCTTGCGGCCGGTGAATAGATGTCACGGCCGAGAGATCCTCCTGGTTTGATGTACCGGCCGAGGGATCGAAGCCCCGGTCGGTGTTCTTCCTCACACCAGACAGAAAGATTAATAGTTAATCAAAATGCTACGATTAGCGAGAAGAAACAGTAAATAAGACGAACCAGAGGCCGTTGGGCCTCACCACCTTGATCCCTCAGTTGCTTGATTGCTTTGGATTGGGTGTGATTGATTGATTGCTTGATCGAGAACCCTAGAGCTAGGGTTTGAACTTCGGGGTTTGATCGCCGGATTGACGGCTGCCTTCTGAAGGTTAGGGCTTTTGAAGTATGGGATTGAGGGAGTATTTGTGCAGAGCTTCGAGGTTTGATTGAGTGTGTGGGTATCTCAATTTCTGTGTTTATTTCGGAACCCAAAGGCTCCTTTATATAGGCATAGGGATGACTCACTCCGGCCAATCAAATCACGGGATGGCAATTGCAATTGCAATGCATCTCAAACTCTACGTCGTGATCTCCGAACGTAGCCCGAACGCATCGGGAAGGTAGTGTAGTTGGATCAAACCAAACGTCTGACAGAACGTTCCAGAGTCTGGAAAAAGGTCGATCTGGCGGCCGAGCAATGGATGTCGCGGCCGTGGAATGGATGTCTCGGCCGAAGGATAGATCTTGCGGCCGAGAGATTGATCTCTCAGGGAGATTTTGCTGGCAACAGGTTGCTCGGGCGAGGGTTTGATGTTATGGCCGTTAGATCGATATTACGGCCGTCAGATGGATTCTCCTAGGCTTCTGTATTTCTGTCTGAAAGGCTGTATGGCTTTGAATTGGGTCCTCTAAGTGGTCAAAGTTCTCACCGAAAGTCCTAAGGTCCTCAAAGAAGCAATCATCAATCATTGTATCCGTTTCATCATCGGGATTGTCCCAAGGTGGGACTTGAAATAATCGTTAGGCCAAATTGGGGTGTCTACAGATGCCCCTCTTTGACTGAACTCAGACGGATCGCGAGACATGTTTGAGTAAGAGTCAAAGCTGTAAAAAAGCAACTCAATTTGGTCCAACCACTATTCCAAGGGTTTTTCGAAAAAGGTTTTGTTATGGTCGGGCCGGGAGGCTGCCTACGTATTCCACGAGGGAAATTCAGACCAATCGTAGTTCGGGCAATAAAAGTTTGGAGGGTTAGAGACAGAAGACGTACCTTAGGGCTTAAAAAGCCGTAGTGTGACGTACCTAGACTGAGCCAGGGTTTTGGCGGAAGATAGTTGAAGGAGCGCGGGGCTGCCCGGGGAGTTTTTGCGGAGAGCTTCCTTAGTATTTTGGGGTAGATCAGTACACTGCAGGTGCGTTTGCTTTTCTTGATCATCCTTACTTTGATTGGGAGGAGCTCGGTAGAGTAGCCTATCCTTGCGAATGAGCTGGAAGGAATTGATGTAGTTGGGGTGGAATCCAAATCATCTACTGGGGATGAGTTGGACACCGGTTTGCTTTTGAGATATAGGGGAGGCGCAGGGCCAGTAGCTGTAGCACGGAGCTTTGGTGATGAGGGAACCGAGGCACGGAGCCGGTTGTAGTCATGAGGCGAGAGCCTGGAGAGTGATGGAACCGAGGCGTGGAGCCTGTTGCGATTTGATAAAACCGAAGCACGGAGCTGGTGTTGATCATAAGGCGAGAGCCTGGGGTGATTGATAGGACCGAAGCGCGGAGCTGGTGTTGATCATAAGGCGAGAGCCTGAGGTGACTAGATTTGAGGCATGGAGCCTGCTGTGGTTTATGAGGCGAAGGCCTGAGGTGAGCTTAGAGCTTGATGTGATATGAACCGAAGCGCGGAGCTGGTATAAGGCAAGAGCCCGAGGTGATTTGAGGCGTGGAGCCTGCTGTGGTTATGAGATGAAGGCCTGCAGTGAGCTTAGAGCTTGAGGGGACCGAAGCGCGGAGCTGGTATTGGTCAGGATGAGAGCCTGTGGTGTCAGAGCTTTGAGCTTGACGTGATGAACCGAAGCACGGAGCTGGTATAAGGCAAGAGCCTGAGGTGAAGGAACTGAGGCGTGGAGCCTGAGGTGAATAGATTGAGGCGTGGAGCCTGCTGCAGTCTTGAGGCGAGGGCCTGAGTTGTCGGAGCTTAGAGCTTGACGTGATTTGAACCGAAGCGTAGAGCTGGTTGCATTCTGATGGTCTGCGCACGGAGCTTTTCCATCATAAGTGTTGGCGTAGAGCCAAAAGATCGAGGCGTTGGGCCGATCAATAAAACCGAGGCATAGTGCCGGTTGATTGCAGGGTTGACCTGTTTCATGAGAGATATGCAGAGTGTATATGTGTGATGATGGTTGTTAGATATGAACAGATATGATGATGCAGACTCGATGTGAAAATGTTGATGCAAATGTGCACGGGCCCGTGCGTGTGTGTTTGTTTTAAGCTTAGAGCTTCTATCAAGTTCCGGACTTGAGCATTCAGAGCGTAGAGCTCGAGCATTCGGACGGCAGAATCCGAGCATTCAAAGTACAGGCTTTGAGCGTCCAGTACACAGTGGTTGGGCATCCAAGCGTAGAGCTTGAGCATTCAAAAATGTTAGATTTTTGAGCATTCAGGTGTAGAGCCTGAGAATAGATGTCTTGATTGCTGGGACGGCTTAGAGCCTGTTGCTTGTTTATGGCTTCGAGCCAGTTGAGATAAAGGGGCTTGGAGCTGCTGAGTTGTGATAACAGGCGTAGAGCCTTTTGATAGCGGGCTTGGAGCCGCTGAGATTGCTTGTTTACGGCTTTGAGCCAGCTGAGATAAAGGGGCTTGGAGCCGCTGAGTTGGGTGATTATAGGCATAGAGCCTGTTGTCGTGATAGCGAGTATAGAGCTGCTGAGATAAGGGCTTGGAGCCACTGAGATGATGAACACAGGCTTCGAGCCTGTTAAGAACTTGATTGTGTACGGCTTCGAGCCAGTTTTTGAGACAATGGGCTTAGAGCCGCTGGATTGGTTGTTATGGCTTTGAGCCAGTTGAGATAGCAGGCTTGGAGCCGCTGAGATGGTAGACATAGGCTTTGAGCCTGTGGAGGTAATGGGCTTCGAGCCGCTGAGTTGATAAAATGGCGGGCGTAGAGCCGCTGAGTTGTGTTAGAGATGATGGGCACGGGACCGCTGTATGAGCTTGATGATAGTATGGCTGCTGGGAATGGCAAGCGTGGAGCTGCTGATAGTGATTGGGCCTAGAGCCGCCAGGTGAGTGAATACAGACGTAGAGCCTGTTGAAGTAATGGGCGCAGAGCCGCTGAGATAGTTGTTATGGCTTCGAGCCACTGAGTGGGTGTATATAGAGTTGCTGAGGAGGTTGATACGGGCACAGAGCCTGCCAATAATGGACTTGGAGCCGTTGAAGTTTTGAACTCAAGGCTGCCGAGTGTCTTGTTTTGCTGGCCAGCAGTTTGTGGAGAGAGATTTTCGATGCCTGGGCATGCCCCCAAGGCTGGTTTGGATTATATTGCATTGGCTTGGGGATGCCCCCAAGGCTACTTTGATTGGTTCTGTTGGTCGCGGACCCAGAATTCATGATGGCTCGGATTGGTATACTGAGCATGATCTGATGTTGCTGAGGAAACTTGATAAAGGGGCCAGGAGATCGATCCCTCGGCCGAAGAATTGATGTCTCGGCCGAGAATTTGATGTCTCGGCCGTGAGAACGCCAGAAGTCAGGAAATCGATTTAAGTTTAGTTAAATCGATCTCACGGGTCATATTATCTTTTCCCATTCCTCATTCTCTTCTACCGCCGATCTCTCCTCTCTCTCCTTGTCGGTCGCCGCCATCCCCCACCTTACCGCCGTCGTTTTTCCTTCGTCCTCGCAGTTTCGGTCATCACTTCCCTTGGCTGCTATGGCCTCATCTCCGCCTCCTCCTCCACCATCAGATGTTCCCGCCGTGTCTAGAGACACGGGCAAGGCTCCGGCCGTCGAGGCCGAGATTCTTGGCGGGGTTTCAAGTTCACGCGTCTTGCGTTCGAGTCGGCGCGGGGCCACTGCTGGGGGGAGTTCCTCACAACCCATTCCTCCCGGGGTTGAACCCGAGGTTTCCACTGATGTGGGTGGTGATATTCTTCCACCTTTTGACATTGCCACTTACGCTCCACAGGTTCATTTGGTCGGGCGTGGTGGTTCTTTGCGATACCGTCCTCCCCTCAGTGACATCCCACTTGAGGTCTTGCACAGGGAGCTGGAGCAGCATTTCGGCCTTACTAACAGGAAGGTAGAACTTTATCCTGTCAAACGATTTTGTATGTGAGACTTCGCAGAGTGATAATTTGATATTTTGATAAGGAATTTGAATTTTTAGAAGTTGCCCCCTGTGTAGGCGATATCTTATGTGTCTGATTCCTTCTTTGTATTTTGTCAGGCAAACGAGAGGCTGCGCGTGTGGGGAAGCTGCCCCCAGGTGTTTGAGTGGTACGAGAGGCTCCCTCAGGAAGCTAAGGATGCGGTGGCTTTGGCTGGCTTTGAGCCCTTGATACTTGGTTTCCATCTTCCGAAGGCGGAGTTGGGATTGACCACATCCTTGGTTGAGCGGTGGTGGGATACCACCAACACTTTCCACCTTCCGGAGGCTGGGGAGATGACGATCACTCCGGGTGACTTTGCTTTGCTTACCGGCCTGAGAGTAGGCGGCGATCCTCTTCCAATTGACCCGCGGATCCATGAGCGGAAGGGTGCCCTTGGATATCTTTTGGGGAAGATTCCCATTGTGTCAGAGAGTGGCCATATCACATATACCTGGCTTCGGGACGAGTTTGATCAAGTTGATATCCTGACGGAGATTCCCCTTCCTCAGCTGGTACGAGCTTTCTTGCTTTATCTCCTTGGGCAAACTTTGTTTTGCAACAAGGAGAATTCGGTACATGTCCAGTTTTTGGCTGCTTTGGTGCATTTAGAGACCATAGCAGAGTTTGATTGGGGGACTCCTGCCCTAGCCACGTTGTACGGGCACCTCAGTGCTTGTTCCCGGGGAGTTAGTTTGTCGCTCGGCGGACATCATTGCATTCTTGAGGTATGCCTTTTGATTTCTGCATTATTCTCTTGTTGTTTCCATCATTTGTTATTCATACTCTTCGTCTTTGCTTGTAGCTCTGGGCTTTTGAGCACTTGTTGCAGTTTCCTCCCCCGACTAGGCACAGAGAGCCTAGGTTCGTTCCGCGGGCAGCCCGTTGGTTGAAGGGAGTTCGGAAGTCACGGTCGCCTGCCATGGACTTGCTGGCTTGGAGACGAGTTTTGGATCGTTTGACGGTGGATCAGGTATGACATCTTCCTTATCCTCTGATTTCTGTGCATTTTCCTCGTTCTGTCATTTTGATGCTATTTCCCTTATTATAGGTGCGTTTTGACCCATGGGGCGTGCTACTTGATGAGGCTCCTTTGGAGTTGACCTCAGCTCGGGCGTTAGACAGCCAGCATTTCCTTCTGGAGGGGCCATTTTCGAGAGCCTGGTATCTTGGAGAGAGGGTAGCGAGCCAGTACTTTCCACGTTCCGAGGCGTTACAGCTTGTTCCTCTCCCTCCCCCAGTTGGCATGAGATCGACCCATCTTTTGACCGGGGATAGCTTGCTACTCGCTCTTGAGAGACAGCCAGCTCTGAGTTTTCTCGTAGTAGGAGACTACTCAGCCTTTCGTTTGGCCTCCTTGACCCTTCCTACCACCACTGCTGCTGCTGTTCCTCCTGTTTGGCCACGGGCCCCCAGTTTCATTTCTTTCCACAATGCAGGTGGGGAAGAGGAGCGTTTGCCACTGACACCGTGTACTACGCAGTTCTACATGCTTCCTGCCGGGGTCCAGCAGGTAATATTTGTAGATTCTACTTTGGTTTCCTTCAGCATTCCTTGCTTATATGTAATTGCTTCCTCCGCAGGTGCCCGCTGGAGTGTTTCAGGAGTGGTTGCGTGCTTTCCAGAGCGCAGAGGCTTTAGCTCGGCGGCAGCGCAGTCGAATAGCTGCGGTATGCATCCTTTGATCTTTTCCTTTTACATCCCATATTCCATGTGAAACTGAATGCCTATATCCTGTGTTTCTGCAGCTTGAAGCGGAGCGAGTACCGACAGTGTCGGTCACCCAGAGTGTTGGAGTTAGCGAGGGTGGGAGTACTGAAGCTGGTGATGGAGGTGCCGCGACTGGCGAGGGACAGAGGATCAGTGTCCCAGTTCCTGAGCGCTTTCGCCCTGCGCCCAAGAGGGGTCGTGGGCAGTAGCTAGCCTTTCCTCTTTTGTACCTGTTGTTAGTTCTAAAAACAGATAATTTGACATTTGTATTTCTGTTTGTATTTGAAGCATCCTCAGCATGTATGCAACATATATTTTTTTTTCAAAGTTTTGTGAATGCCTGGATTTAAACTTGGGCTGAGGAATGGATCACTGGGCCGAGGGTTCCATTCTTCGGCCGCTACTTCCATTTCCTAAAGAAGTTAGGTTTTTGTTATTTAGCCAAACGGTATTTTTCCCTTCTTACACTTGCATTTGATCCAAGCTTTCTTATTTGCTTTCGTTATTCCTGCAATCTCTTTGCCATGTTTTATTAGAATGCTTAGTCCCTTATGTCGACGACTTCTGAGTCAGAGAGGACAAACGATGATTCTTGTATACCTTTGTTTTTGCCAATTCCCTGGAAAATGACTAACTCATCTTTTGTGAGCTCAATACGCAGGGTTAGCTATGCCTATCATTGAGTACAAACCCTTTTGGTATCATCTTTCTTCTCTCCAAATATTTGGGTCGCATCCCGACGCGAGATTGCCTACGTATCCCAGCCAGGGAATCAGGCCTTTTACGTAGTTCCAAGATTACCACCTTTGGGGGTTGGGTTTTCACTCTTAATTTTCCTTTCTCTCATGCTCTAGATTTTGCCTAGGTTACCTGATAGAGGTTAAGTCCCTAGCGAGCTTTCCTTCAAATGCCTTAACTTTTGCCTAGGCTGCGTTTTTCGCTTTTTCTTTGTCCTAGCAGGCTTTGATCTTACTTTTGCTTGGGTGTATATTTTACCCAACGAGCGTTTTTCTCTCAAGAGGTGTTTGGAGAGGCATTTGATGGACATGTTTTTATGAATCTCCTGTTGTGTTTGTACTTTCACAATGGGCAAGCTAACCCTAAGTGTTCTCACGGAGATAGCGTCCTTTTCTTGAGTTTTGATAAAAAGTCTAGTTCTAAGTAACCAGGTTTCGTCCCCTCTTTTCCTTTTGGTCGGTAACATAAAGAATTAGATTCTTGAAATCCTTTTATCTTTGGTAGAGAGATTGTAGTGTATAACAATCACATTTTAGAGATGGAATCATTTGTTAAGCATAGAAGTGATAAAATGGGGATTTATTCAATCATAGATAATGCCCAAACAGGGGCCCAAAACATGTCCTAACTTGTCTTTAGGAAATGAAAGCAATGTTTTGTTATGCGATTTACTGCGATGTTTCAGGAGTGGTTCCTTTTTCCTTTGCAGTTTTATACTCTTCTTCACCCTCTTTGCCAAACAGAATCTTTAGGTCAAATTCAGCTAGCACTTCAATCCAGTCTTCAGGAGTAGAGGATGAATTAGTTGGCTCTTCTTCCAAATCACTGTCAGTCCATTCCTGATCAAAGAAGATTTGCATTCCAGGGTACTGTTGCTTGGTAACTTCGTCTTCCCATGTCTCTGCGAAGCCGCAGAATGGAAAGTCTTCTCCTTCCCTCACAAACCAGCCATTAAGCGTTTTTGGGATCACGAGTTTCTCTTCTTTGACCCTGCTTCCTCTTGCTTTAGCCTTTTCCACGTTTTTCTTCCTTTTTACCTCGGCTTCTGTCGGGGTGTAGCCAAGACCAAAGGCGTATTGATTATGTGGAGGATCAATCATTTGCGAGATGCCTTATGATCTTTTGCCTAAACCCAAACCAGGGAGGTATTTTTGCTTCTTCATCATCCATATGGCGGGGGCACTTACATAGAAGTTTCGCTCAGCCATTAAGGCTTGCACAGCAGTGGCTTCCTCAAGACTGAATCCAGTAAGGAAGGTTTCCTCAGTTTCTACCTCTTGGACAGGCGTATCAGAATGAGCCCGGATTGATGAATCCCCCAGAATGGTTATAACCCTTCCATCTACCGCGAATTTGACTTTCTGATGCAAAGTGGAAGGTACTGCCCCAGCGTTATGTAGCCAAGGCCTTCCTAATAAAAGATTGAAGGTGGCTGGTATATCCATCACATGGAACTCCACATCCCTTTTGATCTTCTCCACTTCTACTGGCAGTGTGACACACCCAACCACTCTTCTCTTTGAATTGTCATATCCCCTTACTCCTTGGCTTGAAGGGCGTACGTCGGTGGCGTTTACCCCTAGCTTGTCGAGGGTTCTTTGAGGACATACGTTTAAAGCAGACCCATTATCTACCAAGACCAACGGGATCCATTTGGTGAGACATTTAAGTGAAATGTAGAGAGGTTTGTTGTGTGCAGGCCCTTCAGGGGGTAGATCCTTGTCAGTGAAAGCTATCGTTGGTTTTGGAGTTTTTGACGCCATTATGAAACCCACGAGTTCTTCGGGGGTGATGTCGATGGGAACTTTGGCTTTCCCCAAGGTTTTGAAGAAGGAGTTGCGATGTTCGTAGGAGGACATAAGCAATCCCCAAATAGAGATATCAGCTTGGATTTTCTTTAGTTGTCTTAGCACTCTGTCTTCCTCAGGTTCGGTCCTTTGGCTTTCTTCTCCTTCTTCTTCTTCCACTACTCGTGTTGAGGTTGAACTTTCTCCACTCAGTTTAGGAGGTTTATACACCCTTCCGCTTCGGGTGAGGTGACCCACTTCTTCTTCTTGGGTACCCCAAGGGTCAGCAGGCTCAATTCTTCCAACTTTTGGCAGGGCTTGACGCATGTCTAACCACCAATCCCCATCATCAATGACATAGATGTGGGGTTCTCCTTCTGTTGTAAAGCATTCCTCGCTCTTGGAGAGGATTAGGGATGGTTTAGCTCGGGTATTTGGAATGATGTGTAGGGCAGGATTGTATGTGGAGCTATTGGATAGGTTTATGAGATTGATATTTTGAGGCGGTGGTTCGCTGTTGTGAGCGGGAAGTGGATTGGTTTGTACATTAGGCTTAGGAGGTTTTATGGCTTGGCTATCAATGAGATCCTGGATGTCATGACGAAGACGCATGCAGCGGTCTGTCTCATGTCCAGGGTGTTGATGGTAAGCACATTGCTTATTGGCATTATAGCTTGGGCCGTAAGGTGGCTGAGGAGATGGATTATTCAAGAGCCTGAGATGCCCTTGACGGCTTAGGATGGCTAAGGCTTGGGACGGAGTCATATAGAGTGGGCTGAAATTACGGCGAGGGCGATTCGTGTTTCTAGATGAGCTAGTTTGAAAAGGGTCTTGTGGCAAGACTGAGTCAAGGATGTTGACGGAGGCAGTAGCTGCACAGTTTGGAAAGGTTTTTCTGGGTGGAGGGTTTTCTTCTTTTCCAATGAGGCCCAACTTGATCCCATCCTCGATTTGTAATCCAGTGGCGTGTAAATGTTTGAAGTCGGTGATAGCCTGAGTGTAAATGTGAGTGAGGTATTTAGGCTGTAAGTTCTTGACAACTATCCTCACTTGATCTTCCTCGGAAGGGCGGCTTTTCATCTTGGCAGCCTTCTCTCTCCATCTTGCCACAAAGGTAGCAAAGTCCTCATTGGATTCTTGCTTAGTCATCTCCAAATCTCGGGTAGTAAGTTCAATTTGGACATTGTACGCATACTGCTTGACAAAAGCGTTAGCAATTTCAGGCCAAGTTTGATAATGCACAAATTCCAAAGTGAGAAACCAATCGAGGGCGCTTTCAGTGAGAGTCCTTTGAAACAGTTGAGCAATGAGCTCGTCGGTCAAACCCATGGGCTTCAGAGTGTTGATGACATGGCGGACATGGCTGGTAGGGTTACCAGTCCCGTTGAACTTCTCGATGTTTGGCATTTTGAACCGTCCAGGCAACTGAGATTCTGGAAAGAGGCAGAGTCCCTCGAAATCTAGAATTTGGTCTCCTTGTGAGCGAGCCAAAGCGTGCTTAATCTCTTTGACCTGTTTGGTCAATTCAGGGTTTTCTATAATTTCATGAGGATTTTCTGCTTCCTCCTCGTTTTTCTTGTCTTCAACATCTCTTGCTGCTTTCTCAGCTTGTAAATAGGCAATTTGGGCTCGGAGCTCGGTGATGGTAGCATCATTATCTGCCATGTTTGGGATGTAGGTAGGGAGATTGTTTGGTGAGGCTTGGAATCTGGTAGATAATTAGTTTTGTTGAGGAGAAAACCGCGAAGTCCCTGAAACTGATTGGGACCGTTGCGGTGAGGGTGTCTCGGCAGACGAAGGCGACTGATGAGGTGACTGTAAAGACCTCTGTTTGGCGTGACTTCGGGTATTGTAAGAGTATAAAACTGGCTGAGGTTGCTTCCTTAACCTACCTATTGTGCCTGCTTGAAAAATAGAATACCTGAAAGTCAGTATTTCGGCCTGTGTAGGGTTAGGATTTGGTTTTGAAAATCCCAACCCTTCTGCACAGAAAAAGTTAATACAACAACAAATGATACAAGGTGTGAGGAAGAACTTTCGCAAGTAGAATGCAAGTAGGTTCCTAGCTTGTAGGTTCCTGTCTTAGTTTGATAAGTTCTATGGCTTTCTAAAGCATGCAAGGTTTTGGTAGTTTCAGGGTGCTCCGTTGTCAAAGGGCACCAATCCTCTCACCAGCCCATCATAGGCGGTGATTGGGTGATTCCCTTTTTGATATACCACTAGGTACGAGTGACTGTGGAGTTTGCTGGAACCCCCAACATAGCCCGTGTCATGCCGGGATATCAGGTGAACTCAACGGGTTGCCCGCTCGATGCATATGATAGATGAATTAAACAAGGCATGTATTAGTTTTATGTTGAACTTTCTGGTTATGGCTCTCAGATCCCCAGCAGAGTCGCCAAAAACTTTAGACACCTCCCAAACGGGGCATCTCCATACAGATTGATCACGTTTGTGTTTACTCGATTGGTTGCTCACTTCATAAACCAAAATCATGGACATTCCCATGGCTAGGAACATCGCCACATGATAACGGTTATCATCAAATAGAGTCGCCACCCAGTTTATTAAAACTGGGAAAATAGATAGAGATTCTGGATTCGGGAGCCAAAAGTACAGTAAGGGGAAGGTGTTAGGCACCCCTCTCTGCCCAGTCGTGAGACTGGCCCATAATCGTTCAACATAAGACGTGTAGATGCTCTGTCTAATTCTAACACATAGTCTGTTTAATTATTCCTTTAAACAGTAAGCAAAGTGAGCCAGTGCGATAATTGAAGCATGCATCGGAAAGCAGAGAAACAAACAAAATGTCCCAGGGAGATAGATCTCGCGGCCGGTGAATAGATGTCACGGCCGAGAGATCCTCCTGGTTTGATGTACCGGCCGAGGGATCGAAGCCCCGGTCGGTGTTCTTCCTCACACCAGACAGAAAGATTAATAGTTAATCAAAATGCTACGATTAGCGAGAAGAAACAGTAAATAAGACGAACCAGAGGCCGTTGGGCCTCACCACCTTGATCCCTCAGTTGCTTGATTGCTTTGGATTGGGTGTGATTGATTGATTGCTTGATCGAGAACCCTAGAGCTAGGGTTTGAACTTCGGGGTTTGATCGCCGGATTGACGGCTGCCTTCTGAAGGTTAGGGCTTTTGAAGTATGGGATTGAGGGAGTATTTGTGCAGAGCTTCGAGGTTTGATTGAGTGTGTGGGTATCTCAATTTCTGTGTTTATTTCGGAACCCAAAGGCTCCTTTATATAGGCATAGGGATGACTCACTCCGGCCAATCAAATCACGGGATGGCAATTGCAATTGCAATGCATCTCAAACTCTACGTCGTGATCTCCGAACGTAGCCCGAACGCATCGGGAAGGTAGTGTAGTTGGATCAAACCAAACGTCTGACAGAACGTTCCAGAGTCTGGAAAAAGGTCGATCTGGCGGCCGAGCAATGGATGTCGCGGCCGTGGAATGGATGTCTCGGCCGAAGGATAGATCTTGCGGCCGAGAGATTGATCTCTCAGGGAGATTTTGCTGGCAACAGGTTGCAAGGGCGAGGGTTTGATGTTATGGCCGTTAGATCGATATTACGGCCGTCAGATGGATTCTCCTAGGCTTCTGTATTTCTGTCTGAAAGGCTGTATGGCTTTGAATTGGGTCCTCTAAGTGGTCAAAGTTCTCACCGAAAGTCCTAAGGTCCTCAAAGAAGCAATCATCAATCATTGTATCCGTTTCATCATCGGGATTGTCCCAAGGTGGGACTTGAAATAATCGTTAGGCCAAATTGGGGTGTCTACAGTTTAGAGCTTGTCTGCTTCGGGTATCGCGAACGGCTAATGTTCGGCAGGCGTCTGCGTTCGGCATGGAAGGAAGCGAACGAGGCGTCTATTGCCAGGAAAGCGTTGTTCGGCCACTACTGTCAACTCCTCCTTTCCTCGGATTGTACAAAGCAGGAGTTGATGGGCTATTGTAGTGGGCCAAAATATCCGAAGGTTCAAAGGGTTCAGTGGGATAACCTTCCGGGTCCACAGTCCAGTTGTCTCAATTCGTCTGTATGAGAAAAGTCAAACGAGACATGTGACCCCAGTCTCCCACCGAGCGTTAATCGACGTCCTGACTGTTCACCGAGCGTAAGATGAACCTCCGAGCTTCGAGCAACGTTCTCGTTCGGCGAAGGAAGTATTTACTCGGATGGGTATCTCTCCCATCCGGGTTGGTAGACGCTCGACGAAGGAGTACTATGCTCGGCGATATCATACGTTCGGAGGAAGCCCTCGGCTAAGGCGGTTGTGGAACATTCTAGAAGCTTCAGCTAGCAGAAGCGAAGATAAGCACGTTCACTTCTCTGATAACCGACTGGACGTCTCTGACATTGACCCACATGGGTCTGCAGGTCTCGAAGGGCAGAATCACTTGAGTGCTTCTGACATGTGACGTCATCCGAGCGTGGCAAGCGCGCGTGCAGTACACTTCCACCTTGCTCAGCACTCCAAGTCTTGGCCTATAAACAGCAAAGTACCCCTTCTAGGGCAAGGGTCAGATATTCTCTCCCCCTAAGCTATTTTCCTACCAAACTTTTTCTTCTTCTTCCCTCCGATTCTAACTAGATCGTCGGAGCTTCTACCCGGAGGAACACCACCCTCCGGTTTGCAGGTACACGGCGTCGCCGGTCAAGATCTCCACGGTTCAAGCAACGAGAAAGGGTTCAGGAGGTTCAGGGATAAATCACGCCCCCACACTTTAATCCTTTCTTGGGTAAAAGGATACGCATCAACTCCATAATCCCGAATGAACTCAACACCATCCTCTGTCATAATCTTCCCATTCTCATCAAGGATTACAAGGTACGGCATCCGCATCATCACATCGAACCACTCATCCAAGTGATTGCGCTTGCTTGAATCAGAAAATGGGATGGCAAGCCAGGGCATCTTGGAGAAATAACCCTTAAATGCCTCTTCATCTTGATCTGCCGAGACAAACACAATCTCAAAATCGCCCTTGGTGGACAGTTCATTGTAAACCTCCACCAGATTCGCGGTGAACTGACCACACCATGACGCTGAAAAATACAACCCGACCTTTTTACCCTTCAAATTGTCAACTTTCACCTGTTACGTTCAGAATTAACATATTACTTGCGCTTGTAACAACACCAGAAAATGAACATATCACTCCCATTTAAAACATCGCCAATTTGATCATAAGTACCCTGATATACTTGTGTTAAACAATATAACTTTCTGCTGCTACATGTATATTCAACTATTTCAGATATCTCAACATGAAAAGTTACAAAGGAAAATGAAATTTCAGGCACATCAAGCATGCATGTTACACTGTCAAAGAACTACTGCACATCTAAGAAGATTTCTACACGGAATCCTTTATTTCCAACTTCGAGATCAACAAAACTCCATGCATCTCGTGTCACTAATAATTAATAATTAGGACAAGGTTTATGTACCCACACATGTCCCCGTTTGTTCATGATCTAATCAATTTGGTTAAGAACAAAAAGGAAGGAATAAGGGCAAAGTCCACTTTGACCCCCTGTGGTTATCGCCATGTGCGGATACCACTCTCATGATTCAAAACTGACTACATAACCTACCTATGATTTTGAAAATGTGCGGATAGGCCCCTTACCGTCATGTTTTTCATCCATATTAACGGACACAACATTAAAAGACTGATATACCCTCATCATGTCCCTTGATTCTTCTTCTTTTTTAAATCTAACCACACCATCCCCTATATCAAAAATTGAATCCAAACTGTTGATATTGTAAATTTTGACGAGTATTACATCTATGCCAAAATTCAAATCAATCAAAAAATGAAAAGCTTGGTCGAATTGATTTTGTTATGAAATTAAAATTTCAAATTTGAATTTACTAAAAATTAGATCACTGGGTTACTGATAGCTGATCGAGACGATTTTTTTACAGAGATACTCAATTCTTTATTTAATACATTATGAACGACTCAGATTACATTCTAGAGGCGTGTGAGATACACCTCCGTTAATATGGATGGAAAACATGACGGCAGTGGGTCTATCTGTACATTTTGAAAACCACAGGTAGGTTATGTGGTCAGTTTTGAACCATGAGGGGGGTATCCGCACATAGCGATAACCACAGGGGGTGAAAGTGGACTTTGCCCAAGTTTGTATTTCCAAATCCCAGGTACAAAAAATAAAAACTATATTTCCAAATTGTTATTTATATTCGTGTTTTGTTCATAATTCAATGCCCTATTTTTTTTTCCTGCTTGG
Source organism: Rhododendron henanense subsp. lingbaoense (assembly GCA_020567845.1). Lineage (NCBI taxonomy): Eukaryota > Viridiplantae > Streptophyta > Magnoliopsida > Ericales > Ericaceae > Rhododendron > Rhododendron henanense. The sequence continues at coordinate 43,087,390 of CM036315.1, read as the reverse complement.
GTTGCACTACTTCAATGCCTAATTATTGAGGGTTACGGAACATGATTAAACATGCTTTTGGATTTTTGAAGGCTCGTTTTTCTAACTTCTTCATAAGGGATGTTATAATATCCCTCGTGGGACGTGGCGGACTCCGCGCTCCCTTTGACTATGAAAGGAGGGATTCCCCTCTGGTGGGAGGTAAGACTTTCCAAATCCTAAACTACACTTTGATATCTTCTCTTCCCTTTTGACTGACTAGAGCGTCGGAGTGCCTACCCCGGACCACCACGCTACGGGCTTGGGCACTAACGCGGTTGCTTCGTGCGCAGGGCTTACCCACCTTGGAACAAACCCCAACAATCCAAGCTACAAGGTCCAACCGGAGAAAGCTTATCACCACAGACTCCATTAAGATAATCCCTTATGAAGAAGTTTCGTCCCCATTAGAGGGATGACAGTTTTGGTGAGAAAGAAAAGAAATGAAACGACAAGGGAAACCCATCACTTATTTGGATAGTTAAGAGTGAATAATGGAGAGAAACGGTAAGAAACTGAACTCGTTTATAAGGCTCATTCCTTTCTCACCAAAAGTCGTAAGATTTGGTGAGAAACCAACATATTTGGATATTAAAATTGTAATGCCAAAATTTTCCTTCAAAGTTAAATTAAAAATACAAATTTGAAGGTTATTTAGTATAGAATGACAAAACGGTTCCTTTTTTTTTTTTTTTTTAACGAAGTCTTATCAAATAAGATATGTGATAATGTTGATAAAATAACAAACGAAGGAACTAAACTGTTAGCACCACAATATTTGATCACTGCATGTATACTCACCTTATTCCCATTTGCCGAGATCACAAAGTCACGAGAACGGGAGGCTAAGATAAATTTCAAGGGCTGTTCCCTCTTAACTTTTTCTTCTTCCTCCTTAATTTCTTTGATCCTTTCTTGGGTAAAAGGATACGCATCAACTCCATAATCCCGAATGAACTCAACACCATCCTCTGTCATAATCTTCCTATTCTCATCAAGGATTACAAGGTACGGTTTCCGCTTCACTTTGAACCACTCATCCAAGTGATCGCGTGTGCTTGAATCAGAAAATGGGATGGCAAGCCAGGGCATCTTGGAGAAATAACCCTTAAATGCCTCTTCATCTTGATCTGCCGAGACAAACACAATCTCAAAATCGCCCTTGGTGGACAGTTCATTGTAAACCTCCACCAGATTCGGGGTGAACTGACCACACCATGATGCTGAAAAATACAACCCGACCTTTTTACCCTTCAAATTGTCAACTTTCACCTGTTACGTTCAGAATTAACATATTACTTGCGCTTGTAACAACACCAGAAAATGAACATATCACTCCCATTTAAAACATCGCCAATTTGATCATAAGTACCCTGATATACTTGTGTTAAGCAATATAACTTTCTGCTGCTACATGTATATTCAACTATTTCAGATATCTCAACATGAAAAGTTACAAAGGAAAATGAAATTTCAGGCACATCAAGCATGCATGTTACACTGTCAAAGAACTACTGCACATCTAAGAAGATTTCTACACGGAATCCTTTATTTCCAACTTCGAGATCAACAAAACTCCATGCATCTCGTGTCACTAATAATTAATAATTAGGACAAGGTTTATGTACCCACACATGTCCCCGTTTGTTCATGATCTAATCAATTTGGTTATGAACAAAAAGGAAGGAACAAGGGCAAAGTCAACTTTGACCCCCTGTGGTTATCGCCATGTGCGGATACTCCTCTCATGATTCAAAACTGACTACATAACCTACCTATGATTTTGAAAATGTGCGGATAGGCCCCTTACCGTCATGTTTTTCATCCATATTAACGGATACAACATTAAAAGACTGATATACCCTCATCATGTCCCTTGATTCTTCTTCTTTTTTAAATCTAACCACACCATCCCCTATATGAAAAATTGAATCCAAACTGTTGATATTGTAAATTTTGACGAGTATTACATCTATGCCAAAATTCAAATCAATCAAAAAATGAAAAGCTTGGTCGAATTGATTTTGTTATGAAATTAAAATTTCAAATTTGAATTTACTAAAAATTAGATCACTGGGTTACTGATAGCTGATCGAGACGATTTTTTTACAGAGATACTCAATTCTTTATTTAATACATTATGAACGACTCAGATTACATTCTAGAGGCGTGTGAGATACACCTCCGTTAATATGGATGGAAAACATGACGGCAGTGGGTCTATCTGTACATTTTGAAAACCAAAGGTAGGTTATGTGGTCAGTTTTGAACCATGAGGGGGGTATCCGCACATAGCGATAACCACAGGGGGTGAAAGTGGACTTTGCCCAAGTTTGTATTTCCAAATCCCAGGTACAAAAAATAAAAACTATATTTCCAAATTGTTATTTATATTCGTGTTTTGTTCATAATTCAATGCCCTGTTTTTTTTCCTGCTTGGGTTGCACTACTTCAATGCCTAATTATTGAGGGTTACGGAACATGATTAAACATGCTTTTGGATTTTTGAAGGCTCGTTTTTCTAACTTCTTCATAAGGGATGTTATAATATCCCTCGTGGGACGTGGCGGACTCCGCGCTCCCTTTGGCTATGAAAGGAGGGATTCCCCTCTGGTGGGAGGTAAGACTTTCCAAATCCTAAACTACACTTTGATATCTTCTCTTCCCTTTTGACTGACTAGAGCGTCGGAGTGCCTACCCCGGACCACCACGCTACGGGCTTGGGCACTAACGCGGTTGCTTCGTGCGCAGGGCTAACCCACCTTGGAACAAACCCCAACAATCCAAGCTACAAGGTCCAACCGGAGAAAACTTACCACCACAGACTCCATTAAGATAATCCCTTATGAAGAAGTTTCGTCCCCATTAGAGGGATGACAGTTTTGGTGAGAAAGAAAAGAAATGAAACGACAAGGGAAACCCATCACTTATTTGGATAGTTAAGAGTGAATAATGGAGAGAAACGGTAAGAAACTGAAATCGTTTATAAGGCTCATTCCTTTCTCACCAAAAGTCGTAAGATTTGGTGAGAAACCAACATATTTGGATATTAAAATTGTAATGCCAAAATTTTCCTTCAAAGTTAAATTAAAAATACAAATTTGAAGGTTATTTAGTATAGAATGACAAAACGGTTCCTTTCCTTTTTTTTTTTTAACGAAGTCTCCTACTCCCCTCTTAAATAAGAATCAGTTTCGCTTGGTTTTCGCTTGGCTTTTTGAACTGGGGTGTTGGTCAAGTGGTGGAATATCACAGGTGTCTTTGATTTGGGTGGGACGGTCATGCACCCATTTATCTCTCAGAGGCGTCTCATTCTCCCTTTACTCTCTCTCTCTCTTGCAATTTCACGCAGACATGGCTCCATGGCCTCTCTCTCTCTCTCTCTCTCCTGCAATCCTTGTTAACAACTCCATGGCAGCTCTTTCTCCCTCTCTCTCCTGCAATCGTTGTTAACGACTCCATGGCATCTCTCTCTAATTTTTTGAAGATCGAAAAACCAGCCTTCGTCGCCGGTCTTCTCTCGTCCATCATCCATAGCCTCTTCGTCACTGACGCCGGTCATCTACGATCCCACCGTCAAATCTTAAACCCTAGGCCATGAAACCCGACTACCGGAAATCACACAAGGTATACATATTTTCTGTGGGTGTTAATCCTTTCTGATTGTAGATCTAGGGTTTTCTTTGAATTTTGTTTCGATATTTGGATTTTGTCCTCTTTTTACAGAAATCGTGGTTCAACTCATGCTCACGGACGATCCCACCGTCAAATCTTAAACCCTAGGCCATGGATCTCGACCTACCTCCGCTAGCCTTCATAATGTCAAGTGTTCCTTACTGGATTCATCAAGTTATGGTCGATTTGAGGTTGCTAAGGCCATATTCAAGCATCGGACTATCCTCGACTACCAGAAATCGCATAAGGTATAAATATTTTCTGTGGGTGTTAATCCTTTCTGGTTGTAGATCTAGGGGTTTCTTTGATTTTGTTTTGATATATCTGATTTGCCCTCTTTGCATGTCTTTGTTAGTGCTAATTTCTCTGGGTTGGATGCATTTTTATGTGCCTCTTTAGATGAATTGAGGGATTTGTAGTTCATTTCATTCTTGGTGACCTACTGACCTATTTTATGGCCATATACGTGATATTATAAATCATATTGATTAAGTATTAAAAAATAATGTGTTGATTATTAGGTTAAAGACCAGAGACAGATGGTACCAGGATTCTTACACCAAGATCCTAATTATTTCATTCAGATGATTATATGATATGTTCGAGAAAAGTGAAAAGTGATGATTCTTGGTGTCTTGAGTTTTTTCAGGTACAACAGTACCCCCTTGAATTGTGACCTCAGATGCTATTGAACCTTTTGCCTGTGATGCTTCCAAACAGGTAGCTTATATTTCTAGAAACCGTTGGTTTTCGCAATTATGTTTCCAAGAAAATTCCCATGTTGTCACAAAGAGCTACTTGCATTAGCTTTTTTTTTTTTGCTGTCAAATGGAGAAAGATAATTGACTTATGCTGATGCTTAGACCAAAATTAGCTCATGGGGATGTGAGATTTCACCTGTCCAAGTATCTTAAACTGTGTGACATAGTATTTATTTGGTGGTAATAAACAAAATTTAACTTTTTGATTATCAATAGTCCCTGATGATACTTTCAACTCTTTTACTTTTAAAGTAATTGTTACAAACTCTCTATAGATTTGTATTTGTTTTCATATTGGCACATTCACACTTCCTCCATCAACGGTGCTATTGCGATGATTTGAATGAAAACAAATCTCGGCTCTTAAAATGCGGGCCATATTCTAATTTGCTATTCTTGATTTTTGTTTTCATGCCATAGATATTGGGCATTGACTCAACAATTTGCATATCATACCATCAACGGTTGCAACTTGAGGCCTGGTGATCTCCTTGGGACCGGGAAAATTAACATGGAATGGACAAAAACAGTTGTCTTTAGCTGGAACAACTCGATCATAAATTTTGAGTTATGTTGTAGCCATCTAGAAACCACAGGACATTGCCATAAATCTTCAGCGGTCATTTGTCTCTTCATATTCTCCTCAAGCATCTAGCATTTGATATCTCAAATAAGATATCTCGTTCTGATTTGTTTTTTCACATGGTACTTAACCATAAACAACTATTTATGGGTACTGAATCATGATCATTACTAACTCAATATGGATCCATTGTCCATTTGGGGTGGTGCTTACTACCAATTTGTAACTTCTTTGGATTCCTTTTCCAGGCCTTTTGAAAGTTATTGTGGAGAACGACATGCAGAATGGACGGAAAATCACACTTAGAGAAGCTGATGAGATGGTATGCTATTACTCTTACTCTGTCCCAAAAGATTAGAAGTGGAGATGGCAGTATATGTGCCTTTGTTTATGTTTAACGGTTCTCGTGATAGATTTTTGGTTAGGAAGATTTTCCTTTTGACCATTGATTTAATCAAGCTGCAAGTAACGGTTCTCGTGAAAGATTTTTGGTTATTAAAAAATAATGTGTTGATTATTAGGTTAAAGACCAGAGACAGATGGTACCAGGATTCTTACACCAAGATCCTAATTATTTCATTCAGATGATTATATGATATGTTTGAGAAAAATGAAAAGTGATAAAGTGATGATTCTTGGTGTCTTGAGTTTTTTCAGGTACAACAGTACCCCCTTGAATTGTGACCTCAGATGCTATCGAACCTTTTGCCTGTGATGCTTCCAAACAGGTAGCTTATATTTCTAGAAACCGTTGGTTTTCGCAATTATGTTTCCAAGAAAATTCCCATGTTGTCACCAAGAGCAACTTCAAGCATCTATGAGGGTTTTGCACGCCTTCTCCGATTTGCAATCTTGTTTACCTTGGAAGAAATAAATTCCATTTAGTTAGCAAGAGCTACTTGCATTAGCTTTTTTTTTCTTTCTGTCAAATGGAGAAAGATAATTGACTTATGCTGATGAGATGGTATGCTATTACTCTTACTCTGTCCCAAAAGATTAGAAGTGGAGATGGCAGTATATGTGCCTTTGTTTATGTTTAACGGTTCTCGTGATAGATTTTTGGTTAGGAAGATTTTCCTTTTGACCATTGATTTAATCAAGCTGCAAGTAACGGTTCTCGTGAAAGATTTTTGGTTAGGAAGATTACCCTTTTGACCATTGATTTTCCTTTTATCCAAACCATGACTTCTGCAGACAGCTAAGGATGCTTTGCTTAGGCGGAACATCGCCGTAGACCCGTTTTGTTCCCTATGTAGTCAGGATTTGAAAACTATTGACCATTTGTTTTTTAATTGTGACTTTGCAAAAACAGTGTGGAGAGCTTCTCACTTGGGTTTTGACTTTACTGTGGGGACTGCATTGGGATTTGTGGACTGGTTTGTTCAATGGCTAAAACATGTTCCTGATAAGGAATTGATCCAGGATTCGATTTTTATTATGTGGTCTATATGGCGTGCTCGGAATGATGTTTTGTTCAAATCTATCAAAGGCTGATGTGGCTAATGTGTTGCACTGTTTTTTAGGTTTAGTTAACTTGTGTAGGTCTGATCGGAGTCTCAGTGGGGGCTCTAATCATAGAGTTGCAGAGGAGATTCAAAAAGCTCAGCCTATGTGTTTTGTGTTTAATAGAGCAGGTTTGGATGTGGTGTTTGCATCAAGATGGATTGCTCAATATTTGTTCAGGGCTTGGATGATCCTGGAAGCGCCCCTTTTGTGTCCAATATGCTCTTTCTGATTTCTGTTATTTGTGTTCTTATCTTAATGTTGTAGAAGTTATTAAAGTACCAAGATTGGTGGTTTAGGCTGCTCATGACAAAAGTTCGGGCAGCTTTTTTTCAACCAAATGGTAGTTGTCATATTCTGCTGATTTATATATATGTATATGTGGTTTCTTGTTGGTCAAAAACTACGTCGATCTATAATATGAGGAACAACGAAAACCGATCTTCACAACGGGCATGATATACGTGCCTTGCACGTTGCCATGCACCTAGTTACCAAATAAGATATGTGATAATGTTGATAAAATAACAAACGAAGGAACTAAACTGTTAGCACCACAATATTTGATCACTGCATGTATACTCACCTTATTCCCATTTGCCGAGATCACAAAGTCACGAGAACGGGAGGCTAAGATAAATTTCAAGGGCTGTTCCCTCTTAACTTTTTCTTCTTCCTCCTTAATTTCTTTGATCCTTTCTTGGGTAAAAGGATACGCATCAACTCCATAATCCCGAATGAACTCAACACCATCCTCTGTCATAATCTTCCTATTCTCATCAAGGATTACAAGGTACGGTTTCCGCTTCACTTTGAACCACTCATCCAAGTGATCGCGCGTGCTTGAATCAGAAAATGGGATGGCAAGCCAGGGCATCTTGGAGAAATAACCCTTAAATGCCTCTTCATCTTGATCTGCCGAGACAAACACAATCTCAAAATCGCCCTTGGTGGACAGTTCATTGTAAACCTCCACCAGATTCGGGGTGAACTGACCACACCATGATGCTGAAAAATACAACCCGACCATTTTACCCTTCAAATTGTCAACTTTCACCTGTTACGTTCAGAATTAACATATTACTTGCGCTTGTAACAACACCAGAAAATGAACATATCACTCCCATTTAAAACATCGCCAATTTGATCATAAGTACCCTGATATACTTGTGTTAAGCAATATAACTTTCTGCTGCTACATGTATATTCAACTATTTCAGATATCTCAACATGAAAAGTTACAAAGGAAAATGAAATTTCAGGCACATCAAGCATGCATGTTACACTGTCAAAGAACTACTGCACATCTAAGAAGATTTCTACACGGAATCCTTTATTTCCAACTTCGAGATCAACAAAACTCCATGCATCTCGTGTCACTAATAATTAATAATTAGGACAAGGTATATGTACCCACACATGTCCCCGTTTGTTCATGATCTAATCAATTTGGTTAAGAACAAAAAGGAAGGAACAAGGGCAAAGTCAACTTTGACCCCCTGTGGTTATCGCTATGTGCGGATACCCCTCTCATGATTCAAAACTGACTACATAACCTACCTATGATTTTGAAAATGTGCGGATAGGCCCCTTACCGTCATGTTTTCCATCCATATTAACGGACACAACATTAAAAGACTGATATACCCTCATCATGTCCCTTGATTCTTCTTCTTTTTTAAATCTAACCACACCATCCCCTATATGAAAAATTGAATCCAAACTGTTGATATTGTAAATTTTGACGAGTATTACATCTATGCCAAAATTCAAATCAATCAAAAAATGAAAAGCTTGGTCGAATTGATTTTGTTATGAAATTAAAATTTCAAATTTGAATTTACTAAAAATTAGATCACTGGGTTACTGATACCTGATCGAGACGATTTTTTTTACAGAGATACTCAATTCTTTATTTAATACATTATGAACGACTCAGATTACATTCTAGAGGCGTGTGAGATACACCTCCGTTAATATGGATGGAAAACATGACGGCAGTGGGTCTATCTGTACATTTTGAAAACCACAGGTAGGTTATGTGGTCAGTTTTGAACCATGAGGGGGGTATCCGCACATAGCGATAACCACAGGGGGTGAAAGTGGACTTTGCCCAAGTTTGTATTTCCAAATCCCAGGTACAAAAAATAAAAACTATATTTCCAAATTGTTATTTATATTTGTGTTTTGTTCATAATTCAATGCCCTGTTTTTTTTTCCTGCTTGGGTTGCACTACTTCAATGCCTAATTATTGAGGGTTACGGAACATGATTAAACATGCTTTTGGATTTTTGAAGGCTCGTTTTTCTAACTTCTTCATAAGGGATGTTATAATATCCCTCGTGGGACGTGGCGGACCCCGCGCTCCCTTTGGCTATGAAAGGAGGGATTCCCCTCTGGTGGGAGGTAAGACTTTCCAAAACCTAAACTACACTTTGATATCTTCTCTTCCCTTTTGACTGACTAGAGCGTCGGAGTGCCTACCCCGGACCACCACGCTACGGGCTTGGGCACTAACGCGGTTGCTTCGTGCGCAGGGCTAACCCACCTTGGAACAAACCCCAACAATCCAAGCTACAAGGTCCAACCAGAAAAAGCTTACCACCACAGACTCCATTAAGATAATCCCTTATGAAGAAGTTTCGTCCCCATTAGAGGGATGACAGTTTTGGTGAGAAAGAAAAGAAATGAAACGACAAGGGAAACCCATCACTTATTTGGATAGTTAAGAGTGAATAATGGAGAGAAACGGTAAGAAACTGAACTCGTTTATAAGGCTCATTCCTTTCTCACCAAAAGATCGTAAGATTTGGTGAGAAACCAACATATTTGGATATTAAAATTGTAATGCCAAAATTTTCCTTCAAAGTTAAAATTAAAAATACAAATTTGAAGGTTATTTAGTATAGAATGACAAAACGGTTCCTTTTTTTTTTTTTTTTAACGAAGTCTTATCAAATAAGATATGTGATAATGTTGATAAAATAACAAACGAAGGAACTAAACTGTTAGCACCACAATATTTGATCACTGCATGTATACTCACCTTATTCCCATTTGCCGAGATCACAAAGTCACGAGAACGGGAGGCTAAGATAAATTTCAAGGGCTGTTCCCTCTTACTCCCTCCGTCCCTTTTTAAAAGTCCTGCTTCGTAATTTCAACTTATTAAAAAGACATCATCATTATACCTTTCACATCAAATTTTTCCTCCACTTTCCCTACTTACCCATCATCATTATACTTTTACTCACTAACTTTTCAAAATGAAATCTACTTTTAGGGACAAAATAGACAATGTACCAACTTTTACCCACTAATTTTACAAAATGAACACTTATTAAGGCCAATCCCAAAATGTATTATTAGAATCTAAAAAAGAGACGGAGGGAATAACTTTTTCTTCTTCCTCCTTAATTTCTTTGATCCTTTCTTGGGTAAAAGGATACGCATCAACTCCATCATCCCGAATGAACTCAACACCATGCTCTGTCATAATCTTCCCATTCTCATCAAGGATTACAAGGTACGGTTTCCGCTTCGCTTTGAACCACTCATCCAAGTGATCGCGCGTGCTTGAATCAGAAAATGGGATGGCAAGCCAGGGCATCTTGGAGAAATAACCCTTAAATGCCTCTTCATCTTGATCTGCCGAGACAAACACAATCTCAAAATCGCCCTTGGTGGACAGTTCATTGTAAACCTCCACCAGATTCGGGGTGAACTGACCACACCATGATGCTGAAAAATACAACCCGACCATTTTACCCTTCAAATTGTCAACTTTCACCTGTTACGTTCAGAATTAACATATTACTTGCGCTTGTAACAACACCAGAAAATGAACATATCACTCCCATTTAAAACATCGCCAATTTGATCATAAGTACCCTGATATACTTGTGTTAAGCAATATAACTTTCTGCTGCTACATGTATATTCAACTATTTCAGATATCTCAACATGAAAAGTTACAAAGGAAAATTAAATTTCAGGCACATCAAGCATGCATGTTACACTGTCAAAGAACTACTGCACATCTAAGAAGATTTCTACACGGAATCCTTTATTTCCAACTTCGAGATCAACAAAACTCCATGCATCTCGTGTCACTAATAATTAATAATTAGGACAAGGTTTATGTACCCACACATGTCCCCGTTTGTTCATGATCTAATCAATTTGGTTAAGAACAAAAAGGAAGGAACAAGGGCAAAGTCAACTTTGACCCCCTGTGGTTATCGCCATGTGCGGATACCCCTCTCATGATTCAAAACTGACTACATAACCTACCTATGATTTTGAAAATGTGCGGATAGGCCCCTTACCGTCTTGTTTTCCATCCATATTAACGGACACAACATTAAAAGACTGATATACCCTCATCATGTCCATTGATTCTTCTTCTTTTTTAAATCTAACCACACCATCCCCTATATGAAAAATTGAATCCAAACTGTTGATATTGTAAATTTTGACGAGTATTACATCTATGCCAAAATTCAAATCAATCAAAAAATGAAAAGCTTGGTCGAATTGATTTTGTTATGAAATTAAAATTTCAAATTTGAATTTACTAAAAATTAGATCACTGGGTTACTGATACCTGATCGAGACGATTTTTTTACAGTGATACTCAATTCTTTATTTAATACATTATGAACGACTCAGATTACATTCTAGAGGCGTGTGAGATACACCTCCGTTAATATGGATGGAAAACATGACGGCAGTGGGTCTATCTGTACATTTTCAAAACCACAGGTAGGTTATGTGGTCAGTTTTGAACCATTAGGGGGGTATCCGCACATAGCGATAACCACAGGGGGTGAAAGTGGACTTTGCCCAAGTTTGTATTTCCAAATCCCAGGTACAAAAAATAAAAACTATATTTCCAAATTGTTATTTATATTCGTGTTTTGTTCATAATTCAATGCCCTGTTTTTTTTTCTTGCTTTGGTTGCACTACTTCAATGCCTAATTATTGAGGGTTACGGAACATGATTAAACATGCTTTTGGATTTTTGAAGGCTCGTTTTTCTAACTTCTTCATAAGGGATGTTATAATATCCCTCGTGGGACGTGGTGGACTCCGCGCTCCCTTTGGCTATGAAAGGAGGGATTCCCCTCTGGTGGGAGGTAAGACTTTCCAAATCCTAAACTACACTTTGATATCTTCTCTTCCCTTTTGACTGACTAGAGCGTCGGAGTGCCTACCCCGGACCACCACGCTACGGGCTTGGGCACTAACGCGGTTGCTTCGTGCGCAGGGCTAACCCACCTTGGAACAAACCCCAACAATCCAAGCTACAAGGTCCAACCGGAGAAAGCTTACCACCACAGACTCCATTAAGATAATCCCTTATGAAGAAGTTTCGTCCCCATTAGAGGGATGACAGTTTTGGTGAGAAAGAAAAGAAATGAAACGACAAGGGAAACCCATCACTTATTTGGATAGTTAAGAGTGAATAATGGAGAGAAACGGTAAGAAACTGAACTCGTTTATAAGGCTCATTCCTTTCTCACCAAAAGATCGTAAGATTTGGTGAGAAACCAACATATTTGGATATTAAAATTGTAATGCCAAAATTTTCCTTCAAAGTTAAATTAAAAATACAAATTTGAAGGTTATTTAGTATAGAATGACAAAACGGTTCCTTTTCTTTTTTTTTTAACGAAGTCTTATCAAATAAGATATGTGATAATGTTGATAAAATAACAAACGAAGGAACTAAACTGTTAGCACCACAATATTTGATCACTGCATGTATACTCACCTTATTCCCATTTGCCGAGATCACAAAGTCACGAGAACGGGAGGCTAAGATAAATTTCAAGGGCTGTTCCCTCTTAACTTTTTCTTCTTCCTCCTTAATTTCTTTGATCCTTTCTTGGGTAAAAGGATACGCATCAACTCCATAATCCCGAATGAACTCAACACCATCCTCTGTCATAATCTTCCCATTCTCATCAAGGATTACAAGGTACGGTTTCCGCATCATCACATTGAACCACTCAACCAAGTGATAGCGCTTGCTTGAATCAGAAAATGGGATGGCAAGCCAGGGCATCTTGGAGAAATAACCCTTAAATTCCTCTTCATCTAGATCTGCCGAGACAAACACAATCTCAAAATCGCCCTTGGTGGACAGTTCATTGTAAACCTCCACCAGATTCGGGGTAAACTGTTCAAATAGATTAGACCATGATGCTGAAAAATACAACCCGACCTTTTTACCCTTCAAATTGTCAACTTTCACCTGTTACGTTCAGAATTAACATATTACTTGCGCTTGTAACAACACCAGAAAATGAACATATCACTCCCATTTAAAACATCGCCAATTTGATCATAAGTACCCTGATATACTTGTGTTAAGCAATATAACTTTCTGCTGCTACATGTATATTCAACTATTTCAGATATCTCAACATGAAAAGTTACAAAGGAAAATGAAATTTCAGGCACATCAAGCATGCATGTTACACTATCAAAGAACTACTGCACATCTAAGAAGATTTCTACACGGAATCCTTTATTTCCAACTTCGAGATCAACAAAACTCCATGCATCTCGTGTCACTAATAATTAATAATTAGGACAAGGTTTATGTACCACACATGTCCCCGTTTGTTCATGATCTAATCAATTTGGTTAAGAACAAAAAGGAAGGAACAAGGGCAAAGTCCACTTTGACCCCCTGTGGTTATCGCCATATGCGGATACCCCTCTCATGATTTAAAACTGACTACATAACCTACCTATGATTTTGAAAATGTGCGGATAGGCCCCTTACCGTCATGTTTTCCATCCATATTAACGGACACAACATTAAAAGACTGATATACCCTCAACATGTCCCTTGATTCTTCTTCTTTTTTAAATCTAACCACACCGTCCCCTATATCAAAAATTGAATCCAAACTGTTGATATTGTAAATTTTGACGAGTATTACATCTATGCCAAAATTCAAATAAATCAAAAAATGAAAAGCTTGGTCGAATCGATTTTGTTATGAAATTAAAATTTCAAATTTGAATTTACTAAAAATTAGATCACTGAGTTATTGATACCTGATCGAGATGATTTTTTTACAGAGATACTCTATTCTTTATTTAATACATTATGAACGACTCAGATTACATTCTAGAGGCGTGTGAGATACACCTCCGTTAATATGGATGGAAAACATGACGGCAGGGGGTCTATCTGTACATTTTCAAAACCACAGGTAGGTTATGTGGTCAGTTTTGAACCATGAGGGAGGTATCCGCACATAGCGATAACCACAGGGGGTGAAAGTGGACTTTGCCCAAGTCTGTATTTCCAAATCCCAGGTACAAAAAATAAAAACTATATTTCCAAATTGTTATTTATATTCGTGTTTTGTTCATAATTCAATGCCCTGTTTTTTTTTCCTGCTTGGGTTGCACTACTTCAATGCCTAATTATTGAGGGTTACGGAACATGATTAAACGTGCTTTTGGAGTTTTGAAGGCTCGTTTTTCTAATACTCAAAAAGGATGTTATCATATCCCTTCGTTGTACAAACAAATATAGTAATTGCTTGCCTAATTATGCACAATTATCTTCGGAGAACTTGCATTTCAACGATCCAACGATCCCTTCGTTCTGAAGGCTCGTTTTGATGAATTCAATGATCCAAATGCTTTTAATGGCAATGCTCAACAACATGTGTAGGTTGTTGTGATTTTGATAACTGTATGTTTTTTAGTTGACTACGTTTTACTAGCATTTAAGCAGAACATAAGAAGGGCAAAGTTTCAAGATTAGGAAATCTAAGATTTCATCACCTTGTACAGATCAAACAACTTATTTAATTCAGTGCTTAAAATTTAGCACATATCAAACAGCTTCTCAGCTTAAGAAGTTCAGTTCAGTTTTGAGTACTTAAATTTCAGTTTTATTAAACAGGAACCCTTCTACAACCACCGAAAAGGTGCCCGAAATGGTTACCAGTACCCAACTGATTGATCATATCGCGTCTTTTTCATGATAGAAAACATGGGAAATATCCTTGATTACACTGCAAAACTATATATACACAGCGGAAACAGAGTAATCCAATCACCTGATCGTCGTTGTTGCGAATGAGGAAATCCCTGTCCGAGCAAGAGAGAATAGACTGAAGCTCGTGTTGTTGGCTCTGCTCAGCAACACCAGCGTCTTGACCCTCCATTTTACCTTTCCTCTCTGTGTTAATTGAAACTTCCACGGGTTAAACGAAAAGGGAAGTGGGTTTTTTGGCAGTGAGGGACGGAGCCAGAAATTTTGTCACGCAGGTGCGACCGTGCATGCGAGAAAAAAATATAAATACAAATACATAATCACATAAATACGTTAAAACTCAAATTAAAGTAAATAAATAAATCAGTTTAACTAATGAGATCGATCTTGATATATGTGTCTTATTTTTCTTTATTATTCATCTTTTTTTCATTCGTCACAACTAAACGAATTCAATACATAGGCTTTCATGTTACTTGATTTTACCATTCAAAAAATAAAGAATTAGTAGAAATATAGAACAACAATTGGAGAAAGACATACCTATAAGTTAAATTTCACCAAAATTACTTAGGGTTTTCAAAATCTCTTCTCATTCGTTGCTATTTTCTCGAAATTGCCTTTGAAGTCTTAACAATTTGGGATGTTTGTGCCCGGGGGGGGGGGGGGGCATTGAGATTTTAGGTGAAAAAATAAAAGAAATAAAACTGTAAAAACACTAAACCCATCTAACGAAAGCTGAAAGTTTATTGCTTGAATATTCACAATATTAATCCTCTAGTTTTATGTTTTGTTATATTTTAGCCCTTAGCCTTTAGTAATTAATGTTGGTGTCCTCATATTTCAAATGTTACTATTATATTTTTTTCTCAAAATTCTACACAGGAACGAGCCTATATACTTTCATAGGACTATTTTTTTTTTCTTCATATAATAGTAGTATTTCTTTTTATTCTTGCAGGGGCGACCGCCCCTCTTGGCCCCTCTTTTTTTTTTTTTCATATAATAGTAGTATTTCTTTTTTCAAATAAACAATTTGCTCATGATAGTATTAGTATATAGTCTTAACTTAAATAAATAATTTGTGCTCTGCACGACTGTTCTACCAGACAAATGCAATCTATACAAAGCGTTATTTAACATTTCGAGACGTTTTCCTATTTGATCATAATAGACAACATTTAAACAGGGATACATTACCTAGAAAGTGAAGCAGAGAGGGGGATAAATTTATTAGGAGAATATTCTCTATATTGTTGAAAAAAGAAATGGTTTTTAGGCTGTAACCTTAACATAAAAATATATATAATCAAACGGCTGTAGATGTTGCTTTGTTGGTATGCCTAGACATCTAGCGTTATGTTTTATAGCACATAGATTGGGGATGATAAAGAGAAATGAGTAATCCTTTTTTGGCTTTTAGTAAATACTGTAGTAGTTGAGGAATTTTTGCTACCCTTGTGTTGTGTGATGCACCTTCTTCTTGGGAGTGATTGCCAAAGAATTAGGTAAATCCAAGTCACAATCCGTAGAAATTTTCCCTTGTGATGCACCTTCTTCTTGGGAGTGATTGCCAAAGAATTAGGTAAATCCAAGTCTCAATCCGTAGAAATTTTCCCTCTCCGTATCCTTCTCCATTCTCTAATTTTTTGGGCATTTGCTCCATTCATTTAGCATTGTAAATTGTAAATGGTCATACAAATCTAATCCCCTAGAACCCACTAGCAGACGCAAGAAGGTGCGGACGGGAGCCACGGCACCCCAACTTCAGCACAATCCCACTTCTTCTTTTTTTTAAATGTAATTTTGGGTGATAAACTAAGATTTTCGGACCCTTCAAAACCTTGATAATTTTACTTTATACCTTTCCAAATACAATTATTTTTTTTGGCCACCGCCCACCGACCTCCACACTATAAGTGGGTGTGTGCAAAAAGATTATTTTAACAGATTCTTAGATTATAGCTTCAGGTGTTTACGAAAAATTGTTTTTGTTGATTTTGAGATTCCTGCTTTTCAAAATCAGTTTGGAGTGTTAACAAAAAACTTTAGATAAAAGATTTTTGAATTCTACAGATTTTGAAAACCTAAAAAAGGAATGAAATTTTGAAAATCCAAAAGCTAGGTTTGGGTATAGCTTCTAGAGCTTTCGGATAAGATTTTAGGTTTTAAACTTTATAAAAGCTAATTTTCAACTTTTTGAAGTAAACCGTACTAGCTTTTCCTCCAACTTAATCATAGTTTCACAACAATGGTAAGCACGTTTATCTGCTTCTACTAAAGTCTAATCTTACTCTAAACTTAATCATAATTTCACAGCTATGATAAGCATATTTATCTGCTTCTACTAAAATCTAATCTAGAGTACTCTGAAGCTGGAATTTAAAATTTGTATCCATAACTATCGCAAACACGCCCAAAATCAGTTAGAATGTTTGTCAAAATTTTTATATAACTGATTTTTAGAATCTATAGATTCTGATAACCTGAAAAAGAAAATAAATTCTCAAAATTTTAAAGCTGGATTTGGATAGCTTCTGAGATTTTACAACACAAGTTCTTAGAAAATGAATAAATTCTCATAATCTCGCAACTGCAACAAACATGTTTCTCAACTTCTACTAAAATCCGGAATCTAAAATCTGCAATAGATGTTAAAGCTAAAATCTAAAATCTAGGTATGGCTGAGAACCTTGTGGTGAAAAAGGAGTCAAGTTAGATGAGATGCTCAAAGCAGAAGGAGTACCACAGACAGTGTAACTGCTTGCTGGAGATGAATCCAGCGTGTAGTAATTCATCACCATGCAATCTTGTGCATCCCAATCCGTTTTAAAAAGTAAAATACCATTAAAAAAACAAAAATATAGTACAAATAGCATTATTTTTCCAAGAACTCTTGGTTGGGCGGGTGTTTCATAGTTAAAAAGGATGTTGGGCAGCAAGCTTATATATAATTACAAAGTTTTTAAGAAAAAATTACTATAATTCTAAGAATACCACACGGCCCCGACCCTGCCCCAAATCCTGGCTAAGTAATCTGTGGGTACCTCCTTTTCTATCCAGGGCGATGAACGGGATGAACGGATTTACCTGCTTCGACCCGAATGGAGAAAATTATTTAACCAAAACGCAAAATAGGGAAATAGTTATATATAAGGTGGTATTTTGGTAATAAACATTAAATTACAAGGGTAGAAATTTAATTTTACACAAAAAATCTTAGGAGCGGTTATCGGGTTGGGATATTAACCTCCCAAATCCTACTCGACCCGGATTGAGTTCTTTTAATTTTCTGTTGAATCTAACCACGCAGTGCTGAAAAATTGGAAGGGTAATCCGCCCCGATTGGATCAGGGTCGGGTTAGAGTAGTTGCCTAGCCTGATCGTCCACAGCTTGCTGGACTCAACACCCTCTGTTTAGGTACATATAAAATAGAGAAAAAATCTCAAATGAGTAATACCTATTATGTGTGAACGTGTAATATGCATATTCAGAATTCAGAGAGTGATCAGAACACAAGATTTATGAGAATGTGTGGTAAAACCAATGCTTTTAGGAGATGTAAAGATCCACCATATCTCTTTAGTGGGTGAAAAGATAAGATTACCTGGCTTATCAAAGTCAAAGTCCATCGGCAAGTATATATCTCTTTCCAATTGATCCATGAAATCTTCATCTGTTCTAAGTTCCTCAAATGCTGGCTGAGTCATTCTGCTCCATTCCGAATCATGCCACTTTAATGAGTCCCACCATTCCTTCTCTCCTATGATCTTGCAGTATTTTGGAGATGTTTTCGCGGTATCCAAACTTTCGAGCATCGGACAATTATAAACGAAAAGATTGTCCACTTCTTCACCAAGGCAAAGAGGGCCTGATATGGTAACCAATTGAGGTAGGTCAAGGAGTGCTATCTTCCTCAATGATCGACAAAAATGACCAGACACGTTAGCATCTACTTGAGTAACTATGCTGCGAATTTTGGGGCAGTCTTCCACTATAAGCTCTTTCAACAAACCAAGGTTACCAAGCATATCTAGCGTGAAAATGGTGGTCAAATTTGGGCAAGTGTGCAATGTCAAGGAAATTAGACGTGATAGTGAACGCTGATGAATTGAGCCTTGCCAAATGCTCTCTAAGTTCTTCATGTAGTGAATACTCAAATGGCGTAGCCACTGAAGTATAGGTTGTTTGTCACCACCGGACGGACATTCACAGTCTCCATCAACTATGGTTTGAAGTTCATTACATTCCACAAGCAAGCAACAACTAAGTTCAGCCAAATTTTTATGCCCAAATTCAGACAAGACCTTGACAGTCCAATGCCGGTCTAGGAAGAGCGCAGAAGCATGCTTGAGTGCCTCAATAATACCACTTGGCATGCCTTTACCATTTATATATTTAAGGCATTTCTTAAATTTCTTCTCCCATCTATTGAATCTCTCCTCAACTGCATTTGGTAGACGATATATGATGCGCTGTGGACGACGACCAACTATGAATCTAAAACCAAATAAGTTTCGATACATGATTTGCTGCGATAATTCAACAGATGAGAGATATAAATTGAGGATCCTCAACTTGTTTGAGCTACTCAGTGCATTTAGTATTGCCTTCAATTCAGCATCCCACCATTCACTATCTGGATTTACATCATCATACTCACCATCTGGGCTCACATCAAAGCTTAGTTCTTCCAATTGAGGTAATAATGATAACACCTCTGTTGGGATTGCAATGCCTATCTGCTTTGTTTCACCATGGTAGTTTGCACGTCCACAAAGAGATATCTTGAAGCATCTCAAACTGATTAATTCACCAATTTCCCTGGGCAAATACATAATTTCAGTTCCTTCAAGATCAAAGACCTCAAGTTTCCGTAGTGCTCCAATATGGGGTGGTAGCTCATTGAGAAGTTCACAACCTCTCAAATAGAACCTCTGAAGTGAAACCAATCTGGAAATAGAAGGAGGCAAGGACTTTATGCTGGTATGGGATAAATCTAAATAGACTAGGAGAGGCATGTCTTCAAAGAACAAATGAGGTACTTCTATCAGATCACAGTTGTTTTGTAACCATAGTTTTCTGAGAGCCGGGCACTTAGGGTTCTCTGGTAGTTCAGATAATTTATTGTCGTGCAACTCAATCTCCTTGGTATAATTTCCAATAGTTGGTGTCTTAATCAATCCTAACCGCCCTAGCCTTATAGAAGGACTAGGCAGATAGGATGTAAAATACTCATTCAGCACAACTTTAGTTTCCTTCCACATAAAAACACGGGGGCCAACATTCTCTAGCAAGTAGGAATCAATAAGATCCTTCAAAATGCCTTCCCCTTCTGCTTCTGTTTCGACTAAGTAACTTGAGACCCATTCTGATACCGGTGAATCCCGTCCTTGTTTCCATCTACTTGTGCAGTACTGAATGCAGTATTTTGTCGTTAAATTCTTCTGATCCCATATGAGTTCCAACACATGTTTCATGACTAGGCTCGATCCTTCTTCCATCGCAGTCGATGATAATTTCTGGAGTGCAAGTTCCCAAACACTGACATCAGTCACATCTTTCAAGGCTCTAGCAAGAAGAATGATGGCAAGTAGGTGGGAATGGCACTCTTTTACTAACTGGATGGCCATTTGTTGGAGAGCTGAAGAAGAATCAAGTGATTGCCCCACATTCTCACAAAATAGGTCCCACGGTAGCAGATGAGAAGATATGGGGCCCTTTCCTTTGGACAGCTCTGGATTTGACTTCAGAGGCTCTAATGTTTCTTGATGAGCTCCACTCCATGACTCATCATCCGTAGACAAACTGCCTTCCTCATCAGACTCCATCACAGCTAAGCTTTAAACTGCGATTCGCATGAACATGTGAATGGAAATTGATATGATTATCATCACACTAATTGGTTGAGTAAATAAATAAAAGTACAAGTTATAATGCATTTGAGTCAACTTTGTCGTTTTCCTTGTGCAAACATTTTGAGTCTAATTTTATTCTGACTGTCAAGAAGTACTAATGCAAATGATGTTAACACTGCTATTGTGAACGATAAAGATGATCAAAAAGGTACTCGAACTAAACAAAGATTGTAAATGTCATTTGTCAAGAATATTATAAGGGAAAGGACTTTCACACTCTTTTTTTTTTATAAATGCACTCCATTTCTTATCTTTTAGTGAAAAATCACACATAAAAGTTTCACTAAAAGATTAAAACGGAGTGCATTTATCAAAAAGAGAGTGTTGTGATGCCTCTGTCCCAACCCTTGTGGGTTATGCATCTGGCTTTGCCTTGATCTTTGCTCTTGATAAAATCACTACCCTATTATAATACATCACAGCTTATATGCATCGAAACATGAAATGTTTTGGTGAGAATCCAAATAGTTCTACTAAGTTAAACCAATCGTGACCACAGACTCCATTTATATCTCACTCTCCCTTCTTATACTAATTGGAGGTTCAAACCCGGAAGATACCTACACCCATTGCACAGTAAAAATGCTCGTATCTATTTTATTAATTTCAAACTACGTGAGGGTTTGTTATATAGTTTATTAATTTAAAATTCTAGCATATGATTATCTTTCATTATTCTACCTATTTATTAGGTTTGTGCAGGTATGGCCTTTGGATTATTCTACCTATTTATTAGGTTTGAGCAGGTATGGCCTTTGGATTCTTTGCATAGCACTTATTCCATTTTATTGTTTAATAGTGCTCATTTACTGCATTTGTCCGTTGGGCCTTGAAAGTGGAGCACCCTTTGATAGGAGCGTAAATGCGCCCATTAACACCCTGTAATTTATGGTTGTTACTCCCATTTAGAGTATTACTTTGAGTTTGATGCTCGTTTTTCTCGTTTCAGGACATGCTGAGCAATTATATGAGAGAGCTAAATTAAGGAGTATAGGGATCATTATGAAATTGGCCAAGCCAAAACAGCAAAGATTTACTCGTGGGGCTCATTGGGTTACCTATTTAGGGACTTGGGTTTTGATTAAGAGTTTAATGGGTTTGTTTGATAATATTATTGATGCAATGCTCCTCTTTTAACACATCTTTTCTTTGCTAATGACTTGATCCTTTTTGGTGAAGATAATTTCAATACTTGCCATGCCATGGTTGAGGTGCTTACTAAGTTTAGTGAGATGTCAGGTCAGAGCATAAATTTTACTGTAATAAATCAAAAACGTTTGTTTCTCCTAATGTTTTGAGAAGAAGGGTTAATAGGCTGGCTTCTATTATTGGGATCCATCGTACCCTTGATTTGGGTAAATACCTTGGGATATCCCCCATTCATAGTAGATTAGTAAAAGCTCATTTTGATGATCTTGTTGAGAAGTTTCAAGGCAGACTCACTGGTTGGAGTAATCACACCCTGAATGTTGTTGGTCATGCGACTCTGATACAATCAGTCTCTTCCACTATTCCTAGCTATGGAAATTCCTGTCAGTGTGTGTGAGAAACTTGATAAGATTAATCTCAATTTTCTCTGGGGTGATATACTGATAAGAAGAAAAAGATTCATCTCATAAACTGGAATCAGGTTTGTAAGAATAAGGATATTGGAGGGGTGGGAATTAGAAAGGCTAGACACCAGAATTTGGCTTTATTGGCTAAGTTAGGGTGGAAAATCATATCTAAAGAAGATAGCTTATGGGTCTCATTCTCAGGGATAAATATCTCCATAACAATTCCTTATTTTCTTGGCCTTGCAAGAAACCTGCCTCTTTTGTGTGGAGAAGTATTACTAAAGCCAATTTTATTCTTAAGAAATGAGTTAAATGGAAAATTGGATATGGGAAGATGATTGATCTCCGGCTTGACTGGTGGTATGGGGATGGGCCTCTGATTTCTAAGTATTCTGGTAATCATGGGAATCTCAATGTGAAACTTAACAGTCTTATTGATAACAGTGCTGGATGGGATCTCTCTCCTATAGCCCAGATTGTTAATGATCAGACTTTGGCAGATATTCTTTCTGTTAATATCCCTAATGCTCATGGTTTTATTGACCATCCCACCTGGGTGGATACTCCCAATGGTACATTCTCCTCTGTTGCTGCTTTTAACATTGTTAATCCTAGGGACTCCGATTCTGCTGACTGGAAATGGATATGGAAGTTGAAAGTACCTGCTAAACTTCAATTTTTCATGTGGTTGATTTTTCATAATTCTTTACCCACCAACTCTCTAAGAGCTCATAGAAGCATGATAGCCATGAGCTTCTGCCCTCGCTGTGATGAGACCCCTGAGGATATCAACCACCTTTTTCGTGGTTGCTCTGAATCTCAGGATATTTGGTCCATATTTCGTAGTCCCCACTAGCTCAGTTCGAGGCTGAACAAGCCTATTTTGGAATGGATCAAAGTTAATTCCAAAGCTAAATATCCTTTCCATTTGGATAGGAATCAGTCTTGGAGCACAATTTTTTTGGTTACACTTTGGCAAATCTGGAAAAATCAAAATTTAAAACGTTTCCTAAACACTGTATCCACAACACCAAGACTATTCTGAAGTATGCGAAGGATATCACGATTGTTTGTCGGTCTCAACTAACCAATGGGGCCTCTTATGGGCGTTTAATATTTCGGTGTCTTCCTCCTACAGATGGTGTCAAGCTAAAGACGGATGGATGCTTCTACGAGTCCAACAACAAGACTGGGATTGGAGGAACTTTTAGAGACCACAAGGGCAGCTGGATTCTTGGGTACTATATTTGGGAAAGCTAACTGCTCTTCTAGCCTAGAGGTGGAAATCTGGGCAATCTACAGAGGCCTCTCTATCATGCTTGAGAAAGGGATGTACAATCTTAATATAGAATCTGGCTCCAGTGTTGCGATGAAACTATGTAATGAAGGTGAGGAGTTGATTGTCACTATAGATGTTCTGTTTGCAGCCGGGAAGTTCATCCTTGTTGATGCCATGGGGGTTGGCCATCTTAAAACCTAGTTATGGTTCTTGTATTTCCTCCTTCTAAGATGGTTTGTAATATGTTACTTTGTCTTATGAGTGTTTTTTGAGTTGAGAATTTTTTTTTTTCAAAAAGCAATCCAAACAAAGCATAAGTTTTTCTCTCATATTATCTTCTTTCTTTTTTTTCATATTGTGAGATTGTGTGTGTGCTCTTGCCGCCAATAAAGTGGTGAGAGAGAGAGAGAGAGAGATGCTAATGAATGATTCCATTTCAAATACCCCGGTTCACCAATGACAATTATGAAAATTGGTGTATCCGCATGAAGGTGATTCTTGGATTGCAAGACTTGTGTGAGCTTGTTAATTCAGATTCACACAACCAGAAGATGTAGCTGCTTTGACTCAAGCCCAAAATGATGTCTTGGCGGCGACGAAGAAGAAAATCAGAGAGCTCTTTCACTTATCCACCAATTCTGGATGTCGCTTTGTTGCAAAAGATTGCTGAAGCAACCACCTCTAGGGAAGCATGGGTGATCCTCCAAATTTCTCATGGTGGAGTTGAGAAGGTGAAAGAAAGTCCGCCTCCAAACTTTTAGAGGTGAATTTCAAGCTTGATTTAAAAATGAAGGAATCAGATTATTGCACAAGAGTCTTGACTATTGTGAATAATTTGCAAAGATATGGCAACAATTTGAAGGATTACCGCGAGATAGAAAAAATCCTCCGTTCCTTGGACAAAAAGTTTGACTACGTTGTTGTAGCCATTGAAGAGTTTAAAGATTTAGACACAAAGGCGTGCAGTTGACACACATGGAGTTGTTGCTAGCCCATGAAGAACGAGTCGTTGGAGCAAGTGCTACAAACAAAACTTTCTTTGGAAGGAAAAAGAAGGTAAGAGCGAAGTCAAATAGGTAGAGGTGGATGACGCAGTGGACGAGGCCTGGTAGACGAGAAAGCAATTTCAGAAATTCGTCCATGAGGTTAAAAGACATACCATCCAAGAGGGCGAAGAAGAGGAAATAATTCTAGATTTTCTGAAAGAAATTAAGTACGATAAATCCTGAGTTCAATGTTACAATTGAAATCAATATGGTCACTAATTCACCACTCTCAGCCCTTCTACCTCCGCATCACCCCTTGTGCTATCTGACCTACCTCTTTGCTATTCCAATTTCCAAGCTCGATTGGCCCAATTTTTTTTTATGATACGTTCTTAAACTTGTCGGGAATTTTTTCACAGCCCGCGAACGCTAACGGAAGCACCCCCAGGGGGCCAGAAGCACACGAAAAAGCAAATCAGAAGATCGGCACAAAACCAGGCTACTTCTACGGACTAGAGAAAAATAACTAACATTTATAGTATTTATGATGCTATATACCTGCATAACTACTGAAGACAAGCAAGCTATCAAAGCTCCCAGGTAACATTGTCATTTGCCCTCTTCCTATTTCATTTCGAAAATCCTATTTTTTTTTCTTTCCAATCTTTTCAATTTCAGAAGTCCTCGATCAAAATCCAATCTTTTACTTTGAATTCGAGTGCATTAAATGAATTTCCTCAAATGAAGTTAATATATATCTCCCAAAAAGAACTAACATTACAAAGAAGGGAATAAATTCACATTTCTGAACAAAAGAAAAATCTGTATAAACGCAGAAAAAATTACCTTTCAGAGTGTATACTACCAGCAAACACTCAGACGATTGGCAAGATGGCTCTTATTTTTTCCTTTCCTCCATTGATAATCAAGAGTTTGGAAAACAGAAACTCTGTTTGAGCTGATTATCTTGACTGAAAGAAAACCAAAATAGCAATCCTTCGGGAGAGAGATTTTGGTATTGCTCCTAGTATTATTATTTTATACGTGATGAAGTGACTTGTTCACCAGGTTAATTTGAGTAGTGAATTATGTACTCCCTCCATCCCGTGTATTGAATGGGTACAACGTTAGTTGCTTAAAAAAATTATTTAATATATTTCTTTGGTGATCTGCTGAACAAGTCACGTAAATGTGTGTTGGCCTCTCATCCCTCCAAATCCTCATTCCTAATTTCCTGTGTTTTCTAATTATTATTTCATAAATTAATAAGGTGGCACACAACTATTGGTTCTTCCATCCAAAGAAGGTGAACAACGGTTAAAATTTAGATGTAAAAAAAAATGACTAAGAACCGTTGCCACCTCCTCCACGTTCTCTTCCCACTGCCTACAATGTTAAACTCTTGAACAACACCATTACGTACTTTCCAATCAAATAAGTCGGCAAAACAAAAGAGCCTTTAAACTGATCGCGCGACCTCTCTAAATTTCCTCTTTTTTGAATTTTAATGGCATAGAGGTCAGAAGAAACACATGGATTCATGACTTGCAAATTGCAATAAGAAGACAAATAGGGGATCCAAATTTGGAGAACCACACTTTTTCACATTGGGGGAAAAAAAGTATTTTCCTTTCAAGTTTGTCTTCCTTTTTCTTTTTTTACTAGCGTCGTTCCACAACACTCAATTTTGTTGTTGTTGCGTATATTGAATGGACACAATGCTAGCGTCTCGTGCACGGAACAACAAAAATGTTGAAGCCAACTTTTGGGTTGTTCCGTGCATCGAACGGAAACGATGCTAGTTCCTATCTATGCTCCACTTCCCCCCTCTCTCTCTCTACCGATTCCAACGCTGACCATTGAATAATGTCGTCGTCGCCTCCCAATCCTTCCCTCTATTTGAGAAATTAAAGAACATATTAACTGAACACCCCGTCTGTTTCTTCAAACACAGGAAAAGGTAAATAAATTATTATGGCAAGATGTCATTTCACTCGTCACTCCTCGAATTGACGATTCGATTGTTGCTCATCCATATTCCGTTCTAAATTTCCCCTTTTTCAAGCTGAAAAGCAAATTGGGATATCCGATTTGGGGTTTGTGATGACAGTTGTGACCTGGGTTAATTTAGGTTTAAATGCAATTCATTTGGTCACCATAAATTGGTTTGTTTAATTAATTGGCTGAATCCATTGTTTTAGCCCCCTCCTTGAATAAGTTTTTCTCTTGATAAAATATCTATTTGTGAAAGGAAGAACATTAATTCTCTGTGAGGATCTTCCCTGTAATGACCGTTGAGGGTTTTCACGAGGGGGGGCCACATCATTATTTAAGAAATCCAACGGCGGGAAATAAAAAAGCTCAGCTAGGAGCTGTAAATTAACCCCGAACTGTCTCGTCTGCCAAAATTAAATCCGTACAATGACTCCCCAAACGGATTACACAGGCCCAGAAAATGATAGGTTAACTGGTTATCTCTCTCTCTCTCTCGTTTTGTTTTTTTGATTTCCAATTTGGATCCTTTAAGAAATAGGGTTTTGTTTTGCTCTGTAAAATAATCGGCTTTGAACAATTTTGAGCAATTTTTAGATAATAAAATCTGTTGGATCTTTCAGGTTTTTAATTGCATTAACATATCTCTTTCCTAGTTAGTAGGAGTATACCCAAATAAAGGCGAGCCAAGCTCCTAAGAACCCCAATGTTCATCGGCCTAATTGCTTAAAGCTGTGAATGGTGGGTGAAGTCCACAAGTCAAGCTCTGTTACGATGATTGTAAAATTTGACGGAAGTTTTAGTGGATGAAGGATTACTGGTGAATTTGTACAGAATTTGGGGTATGGAACTTACAATTTTATGAAGTTTGGAGAGGAAGAGTTTGGCGATTATGGAGGAATCTGAGAAACAGAGGAGAAGAAAGGACAAGCTATTTGCAATCACAAATTTTCTAAACGTAGCCTGTTATCATATGCACATGAATTGTTTACCACGGGTTAAACAGACTACGTTCAGAAAATTTTCTGAGCGTAGCCTGTTATCATATGCACATGAATTGTTTACCGTGGGTTAAACAAGCTACGTTCAGAAAATTTGTGGTTGCAAATAGCATGGCCCGAGAAGAAAGCTACAGTTTTTCTTCCGTTAACATTTCTTTTGGCAAACGACGCCGTTTAGTTTAAATTGTAGCTGCTGGCTGAATGTTTTTGTTCCCCACCGTTGGATTTCTTAAAAAATGATGTGGCGCCTCTTCATGAAAACCCTCACACGATCATTACAGGGAAGATCCTCACAGAGGATCCGGGCACATGCTTTGCCACTTTGTCAGTCCTTTAATCAAAAAGTTTTTGTTGTTGAAATGAACCCAACAATATTGTTAAAAGGTAGATTAATATCCATAATTGAAAAAATACGCTTAAAAGAGTAAATGTTGAGGACATAGAGTTCTACCTTGCTTGGAAGTGGAATGTATCACTTAATAACATTTGAGATCTCTACACTCATTGCCAATTGACTTTGAGATGAATACAAAGGTTCCACGGTAAATGGGTTTCAAAAGTCCTATCTCTACCTCTCTATTTTTTTGGAAAAATATCTTTTATCTGTGCATATAGTTTCTATCCGGTTACTATTAGGCAGTACTTATTTGGTTGTAAAACATCAGATCTACAACAAACACCACAAATTCTCCACAGCCCAATTTCTAATAGTAGATTTGAAGACAAAGAACGAACCATATCTGTACATAGAGCAGAGAGTAAGGGAGATTACCAAGTTAATCTCTTGCGAAGTTGAGAGAAGGTGTCGCGGTGGTAGATTGATCATCTCCCCATCTAAGCTCTGAAACTATAGATGAGAAAATAAACACAGAGAAGATATCCCAAAAAAGCTACCATAATTTCAACCAACAACTAAAATGCAAACTACTACTCCCCCCCCCCCCATGTCAGGCCCCCCGAGACACGGCCGAGGCTTTCCCTTTTTACCCCCGTGCTCTCTCTTTCTCTCTCCCAGTAGTCTCTCTCTCTTATTTGATTTTTTTTATAAAATTTTAAATGATAATAACTTTTTTTTCACGTATTTTTTTAATAAATTTTATATTTTTGAAATCTACTCAACGAAATCTATCAAACGAGCCTAATATTGATGGTGAAATAATGTAAAACGAAAAAATTATTAAAACGAGCCTATTATTAATGGAAGAGTTCCATACTTGGCGGTATTACATTAGAAGAGTTTTTTTTATCTTTCCTACGTACCATGTGAAGTTCACAGAAATGGAAAAAGAAAAGAAAAAATCGAAGGAATTTTTTTTAACTGTTATTAAATGTTTTGTGGTGCATGTTGATTGAAAAATATTTACTTAAAATTATATAATAACACAATGATACCCCTCCGTTCCTAAATAAATGTTCTGGCTCGCAAACCTATAACCTTTAAAAACATGCAATTTTTCCTTTAAAAAATTCAAACTTTTTTTTCACAATTTGAAAAAACTCAATATATCTATTGATTTGTGAGAAAAATTTGATAGCGAGTCAAATGCATGTTTTTAGAGACATAAGTTTGCGGTCTGAACATTTACTTCTAGATTAAATGCTCTATTGATCCGGAAAAAACAACAAAAAATTTGAATTGTTTTTACTTAGGATTCCAAAGGTTATTCATTCAAACTACCAACAGTAGCATTTACTCTAATAAAACAAAAGTTCCATTTATCCGTTCATATTTTCCCTTCCAACTTATATGAACAATTATAGTAACTGTTTTATGTCCAATGTTGTGCTTATACGTATTCATTTTTTTTATTATAGATATTTGAAACTAGAGATGCCATGTTAGATTGGGTGCGAAGAGTTGGTAAGGAAAATGGTTTTGCAATTGTCATAAGTAAATCTGCTAGTATAAAGGGCAACAAGATGCCGAAGTGTATTCAAATTTGTGAAAGGGGAGGATTGTATAAACCACCATCGAAAGGGCATTCAATGCAAAGGAAAACTGGAACTAAAATATGATTGTCCGTTTAAGCTACGAGGTGTATCACAACCTCCAGACGGTGTCATGTGGAGTTTGAAGGTTGTTAAAGGTTTTCATAACCATGAACCAGCTGAAAGTTTTGAGGGACATGAATACCCGTCAAGGCTGACCCCAATTCAGCAGCAATTAGTTCGTGACATGTCTAGCAGCACCGCGCCTCGAGAAATTCTTAGTATCATGAGACAACAAGACTCGTCAATTAGTACAGGAATCAGGAGTATTTACAAGAGCCCTAGAGTCAAAATTTAATTATGACCATTTAGGATAAAATGATCAGAAAACTAAAATATTTCCACTGGTTCAAACGGATTAAAATTTGGAACACTTAATTTTTCAACCTTTTTAGACGGTCTAAACTACCACAAAAATATAGTTTTTGCATTTTACATTATTTCACCATCAATATTAGGTTCGTTTGATAGGTTTCGTTGAGTACATTTCAAAAATATAAAATTTAAAGATAATACAACAAAACTTGGAGTCTATAATATGTTAATCATCTTAATTTATTATTAGGACTAGTTTTGAGGTATATCAAAGTATTAGAATTTATTTTATAGCTCTATTTTGAGTTTTTATTTTTATTTTTTTACATATATTAAAACTATATAAAATACACGTTACGGTCAATCCGGAACAATACTGAGATATACACCGGTACCGGAACATACCGTTCCAGTAGAGAAAATGGTACGCTTGCCAGTACGGAATTGATAACTTTGAGAAAAATGTAAACCCAATTTGTATATTTCCTTGTTTTACTTTTTGGGGGCTTTTATGTAATACTTTATATTTTGTGTACTTAGTATGTAATATGTGAAGTGTGTCTAGAAACTTTGAAATATCTAGTTATAAAAAGTACTCCCTTCATCCCCCATTCTTTAGTCACTTCTTGGGATTTCAACTATATAAGGGAACACGATCATTATACTTTTAAAAATTTATTTTTCTCATTTTACCCTTCAATCATTACCTTTTCTTACTTTTTTGTATTACAAATTTAAAAAAAATGGAAGGGTAAAAAAGGAAATCCATTATATATTACACATTTAGTTTTGAAGTGGGACAATTTTTTTGGGACATAAAAAGAGCTAATTGGGACCAAAAAATAGGGACGGAGGGAGTAGTAAAAAGTAAAAAAAAAAAAAAAGTGGCCATTGTTCTTACTTCTTGTTCTTAGAAGAAAAAGAAAAAAAACGTAGAAATAGAGAAGAGAAAAGTGGGTTTTGAGTGCTCAGATAAGCTTATTCACTGCTGTATTTTCTGCTCTGTTTTGTGCCAGAAAACTGCATGTTTGTAGCCAGTTAATGTGCTGAAAATCTGATCTGTTACTGCCGCGTATTTGCTCAGTTTGTGACTGTTTTTTTTTTTTTTGGGTTATATTTGTGTGTGAATTTGGGCCCCTAAGTCTCCCAACATTTCTAACCAGAACTCTCACTTATCTCCTAATATATAATAGGAAATAATTTCATAAATGAGAAGGCATAAAAACTAGTAGCTTTTTTACCAAAAGGTATTTGAGGTTGGCTGTGCTATTGTAATATCCTCTCTTGTCTGATTAGCAGAGAAAAGCCGCCCTAATCTGATTATCGTCTCCTCGAACAATTGCAGAGCGTTACACCCCTTTCTCACAGTTACCAGAGGGAAAAAATCTGTAAACCAAATCCTATAATTTAATTGAATGACGCCAAACATGGAAACAAAACCAAATCATTACGTATCGCGTTAATATTTTTGATAACATAACATGCTAATGTACAAGAAATGCGTACCTAATATATAAAATACACGATCAACCAGATTGAAGCAGTGACAAATTACGGTTTGCAAAATGATAGACCAATGGATTGGACTGCCGAATCGCCGGAGAGGAGAACCGGCGTGGAGGAGATTTTTTATTTTGAAAAATGAAGAGGAGATGCTTTCTTGGAGAGAGGGGGGAGGAGACTAATAGTAGTAATACCAAGTCAGAGCAAAACGAGATTGGTTGCAAATGTCAAAATTGGCTGGTAGGAACTCTTTGAGTAGTCACTTTCATGGTGTAGAAATTCTATTCAGACCACCCAATTTTCTTAGTACTCACACGAAATGTGGAGGAGATGCTTTCTTGGAGAGAGGGGGGAGGAGACTAATAGTAGTAATACCAAGTCAGACCAAGACGAGATTGGTTGCAAATGTCAAAATTGGCTGGTATATAGAACATTCTTATGCGGTGATAAATGAACAATCAAGTGAAATTTGCCCTAAGAAGAAGAATAACAACTCCAAGTCGCGCGGCTACAGAGAAGATCGCCAAAAACTTGTGGAATGAGGATGATCGAATAGAAAGTTTGTCAGGAATTTTCAATCTGGGCTAGCTGGGTATTTAGGGATTTAATAAGGTATGCACTCAATCTTCTCGCTCCTTCGATCGTCGATTACTATAGAAATGTTTCACCAACAATTCTATAGGGTGGAACCAAAGGTGACAATGGCAGACCTGTCGTGCTTTCGTCAGACTCCTCACGAAGTGGTGGAGTCTTACCTTTCTGTTAGTAATTTATTTTAATATACGGGTATCTGTAATCTTAACGTGGGGAGATATTTAAGTATTTAATATCATGGAGCTCGTAATATAATTAAGATAAGGACGAGAGTGCATTTATAATTCTGTAGTGGAGTGAATTATAGTGAAATAAAAAATAGAATCCTGGTGGGATTTTGGTTTCTTATTTACACTGGGAGCCCGGATTTATTACTCCTTAGGTCCCTATCGTAACCTTATATATACACGTTATGCTCTCTAGGTTAGAGAGGTTTTCTATTATTTATAAAATAAAGGCAGGTTTAGAGAGGGCAAACAGATCACGAAGGAGTCCACACTCGGTTCGTGTTCTAGACGTGCAGGGAATACGATAGAAGATCGTAAGGTGCAGTCGAGCAGTATACATGGTTTATAGCATGACGTGCTATAACAAGTTCAACCAGCTTTCATGACACGAGAGTTGTGGTAAAAATCCTAATTCTGCCTTGTAGGGTTTTGCGTTTTTTGTTGTTGTCTAATCTGTACGCGTCATTACTGGGTTCCGGGAATCGTTTCCCAACAGTGGTATCAGAGCAGACTGTAATAAAGCGTATGGATTAAACAGACCATGTTGTCCGTAGGTTATAGACGGTAGAACGTAGAACTGTGCTAACCCTTGTTTTGCAGCGTTCTTACCCAGCTATTATATATGTTCACATGATTTTTTTGTTGATTTTGTATGATTGGATCCCACAATAATTTTTTCGTGGTTATTGTTATTTATTGGGTACCACGATTATTTTTTGTGGTTGTAATAATTAACGTAGCATGTGTTTTTTATTGGGTGCCACGATTATTTTTCGTGGTTATAATAATTAACGTAGCATGTGAACTCCAATGGAGGCATAAGATCAATGTATTTATGTTTATTCGATTGTAATAGCATTCGATGGTTATTCTGAGATCAAAGATGGTAGATACATAAGATACAAGTTGTTTGGCTTGCAACAGATTTTTTCCAGATTCGTAGGGTCTGATTGCAGGGCTATTTCGACATAGTAAACATTGGAATAAGAAAATCTATTCTTCACGAAAGTTGTAGATAATTGAATTTTGAATCCAACCCAATTTGAATCACTTCAATTGGAGGTCGGATGAGGAAGATATGGCCAAAATACTGAAGGCTGTGCAGTTTACGCGGAATATATCAAATCCGATTTTTCCTGTTTAAACACGGTTGGATTTTGGTTTCCTTGATTGATTTAAAGTATCTAAGTCCTCCACACAAGTATAGCTGAAGGATTTCAAGTTTGGAAGGATTGCTTAAGGATTTCAAGTTTAGAAGGACTCCTTATTGCTTAAGGATTTCAAGTTTGGAAGGATTCCTTGTTGTTCAAGGATTGCATCTTTGACCATAATAGTTGGATTTTTTATCTTATGTTTCCTTATTATTTGTGTTTGCATATTATTTGCATATGTGATTGTTTACCATATTGGGACAACATGGTAATATTTGACTTTTGACTTAGATCACGTTTTCTGCAAACTCAAAAATTTGATAACCCTCACAAATTTTTTAAATAACTAAGTGGGAGAGGGAATTTATTTTGAATAAATCCCATGGTCTCCATTCCTAATCTGTAGATGATATAATTAATTTTGTGTGTTGGTTTCTGAACTTTCCTCCCTATCGGACAAAATTAATTGTGGCATCATCGGTACAAACTTCCTAAAGGGATAACTCTAAGATAATTGTTGTGTGGGTCACTTCTCCATCTGAGGTGGTTCATAACGGAACAATAGGTCTAAAAGCTAGGTAATGGTATACACTTAGGTATAAATAATAATATCCTCTCTATCTGAGTCACTGTTATTATTTATAGGACCGAATCAATATTGACTATTTAATTTTGCTTGGCATGGTATAGTGTTTAGATAGTAAAATTAAAAGGTTATGCCTATCTACAAGAATGATGAAGAGTAGACGACATTCCTATCGAGGCATGCTCTTCACGGTGTGTAGGGTTGCCAATGTTTTTCTTTTAACATGTGATTGAGGGAACCAATATTAAAATGAAATTCAAGTTTTTATTACCCTTCATAATTGTTGTTATGTAATTCTCAGATTCAAAAATGGGTTCATTCAATCCACTTGCAATTATTCTCAAAGCAAATAAACTTACTGGATCGAATTATATTGGCTGGAAAAGAAATTTGGATATTGTGTTAACTGCTGAAGGACACAAATTTGTGTTGTCTGAGGTGTGCCCTTCTAGACCTGATGAGAATGCCATATAACAGGAAGCAAAACTTTATAAAAATTGGTGAGTATCACCCATGTTGAAGGGACCCCGATTAGGGATTATATTCTAAAGATGATATATAGCTCTTCTTAATGAACTAGAGATCTTTGGAGCTGAAATTGATGGGGAAATCCAGATCGATTTTGTTCTTAACTCGCTGCAGTTTGAGAGTTTTAAGTAATTTCGCCTGAACTATTATATAAAAAAAATGCATTTATCTTTGGCGAAACTTCTTAAGGAACTCCAAGCAGCTGAGGGTCTTTCGGTTGTGAAGAAACCACCATCAGTGTTAGTGGCAGAGAAGGCTTCTACTTCTAAGCTGAAAGGCAAGAAGAAGCAGAACAAGTCTCAGAAAAAGGTTGTGGAGGCAGTTCATGCGGCTCAAGGTGGAGTGAAAAAGCCTGCGAGCAAGTGTTTTCACTGCAAGCAGAAAGACCACTGGAAGTAGGAATGTCCATTCTATCTCAATAAAGTGAACAATCAGGATAAATCTTTTTCACTAGTTGTTGAATCACGTTTAGTGGTGTTATCTACCAGTACCTGGTGTGTAGATACGGGAGCCACTAATCATGTTTGCAATTTGTTGTATGGGTTTCAGGAAACCAGAAGACTCAATGATGGAGAGATTTATCTACATATGGGAAATGCTACGAGAGTGGCAGCAGTTGCAGCAGGAAATGTCATTTTAAATTTGAGTAGTAATAGGAGTTTAATTTTGAGAGATTGTCTTTATATTCCTTCTATTAGAAGAAACTTGGTTCCAGCTTCTAAGTTGATCAAGAATGGATATTTGGTGTATGATCTCTACATTATTAATCCTTTATTTTCTACAGTGCAACTGCATGAAATTGAATAACACTAATAATTTGTCACGTAAGAGAAAATAGCCTTCTAAATTGAACCAAACGTATCTTTGGCACTTACGCCTTGGTCATATTAATCTGAATAAGATTTCTAGACTGGTCAGGGATGGACCTTTAGGTTCATTGGAAGTTAAGGAACTTTCGGTCTGTGAATCCTGTTTAGAAGGTAAGATGACCAAGAGACCTTTTACAGCTAAAGGATATAGGGCCAAAGAGCCGTTGGAATTGGTTCACTTTGATTTGTGTGGACCTATGAATGTCCAAGATAGAGGTGGTTTTGAGTACTTTGTCACTTTTATTGATGATTACTCAAGATATGGATACATTTATTTGATGCGCCGTAAGTCCGAATGTTTTGAGAAATTCAGGGAGTATAGGGCGGAAACGGAAAAGCGTCTGGGTGAATGTCTCAAGACACTACGATCTGATCGTGGTGGCGAATACCTCTTGGGAGAGTTTAGGGACTACTTGTCAACTGAAGGGATTACATCCTAACTATTAGCTCCAAGTATGCCACAACAAAATGGTGTAGCAGAGAGAAGGAATAGGACTCTTATGGATATAGTTAGATCAATGATGAGTTATTCAGATTTACCAATTTCGTTTTTGGGGACATGCACTAGAAATGGCAGCGTTTATTCTTAACTTTGTACCATCTAAGTTGGAATCAAGGATAGAAGTTTGCCTATTTGTGGGATCGATACCCTAGAGGAAAGAAAGGAGATCTATTTTATAGTCCTACAGATAAGAAGGTATTTGTTAACACTAATACCTGGTTTTTAGAAGAGGACTATGTAATAGACCACAAGCCCAGAAGTAAAATTGTTCTAGAGGAATTGAGAAGAAAGAGATCGGCACAAACTTCTTTACCACCAGTAGTGCAGGAGGAAACACCACAAGAGACATCTATAGAGGCACTTATTGACACACCGGTACCTCGTCGTAGTGGGAGGGTTATTGTTCCACCCAGTCGGTATATGTTGTTGGGAGAATCTTTTGAAATGATCCCTGATGCCAAACCCTGTAACTACAACAAGGCACTTCAAGATAAAGATGTGGAACTTTGGCAAAAGGCTATGAAATCAGAGATGGAGTCTATGTACTCTAATCAGGTCTGGGATCTTGTAGAACCACCCGAATGGATTAAACTCATTGGATGCAAGTGGATCTACAAGAAGAAGAGAGGGGCGGACGGGAAGGTGCATACCTTCAAAGCTAGGTTTGTTGCAAAAGGGTATACTCAGAAAGAAGGGATCGACTATGAGGAAGCTTTTTCGCCAGTAGCCATGCTTAAGTCCATCCGGATTCTCTTGTCCATTGCAGCTCATCTCGATTATCAGATTTGGTAAATGGATGTCAAGACCGCGTTCCTTAATAGAAATCTGGATGAATGTATCTATATGGTGCAACCAGATGGATTCATAGCAAAAGGTCAAGAGCATGTTGTGCAAAATTAAGAAGTCTATTTATGGGCTTAAGTAGACATCTAGATCTTGGAACATCCGTTTTGATCAAGCAATCAAGTCTTTTGGTTTTGATCAATGTCCGAATGATTCATGTGTGTATAAGAAGCGCAACGGAAAAATGGTGGTGTTTCTAGTACTATATGTCAATAATATCCTGCTCATCAGAAACGATGTGGGAGTATTGTCTTCAGTGAAAGTGTGGTTATCCGGCCAATTCAAAATGGACTTGGGAGAAGCCGGTCACATCTTTAGGATTAAGCTTATGCGAGATCGTAAGAATAGGATGTTGGGGCTTATCACAAGCTACTTATATCGATGACATTCTTGCCCGTTTTAGCATGCAGAATTCTAAGAAAGGATTCCTCCCTTTTAGACATGGAATCAACCTATCCAATGATCAGTGTCCTAAGACACATGAGGAGATGAAGACAGTTCCTCATGCCTCGGCAGTAGGAAGCCTCATGTATGCTATGCTGTGTACTAGACCTGATATTTGCTTTGCCGTTGGCATGGTTAGTAGATTTCAGTCTAATCCAAGGCAAGTGCATTAGACTGCAGTGAAATATATACTCAAGTATCTGAAAAGAACTAGAGATCATATGTT
Source organism: Rhododendron henanense subsp. lingbaoense (assembly GCA_020567845.1). Taxonomy (NCBI): domain Eukaryota; kingdom Viridiplantae; phylum Streptophyta; class Magnoliopsida; order Ericales; family Ericaceae; genus Rhododendron; species Rhododendron henanense. The sequence goes on along the minus strand of CM036315.1, from coordinate 43,050,309 downwards.
GGTTTTCCAGTCAGAGAGTCTAGTACCTTATGGGTACACAGACTCGGACTTTATGTCAGACAAGGATTCCAGAAAGTCTACCTCCGGATATGTGTTTACCTTAGGAGGTGGAGCCATAAGTTGGAGGAGTATCAAGCAATCGTGCATTGATTGATTCCACCATGGAGGCCGAGTATGTGGCAGCTTCTTAAGCAACCAAAGAGGCCGTTTGGCTTAGAAACTTCTTGATGGATCTAGAAGTGATTCCTTTAGTGCAATTAGCTATTACATCTATTGTAACAATAGTGGTGGAATTGCTAACTTTAAGGAGCCATTAACTCATAAGAAGGAAAACACGTCGAGCGTAAGTGTCACCTGATTCGAGAGATCGTTCAGCGAGGTGATGTAGCTGTGTCCAAGATCGCATCGGTAAACTTTCTAGCAGATCCTTTTACGTATAGCTTACAGGCTGAGATGCGTGGTAGCATGACTTTGAGTCTTAGTGGGAGTTTGTTAGGAGGCTATGTAAAAGTTATGGTTTTATATGGTGGATTAATATTGTTATGTATTAATCAGTTTTATCCCTTTTTTGATGAGAATCCTTTATGGGCAATGTTTGCATAATATTATTGTATGTTGTGCATGTGTGTTTTTTATTTTACAAAGTAGATGATCCAGTGTGTAGAGTTCGGCTTACACACAGAAAATTGGATCATCGGTTCTTGTGAAATATAAGATATGGTTCACAGTCTTAGATGGAACTGGACACACCATCGGTAGGACTGTAGTACAATGTTTAGTAGGTCTGTCTTGACTACAGGGAACGGTCTAGTTCTAACTCATTGTGCTAGTACACTTTGTGTGTATTGAACGGGACCGCATTGAGGTAATTGTCTTTGTACTAACTTTATAAGACAATTGGAATCTCATGGTTATTATGAATGCTTATGCTCTTAATTAATCCAAAGATAATTATTAGAGGTATATATTTAATGTTGTTGACTTTGATTCATTAAAGAGTGAGATATTTATACGGTCAATAGTCTCGGTGAGTTGGGTCGCAACATTATGTATATGACAACTATTAATCATTAATGGAATCCACATCCTGATAGGGATTGATGATACCCCTTGAGTAAACTTATAAGTTTCGAATACGTAATACCCTGCAGGTGGATTTTGTATCCGACATATCGAATAAGTTAAGCGGATAGTCTCAAGGTTAAGATGTTGATTAAGTGGGAGATTGTTAGTAATTTATTTTAATCAACGGGTATCTGTAATCCTAACATGGGGAGATATTTAAGTATTTAATATCATGAAGCTCGTAATATAATTGAGATAAGGACGGGAGTGCAATTATAATTCTGTAGTGGGGTGAATTATAATTAGTGAAATAAGAAATAGAATCCTGGTGGGATTTTGGTTTCTTATTTACACTGGGAGTCCGGACTTATTACTCCTTAGGTCCTTATCGTAGCCCTATATATACACGTTATGCTCTCTAGGTCAGAGAGGTTTTCTATTATTTATAAAATAGAGGCAGGCTTAGAGAGGACAAACAGATCACGAAAGAGTCCACACTCGATTCGTATTCTAGACATGCAGGGAATACGATAGAAGATCGTAAGGTACAGTCGAGCAGTATACATGATTTATAGCATGATGTGCTATAACAAGTTCAACCAGCGTTCGTGACGCGGGAGTTGTGGTAAAATCCTAATTCCGCCTTGTAAAGTTTTGCGTTTTTTATTGTTGTCTAATCTGTACGCGTCATTACTGGGTTCCGGGAATCGTTTCCCAACACTTTCAAGGTTTAAGAGAGAGGTATAATATACTCAAGTAGAATTGCTTGGCTAGGCGCATGCTTGTCACTTTGTCAGTTCTTTAATAAAGAAGTTTTTGTTGTAAAAATGAACCGAACAAGATTGTGAAAAGGTAGATTAATATTCATAATTGGAAAAAATACCCACAAAAGAGTAAACGGGTTTCAAAAATCCCATCTCTACCTCTCTATTTTTTAGAATATTCTTTATCTGTGGATATAGTTTATATCTGGTCAATATTAGGTAATTATTTGCTTGTAAACATCAGAACAACAAACACCACAAATTCTCAACAGCCCAATTTGTTATAGTAGCTTTGTAGACAAAGAACGAACCATAAAAGAGTACATAGAGCAAAGAGTTAGGGAGATTACCAAGTTAATCTCTCGCGAAGTTGAGAAGGTGTCGCAGGGGTAGATTTATCATCTCCCCATCTTAGCTCTGAAACTATAGATTAGCAAATAAACACAGAGAAGATAACCAAAAAAACTACCATTACAAAATAAAAGCACAATCATTTGACCGGCAGGAAAATCTATTGGAAAAGATCAAGAATTCTACCTTCTTAGCCCTTTGATCTTCCAAAGAATTCGGCCAAGCTAGGGCAAATAAATCTACTTCCTCTTCAGGCACAAGCCCCAACGCCGCACAAAATGAAATAAATTCCTGCACGCAGATGCAGGCATGTCATAAAAATTTCAAAAACTACTTGTAACACAACAAACTTGGTATGGAAACACAAATTTGAAGACAATAAAAGACTTATAAAAAATTCTTTGTCCAAATAATTTTGCAATTATGCTTAGGCTAAGAACAATTGCCTTTACCTACTGTGGACAAACTTCAACTAACAACTATAATACAAAAACTGACATAATTTCTAACATGAACTCTCGCTTGAGGTTGGCTGTGCTAATATCCTCTCTTCTCTGATAAGCAGAGAAAAGCCACCCTAGTCTGCATATTGTCTCCTCGCACAGTTGCAGAGCTTTACACCCCTTCTCACAGTTACATGCGGGAAAAAAAAATCCGTAAACCAAATATTAAAAAGTTAATTGAAGGACGCCAAACTTGGAAACAACACCAAATCATAACATATAGCCTTAATACTTTTTGATAACATATCCCGCTAATGTACAAGAAATGCGTACCTAGTATATAAAATACACGATCAACTAGACTGAAGCAGTGACCAATTACGGTTTGCAAAATGATGGACCAACGGAATGGACTGCCGAATCGCCGGAGAGGATAACCGGCGTGGAGGAGATTTTTTATTTTGAAAAATGTAGAGGAGATGCTTTCTTGGAGAGAGGGGGGAGGAGACTAATAGTAGTAATACCAAGTCAGAGCAAAACGAGATTGGTTGCAAATGTCAAAATTGGCTGGTAGGAGCTCTTTCAGTAGTCACTTTCGTGGTGTGAAAATTCTATCCAGACCACCCTATCTTCTCAGTACTCTCACGAAAATGTGGAGGAGATTCTTTCTTGGAGAGAGGGGGGAGGAGACTAATAGTAGTAATACCAAGTCAGACCAAGACGAGATTGGTTGCAAATGTCAAAATTGGCTGGTAGGAGCTCTTTCAGTAGTCACTTTCGTGGTGTGGAAATTCTATCCAGACCACCCTATCTTCTCAGTACTCTCACGAAAATGTGGAGGAGATTCTTTCTTGGAGAGAGGGGGGAGGAGACTAATAGTAGTAATACCAAGTCAGACCAAGACAAGATTGGTTGCAAATGTCAAAATTGGCTGGTAGGAGCTCTTTCAGTAGTCACTTTCGTGGTGTGGAAATTCTATCCAGACCACCCTATCTTCTCAGTACTCTCACGAAAATGTGGAGGAGATTCTTTCTTGGAGAGAGGGGGGAGGAGACTAATAGTAGTAATACCAAGTGTGGGCTTCCCGCCTGGCGTGTGCTCGAAGAGTCGCCACCCGGATTTTTGAGATGGATGATCCGAGAAACCGAGAGTTTGTTTGAGAGAAAAAGGCTTTTGATCTAACGAAAACGTTGAGATTTTGGATCCGGGAGCCACGTTACGAGCGGGGAAGGTTTTATTGAAAAAGCACCCCGCTCGCCCGGTAAAGACCGGTCTCTACTAAGCATTTTAAATGGGGGATTCAATATCATTTGAAAAACTTAACTTTGATTAAAACATGTACGGAAAAGGGACATGGGGTTTAATATAATACATTGGCGTGCTTGTGTGCACACTGTACAGTATGAAATGGATGAACAATGTACATGAATGAAACTGATCAAAAACAGGAGACCGATATTGTAAACAAAATGCCGTGCAGTGTTAATATGCCGCACGACTTAAATATTATGCCGTGCCGCATAACAATAATGCCGTGCGGTATTTACTTTCTTCAGTGGCCAAAGTAACTTTGTTTCTTTATGTGATAAAATGAACCATTAGCCATAAACAATGGTTTAGGCTCCTTAATTATAAATACCGAAAACAGTTTGTTTAATTTTTAGACCAAGACGAGATTGGTTGCAAATGTCAAAATTGGCTGGTAGGAGCTCTTTCAGTAGTCACTTTCGTGGTGTGGAAATTCTATCCAGACCACCCTATCTTCTCAGTACTCTCACGAAAATGTGGAGGAGATTCTTTCTTGGAGAGAGGGGGGACGAGACTAATAATAGTAAATGTCAAAATTGGCTGGTATTTAGAACATGCTTATGTGGTAATAAAAGAACAATCAAGTGAAATTTTCCTTAAGAAGAATAACAACTCCAAGTCGGCTACAGAGAGAGGATCGCCAAAAAACTTGTGGAATGAGGATGATCTAATAGAAACTTGTCAGGAAATTTCAATCTGAGCTTTGATAAGGTATGCACTAATCTTCTGTTCCCTCACCAATTGCTGCTTCGATCCTCGATTACTGTAATTGTTAGTAGCAGTCTACCTAGATCTTACTACTACGGCTTCTGATCTGACGCTTTAAGTTGAATAATTTGTCATATCATCTCCACCATTCCCTTTCCCCATACTTCTACTGGGTGCCTTCCGAGTCCCAACAATTTCTTTGCCGCGTGTTTTTGGTTGTTTTATCTAAATTCTTATTAGAGTTGTGTCAATTTTTCGTATCTTCTTATTTCACTCAATGCGAGGGATACGAAATGAATAAAAATATGTACCGAAGTTGAAAAAATTAATGAAAGATTATGAAAAAAGACCAATTTGGGAAAGATAGACTTTTTGGATTTTTTTCCGTCGTCTTATATGATTTTTTTTAAAAAAAATTGTGGTCTCTATATGTATACTTGTATGATTTCTCCCATCAAAACGAACGATACGTAAAAGTTATTCAAATCTAGTAAGAATCAAGAGAAAATAACAAAAAAGATTGAGCAAAAAAGTCATCAAAAAATTAGGCTGAAGGGGTTTTAAATATGAGTACAAGCCAGAGTAAAAGCTTTCATGGACTAATTTAAATTAATTTATATAACCATCAAACCTTCATTCATTCATGGCAGAGTTGTAAATTTGGAAGGCACAAAAAACCTTTTAAAAGTTGATTAAAGATTTGAATTAATCTCTCTTGGTTTGAATAAAACTTACTTTCATAAAGTTCTGAGGGTTTTCAAATTTGAGTTTAAGTGAAAAAAGAGTAATTGCTGGAGATGCTAACTTTAAGCTCTCTTTTTTTCGTTCATTTTTTGTATTTCTCCAAAACCTCAAATTTCTTCTTCTTTTCTTCTTCTTCTTATTATTATTATTGACACTTTGCCTAATGGCTATGGCCTATGAGGCGGCCTGTTCGGCAGAGGTAAATGGGAGCTGGATATGGCCATTACCTGGATGTAGAAATCTGGATCGATGCTCTTATATTCGGTGTTTGTTTCATCCCTTGGACTCATATGATCTCCTGATTTCTATGTCACCATGGAACCTTGGAGGGGGATAAATTTTGGACACCCTTTGACGTGTCCAAAACGTATCCGACTATAGATTACCAAAACACCACCCCTTTCTATCTCCCTCTTGCTGTGTACGACGCATGCAAAACTAACAAATGCGAAAAAAATTAGATTAAGGACAAAATTTAAAAAAAAAAAAAAGGGCCCAAAAGGCCAAGTGATTATTATTATTTTTTTTGGAAACTAGGCATTAGTGTGTATAATGAAATCAAAAGTATCGTAAAGATGAATAAGAAGTTCGTGGATGGAAGCATTACAGGTGCATTGCTATAAATGTTATTCTCAAAATCTGACTATAGGTACCGATATGGGGAGAACCAATACTACACACGTAGTGTGGGGCTCACTTTTGGGTCCTACACGAATAATTCGAACTATTTATTGATTATTCAAATCTAGTAAGAATTGAAAGAAGACAACAAAAAAGATTGTGCGAAAAAGTCGTCTAAAAATTAGGCCGAAGGGGTTTCAAATACATAAAGTTTGTTTACACAAACATTTCATGCACAGATTGTACACAAATTTTTTTGTGGGGCCTACTACGGATCCTACACAAACAATCCAAGCCGTTCATTAAATTTAAAACACTTTTTTAAGGCTTTTCATGAAAAATCAGCTCAACTCAATATTTATAAGTGTTCGATCCAATCATTTAACTTTTCATTATCCTGAAATCTCAATAAAAAGTTAGATGATTGTATTGAGAACTTATAGGTATCAGATTGGGCTGATTTTCCACAGCGACCCTTGAAAAAGTATTTTACATTTAATGAATGGCTTGGATCATTTGTGTGAGACACGTGGTGGACCCCACAAAAAATCTTTGCACAATTTGTGCGCTTTTGTCTGTGTGGGTAGCAGCTTTATTCAAATATGATTACAAGTCAGACCAAAAGCTTTCATGGACAAACTTAAATTTAAGCATCAAAGCTTTATTTATTTAAGGCACAGTTGTAAATTTGAAAGGCACAAAAAACCTTTTAAAGATTTGAATAAAACTTACTTTGAATAAAGTTGATTTAAGCTTTGAATATCTCTTGATTTGAGTAAAACTTACTTTCACAAGCAAGAAATGGAGTTAGTTCTGACGGGTTGTTTTTGGAAACTAGGCGTTAGTGTGTATAATGGAATCATAAGTATCGTAAGGATGATAAGAAGTTCGTAGATGGAAGCATTATAGGTGCACTAGTGCTAACCCGTGCCTACGGCACTACGCATTCCGGTTGGAAGGAGATGGCAGTTGTGTGATTTAAGTGAAAACCATGGGCACTTAATTGGGAAGTGGGAAGATCCACTACAGCCTTTGGATCAAATGAATCCAAGCCGTTCCAACAACTTGTCCCCACACCCTTCTGTTTTATAATAGAGATTAGTGCATGCCCGTGCCTGAAGGCACGACTCAAACGATTAGCACACATAAATCAATACTGGACTCAGGTGCAATATATCAACCATTGCCCAATAAATCTAACTATGTAGAAAATAATAACGTCCCAAGCATATTCATTGATATTTAACTTGAATCACCAATAAAGAACAAATAATTTTCTGATCCTTAGTGATTGTGTCCGTGCCTAAAGACACGACGCAACACGTTCTCAACAAATGAGCTCATGCCTAAAGGCATTTATTAAAAAGCATTAACCTAATGTAACGGTTTCTTGCACTATCAATAATAAAATTGCCTACTCTCAACCAAATATATTACTTAGGGAATCAAAACCATTTCGAAGCTGCTATTCAAATCACAAAGCATTCACAAAGCATTCACTAAGTCAATCAAAAGAGTTTTCAATATCACTAAAAGATTATTGCATTCAATACATAGTGGGGGCCTACCACCAAAATTCGAAGCCACCATAGTTTTTTTGCAACAGCACCATACATTTATAGGAAAGAAAGACTAGAAACAAGATCCTAAAAAATAGGGAACTAATTCTAATCCTAGTTGATTGTTTCCTAATTGATTGTTTCCGTGTATGGCCTAATTGATTGTTTCCGTGTATGGCATGATTTCAATTGATTTGATTTGCTTTCCCGTAGTATCCGCTAATATAATCAGCCTTTGGCACATGAACATTAGGGCTTGTGAAAGTAACTTATTTCACATTTTCAAATTAAAAAATAATGTAAATGAAAAATAATTTTTTAATTTTTTTTGCATCGTATAAAAGATCTTGATAAGATCTTACAAACAAGATCCATATTGCATATTTTTAGATTTCAATAAGCCCATAATTTTTTAGATTGAAATTGTCTTCTTAAAAAATAAGGACTTTTTTTGCGTTCTGAAACGGGGCCTGATTCAAAATAATGCTGAATATATGTATATATAAAGATGTTGCACTTCTCTCACAGTAATGCTGAGAAAGGAAGTATAGGTGTAAAACTATATTTTGCACTAATCACCTATAAAAATAACAACTATAGTTAAGAGAGATAGAAGGTAGTGAAACAAGCATAGGAACTAATTTAATTCTTTAGGGGTAAAATGAAAACATCATTTGCAAGGATAATTAATCATCAACATAAGTACTCTAATATATTACTAAAACTCTAAGTACGAATTGTCACTAATCGACTTCGATTATTCATTAGGTAAAACTATATTCAACACTTATTTTACATAGCGAAATATGCTTTATTCACATAGCTGTCGATGTCCATTCAAAAATATATTTTGCACACATGTTTTTTTTTATTTAGAACTTACGAGATGAACGATTCAAATCTCTCGAGACCGAAAGATTGAAGTTTGGTGGAATTAGGAGGATAAAGGAATTGAGAGCTAAGCGACACAGTGCGCGAAAGAGAGCGTGAGGGTAAAAAGTGTCTTTTCATAACATTCGAAATTACAAATATATACGACAATGAGAGGATTGAGAGTGGATCCTGCTAAAAGATTACGAAGACCCCTTTGGTTGAAGAACCGAGCTTCTAATGCCAGAATGGTGCAGTACTGAAGTTTTACCAGTGGAAAAAAAAGGCCAACGTTCAGGTGAGAGCGCCATAGGCTAGGAATTAACATCTCCAAGTCGCAGTGGCGGCTCCAGGAATTTATGACATGGTGTTCAAAATTTACCTTAACTCTATTATTAACCAATAATATATGTGCAAAATCTCATATAGTTGTATAAATAGTACGGTCAAAAAACATTACCTCTATTTAAGAAAAAAATTAACTACGAGGCGAAATGAGAACTTAAAAATATGTACTATTTTTAAAAAAAATTATTATTATTTTTAAAGTTGTTGTATTTCGTAGTAGACAGTGTTTCGAGAATGGAAGAGGTAAAATTTTACAGTTGTCCTTTCATATTTTGTACCAACGTTTAACTAACATATTAATCTATTAAAATTCATTTGAAAGAAATTGTAGCAAGTACGTTGGGGTTGACCTTCTTGAAAATTTGTTGTTCTTTAGGATGATATGATGAGATTTTCTATCGTAATCTTAAATTTGAAGGAATATTATTTAAGTTAATGGGATTTGCAATGTAATTGAATTTTTTTAAAGCTTTGTCTATAATGTTATAAGCTAACTAGACAAAAAAGAAGAAGTTATTGTCATGAATGAAAAATTAACACATTTAGATCATCAACGGTAAAGATGGAGAGAGAATGCATAGTATAATACTTACACCGATGGATTCTTCTTTTCACAATATTTTTATTATGATTATAAGCTTTCTATATTTGAAGTAACATGTTAGGTGTTCAAATATGAATTACCTGAATTGATGGGCTATAATTGGGTTGTGATTGAGTGTTCAATTAGTTTTTGGTTAGGTATTCAATTCTTTTAGGGTCGGTGTTTAAGACTTTTAGAATTGGGTGTTCATTGATATTTATGTTGGGTGTTCAAAGAAAGGGTAGCCCATAAATTTTACATATATTTTAAGCAAAAAAAAAAATTGTTCGGGTGTTCAATTGACCATGAAACCCTCCATGTGCAGCCGCCTCTGCCAAGTCGGCTACAGCATTGCAAAAAACTGCTCCAGTGAGATGAGAATCAAATAGACAAATTTCAGTCTTGGGTTTTATTCAGAGCTCTGATAAGGTATGCTCTATATATGCCTTCCTCATCTTCGATCTACCATTTCCTCTGCTTCTTTTTCTCTCATCAATCGTCGATTACTGTAATTGCTAGAAGTCTTCCGAGGTTTTAGTACGTCTTCTGATCTGATGGTTTAAGTTGAATCATTTGTAAATTGTAATTGCAAACCCACCATTTCCTCGTACTTCTCCTTGCATATTTATCGATATGTGATTGAGCTAATATTTTACGGAGCTCCATAAAAAAGTATTTTAAAATTTATGGATATTTTCTGTATTCTTGTGGAGCCCGGAGTGGGCCCCACGTAGGCGTGTAGTGGACCAAGCGGTGAATGTGCGCGGTGAATGTAGACTTAATGTTCACAAAATTAAGAGCATCTCCGGCCTTTACTCATATTTTTACTCAAATTTGAATAATTTGAGTTAAACCTTCATTTAGCATAAACCACTCTAATGGACGAAACCAAATCTAAGCTCAACCCAAGTTCTCGGTTCTGGACAAATGGTACCGGTAGGAGGGAAAAAGGGGTACCGGTAAGGCCTGGTATCGGTAGGAGGAAAAAGGCTAGGTGATAACGGTAGGAAACACAACATTTTTTGTTCTGATGAAACGCTATCGGTAGGGCCCAAAATGGGCTACCAGTAGCACTTGGGTTCACAGTGCATGATTTTCAGTTCGTTCAGGTTTCAAACAGAACAAATCATGGATGATGAAATATGAATTTGGACACCAAATCAACACATAAACATATAGAAAGAGTTAGAAATCTCTACCTCAAAGATTTTGAGCAAAACCACAAGATCCAACAAACCCTAGACTTTGAATCCAAAATCCACCAATAACAACCCACTCCAAAATTAGTCACACGATCCAAGAGTCGAGGATGCTAGAGTGTGGTGAGATATGCGTGGGCTTTCAAAGATTTGAGGTAATGAGCAAGATCCAAGTGTACGTGAGAGAGGGAGGGAGGTGTGAGCCGTGAGAGTGAAGCTTGAGAGGAGACACAGAAACGTGAGGGAGATGGAAAAAAGGGGAAAGTCAAATACTCCCTCCGTCCCAAATCTTTTGTCCCTCGTCCTAGTTTAACCGGATAAAAAACTAATCATAATTTCTAATTTGTAATATTGTTTATATGCAATATGGATTTTATTTGAGAGATCTCAATGAGCTCTTTTAAACGATATTTTCAGAATCACCTAAAAGATTATAAATTGTAATATATAATCAATTAAAAAATGGCACAGACTCCCAAAAGGACTAAAAAATTGGGACGGAGGGAGTATATTTCCCTCACTTTTTGTATATATATATACACTAAATTACACCACAAGCTCCTCAAACACAACACTCACCAATTTCCACATCTATCATGCCATTACACATTGAACCCCAAAACATTACCCGTTCCGCTAAGCCTTCTTAAAACATAAGTATTTATATATAATTTTCAAACTTAAAAAACAATGGACTTACTAAAATAATTTTTTGTGTAATATAGATCTTGTTTGATAGATCTCGATGAAAACTTTTGAACGATACAAAAAAATTGAAAAATTATTTTCATAAATACATTATTTTTAAGGAAAAAAATCGAAATGGTCCATGTAATTTAGTATTTGTGTCAACTTGGTCCTTGCAGTTTGAATTAGCTCGACTTACACTCTGTAGTTGTAACGCCCCGAATTTTGAAAACGTTAAATAAACATTTTATTAAAAACTTAATCGAGTCTGGCTCATTATTATATCATAACTCTCATAAGAGTACTTTACACAAGGGAGGGGAAACTAAGGTTCCTAACTACAGCTCCGTCTGCTCCTCCATCCTAGCCAGCTCTTCGGCTCCGAAAGCCTCCAAGGTGTGCAGCTCACCCTGTTCATCTATAAAGTCTGACACATTATACCAGCATTGCCACCAGTATAATATGTCAGAGTCACCAAAGGTAACACTAAGAGCTACTAAAGCTCAGCAGAGTAATCCCATACCTGCTAACCCATAACTTATAAACAATAGGTCATAGAAATAGTATACTAACTCATGTAAATCCGATGGCTTTCAAATAGCACATGTATATTCAACAAGGCAATTAACAATGACACATCTGCATTTCGTAACTAACGTTGGTGTTGGTATATTTGTGTTTCTCCTACGCGACTCATCGTAGACTGTGTCTCATTTTCATTTTCCAAAAAAAATCATTTTTAACACACCCAACCTCGGTTCCGCCGCTCCGGGTTCCCAAGTATCCTCACAATGGTTCCGCTGTTCCGGGTTCCCATTGGCACACAAAAATATTGAATTTGGCATTGGCTCCTCTCCGCGGATAACCAATCCACAATTCAAACCTCGGTTCCGCCGCTCTGGGTTCCTGAGTATCCCCACAATGGTTCCGCCGTTTCGGGTTCCCATTGGGTTTTCGAAAAACGTTTTTACACACTTAACCTTGGTTCCGCCGCTCCGGGTTCTCGAGTATCCTCACAATGGTTCCGCTGTTCCGGGTTCCCATTGGCACACAAAAACATTGAATTTGGCATTGGCTCCTCTCCGCGGATAACCAATCCACAATTCATATCTTGGTTCCGCTGCTCCGGGTTCCCGAGTATACCACAATGGTTCCGCCGTTCCGGGTTCCCATTGGGTTTTCAAAAATCGTTTTACACACATACACCACACAATGGGCTACCAAGTCCGGCCACATTGTGGTTTCAAAATATTTTTTCTTTTTCAAAACACACATTGTCATTAACCACACCCTAGGTGTCATGTTTCTACTTTCTCGATTTCTGTGTCTCGTTTTCATGCATAGACTCCGCGGCATGACTTTTCACGTACGTACACATAAATCATTCATTGTAATCTTGAAACTAAACTTGCAAGATCATCCAACTCTATATTACCTAGCATGCTCATATTATCCATAAGTTCACGTAATCTTACTCAAACATTTAGCACACAACTTAAAGCATAGTGTCACATGGACGGACACCTTTGGAGTGGAAGCCACTTATGCTTTATCACACATCAAGACAAGTAATCCTAACAATCATGTATACATGCTCGTAACCATCCATAAGATCAAAATACGAATACTTCCGATCAAGTTTATAATATTTCAAAAAAAAAAATCTGTTCTTTCTTCCTTTTAGGGAAGTTCAAAACAACATATGTTTTTTCAGAAAGTAAAGTCGAGTTATTCAACATGTTCATATTTCTTTTCGAGCCTTTAGTAAAATACTTTACTAGTCATCATGCATTTCAAACAATACAAGCAATATACACATTTCTATTTATACTTAGGAATAGTGGGTAGGAAAAATCTACCGTTCTTGGCAGTAGGGCGGCTACGGAAAAAGTAAGTACGTCGGCTATCGAACGGATGGCATCCTACGGTAAGCTTACGGTAGCTTCAAAAGAGAAAAGATAGAACTTTCTTTCTCTCGAAACTAGTTCTTGACTAAACTACTAAACTTTTTGGATTGAAAGGGTGGTCGAGTGGTGGTCTTGGATGAGTTTCTTGAAGAATTCAAGAAACAAGGAAGAACTTCAAGAACAAAGCAATAACAAAGACAAACACAAAAATTCTAGAGAGAGAAGTTGAAAGGTTTCAAGGTGTGAGTTGAATGGCATGAGGGGGGGGGGGGCTATTTATAGCAAAATGTTGGGCTCTCTCTCTCTACATTGGCCGACCCTCTCTCTCTTCTTCTCTCATAGATTTGCTCCATTGTGTGGTCAAATCTTGTCTTTTAGGCATGCCAAAGCCTTTCTTCACTTGTCATTTCTATTTTTTTAGGTGCAAGGCTATATATTCAAGTAGGATCTTAAGGCTTTAAGAGAATCCTAAGTGATTATAACCTAGATTGCAAGTCTTACAAGTCTAAAGATATGGATGATTAGGCTAAAAGAATAGCCTTCCATGTTTAGTCAATCCTAGGCTAGGTTTTAGGTAAAATTCTAGGATGAATAAAGGCTAGGTTGTAAGTAAATCTAGGGTGATTAAGGGCTAGATTTTATATTTAAAGTAGTCTAAAAATGGGTTGTAAAGTGATGCTAGGTTGAAAGGTGTAAGTATGGTAGCCTATTAGGATGAATTAGGCACATGCACACACACACACCACACCTGGGCTACCAGTAGCACCTGGGTTCACAGTGCATGATTTTCAGTTTGTTTAGGTTTCAAACAAAACGAATCATGGATGATGAAATACAAATTTGGGCACTAAATCAACACATAAACACGTAGAGAGAGTTAGAAATCTCTACCTCAAAGATTTTGAGCAAAACCACAAGATCCAACAAACCCTAGACTTTGAATTCAAAATCCACCAATAACAACCCACTCCAAAATTAGTCACACGATCCAAGAGTCGAGGATTCTAGAGTATGGTGAGATATGCATGGGCTTTCAAAGATTTGAGGTAATGAGCAAGATCCGAGTGTACGTGAGAGAGGGAGGGAGGTGTGAGCCGTGAGAGTGAAGCGCGAGAGGAGACACAGAAACGTGAGGGAGATGGAGAAAAGGGGAAAGTGAAATACTCCCTCCGTCCCAAATCTTTTGTCCCTCGTCCTAGCTTAACCGGATAAAAAACTAATCATAATTTCTAATTTGTAAATATGGATTTTATTTGAGAGATCTCAATGAGCTCTTTTAAACGATATTTTCAGAATCACCTAAAAGATTATAAATTGTAATATATAATCAATTGAAAAGTGGCATGGACTCCCAAAAGGACTAAAGAATTGGGACGGGGGAGTATATTTCCCTCACTTTTTGTATATATACACTAAATTACACCACAAGCCCCTCAAACACAACACTCACCAATTTCCACATCTATCATGCCATTACACTTAAACCCCAAAACATTGCCCGTTCTGCTAAGCCTTCTTAAAACATAAGTATTTATTTATAATTTTCAAACTTAAAAACAATAGACTTACTAAAATAATTTTTTGTGTAATATAGATCTTGTTTAATAGATCTCAATGAAAACTTTTGAATGATGCAAAAAAATTGAAAAATTATTTTCGTAAATACATTATTTTTAAGTTTAAAAATTGCAAATAAATACTTTTGAACGATGCAATAAATACATTATTTTTAAGTTTAAAAATTGCAAATAAATTGTAAATAAAAATTGAAAAATTATTTTCGCAAATATTTTATTTTTTAAGAAAGTTTAGCGGAACGGGCATGGGTCTTTACAAATTAGCACTCCTATGTGTAGTTGTTTGACCTAATCTTTAAATTTTTTGCACATATCCAATTGATCTTATTTTTTGTGGGCAACACAAAAAATTATTTTAAAATTAATGAACAATTCGGATTATTTGTGTGGAACTCCAAAAAATGGGCCCCACATGCCTTTGTACATTTTCGGCACCGCAATTTCTAGTACTCTAGTATTTTCTGTTATTCATCGCCTTCTTCAGAACCAACCCTGAAATCTTTGTTTGATTTGGATTTTGAGAGGTTTTTTAGGGTAATGATAGAGAGAGATCGAGAAATAAGAGTAATAATTATGTTTTTTTTATCATTCGTCAATCCTAATCTACATTATCCTAAGGGGCTTGGGGGAGGAGGGAGGGGGCTCACAGAGATCGAACCCTACCCATGTGCATAGGAGTATGCAAGGGAGGCCAATTGCACTCCACTCCACTTGTATAAGAGTAATAATTGAAGAGAATTTGTTAAAAGTCATGCACAAAGAGAGGGGTTAGTTCTAGAGACCCAAAGGCACAACCAAAAGTTAGTTATAATTCCAAAGAGATAATCTATGCTTCACATGAAAACCAAGAAATCAGAAGAAATTTCTTTCGTTGAAAAAGTCAAGAACCAAAAACACATTCACACAAACAAACACAGAAACACTCACAACGCACATGAGTCACACATACACTAGAGATGTGTAGTGTGTAGGGCCCACATGTATTGTGAGTCCTTGTGCGTAAGTTTGTATAGGCATCACCATTGCCTTCCTTTATAGACATCATCATTGTTATGGCTATTAGAGCATCTCCGGTGGAATAGGTAAAATTAGACGGCTAAATGGAAGTTTTTGTAAAAATGGGACCCACTTATGAAGTGATTAGTGGTCATTAATTTATTGAGTGGATGGTGCGCGCCTCCAATGGACTAGTTAGTTTTGTTATATAAAACCACAAAAAAAATAATAATAATCTGAGCAACGGTAAAATGGGAGATTGAAAAGGTCAACAATTATATCATTTAGTTTTAAAATGCGGCCCAAAAAAATTAGTGAGTGCATAAATAGGTGGCCAAATCTATAGAGTGAGTTATTCAGTGATAGATTAATGAGTTAACTTATCTAGTCCATTGGAGCTAGTTTTGCACACTTACTAGCTAAAATTTTAGCCATTCACACTATTGAGTGTTTTATAGGGTCCATTGGAGATTCTCTTAGCCTATTAATTGTTTTACAAGTATCCTCTCCCAATTTATATCTATTTTGGCTAAAATTTTAGCCATCACACATTCACACTTATATTATTTTTGCGCTCATTTATTGTGGATTAAAAATTGACTCGACAAGAAGAATATAAAAAGTAAAGAATTATTTTCAAAATTAAAACTTTTGAATAAAAACAAAAAAAAATCCAAAATGGACTGATTTTTGAATTATTTTTTTACTTTTTTCAAAAAAGTCTAGTTTTGAACATAATTTTTTACTTTTTACATTCTTCTAGTTGAGACAAACCAAAAATCCATAAAAAACTGCCGCAAACTAACAAATGCAAAAAAATAAAGATAAATAAAGACAAAAAATAATCTCCCCAATATTATTTAACCAAAACAGCCCTTAATTGTGCAAAATCAGAATTACTATCTCTCTCTCTCTAAGTGGGTTAAAATTAGTTACGTACTCACCTTGTACCCATTAATTTATGTGATTCCTTTTAATTTTGAGTTACCAATTACTTTACAAAAAATTAACAATCAGTGTTGGTACCCATGTATGTTTTTCCTTTTCCTGAAAATCAAGTGAGCTGAAACTTTGAGCAGGAGGGAGAGAGGAGTACTTCACAGAGATCATCTACATTCTACATACAAAGGTAATTCTTCGGTTGACCATTTCTCATATTAAAAAAGAGTATCATGTCGATATATATATATATATATATATATATACTAGTGCTAGCCCGTGCCTACGGCACTACGCATTCCGGTTGGAAGGGGATGGCAGTTGTGTAATTTAAGTGAAAACCATGGGCATTTAACCAGAAAGTGGGAGGATGCACTATAGCCTTTGGATCAAATGAATCTAAGCCGTTCCAACAACTTGTCCCCACACCCTTCTGTTTTATAATAAAGATATATATATATATATATATATATATATATATATATATTTGTTTTGATAAGCACACTTCCATTAAAAGCCCAAACAAAGATACAAACTACACAGGGGCATACGCGGCTATACACAATGGGGCTCTACAAAAAAGTCCCCAAAAGAAACAAACTAAACATTTCAAATAGGGGTGAGAAAAAATTCGTCAAACCGCTAATCCAGTCCAAACCTTTTGGTTCGGTTTGGTTTGGTTTTCTAGTAGTATGGTTTGGTCATGGTTTTAAATAATTAGAAACCGCGTTATATAATTGATTTGTGGATTCACATTCACGATTATAGTTTCAAACCGATCCGAACCGTATAATACATATATCTTAGGACATGATGTTGATACTGGCCCTTTCGCTACCTCATTCTAATTCAATAGTTTTAGCAATTACATTTGGCCTTTATTTGGTTAAACTATCTTAAGATGTTAAGTACTACTTGGTATTCTTAGTTAGTTCATTTCAGTGAATGTATCATTTTCTTAGTTTTAGACTTGAGGCAATTGTTGGTATTCTACTATTAATTAGTTGGTTAATGTTAGCAATAAAGCTATGAGGACCGACCCCATAAGGACCGAAATCGTACCGACGGCGTCGGCCGGCCGTCTCCGGCCACCGGATGGCCGATCCGAGCCGTCCAAAAATTCTAAAAAAAAAAACCGAGGGGGCTCACGCGGGAATTAACGGCATCCGATGTGTGTAGGGTGGTTGGATCTGCCGACGCCGTCGGTACGATTTCGGTCCTCATGGGGTCGGTCCTCCTCATAGCAGGACTCTAATGTTAGTGTGTTTTGGTAATTTGAATGACATTGGGTTTAATATAAGTTTTCTTTTAATTTATCTTCGTAATTTAAGTAATTTAAATATTTTTTGAAGATGATAGCTTAGTTCAAAGTAAACCGTGGTTTAAAACGGAAACCGAACCGTATTTTAATGGTTTGGATTGGTTTAGTTGTACGCCTTTTGTGGATTGGTTTGGCTCTCGCCGCTCTCCAGATTCGTAATCCGTAAGTATTGGTTTGGTTATTGATTTACTATAAAACCAAACCACTCCGGACCATGCTCACCCCTAATTTCAAACACTACTCAAAGGCAAAGGGACAGAGAACCACTATACAACCAGAATAGACAAACAATACGACCGTTAACCAAATCAAATTTAGGCCTAACATATTGAGTGGACCATTCTCTGAGTAACATATTTTAGGCCTAGTTTCTTAAAAAAGTCAACTTACTTTTTTTCATTGTCCAAAATCAAATTTTTTCCGCATTTGTTAGTTTTATTTCGAACTGTTGTGGATTTTGTATTCGTCTCTACAGAAGGAATTGGAAAAATAAAAAATTATGACTTTTACCCTTTTTTTTTTAATATCCAAAATTTAGCCAAAAAGTCCAAAACACTGGGTTTTTTTTGGCTAAATTTTGGATATCTCCAAAAAAAGAAGAAGGTAAAAGTAATAATTTTTTACTTTTTCGATTCCTTTCGTCGAGACGATCGAGAATCAATAATTTACAAAAAATTTGACGCAAACTAACAAATGTGACAAACATTTGAATAATGACAAAACAATAAAAAGCCCCAAAGGCCAAGGGATCTTTTTTTTTTTTTTCCTGGGAAACTAGGCTTTAGTGTGTATAATGGAATCATCGTAAAGTTGAATAAGAAGTACGTGGACGGAAGCATTATAGGTGCATTGCTTTAAATGTTATTCTCAAAATCGACTATGGGTACCGATATGGGGAGTACCCAATACTACAGACGACGTGTGGGGCCCACTTATGGGTCTGTTTGTCTATTTTTCTCTTAGTCGACGAATCGACTGCGAATGATGTAAGTGCTGGAATGTGGATGTTTGTGGTGGTGGAGTTTGGTTCCCTGCCGTATTTCAGGACTTCTCTGGAAGCAAACTTAATGCAGTGAATGGAAATGGAAGAAGAATAACAAAATGGACTTTTATTACTCTTCAAAGTAGAAGTCAGTCGACTGTGGATACACAATCGAGAAGACGGTTTTAAGATAACAAGCTACTCCTAGTGCAAGAAAGTAAAGTGCAGATAAAAAGTAGAAGCCTTTGGGCGATTGAGTGGGGGCTTGAATTTGTCTTCTATTCTTGTATTTATAAGCTTCACTTCGACTTGAAATTCAAATCTGGCAGATTTCCCTCCAATGATTTGAATCAAGCGGTTATCTCCTCTTTCTTCTCCACGTTCTTGACCGAGCGGTTACTTCGCAGTCTGGACGCACGATCCATTGTGAACCTTTCCTTCAACTGCTCTTTGTCAAATGCTCCTATCCACGATCTGCTTGTAACTTGCCATCAAACACGTGATTCTATTATCTCCGTATCCGTCGACCAGTCCATTTGAACTCCTGGTTGTACGCCTTTTGTCTCCTTTTATTGCAGACAAGACGTGTCAGCAATCGAGCCAGTCGATCAACGTGGGTCTAAAATATGGTGTAAACAATGCCCCCTATTTACCTGAGTTAAGGATTAACTTTGGTAAATATTTCTCTTAGTATTCCCCGCCTTTATAAAGCAGAGTACTTTGAATTTCTAGGGCACGAGTGCACGGCATATACATTACTTTGAATCTCCGGAATCACAGAACCCCTCATGGCTCCAAAGATGAAATCGAAGATTCTTGACATTCCTGCTGAAAACCCATCCAACGAGCCGACGATGATGGATGTTCCTCGCTTCCCAGACTCTTTTCGCGGCAAGGCGACCCAGCATGCCCAAGTTTTGATTCCTGACGAGAGCGTTAGTTCTCGCTGCACTTTGGGTCCGATTTTTCCATCAATCGTTCCAGATGGTATTCCAGAAGTCTACCCCGTAGTGGAACGTGACCCACTTCTCCTTCAACATTCATCGCTTGCATGGTCTGGTTGGGGTAAAAGCACTTGTCTTCGTTCCTGGCCCTATACCGTTGAACTCGGATGGGCCGATTGGGTCACACGTATGACGAAATTTGCTTTCCACGATTGGAAAAAAATGGGAATTCGCGAGACAATCGAGCTCTCGCAATTTCCCCTAGAGATGAATTCTGAACTCCTAGCTGCTGCGGCTTGTTTCTGGTCCAAATCGTCCAATGCTCTGATTCTTCATTGTGGTATGTTGGCTCCCACGATTCTAGACATCTCTCACCTTACTGGCCTCTCCTCTTTAGGCCGCGAGGTAAACGCTTTACTAACTCCTGATCCATATGAACCCCCATTTGTTGTTCCGACGTCTGGGGAAAGTTACTCAAAATGGTTGAGGACATATTACAAACCGAAATCATCTGCCCCTAGCTTTCATGAGAAGGTGGCATTCTATCTTTTTTGGATTTGTAGATTCCTTTTGGCAGTCCCGGGACTTAGGGTTACCAAAGAATATCTCAATTTGGCCATTTGTTTGGCCCAAGTGAAAAGGTTGGCCCTAGCCCCATTTGTCCTAGGTTCCCTATATAGAGGGATGTTCACCTTTGTTGACAAGAAAATTGCAGACTCCTGTGGTGGTCCCTTTTGGATATTCCAGGCTTGGTTGTACGCCTACTTCCCTCAGCTTTTACCCACACTGAAGAATCCTCTTAGGGAAGATGAAACCATTACTCAATGTCGTAGTTATGCTGAACACTTTCTAGGTTTCCTTACTAATACAGAGGAATCCTCTTTTCAAAGGTATTTTACTTTCTTGTACGAAGACAAGAAGGAGAACTGGCCTGTATTCTTTCCATTCGATAAATTTGAGTATGCTTCTGAGAGAATAAAGCTATGCTTTGAGGACCTTCCAGTTGCCTCTCCTCAAGTTTTAGAAAAAATGGCAGCCTCTAAGCGTTTATTTTGGGCCAGTATTCTTCTCCCTCGACTCATTCCAGTCGGCTTTGCTTTAAACAATACTCCTTTTGGGAATTGTAGCTTCGAGAACTACTCCCCTTGTCAGTTTGCCAGACAATTTGGTCTAGTGCAAGGCATCCCTATGCCTTTTGTTCATCCAGAGATTACTGAGTTGGCCTCTAGTAGGCTAGCTATTAAGATGAAAGACTCCAAATTGATCTCCTTGATGGTTGACAATTTTCACCATCGAGTGAAGGCTTTCCAGCTTTATAACTTCAAGATCAATGTTGGGACTTCTACTGCTTTTGAGGAATGGTGGTCGACTATGAAAGTCGTTTACCTGAATGCCCCACTTCCTGACTGTCTCTACAGGCTTGATCCGGAATACAAATTCATTCAGGACAAAGCTGGTAAGTCAAAACAATATCTCATATACTCTTTTGCTATCTTTTCTTCCTTTTCTGATGTCATTTTTCTTGACAGAGGAATCAACTCGACTGCCTGATGAGGCAGAAGCTTCCAAAGCTATCGTATCTCACGCTGGAAATGTTCTTCCTATATCAACGGTGCCAAGTAGTAACACCAGGAAGAGGAAATCCAGGACTATTGAGGACAAGCAGTCAGAACCAATCAGGAAAACTCCCAGGATTAGAAAGAGTGGTTTGACGTAGAAAACTTCAAGCCTTTCAATTTCAGCAAGACCTACTAAACAGGTCGCAATCGATGCACCTCCTATCCCAAAGAAGCCAACAAAGAAGGGGCAGACTAAGAAGGTACATTGCCTCAATAATGTTGCCACTTCTTACATAATATTGATTTGTAATTTTTCTTTTCATGGGCTACCATATCCTTAAAACCTCCTTTTATTTACAGAAAAACAAAGGTACCAAGATTGTGGATGCCTTTGAGGAAGCAGAAGAGGAAGAAGACTCTTCCAAATCATCACAGATTCAGAAACCTCCCCTTTCCCCAGGGGAGACAGTTGATACTGAATTGGAAATTGACCAATTCGAGTATGATGAAACGGCTATTTCAGGCTCCATAAACCAAGCTCAAGAAATGCCAGAATCACAAGAGAATCCTTTATTTCAGGAAAGCCCTTTGCTGCAAGATGACTTATTTTTGCAGGTGACTGAAGGTTCTATTTCAGTCCCTGTTGGTTCTGACTTTGACGAGAGTAATGTTCAGCCAGACACTGACCTTGCAGTCCACCATGGACCAGTTCTTCGAACTGTTGAACCAGAGCTCTCAAACGTAGAGAACACTCCAGCTGCTGTTGATCTCTTAATTCCCTCCCAAGCTCAGGACATTAATCTAAATAGACAAGAAGAGCATGGGGGAGATGTTGGGAGGACTCCAACAATGGACTTGCCTATCCTGAAAGGCCAGCATGAAATTCTTCCAACACAAACCAATGAGAGAAATTTGGAAGAGGGTCCCATAGGAAGTCCTGTGTACATAGGACAAAATCAAACAGCTCCTCTTTCGGTGGGTGATCAAACTTTAGAGGGTGTAGCTTCTAGCCCTACCGGCATTAGAACTGTTCCCCTTGACATTCAAACTGTTCCAGAACCTGTCACCAATCCAGCTCTGGTGATTGTTTCAACCAATACTGCTGTTAATGCATCCCCTTGTTCAGTA
This sequence comes from Rhododendron henanense subsp. lingbaoense, assembly GCA_020567845.1. Classification (NCBI taxonomy): domain Eukaryota; kingdom Viridiplantae; phylum Streptophyta; class Magnoliopsida; order Ericales; family Ericaceae; genus Rhododendron; species Rhododendron henanense. The sequence continues at coordinate 43,027,706 of CM036315.1, read as the reverse complement.
AACAAGGCTGGGGTCCATCTCATAGGAACAGAAAGTTCAGTCCAAACTACTTCTTCAAGCAATTCTCTAGACCATTTGATGGAAAAGATCAGGTCGACTTCCCAGACCTTTCAATCTTTAACCGAGGTATCCGAAACCAGCTCGTTTACTTTCCTCCAATATAGTGAGGAGATTCAGAAAGAAATCCGTGGGTTCTTCGATTTCTTGAAATTTCCTTTTGAGGAATTGGTGACAACCAAGTCTGTTGAGTTCATGTCCTGTGTTGAGTCCCTTGCTCAAAGGCATGTGTTTCCTCTTAAGGAACAAATTGCATTGGATAACTTTGTATCTTCCCTGAGTGATAACGTTAGTCTCTTTCACTATTATCAAGGAGAGATTAAACAGAAGCAAGCATTAATTGGCAATTTGTCCAATGTCACGGCTACGTTATCGTCAATGCACAAAGAAGCCTCGTCCTTAAAGTCACAACTTTTGACGATCGACCAGGAAGAACAACATTTGTTGAATCGACTGGGTCAGCTTCGGACTGACAAGGAACGCCTTCTGGGATTGGTTAGCCAGCTTGACCAGGATTTCATGCGTACAGCTGAAGAAGGGAAGGGTGCCTCAGTACACGTTTCTGCTGCAAGAGAGGACTTGCATAGGAACTACTTCAAACGAGACGAGATACTAGCAAAATGGGAAACTTTCAAGTCTCTCTTTCCAAACAACTGACTTTGTAGTAGTCGATTAATTTCTTAGTATAAACTTGTTAGTTTTGTTGATAAAACTTTTGATGCCTTTGCTGGTAGGCATAACTTTCATGACTTCATATTGTATTGCCTTTCCAATCAGGCGAAAAATGAAACGACTGTTGGTTTGCACTTGATAATTGTAGGCAACAAACGTGCCACATGATGTCACAATCTTGTCCTTAATATCCTTTAAAATATAGATGAGCCAACATAATGACTTTATGACACAAGCCATGATGACGTTTCCACTACTTCTAGGGGACAAGCATAGTAATTACTGACGGTTGAGTTTAATGACCCTTGTTAATTCGAACTCAAGTCATAATGACCATGGCCGCCAGATCTTCATTACTTTTATTAGACCGAGGGCGTACATTACTCCCTTAACTGCCACGTCTCTTGGGTTTCCCTCGGGGAAACTACCCACTACTTCACGTCTGCAGATCTTCTTGGGTCTATAAAAACTAACCTTTGGTCTTTAGGTTTTCTTACTCAAACATTTCTTTCAACCCTTGCAATGGCGTCCAAACCCGAGTCCAACCTTCCCTCTCCCCTCTTCACTCAGATAACCCCAGCACACATAAAACAATTGGCTGGTGAGCTCTCGTGGGTCTTGATGGAAGACCACAACGAGTGCAAGAGGAAAATCCAGGCCATCCACGATAGAGTGGAAGGTATGGCCCTGCATATGGAGAAGATGGAGGCTGCCCTCAAAGTTTTGGTGGGCAACTGGGACTGCTTTGACGGTCCTATCCGTCCAGTTGATCCTGCTGACATCCGTTCCTCTGCTGCTGGCACCTCTGGCCAGTGGAGGGAATGGCCTCGGAAATAGGCCTTCCTTCTGTGGGGTTTTCTTGATGTCATTAGGTTTCTAGCATTTTCTTTTTAGATCTCATTTGAGATCTTTTTTTTTGGTAGACTCCACTTGGAATCTTTTGTTAGATCCTTCTTGGGATCTTTTCCTTTTGCTGTTTTGATCCCCCAGGGATCTTTTGTTTCATTCTGGGCCAACTTTGGCTTCGTACTATGTAATGCTGTCCTTCTTTGGACATTTCAATATAAGACTATCTTTTTTCTAGATCATGTTCTCCCAAACAGAAGGAAAATACTGCTTTAGGTATTTACCATTTATAGACCTTTCATGCATAACTCCTTCGACTGATTCTAAATGATAAGCACCTGCTCGTAGTAACTTAACAATACGGAAAGGACCTTCCCAATTTGGTGACCATTTCCCATATCTTCCTTTCTTTTTCTTTGAATCGATTGGAAGAATCGTTTTCCAAACTAGATCTCCAACTGCAAAAGATTTTTCTTTAACCTTTTTATTGTAAGATCTTTCCACTCTTTTCTTTTGAGCTTGCATTTGATTCAGGGCATCCATTCTTTTCTCTTCTAACCCATCGATATCCAAATACATTGCCTCGTCATACTGTAAACTTGGATCGTAGTGTTGTGCCACTCTCATCGATTGCACATTTATCTCGACTGGCAGAACTGCTGCATGCCCATAAACTAACTCGAAAGGAGTCACCTTGGTACTGTTTCTTTGTGATGTTTTGTATGCCCATAACACTCTGGGCAAAAGATCATGCCATTCTCTTGGATTATCATCAACCATTTTTGACAGAGTATTTTTAATGATTTTATTAGTCGATTCGACTTGCCCATTTGCCTGGGCATAGTAAGGGGTTGAGTTCAGAATCTGTATCCCATACTTTTGTGTATACTGAACGACCTCTCTGCCATTGAATATAGAAGCTTGATCAACAGTAATAGTCTCAGGAATTCCAAATCTACATAGGATATATTCCTCAATGAAATCAATAACTTGCTTTTGTGAAACACCTTTTAGAGGTATTGCTTCTGTCCACTTGGTAAAATAATCAGTTGCCACAATAACAAATTGATGTTGTAACGAAGAAGCTGGGTGAATTTCACCTATCATATTGATAGCCCAACCTCTAAATGGCCAAGGCTTTATAATCGATTGCAATTGGTGAGCAGGCACCCTTTGAATTGGTCCATGCTTTTGGCATTGCTGACACCCTTTGGCATATTGAATGCAATCGGCCCTAATGGTTGGCCAATAATATCCGTGCCGTTTAATCAGCCATCTCATTTTATCTCCAGCTTGATGAGCGCCACAGGTCCCTTCATGGATCTCTCCCATTATTTTCATCGACTGGGCCTTACTAGTACATAACAATAGTAGACCATCAGATGTTTTCCTGTATAAATCACCTCCTAAAAGGACGTAATTTACTGATCTACACCTAATCGTTCTATCTGCCTTCACGTTAGGATTTGCCAAATAGTTTCTTATTGGCACCATCCAGTCTTCAGAGATATCAATAATCAACACATCTCTCCGAATTTCTTCCCTTTCAATGGAAAAAGGTAGAAACCTCTTCTGAATTCTAATTACCTTCTCATTAACACCTTCAGGAATTTGTATTCCTGAAGCTGTTTGGGCCATTTGGTTGGCTTCACTATTCTGCAGTCTCATTATATGATGAAAATGGATCTCGTCGAACTCCTGAGCGAGGCGTTTGACTTTTCCCAATTGTAAATTCAACAAGGGATGATAACATTTGTATTGTCCCGTGATTTATCGAATGACCAATTGCGAATCTCCAGAGACTTTCAAATATCGTATATTTAAATCCTTTGCTATTTCCAAACCTATAATCAAGGCTTCGTATTCCGCTTGATTATTCGTTAATACTCTATCTTCATCTAGTTGGAAAGAAAACTGAAACATTTCCCCTTTCGGTGACGTTAGAACTATGCCAGCTCCAACTCCATTGTCTGTTTTTGATCCATCAAAGGATAGATCCCATGGTTTCACCTCAACTAAATGTATCTCAAAAGTATCTTCCTCTAAAGGCAGATTTGGATGCTCGGCTAGAAAATCAGCCAACACCTGTCCTTTAACTGCCTTCTGAGGCACGTACTCAAAATCATACTCGACTAGAGCCAAAATCCATTTCCCTTGCCTTCCCCTTAAAATGGGTCTAGACAAGATATATTTTACTATATCTGTTTGGGAAATAATTTGTATTTTTGCCGGCAATAAATAATGTCTTAACTTAATCACCGAAAAGTATAAAGCCAAGCAAATCTTCTCAACGGAAGTGTATTTTGTCTCACAATCATTCAACCTTCTACTTAGGTAATATATCGACTGTTCTCGGCCCCGCTCGTTATCTTGAGCCAACAAGCTTGCAATCGATTGGTGAGTTGCCGAAATGTACAACTTCAATGGCTTTCCATTTACTGGAGGCATTAACACTGGAGGTGTTACCAATGATTGCTTCAATATCTCAAACGCTTTTTGATGTTCCAGCTCCCATTTGAAATCTTTTTCTGATTTCAGTTTTAACAATGGGGAGAAGGCCGTTGTTTTCCCAGATAGATTGGCAATAAACCTACGTAGGAAGTTGATTTTCCCCAAGAACTGCTGAAGTTCTTCCTTGTTGGTTGGAGGTTGAGCTTTTATAATAGCATCAGCCTTGGTTTTATCAATTTCAATTCCTTTCTGATGAATTAGGAATCCCAAGAAATTTCCTGCTGTAACTCCAAATGCACATTTCAGTGGATTCATTTTCAAATTATAGTGCCTCATCCTTTCCAAAGTTTGTCTGAGATGATGCAAATGCTCTTCGACTGAATTTGATTTTACTACAACATCGTCGATATAAACTTCCAGGAATTTATGGAGGAAATCATGGAAAATTAAGTTCATAACTCTTTGGAAAGTTGCACCTGCATTTTTTAGACCAAAAGCCATGACTACCCATTCGAATGTTCCTATATATCCAGGACATCTGAAAGCTGTTTTGTGGGTATCTTCTTCTGCTATGTAAACTTGATTGTAACCAGCGTTACCGTCCATAAAGGACAGCATTTGATAGCCAACTGTCGCATCGACTAATAAGTCAGCTACAGGCATTGGATATTCATCCTTTGGTGATGCCGTGTTAACGTCTCTAAAGTCGACACAAACTCTAACCTTCCCATTCTTTTTCAAGACTGGGACCACATTTGATACCCATTCAACATACTTAACTGGTCGAATGAATTTTGCTTCAAATAATCGTTCCATTTCTTTCTTTACTTGAGGAAGAACGTCATCTTTCATTCTTCTTGGTGCCTGTTTGAAAGGTACATAATTCTCTTTTATGGGTATTTTGTGTTCAACTAGTGTTCTGTCTAAACCTGGCATTTCATCATAGTTCCAAGCAAAACAATCTTTAAACTCAAGCAACAAACACTTAAACTTTTCCTTTATTTCATTAGGCAAAGTAGCATTAACATACGTGACCCTAGGATCTTCCACAGTTCCTAGATTTACTTCCTCCGTAGGATCTTTAACCTGAGCCCTATCATCATCTAACTTAGCTGGTGCAGGCTTCAAGTCTGCCAGACCTAACTCTTTCATCGTTAGCGGACTGTCGTCAAAGACACACTCAGCCCAATTACAACAAATAGGCTCATTCGCCTGTAATTTCCTATCGACTAGAAAAGAAAACAGTCTTTTGAAAGTGGCTTTGACAGAAGCCAACTCTTCCATTCCTACATTAGATAGGTTTCTAAACATTAAAAACCTGTGGTTTTTCCTCAGTAGGCCTTGAAATAACGTTAGGCCTAACAAACTCCTTACTTAGCTCCTGGAGTCCTTCCTTCACGTAAGTAAGGAACTGACTTTCGGTTACACCGACTCCGGTGGACTTTACTTCAGAGTCTTCTATCTTCATCGGCCAAAGATATTCCTTATAAAGGTCTGCTTCGACGTTGTTAGTTTCGGCTTGAAAGGGATGCTGGTCTGCCCAAAAGACCTCCATTCCTGTTGCTTCTCCATGCTTCAGAAAGATCAAAGCTTGATGCAAAGAAGACGGTACACAGCCATTTATATGAATCCAATCCCTGCCTAATAAGGCATTATAGTTGGATGATGAATCGACTACAAAAAATGTTGTATTCATTTTCCTCGTTCCAAGTTGTAGTTGTAGAGATATGACTCCTTTAGCAGGAGAACAACCTCCGGCAAAATTCCCAACGGTAACTTCTGTTGGGATTAAGTCGTTACTCGTTTTGTTTAACAACTTCATCATTCGAGAAGGCAGAATATTCACCACTGCCCCATTATCGACTAGTACCTTTGAGATAGGCTGGCCATTCATGTGGACCTTGATGTATAATGGTTTCAAATGCCTTGTTGAGGCATCATCAGGGGATCTGAGAACCACAACTTTGTCCCCCCTTTTGTCTGTTTCAATTTTAATTAACCGTGAATGAGAGTGCTCTTCTTCATCTATTATTTTCATAGTCGATTGGGTAGTATATTCTACATCACCTGCCAATTCCATAGGCTGGTCTGGCTTTGCCCTAAAATGTTTGGGCAAGACTAAAATCATGTTGCATTGGAAATTTATAGGTACTGACCCGAATTGTATTGCGGCCAGACTTTCTCCGAATGTTGCAGATTGTTGTGGGGATGGAGTGGTATCCTTGATAAGGTCTTCTTGTTCTGACCCTTCACCAAGGAGATCATCATCATCAGCTTCTATCAGCTTCTGGAATTCCTCCATCTTTTTCTTCAAACTCTGCCTCAATTCTTTCTTCCCTCTTGGTTGGGCACTCGACTTAGATGAAGCCTCGTGATTGCTGTCTTGCCCTCCAAGACCAGGAGCTGTTTGCTTTGGTACACTGGACTCCCCTTGCTCTCGGGTCCAGACCATGTTCGGAACTTTGGAGGGTTCCACTCTTCCCCTAGGTTCAAAGACATGATCCCAAGGGTCACCATACACTCGAGCTGCAAATTTCCTCTAGAGTCTCCTCTTCTGTGAAGTGGACACCTTAGTATACCAGCCTTCTGCAGGGAACTTGGGATGGCTCAGTGTACTCCACTCTTCATGACTTTGGTTTGGTGGCATCACCATTCTAGGCTGATGCCCCCCATATCCATATGGACCTCTACCTCTGGGTCCCATTCCTCTTCTAGGACCGACTCCTCTGTGGTTGGGGTATCTCCCTCGACTGGGAAATTGATATCCCACTGCTTCCAAATCCTGGTGAGAAGGCACCCCGGGCCTTGCAGGCACCACTGGATTTCCTCTGAACAAGAATGGCCCATCATCCGGTCCATAACAATGTTCTGACTCTATTCTGTTGAAGAGCCCTGGATCTATTCCCTCGTAAATTAGCTTTGCCCCAACATATATCTGGAGGTCATTTCCACCCATGGTGTTAAACCTTATCCCAGATTTGGAGAATGCATTTTTCTGCTCTTTTTCCAACATGATTGCTTCCCCATACTCGACTTCATGTCCACACCGAATACATAGGTAATCATTTGGGAACCTCGAGAAATGGGACTTTGCTAATTCATCATCAGTCTCCATTTGGTTCTCATCCTCTCGTTTCTTCTTTTCGACTGTAGACCCCAACCTTTTAGACAGGCTGGCAGTCACCATGTTCACTTCGACCTTTGGAAAAGGGTTGGCATCTATTCCCATTGGTTCTTTGTCACCTTTGGCGTACTGCAGTAATCCCTTTTGAATCAAATCCTGCACACAATTCCGAAACGTAACACAATTGTTAGTATTATGTCGAAATGAATTATGCCATTTGCAATATTCTTTCCCTTTTCTTTCTTTATCAGAGGGAAGAATATGTCCGGGACTTAAAGTGATAAACTTTTGTTTCAGTAGTTCATCAAAAATTGGATCTGCTTGTGCCAAATCAAAAGAGTACTGTCTATAGTTTGCTTGTCCCCCACGCCTATTAGGTTGAGATGAAGGCATGTTCATTGGTTTCTCAGTCTTAATCAATGTGTCACAAACTATAGGATTTTTGCCAATGACTTGTGCTACATCGATTTCAACATCTCCTTCTACATCTTGGTAATATGTTCCCAAAGATGTGTTTTTCAAATGTTCTTCTTCTTGCAGGATTGCCTCAAACTGAGAAGCTCTCATTGAAAGTTCAAACAGATCTTTGAAATTAGATCCATTAAACTGCTTCTTAAAATTGAACTCAAGCCCATCTTGAGCTATGCGAACTATTTCAGTTTCTGGTATATTACAGTGGCATTGATTTCTCAACCTTTTAAATCTGGTTAAGAACTGCTCTACTGTTTCATTTGGCTTTTGTTTCAGTTTAGCCAAGTCAGCAATCGATACCTCTGGTTCGTGCCTAAAATATTGAGCGTGAAATTGCTCCTCCATATCTTGCAAGTATGGATAGAGTTAGCAGGCAAACTTATAAACCACGTGAAAGCCGTTTTTGTCAAGGAATGAGGAAACAATTTCAACTTTAAAACATCATCAGAACCAAGTTCCCCTAACTGAAGACAAAATCTGCCCACATGTTCTATTGTTGACTGGTTTTCTGTGCCACTAAAAAGCGACAACTCTGGGATTTTGTAATTTCGTGGCAAAGGAACACCATCAACCCACCGTGGGTATGGCTTTCTAAACATGGGTTTTTCCACTCTACGTAACCCTGGACCATACATATCCTGAATAACTTCCATTATTTGGGCTCTGTTGACATTCATGGGTTCTTGTGCTCTGTTAAGATTCATGGGATCCTGTACCCTATGAACATTCACGAAATCTGGGCCTCTAAGAGCATTTGGAACATTTTGTGTTACATATGGTTGTGTAAGTGGTATATTTTGCCCATTTCCATTGCCAATATTTGGCATAGCTTGAACATATGAACCATTGTTGTTGCCATTATTTGGCAAAGTTTGAGCAGTTTGACTCGCATAATTGCCATTACTTGGCATATTAGGCGCCATACTGTATGGGTACGGGCCGTTACTCATAGTATAATTTCCTGTGAGACCATTTTGGGGACTCTGACCATGACTGAAATTAACATTTTGGCCATACCCACTGGTATTCCCAGTTTCATATGCAGATGGGATATTTTGATAAAAACTGGTTGGTCTCACTGTAGACCTTAAAGCAGTCGGTCCTGCAAATGGTTGATTGTGTATATTCAAATTCGATTCAAAAGTAGGGTTTGAATATACCTGTTGAGGGACCTGTCTAGGCACGTCATCGAGACTCACTTGCTCATGAACTACTCCATTGGCATCGACACCTAATACAGATGGAGGCGCGACTACCCTTCGTAACAGAGTAATTAACTCCTGTGCTGCTTCGTCTTCCGGATTAGACAAAACTTGTGCCAACTGCCTGGAAAGGCTCTGCACATTAACCTGTAGATTAGAGCCATTTCCTTGGCTATTCTCTGGCATCCTTTGTTCAGGATGCACCGAATCACTCGGGACTTCGAAGCCCTCGTTCTGAGACTCTGTCGGTCGGTCTCCTTGCTTTCTTGTGGTTGGAGCCATTACTTCCAAATTAGTAAGTAGCCCTCCTTCTAGCGCCAAAACTTGTTTGTCTATTTTTCTCTTAGTCGACGAATCGACTGCGAATGATGTAAGTGCTGGAATTTGGATGTTTGTGGTGGTGGAGTTTGGTTCCCTGCCGTATTTCAGGACTTCTCTGGAAGCAAACTTAATGCAGTGAATGGAAATGGAAGAAGAATAACAAAATGGACTTTTATTACTCTTCAAAGTAGAAGTCAGTCGACTGTGGATACACAATCGAGAAGACGGTTTTAAGATAACAAGCTACTCCTAGTGCAAGAAAGTAAAGTGCAGATAAAAAGTAGAAGCCTTTGGGCGATTGAGTGGGGGCTTGAATTTGTCTTCTATTCTTGTATTTATAAGCTTCACTTCGACTTGAAATTCAAATCTGGCAGATTTCCCTCCAATGATTTGAATCAAGCGGTTATCTCCTCTTTCTTCTCCACGTTCTTGACCGAGCGGTTACTTCGCAGTCTGGACGCACGATCCATTGTGAACCTTTCCTTCAACTGCTCTTTGTCAAATGCTCCTATCCACGATCTGCTTGTAACTTGCCATCAAACACGTGATTCTATTATCTCCATATCCGTCGACCAGTCCATTTGAACTCCTGGTTGTACGCCTTTTGTCTCCTTTTATTGCAGACAACACGTGTCAGCAATCGAGCCAGTCGATCAACGTGGGTCTAAAATATGGTGTAAACAGGGTCCCACATGAATAATTCGAATTGTTTATTGATTTTTATTAAGTTTTCAAATGGTCTTGTAAAAAAATAGCTCAATTGGATATATGTAAGGGTTGATCTAATTTCTATTTTTCGTTTTAGAATTCATGGCACTAAATTCTGGATGAAAACTTAGAAGATTGGATCAAGCACTCACGCAAATTCAATTGAGTTGATTTGTTGTAAAGAGGTACCCAAAAAATTATTTGAAAATTAATGAATGTTTTGGATTATTCATGTGGGACCCAAAAGTGGGCCCCACACGACATCTGTGCAGCATCAGTACTCCTCCTATCGGTACCCCTAGCATTTAATTTGGCATTTAGAACCAATTCCTCAAATATAAGGAAAAAACCACATCAGTTGCTCAAACTAGAGGGCGGGCACACGCGATGCATGTGCAAGTTGATTTTTGGCTGCTTATTGTTTGATCACATTTTAAGAAAATATGCAAAATTCGACTTGCACAAGCTTGCGAGTTCCCGGCCTCTAGTTTGCATTATATGGGTAGTTGTAATTGACCCCAACATGGAGGTTCTGAATAAACTCACTAAGCAAAAAGTGGAAATCATCCTTGATCACGAGGCATTTAAATATCACTGTAACGAGAACCATAATTCCAACTCTAGTGAATGATCTTAACATGCTAGAGATAAGTGGATTGATTAAGAAAATTCTAACATGATCTTAACAAGTGTGTGAATGTGTATTGAAAAGTGAAAAGTACACAAGAATACGTGTTTTTCTTGTCTTCTTATGTGTTTATTGTCAGTCCACTTGCTGACAATAGAAAGACTGTTAGATTAAATAGTTGTATTCTAAAGAGATTTATCTGGGATCAGGTTGTTAGTTTCTTGATGGCAGACGGAGGGATAATAGCTGTAGGAGGATTCATTGCCACTGCAGTGTCGGCAGTAGGGACAACAGTGCAGGCTGCGGCCCAAAGTAAAGTGTTCTGGGATCCGCAAAAGGAGAAAGACGATCTCTCCAATCAACTCCAACATAAAATGTTTGTTGATCTTTCACCCAAACCTGTTGTCTACAAAGAGGGACTAGATAACGATTTTGTGGCACATGAAAAGCAGTTTAAGGAGATTCTGGACTTGTTGGGAAGTTCCAAGGTTAAGAAAATAGGTATCCACGGGACGGTGGGGATTGGGAAAACAACCATGATGCACAACTTGAATAACCATGAAAAAGTTGCCAAAACTTTTGAAATAGTCATTTGGCTCCAAGTATCGACAGAGGGGAGCACAAAAAATCTGACCAGGGAGCATCTCCTAGAGGCCATTGTGACAAGACTGAAACTAAATATAGGAGGTTCTAGCAATGCGGATGAAGTTACCTCTACCAATGCGCATGGAGTTGCTGAAAGAATATCAATGGAGTTGCAGGGCAAGAAGTTCTTGCTACTTTTGGATGGTGTCAAGGAACGTCTCAATTTAACCGAGATTGGGATTCTTTTGGGAAACAATGGCAGCAAGATAGTATTGACGACTAGGTCACGCCATGTTTGTTGTGAAATGGTTGAACAAATAATTAAGGTGAATTATTTATCATTAGATGAGGCATGGAAGATGTTTAAAGATGTTCTAAAAAGTTCTGGAGTTCTTGGAGATCTAGAAATTAAGAAAATTGCACGACGAGTGTGCAAAGAATGCAGCGGGATTCCACTGTTGATACAAAAAGTAGCAAGTACATTCAAATTCAAAGATAACCGTACCGCTTGGAGTGATGGATTGAATAATTGGAGGAAGTGGCATGAAGAAGACTGCGAAGGCATTAAGGAAATCTATAAATTGTTGAAATTTTGTTACGATGACTTGAATAGTGAGCGGCGTCAGAAATGCTTTCTTTATGGTGCATTGTATCCGGAAGGCCATGAGATAAACACAGATTATTTGTTGGAGTGTTGGGCAGCTGAAAATCTCCTTGGCGGTGATGATAGCATAACAACGGAGTCGCTCAAACGTGGGCATCATGTATTGAGTTACCTTAAGGAGGTGTCCTTACTTGAAAAAGGTGAGAGTGACAATCAAGTTACAATGCACAAATTCATCAAACACTTGGCATTATATATAGCAGAAGATGTTCCTGATTGTAAATACATGGTGGTAACGAGCAAAGGAGAGCTCCCAGAAGTGGAACTTTGGAAGGAGAAGAATAGAATCTCCTTTGGTGACAATAAATTGAAGAAATTACCGGCGAAGTCCCCCGATTGCAGTAAACTTTCCACACTCTTCCTACAGAAAAATCCGAGCCTGGAGGAAATCCCGCCGACTTTCTTTGAGAACATGAAAGAACTTCGAGTTTTAGATGCATCTCATACAGGAATCAAGGGGTTACCTTCATCACTTGAAGTTTTGGAAGCTCTCAAAGTCCTATATCTAAATGACTGCACAAACTTGGCCGAGCTTCCTTCTCACATTGTGGCTGCACTTAAACATCTTGAAGCACTCGATATTGTGGGGAGTGGAATCAAAAATATACCGCCTCAAATTGAGAACTTGATCAAGTTAAGGCGACTGCGGGTATCCTTTTCAGCGTCTCAAAATGAAAATGCCACCCAAGAGGTAAATTTCAACTACAAGGTTATTTCAAAGCTTTCTAAATTGGAAGAATTGGTCATTAATGTGAAATCACCTGAAATTTGGTCTGATGATGTCGAAGAGAATATCATGAAAGAAGTGGCTAAGTTGAAAGAGTTTAAGTCTCTGAAGTTTTGCTTTCGCAATAAGGTTGTAAATGTCGTTGAGGTTGTTGGGTCTCAAAATCAAAATCTCCGTATCCGTGTTCTTGACGCCACAACCCTTCTCAGTTTCATTGAAGGGAGTTCATGGAGTAAAGTCCAAGACATTGAAAACTTTGAGTTCTACATTGGTTGCAAAAGGTTGGAACAGCCTCGACTCCCCAAGTTTGAGGAGTATGAGAAGTATGTGAAGTATTGTGGAGTTGAAGGTAGAAACTCTCCGATTATCGATGTCCTTGCCAAAGCTGCTGCTTTTGAATTAGTCGACAACAAAAACATCAAGCAGCTATCGGACAAAGAACTCGAAAGCATGAATGGTATCCAAAGTTGTCTAATTGAAGGTTGTGATGCAATTGAAACCATCGTGGGTACCTCAAGCGGAGTAGTACTACGAAGCTTAGAGCACTTGTACATAAAGAATCTACCAATGCTGGTAAAGATTTTGAGGGGCCCACTCCAACATGAAAGCCTAACCAAATTAACGACTCTAGAACTGACCGGCTGTCAAAGTTTGGTCACAGTTTTTCCTCCAGGCTCCATCCAACAACTTTGTGAAATCCAGCGCTTGAAAATTGAGAAGTGCCATGAAATTGTAGAAATAATTCAAACATCTGGACCTGGTGGAATTCTGCTGCCGAAATTGAAGGAAATGATTCTCCTCGACATGGAAAAACTAGAAAGCATTTGTGCCAATAGGACGTTCTGGCCATCCTTGAAGGAGCTGGAAATATTCAAGTGTCCATGTTTACTGAAACTGCCTTTCAACAAAGATAATGTGAAAATTCTGAAACGCATTTATGCAGACCGGGAGTGGTGGGGAAAATTGCAGTTTCAGAATGACGAGAAGAAAGAATGGCTTCCGAAATTACATAACCTGAGGTAATGTTTCATCTTCAAAATGTCACTACATTGTTTCTGTTTCAAAAGTAGTTTTCGGGAAGGTCTTTCAGGAACTTGTCGGATTTCGAAACTTGTTTTTGAGGATTCTATTTGTGAAAACTCGGAAAAAGGTGGTTCAACTTGTTTCATACCAAGATTTCCATATAAAGCTCCTTCATTCTGAATTAGAGAGTTCAAAACGAATCAAAATGCTTGGACTTGGGTATGGTTGTCTAGAAATGTTATATATCTAAGTTTCAGTTTACGTAATTCTCGTATCAAGGACACTGCAAAATATTTCTCTTCCCTTGTTGATTTCCTTTACTTTCTAGGGTAAAAGATGATTTCTAAAAGGTGACTTTATTTTTTCCCGGATCGATTTTTATACATAGTTTCATGGTATATTCATTTTCTTTTTCTGGGTGCAACTTTTCAGGTATCCAAAAAATGCTTCCTAGGTGAACTTCTGCCACTAGCCACCTCTTGAGCGAATTATGATAACATGGTAATTTATTCTAATCACTGTTGTAGAACTTTATTAAAATACATGCCTTTTCGTCCACTGGGCTTTCAACTGACGAATTTTTATCCGACTTCTTTTTCAGGTAAGGAGTAAAATAAGGACTTTGGCAGCATCCCGAGAATTTATCGTGTTTGACCTCCTTAGGGTGTCTTATCATAATTTAGTTAGTTTTTTTTATTTTTTATTTTATCGCTTCCGCATTGAAACATTTGGTTTGATATTTGGACTCTTTTCAATATTGTTGGTTCATCCGTATTGTTTGGTTCATGGGATGGTTGTGTACTTCATGCTTTTGACTGAACCTTCATGGGATGGTTGTTTTTTTGTAATAATAAGATTGTTAGTAATCTATAGCTTTGGTGTTTGATTTAATATTTTTTTAAGGATGCATGTCTTGCGAGTTTGGATCTTGTATTTCACGATGGATCCTACCTTTTTGGAGATGACAACCCCACCTCCAGCCACCACCTTTAAATGACCCTCGGTTAAACTCCTCTGACCTACATTTATTTTCCTTAAGCATTCCAACAACCCCCTCACTTGATTCCAAAACAAGTTTTTAAACGTGTGCACAGAGCATATTTTTTGCTTTAATTATCACCGAAAAAAAGAAGTAAAAAAGGCAACTCTCGGCAGTAGGGTTTGGTACGCTAGCTCACTCGATTTTTTATTTTTGTTATACGGTATATATCAGCGGGGTTAGCGGGGTGTTATATGTAGGGGTGACAAATTGAACCCAGACCATTTAACAAAACCCAGACCCATCAACTAAAAAATAGACCCAACCCAACCCATTTATTAGTTGGGTAAGAATGGGTCCAAACCCAGCTAACCCATTATTAGTTGGGTCTTAATTGGCCATCAATTGGGTCAATTTAAATGACCTAATGGGTCATGAAAGTAACCCACCAAAATTCTCATCTCTTTACCAAATTTCACTGGGAATGAAGGTTGCACAAAGGCTCAATAAGCTGCAGAAAAAAGGGTGAAAGTCTCGACCAGTCAAAATTCCCGTCTCTTTACTAGGTCTCTCTCTCTCTCTCTCAATTCTTCTGTGCTAAATTACACGCGTTCAAAATTGTTTTTAATGGTCCGAATTAAAAACCAATTGTGACCGGTAATAATTATTTTGACCAGTCAAAATTGAAAACACATCTCATCCATCGATTGCGCAAATGGACTAGTGAAATTGCGCTCCGCCGTAAATAAGTTTCTCTCATGGTAGTCCCGCATAGGGTTTGGATTAAAAAGTTAAGTGACTTATTTTTTTGTCCTTATTCAATTTTTTTTGCATTTTTTTGTTTTGCGTCAAACTTTTGTGACTCGTTGATTCGTTTCGACGAGAGGAATCAGAAAAATAAAAAAAATTGATCGAAACTTATAATTTTTTGAATAAAGACAAAAAAAATTTACTTATTCTTGTCTTTTTGAAAAAATTTATGAGTTTCGATCATAATTTTTTACTTTTCCGATTTTTCTCGACGAGACGAATCACTAAGTCACAAAAGTTTGACGCAAAACTATCAAATACGAAAAAAAATTTGAATAAAGACAAAAAAAAGATATATACATCTCGCAACGGGCTAGTTTTGATTCTGATCGAATGAGAAATTCAACTTATGAATGGAAAGCTAGCTTGTTAATTCGTGGCTTTTTTTTTTTTGTCCTTATTCAATTTTTTTCGCATTTGTTTGTTTTTCGTTAATTTTTTTGTGGATTATTGCTTCGACATGACAGGAGGAATCTAAAAAGTAAAAAATTATGATCAAAACCTAAATTTTTTGAATGAAGACAAAAATAAGCCAATTTTTTTGTCTTTATTCAAAAAAATATGAATTTCAATCGTAATTTTTTACTTTTTAGATTTTTCTCGTCATGACAAAGCAATAATCCTCAAAAATTTGACAAAAAACTAACAAATGCAAAAAATGTTTGAATTAAGACAAAAAAATATGGTATTTTAGTCCTTTAAATTTATAGGGGTAATATGGTCATTTTAGTGAGTATATAATATGTAATTCGGCTAATGGACGGGTCTGGTTTGCTTTTAAATAAATGGGTTGGGTTGGGTATGGGTAATTAGACTCATAATTAATGGGTCTAAATGGGTCAATGACCCATTAAAGACCCAACCCACTTGCAACTTACCCATTTTGGCCCAAACCCGCCCATTTGACACCCCTAGTTATATGTTAGTCAACAGGAGGTTCAGAAACCATCCATAGTTTTGAAACCCAAACCTACTCACTGTGGGACTCGAACTCAAGTCACCATTGAGAAGAGAAATGAGAGAACCAATTTGACAAGCTTGATTTGTCACGCCCCAAAATGAGAAGTGACCGGCCATGAACCACAAGACCAAAGCTTGTAGAATATGCAGCCTAAAAAGAAATTTTTATAAAAACTCCCAAGTAAAGATCCACCAAACAGTCAACCATTTTATTTATTTATTCAGAACATCCACAACCAATAAATTCCACAAAAAGAATGGGGCACAAACATCCCATGAACCAAATAATATCCAGTGATCCAACAGTATGTAGACACCCCAATCTGGGTCTCCCAATCGTTTTACTTATTTTTACGATTTTCTTGTTTCCCCGATGATGAAATCGGATCAAACAGAGCTTGGATTGGAATTGGATTAGGCTTGGAGCCTTTAGGAACCTCGCTTGAACCTTTCAAACCCTTCTGAACCTTCAGTCAAACCCTAAGACCAGAGTTGACCCTCGCGCGAGTCTTCTTTCCCCTCGCGCGATACTCAGCCTGCCACGTGTAGTCAAAGTCAAACTGTTGACTGTTTGACCCTCGCGCGACACTCATGGACCCTCGCGCGATGGTTCCTACCTGTCCCTTTCACAGAATCCAGCTGGACTGGTGATGATTGCTTGGCACATGGGTTCCCATGGGCTGGAACCCCGTTCTCCTCAGCTGAACGACGTGCTGGCAGGTCCTAGCCCCATGCAAACTCCCACCCACTCTCTCACCTTGTTGGCTAGCTTTACAACCAAGTTGTGACCAGCCTTAGTGGCTGGTCCTAAGGGTTTGTTTGGCCCCTAACCAAGCCTTGCTCTCCCCCTATAAATACCCCCATTGGTCTTCCATGTTAAGGGTTCCAAAAAAATTGCTTAAGAGTTTCATTACTCCCTTCACAAATCCTACACTAGCTAGCACAAAATTCTTAACCCTCAAGCCACTTCCCAAACTTCTGAACTCAGAGTGTTCATACACTCTTGGTAGCAAAGTCACACCAATCCATCCGGTCTACTCTCAAACCCTTTCCAAGCAAAGGTATAACTTTAAAGCTGTTTCTGTTTTGATCCCTGAGGGGGGCTGACAGGGCCAAGGCTGGTAATCAATACCATGCCCTGGTCCTAAAGCCAGCAAAGTTACAAGGAATCGTGGCAGCCACAC
The DNA here is from genome assembly GCA_020567845.1 of Rhododendron henanense subsp. lingbaoense. NCBI lineage: Eukaryota > Viridiplantae > Streptophyta > Magnoliopsida > Ericales > Ericaceae > Rhododendron > Rhododendron henanense. Next base: position 43,010,294 of record CM036315.1, on the reverse strand, counting down.
CCTCGCGCGACGGTCCCCTTTACTCGCGCGACACTCGTGTCAGCAAGAGAATGGACCTCGTGGGGAAGGGAAGCTAGCCCTTTTCTGTTTTGCAGTATATTCATGTTTGTTGCATCTTATTTTGATTTTTAGATCACTGTTATGCATGCAAAACAAAATACAGTAGCTTGTTTATTTCCTTTAAACAGCTTGGAATGCCTTTGGGATCCCCTGAACCTGTCTCAGGGCCTCAAACATGCAAAGCAATTCCTGGAAGTCCAGTCAGGAGTGTCGCGCGAGATTCAAGCTCTGTCGCGCGACAGTTCTCTGATTTCCATGGGTGGCCCTTGCATGGGCAACTAGGCCTTTGGCCTCTGTTTTGATACCCCCACTGTTTAGGGGTTGTATTTTATCTCATTTGGCTCCTGTTTGGAGTATGGTGTAATAATTAGTATTTTCAGTCTTCCCATAAACTGCTTGGTTTGCTTCCTGGGTGTGCACTGGTCCTTCCAGAGCCCAGAAGGGGATGATTTAGGGGCTGTGGTGAGATGACATACTCGCGCGAGAGTCAGTGTGTCTCGCGCGATGGTTGACTTGCATGCAGATCTGTCCAAGCATGTAAGTTGGTCATCGTGCAAGACGGATCTGCCCCGAGCCTAGTTTTGGCATCTGATCGCTGTTTCAAGGTCATTCCACTTATTATTCGTCAATACTATCCATCCATGCCATTATTTGACCACATCTTGCAAAGTGCTACAGTTTTAATCCCCGATTAACTGTTCCCCCGCCCTAATTGGCTAAAATCAATTAAAAGAGGAAGAATCACAATTGTTTTCATAAAAACGCCTAAGTAGAGACCGATCTCCGGATTGGGCGAGAGGGGTGCCATAAAACCCTTCCCCTCTCGTAACCTGGCTCCCGAACCCAGATATGGTTATGACGGACCGGTTCCTTAACTTTTCAAATCAAACAGCGCGGCAGGTGCTTCGAAATACGGTTCCTTGAGTGTCGGACCTTCAAAACTCAAGTGGCGACTCTGTATTTTTGAGCGCTTGCCACCGGCGCTCGCGCTCCCTCGATTATCAAAAAAGGGCCGCAAACGGCAGGGGAAGGAACGAAATCCTTTGTCCCCTCCGAAGGGCATGCTGCCCACAGTGGCGACTCTGCTGGGGATCAATCGAACCAATATTAATTCACACTTAGGATTTAATACGCTTGGGAACAATCCCTTAAAAGCTTGGCAAAACGGTGAGCTTCGCGCTGCCGAAGGTTGGAACGGTGATTTAACAGGACCTCGTGTCCGGCCGTTCTGATCTGGGGCTTTTTCGATTGTTCACTTGCGTAGTTTCTTCTAAAGATGGACTAAATAAAGTGAGCCAAAATTGAAAAGGCGCTTTTACGACTCTGTGATTCTTCCACTTTTAACAAAATTTTAGCATCTCATTTGCATCGATGTGGGATAAGCCTCGTTGGATCGTTTTGGCAATCCGGCACGGTTTACCGGAGCCCGGGGACCCCGAATGACCGACAACCTCCGACGATGATGGGTCATGCTACCGTTCGACCGTTATTCTGCGAAAAACGCGGGTAACGGGAGGTATATCTTTGGCCCTAGTCCGAGGAACCTGTTACAAGCCAAAACCAGCCTTTTGCATATACGAAGCATTAGAACTCTCCCAATTAGGACAGGTACCCACAGGTTAAGATCTACTTGCATCTAACCCTCTAAATGCCTACGTGTTACTGCTTTCCTTATCGCATGAACTGTACATACATCTCGTTCAGCGTAGAAGCATGTCTAGGATGGCTCCTAGGTTCTCAATCTGTTCCGAGTCTGTCTTCAGACTTAGTAGGACATTGTTATGGCCCGATGAGGAGTCGTGTACCTCAATGGTGCGCGTTATCATCTTTTAAGTCCTTTTACAGCGGGACTTTAGGAAATCAGAAGCTTTTCTGCACCTTTGCCCGTATACCTGTTTAGGGTTTCAAACCGAAAACGAAGAACCACGGAGTAAAATACCATGATGCTTACACCAAAAGGTAACAAGTGCCTCGTCACTTACACCGCCCGGCTAATAGCACAGTGCTGCTTACGCCAACCTGGTTATGGCATCATGATATTCATGCCGAGTCGTTCTAGCTTTAAAAACTTGAGACCCCGAACATCAAAACAGGCAAAGGTTTAGACTCCTTTTGACATCCTTTAGGACTGCTCGTTCCGAACAAGGATACATCTTCAAAAAGAATTCTGAGGGCCTAGAAGCAGTGTCCGAAATGTCATGAGACAGACTTGTCTTCCGGTTCTAGAGTCTAGGGTGACACTCTCGACGTTGGCTGCATCCGCTTTAGTCTTTTAGTTACTGCAGGACCCTTATTAAACCTCCTTTTCCCTTGCAAGCAAAGATCTGAATCATTGCACCACCGAGGAAAGTATCGAGGCCAGTTGCCAAACCCGCTTGGGAACGTCTGCATCTGAGTCCGGTTCAAAGGCTTGTCAGGTTACGGTCCCAGTCAGTCATCACGGAAGACTCTCCGCGCTCACCTCCAGCAGCACGGCATTCGGAATCTCAGTCAGGTTCTCAGTCAAGTTCACCACAGGCTTCACAGGAAGGACGTCCGACTACCCCGGTATCCGCCTCAAACAGCTCTGAAACGCCCGTCACAATGGAACAACCACAACCAGAACCCCTTACCCTGGAAGCCATGCTCATGAATCTCCAGGACAGCATCACCGCTATGCAGCAGAGGGCAGCTCAGACCGACACTAACATCGCTCGCCTGAATGACCTCATCCACACTCGCCTTCCGCCCCCTCTCGAGGAAGAAGGTGGGGACGATGAGTCTGACCAGGAGCAGCCTATCTTGGTTCCGGACCCGCTTCACGCAGGACGTCTCATAGTGATGAACCCGAGGGAAGCTCGCAGGCCCGCTGCAAACCCCGCAGGCGGCAGATTGCCTCCAAACCCAGAAGGACCAGCTCCGAATCCGGAAATGGTCGCACTCATGGCCAAAATGGCCAAACTGGAGGAATCCATTGCTAAGACAGAAAAGATCAGTGCCGGAGGGATCGACCTGGATCGCCTTTGCCTGTATCCCAATGCCAGGCTTCCCGAGAAGTTCAAAATGCCAGACTTAGCTAAGTTCGACGGGAGCGGTGACCCCAGGACTCATCTCTACAGCTACCATGCCGCCATGAAACTTCTTTCTGTTGAGCCGGAGGCCATGTCACAGCTCTTTCCTCAGACCCTCTCGGGCCCTGCTTTCCATTGGTTCTTGTCACTCGACATTGCCAAAAGAAGGACTTGGGAAGACATTGGGACTGCGTTTATTTCGCAGTACAATTACAACTCCCAGCTAAAAATGACTACTCGGGAACTTGAATCCACCAAAATGGAGGCTAAGGAGACCTTCGCAGACTTTGTCAAAAGGTGGAGAGCTAAGGCTGCACAGATGACCGATCGCCCAAGCGAGAAGGACCAGCTCCGCATCATCTCCCGCAACCTTCAACCAGACTATGCTAGGCACTTGGTTCTAGCTCAGGCCTCCGCTAACTTTGAAACTTTCTTCGACTCCGGTCTGGCCATCGAAGACGCTCTGCAGAATGGAATTCTATCCAAAGGCGAATCCTCGCACGCCCCAAAATCAAAACCGCGGGTGTATTCTGGAAACACTAATGCGCTGTTCGGAACAGGGACTTACTCCAGCACGGCCACTGCTGGCACTAATGCCGCTTCCTCCGGCGCTGCTAACCATGTCGTGGATGTCAACCAAGTTCAAAATCCACAGAATAACCGACCCCGGAACCAACCTCGCAGCTTCTCCGCCATCGAGGCACCTCTGTCCTCGGTCTTGGAGAAGTTGGTCAAGTCAGGACATCTGAAGCCCCTAGATCCAACCCCTTTACCCAAGAACCCTTCACCTGGCTTCAAAGCCAACCTTTACTGTGCTTACCATCAAGGAGCGGGTCATCTCACTGACTCCTGCTTTCGCCTCCGTCATGCAATCCAGGATCTTATCGACGACGGCACACTGGAGACTCCTCCGCCACCTCAGAAACCCAATGTCATTGCCAATTCCCTCCCTAAACACAACGCTGTACCTCATATCAGCCAGATATCTCTCAGCTCCACTCATATCAACCCTAGCTCCACTATATTTAACCCCACTGACTATATAGCCTCAACCGATCGACCCAGGCCCGTCGTGCCTTTCCCGCTCGAACCGTCTTCCGAGGTTTCTTATATACAATTGGTTGAAGGCCAAGTTGTTGACACGGATGCGCCTTCGGAACTTTTACAAGCTGCTTCACCTGTCTCCGAGGAATCTGTCAGCTCCCTTTTCCATCAGTCAATCCCTGCTGTGCAAATCAACTCAGCCTCGTCGCTTGACAGCCTGTATGCAACCATCGCTGGCCCATTTCCTGACCCTTATCAGCCTTGGGTGCCTCCCTCAGATAATAACATGCAAGCCACTGGCTGGGCCATAGCAGACCATTGGGACTATGCCGCTCCTCTCCTCAATGAGTGGTCTACCCTTGGAATGGACGGGATTCCTCCACAGACCGGAAATGTCCCCTTCGATCAAGCCTGGTATGATGGCTGGTTGGCCGGCTATGAAGCGGCTTTGCTTGACCCGTTGGACGGTTTTTCCTTAAACATGCTATTCAACCCGATCGAACCTCCAGTTCCCGAAGCGGAATATTACTGGGACCCTGAGCCGACCTGGTTTGCTCCCATGGATGTCGACCCCAACCCTCTGCAAGGCTATGCCACACCGGACTACATGCTTCACTATGCAGAGGATGGGCTGGTCCAGGATGACCCACGGGCATTGGGAGACCATGTTTCCCTCTTTGGTTCAGTCTTTGATTCGGTTTGTGATACTAACCCCGACACTGACCATGACCCTTGTTCCTACATCGTCGATGAAGAAAATCCGCGCCCTCAGGTGCCTTACCCCAACAATAGGGACTGTAGTATCATGGTCACGGACCGCGCTCCGCCTGCTAATCTGTGGGAAGTTAACGACATAGTGGATGTCCAAGTCGGGAATGAGGTCTGGGCTGTCAATCGTACCTTAGCTGACACTGGTCTCTGGGACGTCCCCTTTATTGCAAATCCAGAGCCTGTTGCTGAAGTCGCTGCTGTGAAAGACTTGGGCTTCTGGGATTCCTTACTGATGAAGGATCTGGCTGAAGATTTGGGTTTAGACGTGAAAGTGCCCGTCTCTACACTGACCGCTGACAAGGGGAAGCGTAAACTGGGAGATGTCCCTGCTGATCTCTGGGATGCGAAGGAAAGTCCTCAACTTATGCCCTCTTTGGGAAACGTTCACAATGTTACAAGGAGTGGTCGGGTTTTTCAGCCTGCTAATCTGCAGGCCGGGAATTCCTCCAATCCCGTTGATCAAAGGAATGAGCCTGTTTCTTTCCCAAAGTCTGCACCTCTTGAGGTATCAGCCGGCAATCCAGTTCCTGATCTAGTTCAACGGCAGCTTGAGCGGATTCCTGCCGCTATTTCCATCTGGGGACTGATCTGTTCGTCCAAGGAGCATCGTCAGAGGCTGTGTCACGCCCTGTCCCGCCTTGAAGTCCAGGCCGACGTTACGCCGGAGGCAATGATATCTCTCATCCTCCCGCCAACCTCCAAGCATACGGTGATCTTCACGGACAAGGACCTGCCAGTTGAAGGAGTCGATCACAATCGCCCTCTGCACATCACCGTCAAGTGTCGAGGACTCTGGGTCCCGACTGTTCTTATTGACAACGGCTCCGCCATCAATGTCTGCCCTCTGAGGGTTGCTTATCGTCTAGGGCTCACCAAAAAGGATCTGACACCTTCCAATCTGGCTGTCAAGGCATATGACGGCACCCGTCGTGTGGTCGAGGGTATCTTGAAACTCAAACTCGATGCTGAGGGTTTTGAGATGGACGTGGAATTCCATGTCGTGGACATTCCCGCGACTTTCAATCTTTTGTTGGGCAGGCCATGGCTTCATCGGTCTGACATCATGGCTGTGCCGTCTACCCTCCACCAAAAGGTCATTCTGGGACTACCCACTGGTACTCTAACCATCTGCGGGGATTCAGGCATCCGCCCGCTCAAGGAAGACGGGACTCCTGTTTTGGGGATTCAACACGGTGAAGAAGACGTCGATCTCGGGGGTTTCTCTTTCGATACTTCAGGCATAGTAATGGCCATCAATGTGGACGGGAATTTCCTCATAAGCTCTGTCGCGCTGGACATTATGAGAAGGATGTCTCACTTTCCGGGCATTGGTCTAGGCTCTCGCCGTCAAGGGGTCCCGGAGTTCCCTACTTTTCCTTTCAACGAGGGCCGCTTTGGTTTGGGGTATATCGCCTCTGCCAAAGATGCCAAACGGAGAAAATATACGGGAAAACCTCGGACCCTCTGCAGCGGTCCCAGGTTCGTGCGTGAAGTCGGAAATGCCGCTTACACTGGGCAAGCTGAGCCCTTCGTTCATTCCGAGACCGGGGAGCTGCTGCCTGGGTTTGAGATTTTTGCTGATGACACCTGGTCGAGCAGTGATGATGAATCAGCGAAAGAGGAATTCAAGAGGAAGCTTAATCAGCTGAAGACCAAGACTGACTGGCTGGGATTTATCGATCAGGGGAATCTGGAGCTGCTATTCCAGGAATTCTCCCAAGTGGGTTTGGCTGGGGAAGCTGAAGAAGCCGAAGTGCTCATGCTCGGGCCCGACGCCCTCGAGGACCCCACCTCCCTCATTGTGAAAGCCAAGGGCTCTTTAAATAATTGCATTTTCAGGCCACACCTGACTTGTATTGACGACACGTCTGAGTCTGAGTCTGAGTCTGAGTCTGTCTCGTCCTCTAAGTCTAGCTCTGAGTCGGAGTTTGTGCCTCTGGGCCCTCCACGTCATAGCTTTTATTTCGAGTTCGACTCTCTTGTACTTGGTGACCCTTCAGGGGCTTGTGAAATGAACGAAGCATCTTCTGACTATTTCAATGATCTTTATATAAACTGTGTCGACCCTGACGATGAGGGGATAGATTTCGATGGGGACATTCCCAAGGAAATCCGTGCCTTCATCGAAAGGGAAGACGAAAGGCATGCTCAGCCATTAAAAGAAGAAATAGTTTCTATAAACTTGAAAGATGGAAATGATCCCCGAATGGTTCAAGTGGGCTCCACACTTTCCCCAGAGGAACATCACGACTTCAAGGAGCTACTCACCGAGTTCAGTGACGTTTTTGCATGGTCTCATCGAGATATGCCCGGAATCGATCCCGAGATCGTGGAGCATCACATTCCCTTATTTCCTAATGCCAAGCCTGTGAAACAGAAACTCCGGCGGATGAGGCCAGATTGGGTTCAGAAGATTAAGGAAGAGGTTACCAAGCAGATTGACGCTGGTTTTCTCATGGTCTCTCAGTATCCCACGTGGGTTGCCAACATCGTCCCTGTTCCTAAGAAGAATGGCCAAATCCGAGTTTGCGTTGACTTTCGAGATTTGAACAAAGCGAGCCCCAAAGACGATTTCCCCTTGCCACACATCGATGTGCTTGTAGACAACACTGCGGGGCACGCTTTGCTCTCATTTATGGATGGCTTCTCTGGCTACAATCAAATTCTCATGGCGCCCGAGGACCGCGAGAAAACCACGTTCATCACTGAATGGGGGACTTATTGCTACCTGGTCATGCCGTTTGGGTTAAAGAATGCTGGGCCCACTTATCAGCGAGCTGCTACCACCATCCTACATGACATGATACACAAAGAAGTCGAGGTCTACGTCGATGACATGATCGCCAAGTCCAAAACTCGAGAAGGTCACGTTCCTGTGCTTAGGAAGTTCTTCGAGAGATTACGAAAGTTTCGCATGCGCCTAAATCCTCAGAAGTGCACCTTTGGGGTTACGGCTGGTAAGATGCTCGGTTTCATGATCACTTCTCGTGGAATTGAGGTCGACCCGTCCAAAATCAAAGCAGTCCTCGAGATGAAGCCACCAGATTCTGAAAAGGGAGTACGAAGCTTTTTGGGAAAGGTACAATTCATCAGCAGATTCATCGCCAAGTTGACACTAACTTGCGAGCCGATGTTTCGTTTATTGAAGAAGAATACTCCGTTTGTTTGGACAGACAAGTGCCAGGCGGCCTTCACCTCCATTCAAGCCTATCTGCAGAACCCTCCGGTTTTGATGCCGCCAGTGCCGGGGAAGCCCTTGATACTTTACTTGTCCGTGAATCCTTCCTCTATGGGGTGTTTACTGGCTCAAGAAGGAGGAAAAGGAGTCGAGAAAGCCATTTACTACCTGAGCAAGAAGATGGTTGGCGCTGAAGAGCGCTACACTGCTCTCGAAAAGACGTGTTGGGCTCTTGTTTGGGCATCCAAGAAATTAAGACACTACATGCTGGCTTACCCAGTGAAGTTGATTTCTCGAATGGATCCTCTCAAATACCTGTTTGAGAAACCTGCGCTTACTGGTAAGTTAGCACGTTGGTTACTATTGCTCGCAGAGTTCGACCTCGAATATGTCACAAGAAAATCCGTCAAAGGGCGCGCAGTCGCCGAATTTCTGGCTGATCATCCCGTCGAGGGGCCAGAGGACTCAGATTTTACGTTTCCTGATGAAGGAGTGATGGCAGTTGTTGAAGACTCCTGGACTCTTTATTTTGACGGGGCAGCCAATCGCAAGGGATACGGGATTGGGGTTTTGCTTATAACCCCCGATGGTGCTCACATTCCGCTTGCATTCAAACTCAATTTCGATGTCACGAACAACCAAGCTGAATATGAGGCCTGCATTGTTGGCATGGAGGCAGCCCTTACGCTCGGTGTTGAAAGGCTTGAAGTTATTGGCGACTCCAACCTTGTCGTTTCTCAGGCCAACGGAGACTGGAAAGTTCGGGAGGACAGATTGAAGCCTTATCACCAAGACTTGGAGGACCTCATTCCTCGTTTCAACAAGGTCACATTCACGCACATCCCTCGGATGAAGAACCAGTTCGCTGACGCTCTAGCGACCCTGGCTTCCATGGTCGAGCTTCCGGTTGGTATCAAGCTTCGTCCTATTCTGATTGAACAGCGGGACTTGCCTGCTTATCAGTATGTCAACACCGTCGATGATGTCGATGACGGCCTACCTTGGTACCACGATATCTGGAACTTCGTCGAAAGCGGTCAGTTTCCGGCCGACGCCACCAAAAAGGATCGGATGGCGCTCCGAAGAATGGCCGCTCAATACATTATCTGCGGCGGGAGACTGTATCGGAGATCTCACTGCGGAATGCATAAGCTCTGTGTCAACGGCGCTGAGGCCATTAAAATCATGGAGGAAATTCATGAAGGAATTTGTGGCCCCCACATGAGCGGGGTCATGCTTGCTAGGAAAATCTTACGACAGGGATACTTTTGGTCTACCATGGAGTCCCAGTGTGTGGATTATGTACGCCGTTGCCATAGGTGTCAAATCCATGCCAATCTCATGCATGTCCCTCCTTCCAAACTGTTTGGCATGACATCGCCTTGGCCGTTCTCCGTTTGGGGCATCGATGTTATCGGCATGATCAAGCCTTCTGCTTCGAACGGGCATCGATTCATTCTGGTGGCAATAGATTACTTCACCAAGTGGGTCGAGGCTGAATCTTACAAGACCCTGACAGCGGTTCAGGTTGCTCAGTTTATCCGGAAGAACATCATCTATCGATATGGGGTTCCGCAGGCGTTTGTTTCTGACAATGGGGTCCACTTCAAAGGCAGGGTGTTGGAGCTTTTCGAAGAATTCCAAATCCAGGTTCATCACTCAACAGTTTATCGCCCTCAGACGAATGGGGCGGTTGAAGCGGCCAACAAGAACATCGAGACTATTATCAAGAAATCCGCGGAGTCCGCCAGGGACTGGCACGAACAGCTGCCTCTAGCTCTTTGGGGGTACCGCACGTCAATTCGAACATCGACGGGGGCCACCCCTTTTTCTCTGGTTTACGGGATGGAAGCTGTCCTTCCCATCGAGCTGGAAGTACCAACTTTGAGGATCATGGCTGAATGTGAACTCACGGAGTCTGAATGGCTTAGTGGGAGGTTTGTCGAACTCATGCTCTTCGACGAGAGAAGGCTCCGTGCCTTGTATCATGTTCAGGGATATCAACGCAGGATTGCTCGGGCATTCAATAAGAAAGTGAAGTCTCGTGACTTGGCTGAAGGGGACATGGTTACAAAAGAAATCCGGGCTCCCATCTTCGATCTGCGTGGCAAGTTCCGCCCGAAGCGCGCGGGACCTTACATTATCAAGACCATCCTCTCGGGTGGAGCAGCTCAGCTCATTGATCTGGACGGCAACGAGTTCAACACTCTGGTCAACCTGGATCAGCTTAAACGTTACTACCCTTGAGAGAAGCTCGTTGGGCCGAAAACCACCAGGGTGGGCGGTCCCAAGCAATAATTAGAGCAAGCCTGCTAGACTGAAAACCCAAGGGGGCAGTTTAGGCAAAAATAAATAGGTGTTCAATAAAAGCTCGCTAGGCTGGAAACCCGCAGGGGCAGTCCTAGGCAAAATTTAGAGCGCAAAAGGAGAGCCAAAACACACGAGCGAACCTTAGCCTGAACTACGTTTTGACCTGATTCCCTAGCTTGGGATACGTAGGCAATCTCTCTGTGAGATTCGGTCACGATCAATCAACTCGATCCAGGTTTTCCGTTCCGGAGTGTGCCTCAACATTTAAACGACGTGGCGTTCAACGTTTGGACCCAAAAGGGGGAAATTCTTAATCTTTCACCTTTATTCAAAACTATTACTTCTTTTACATAGGCTGAGTAGAGCCCCAAAAAAAAAAAAAAAAAGTAAAGCATCAAAAACAGAACGAAGTGCTAAGAGGGCCTCACGGGCTCACAGCTTATTCTAGGTCATTGGATTTGTGTCAGGAGTCAGTCTGCGTTTTGTCTGCTTTCGATCTCGGCTCTTAACCATACCACATAGCGATGTTTGAGTCTCGTGCTAAAGTCGTCTTCTGCTCCTCCGAGTTCTCTCAAACCCCAGTTGTGTTCATACCCTGCCAAATGTTGGGACGTAAAAGCTGGAATGCGGAAGTCTTCTATCCCAGCTCGATGGAAGCCTTGGCTCATGCCCAGTTGCCGCAAGATACGACCTGGAATGTAGAACGTGAAACTGGACAGCCCAGCAATCACCATTCTCTCGAAACCTGCAGAGTGCAGAGCCATATCCGGGATGTTCAAGGCCCTGTGCCGCCAAACGATCTCGCGCGGAGACATCTCTCTCATGAAGGCGTACCATTCCTCCTCAGACATTTCTGGATACAGCATCCCCCTTTGATGCACCCGCCCGGGCAGACGGGGCCAATCCACTTCAGGAGCGGAGATTAGTCCGAGCTTGTCACATAGCCACAACTGCATGAGCGAAAAGACAAGTAAGGAGCCACATAAGCCTGAGCGAAAGAAAACCAGTAAGAAACTACCATACAGCCTTAGCCGAGAGTCGAGGTAAAAGCAGACTGTGCGAAAACCGGAAAAAGGTGAGCTGAGTGAGAATTCACCTGTAACAGGATTGGACTGCCACCGAATGTGTTTGTCTGACCTGTGGCTATCAAATCCAAACCGATGAGTGTCTCAGCAAGCACCAAAGGCGCCACGTTCTTCCGAGCGCCCATCTCCGCGGCCACGTGTACTAACGAGGAGTCAGGCCGTCCATACGGAGACACCAGCAGGTACGCGGTCAGTATGCCAACTGACATGGCGAATCGACGTCGAGACTGCAGAACCGTATCCGCTGGATCGCCGTCAGGCCCGTACCATTCCATTAGGCGCGCAATGTTTATTTGTCCGCCGATTAACAGACCCTCCGCCGCACCTTGGGAAATGTTTAGATGCGTCTTCAACAGCCTTGACATGCTTTGCCTATAAGGTGGCACGACAATCACACTCGAAGCGAAGCCTTGGAGATACGCTTGGAATTCTTCAACAGTCGGGCACAACTCGTTGTCCCCAAACCGAAACACGTGGACGTCCCGGTCCCAAAACTGCAGGGCTGCTCTCAGAATTTCGGGGCGGAGCCTTACACTTTTTAGGAAGCGAAACGCCGCTAACCCGTAGGAGCGGAAGCACAGCCAATCGCTCGCGACAAATTCTTCGAGCCACGAGCTGATAAAGGTAGGGAGATGGTTTGCCATTTGGGGAATAGTGCTGGAGATTTCCCACGGAGGTACACCCTTCATTCAGGGGTTCATCCCTCTTTATAAGCTAAGGAAGGAGGCAATACATTTCCTTTTGAATGAGGTGGCCTTGCAAGGTGTCCCTCTACTCACTAAAAAATCAGGGGAACATCTCTGGGACAGGCCAGGAACTCCTGCACGCCCAGATCTGCTGACAAAGCCTGCCACCCTCCTTTTATCCGAATGAGTCAAACTTGGCTACTGCAACAGGGATTCTTCATCGCGCGAGAGTCATGGAGTCTCGCGCGACTGTTCTTATTCGCGCGATGGTCTTTAAGGCTCGCGCGAGTGTTCAATTCAATTCGACACAGCAAGGTAGGCTACTGCCCTTTTGGGGATATTTTCCGGATTTTGACCCGGGCCAGATTTTGAAATTCTGATGCTTCCAGTAGGTCATTATGGGTGTTTATGACTACGTCGAAGCGTTGTTTGTTCAAATTACACGTTCAATAACGAGGTCGGTCCCTCGAAGGAATAATCGCCGGGTAATTCAAAGGTTTTTATTTAACCGGTCAAGCCGGGCGAGGTGGCTTACAATTTACAGAGCAAGTACTGAAAGGCGGAGCCTATTGGCCTTACTAATTACAATTTGTTCTCCCACGAGATTCAGAAATATCCCCTCAGTCTCGCCTCAACTTCAACACGGAGCCATCTTACGTAGCGCTTTTCCAGCCACGTTCTGAAATCTGGAACTGATTCCTTCAACGTCCTATCGCCCCAGTTGTCTCTGTGGCAGCGCAAATCCCAGGAAGTAAACACGGGGATGTCAAAGTCTTCTGCTCCGTACCGCTTGTATCCTTGGCTCCTTCCCAGCTGGCGGAGCGTACGCCCAGGAATGTAAAAGGTGAAGCTCGTCAGGCCGGCAAGTATCACTCTCTTGTATCCCACTGATTTAAGCGTCATCGCTGGAAGGTTTAACCAGAGACACCTCCAGACTATGTCTTCGGAATGCAGATCATTCAGGTAGGCAAACCATATCTCCACCGGCAAGTCAGGGAATATCATCGGCCTCGCAACCAACAATCTGGGAAACTCTTCAAAGCCAGCCTGTGGCTCTTCCAAGACCCCGATTTTGTCTGCCAGCCAAAGCTGCATGAGAACAGAGGACGAGTCAGAAATCAAATACAGCCCAAGCACTTGGTTTGAAATCGAAAATGCGAGAAATTATGTCGAATGGAAATTTACCTGGAGCAAGATGGGACATCCGCTGAAAGAGTCGGCTTGCCCAAGTTTCAGCATGTCCAAACCCAGAAGTGTCTCCGCCAGGACCACGGGCATGATGTTCCTCCCGTTATCCATTTGCAAGGCAATGCTCACCAACTTGGGATTTACCCCTCCATCAACGGGAACCAGCATATACGCGGCCAGTGCGCATATAGACAGGACGAAGCGTCGTTGAGATTCCCCGACATAGTCTCCTAGACCGGCCTCCGGGCCGTACAGCTCGATCAGGCGGAGAATGTTGAGCTCGCCGTTTCGAATAATGCTGTTTGTCACCGCCACCGGAATATTGAGTTTTTCCCGCAGAATTTGCCCCATGTCCTCATGAACGGGCGGCACGGCAAGAATGTCTAGATTGGCAAACCCCGGGGCGTATGCCTGAAACTCTTCTATCGTGGGGCACATTTCGTCTTCCCGGAACCGGAAGACGTGCACAACGGGATCCCAGAAAGGCAACGCGGCTTGGATGAGTTCGACGCATGGTCGAGCAAACCGGAGATCCCGGATTGAGAATAAACAGCGAGACCTGGGACTTTCCCAATTTATGGTTTCCTCCCTCATTAGCCAAGGATCAAGGGCTTCCATTAGTGAATCTCCCATCTTAGTTAAGTTGAGAAAAGGGTGTGTAATTCATTATGTTAAAAAAAAAAAAAATCTTGCTTCAAATAGCCAAGGAGTTGGTGAGACCAAGGCATAGGTGTCCTACCACCTTGCATGGCAGAACAGCCTTCCTTCTGCAGGCCCAGAACAGCTTTCAAGACGTGGAAGTTATGAACAGCCCCATGCCAATAATTTGGTCAAACAAAGGCTGCTCAGCAGGAGTTGACTCTCGCGCGACATTCAGATATCATCGCGCGACACGTTTCTCTCGCGCGACAGTTACAAACCATCGCGCGATGGTCTATCTGCAGTTTTGACAGATTGCAGCAGCTACTGATCTGTTTTAGTCACTTTCCATTCCTGGGGTCTTTTGGGACTTTTGGTGTTTCCAGCAAGTCATTATAGGCTTATGTGATTGTATCCAAGCATCGGATCCCGAATGCCATGCTCGACGAAGTTTTTGGACACTTGGGGACCCGTTCCAAGTTCAAACAAAGGTTTCGGAAGTCCGAAACTCGTTTTGGCGTTTCTAGCCTATTTTGGTCATGCCATACGGGTCATTTGGACCTTAAGTGACTGTATGGAGGTGTCGGTTTCAGTCCGGGACATAATCAAGTCATTTTTCGATGTTTTGTACCATTTTTGCGCATTTTGCGGTTTAAGTCCTTTATTGAGGCGTTTCATTCGAGTTTGTCAATTGGCGCAGGCCATGTTGGCCGCCTTTTATTGTTCGAAGGTGTCGTTTTCGTCCCTTTCAAGGTGTCGTGAGTTTTGGCGTGCAATGCCCAAAATTTCATTATTTTCCGTACCCTCGTATCCTGATTATGTCTTAGGACATATCGCCTTTTTCTTTCAGAGCTAGGCTGTGTTATACACTCATACGTGTCTGTGTTTAGCCTCGACGTGTTGTCAATGCAAGTTCGATATTAGTGGCGAGTTTTGTTGATTCTTATGCACAATGAGAAACTATAAAACTTTAGAATGCAGCTTTTACGAACTGAAAGGTGATCTATCCATCTCGAAAGCAAAAGGAGAACTACTGTATCTCTGGCCCTCGGCCGATCAAAGCTACCAAGTCAAAACAGGGCACATGCGCCCACCAATCAAAAAGAGGCACGCAGGCTCTCGAAATGTCTGTCCATCAAAAGGCTATCTACTTGGGCACGCAGGCCCTAAATCAAAAGCAAAAAGAAGGGTAACGGAGGCCTCGTCAAAACTCCTCAGGCTCCTCATCACTGTCTGAAGTACCGTGCAGCTCCCGAGGATCGTCCCTATACCTCGGATCGTCAATGGAGTCGTCAGAGCCACTGCTGGTGGACGAGTGCTCCTCGTCCTCTTCCTCTGCCCCTTCTTCCTCCTCTCCTTCCTCGTCCTCGGAAGTCGGACTCATGACCAGTCTCGGTCTCCGAGCTGGGCCCGGCTTCTCCAATGTCGGTTTCTCGCGCCTCTTCAGCTGGTACCGAAGCTCAGCTTGCCTCGCGGCCTGCTTGGCTTCCTCCTCGCGTGCACGCGCTGTCTGTAAACCCCTCGTCTGTCGCCGCGTGGTGGTAACCGGAGGCGTGGATTTCCGTGCCACCACCTCTTTCGGTGGCGGATCTCGCGCACTCTTCCGTCTGGGATTCCTCTTCCCCTCCACCTGCATTATCATTGCATTTTAAAGCATCAGTATTTATTGCGCATATTGTGTTTCTGTATTGAAAACAGGTACATCTATCAAGCTATCAAAACAGGAATGTATCGAGAGCAAGAATGTATCGAAAGCTGAAATGTATCGTTTCATACCTGAGTCCTCTGAAAGACGGCTGGCTGAGTCGGCTGTGACGTCGGTGCCTGGTACTGCAACTCCAGTGGCGTGCCGCTCGCTGCCTTTCTCACTGCATTCTCCAACGCCAGCATGCGTCGAACGGCTTCATTCACCCACTCAATTGGCACCTGCATGCAATTCAAGTTCATCAGACTGTTCAGCAGATAATTCAAGCAGTTAAAGTTCAAAAGTAATATTGGAAGCCGATTCTTACCGACACGGTCACAGGAGCAGGCTCTGTCCTCGCAGGCGCTAACTGAAACTCTGCAGGATTCCCCTGACTGTCAACGACGGGAATCCTCCACAGCAGCGCAGGAAGTCCGCCAACTGCCGGTCCGCTCGAGGCTCGCCGGGCCTGGCTCTCCCCTCCTCTCCGTCCCTCTCCGGCTGCCCTCCTCTCTTCGGCGGCCCCTGCGGCCTGGCCTCGTGCCTCTCTCCGGCCACGGACCCCCAATGGACCCGCCAGGAAGTCCCGCTGGTAGACTGCATAGTCTCTACCAGGGCGCAGGTATTGCCCAAGATCAGTATCCGGCCGCGTGTACCTCTCCAGCTCGGCCCGTGTGTACTCTTCCGTGTGTGAAACTCGGGGTGGTAGCGGCCCTGGCACCCAGAACTCAGGATAACCAAGTGACTGGCGCGTCACTCGGTCTCCCAAGTACCACTGCCAGCCAAAGGCAGACTCCAACAACACCCTGCTGGCCGTGACCGCTCTGCTCCTGGCCAGGTACTCTAGCTCTGGCCCCGCCCTTCTCCAGGGATCCCAATTGACCTGCGAGTCGATACAAACGGGCGATGCAAGCAATTGTTCAGCGACAGCATTAAAGCAGTGAAACGAATACATGTCTAATGCTTGTGATTGTGTGTTCATACCTGTGAGGCCCTGAGCTCGTCCAAGTATAGCCTGAAGGCGTTGAGCCCGCCTCTCCCTTCCTTCCTTCCCATGCTCTCCTTGCTCCACTTCAGCGCGCGAGGGAGGGCACTCAAGTCGGGATGCTTGCACTCTGGTGGGTACATCCGCAAGACCTCGTAAGCCCAAAGCTGCAATGTTTAGACAAGTTCAAACTTTAGTCAAGGCATAGGCATACAGTAGCTAAAGTCAAAGCAGTCAAGTGAACTGAACAACGGACGAGCATAATCAAATTGTGTTTAAAAGAGTTAGAACTGTACCTCCCACACCCTCCAGTAGCCAGCTGTGCTCTTTCCCGTCCTCGACGAGTCACCAAAAAAGAGGTAGGCCGTCCCGAGAGCTGCTCCGCCCCAGTCAAAGCGCGAGGCTGTCCTCAGGTCCCTCAACGCTGGCAAGTACGACAGGTGCACGTTGCTTCGCCTGTTCGGGTACAACGTGGCACCAAACAGGTATAGCAGGAACGCCCGGGCCATCTGCTCCGCCTCCCGGTCACTCGACACCTCCTTTTTCAGGTAGCCCTTGAACTGGTCATACCTTGCCATCCCCCCCTCTACCTTGGGCACTCTGCCCAGAAACCACTCCAGGGCAGCTCGATCCTCCTGGATCCCTGAGTCAAACGGGATGGGCTCACCCCCGACCCTCAGCCCGGTGATCGCTGCAAAGTCAGCAGGCGTCACTGTCATCTCCCCAGGAGGTAAGTGGAAGGTGTTGGTCGTATCCCTCCACCTCTCAGCAAGTGCAACGAGGACGGCATGGTCAATCCTCGCTGGGGTCAAGGTCCGCACAAACTCCCCAAAGCCCGCCTCGTCTACCAGCCATCTCACTCTCTCCGGCAGCCCCTCGTACAGCTGCAAGGACATGCACGCGCCCCCGAAGCCGCGAATGTCCCTCTGTTCAGCTCCAGCCTGCTTCAGATACAAAGACAAGCGGAAAAGAGTTCATCAGTATACAGGGAATTCATTCTCAAGTTCTAGGTGATCAAAAAAGCCTACAAAGAATGGTTGGTTCAAGTTATTACGCATTGGGCCTTTACTACAGAAATACGTGGCTTTAGCATGCTTTGGTTTGGAAAATCATCCATGCAATTTTAAAAATTCAAGCATATTCTAAGCAAGTATCGAATGTGAACTATCAAAGCAAGAATATTGAAATCAAGTTACAAAGGGTGTTTTCTGGGAATATACCTCCATCCATGTCGCCGCAAGGTGGACCCGAGGATCCCTCAACACCAACTCGTCGTCGTAGTCTCTCCGCGACGGTATATGGGCTGCAACGCCCGACGGAACGAAGAGGTGCGGCGTGGGAAGCACGTATGCCTCCGCTGAAAAGCCCGGCCGACTCGTGTTCTTCGCCTCCTCCACGGCCGTAACCCTAGGCCCCTGTGCCTCTGCTCTGGCTCTCTCCTCGGCCTCCGCGTCTCTCAGAAGCTCCTCTCTCTCCAGTCTCTCTCTCTCGGCCTTCTCAACGGCCTCCGACACCTCGATGGCCCGAGCGCGGTCCTCTCTGGCCTTTAGGACCAGTTCCCCAACCAGGGGGTTGTCCTCTAACAGTCTCGCCAATGCCTCGTCAGTCAGGTATTCGGCAACATCATGCCTAGTGATCGGCACGTGTCTCGACGACGTGGCCGCGGTCGACTCCGGCCTAAACAACACATCCTCCTCCCGGATCTCAACCTGAGGTATCGTAGTCTCCTTCTCCGCGTCAACGACGCCTTTGCCCTTCGCCGAATCCCTCGGCGGGGACCCGGACGGCTCAACAGTGTCATCTCCTCCTCCACTGCCACTGCCTCCTCCGGCATCAACCATCGCGCGAGGCTCCTCCTCGGTCGCGCGATGGTGCTCGTCAACACCAGCCTTTTCTGTGTCCAATGGACTCGCTCCGGCCACCACTGACCCCTCTACGGCCATGACCGGATCCAGCCGCTCAACGCTGTGGCTCACAACCCCAGGCCAAACAGTCGCGCGAGCCTCCGGCTCTGTCGCGCGACTCTCGTTGCCACCACCAGTCGCCTGCTCGCTGCCTTCTTCGCCATCTCCGCCACCTGCAACCACTGCACCGGCCCCTGCGGTGGCTTCCGCCGTCGCTTGATCATCTGTTTCGATACTCTCGGACCCTCCTCGGTCTTCCGATCGATCAATAACTTCATCATCACCACCCCTGCCACCGTGGTCTGCCATGGATGACCGATCAAGGTTGGGTTTAGGTGATTTCGTGGATAAAATCAAAGTTTGAAGGTAGTTTTGGAGGAGAGACGAGAGAGGGAAGGAGTTCTGAAGTTTTGAAACTTCTGTTTACTGTTTCTGTAACGTCCCCGCGATGTTTAAACGATTGAAACGGGTTTGGGCCGGGTCTGGGCCTCTCCAGACCCAAGCCCTAACTTCATACCCTCGCGCGACGGTTCTGGAGTGTCGCGCGACACTTGTCTTTGGGCCTCAGGCCCAATCCAGATTTTGGGTCCGGCCCGATCTCAGTTAATTCCCCTTTAGGTCCATAACATGTCGGTATGTTGCCAATAAATTTGAGGGTCATTTTGGAGATCTGGTTTTCGAAACCCAAAGATGGTTGCATCCCCAGCAGTGGTCCGCCCGCAAACGAATCAGTGACGATCTATCCGTCTGATCAAATCAGCGACGATCTATCCGTCTAATTCAAACAACAGTGACGATCTATCCGTCCGATCAATCTGCAGCGACGATCTATCCGTCCGATCAAATCAGCGACGATCTATCCGTCTGATCAAATCAGCGACGATCCATCCGTCCGACCCATCAAACAGCGACGATCTATCCGTCTGATCAAATCAGCGACGATCTATCCGTCTAATTCAAACAACAGTGACGATCTATCCGTCCGATCAATCTGCAGCGACGATCTATCCGTCCGATCAAATCAGCGACGATCTATCCGTCTGATCAAATCAGCGACGATCCATCCGTCCGACCCATCAAACAGCGACGATCCATCCGTCCGATCAATCAAATCAGCGACGATCCATCCGTCCGATCAATCAAATCAGCGACGATCTATCCGTCCGATCAATCTGCAGCGACGATCTATCCGTCCGATCAAATCAGTGACGATCTATCCGTCTGATCAATCAGTGACGATCTATCCGTCCGATCTTCAATTCCCCCTTGGTGCACGGTATTTTCTTATATGCTCGTCTGCATTTTCCATTTAATCGGCTTTTGGGCGGATTCGGTGGGTGTCTAGAAATCTTTGACGTTACCCGTACCAGTCAATGGTGCTCCGCGTGCCGTCAAAGAGGGACTACTGTAGACACCCCAATCTGGGTCTCCCAATCGTTTTACTTATTTTTACGATTTTCTTGTTTCCCCGATGATGAAATCGGATCAAACAGAGCTTGGATTGGAATTGGATTAGGCTTGGAGCCTTTAGGAACCTCGCTTGAACCTTTCAAACCCTTCTGAACCTTCAGTCAAACCCTAAGACCAGAGTTGACCCTCGCGCGAGTCTTCTTTCCCCTCGCGCGATACTCAGCCTGCCACGTGTAGTCAAAGTCAAACTGTTGACTGTTTGACCCTCGCGCGACACTCATGGACCCTCGCGCGATGGTTCCTACCTGTCCCTTTCACAGAATCCAGCTGGACTGGTGATGATTGCTTGGCACATGGGTTCCCATGGGCTGGAACCCCGTTCTCCTCAGCTGAACGACGTGCTGGCAGGTCCTAGCCCCATGCAAACTCCCACCCACTCTCTCACCTTGTTGGCTAGCTTTACAACCAAGTTGTGACCAGCCTTAGTGGCTGGTCCTAAGGGTTTGTTTGGCCCCTAACCAAGCCTTGCTCTCCCCCTATAAATACCCCCATTGGTCTTCCATGTTAAGGGTTCCAAAAAAATTGCTTAAGAGTTTCATTACTCCCTTCACAAATCCTACACTAGCTAGCACAAAATTCTTAACCCTCAAGCCACTTCCCAAACTTCTGAACTCAGAGTGTTCATACACTCTTGGTAGCAAAGTCACACCAATCCATCCGGTCTACTCTCAAACCCTTTCCAAGCAAAGGTATAACTTTAAAGCTGTTTCTGTTTTGATCCCTGAGGGGGGCTGACAGGGCCAAGGCTGGTAATCAATACCATGCCCTGGTCCTAAAGCCAGCAAAGTTACAAGGAATCGTGGCAGCCACACCCTCGCGCGACGGTCCCCTTTACTCGCGCGACACTCGTGTCAGCAAGAGAATGGACCTCGTGGGGAAGGGAAGCTAGCCCTTTTCTGTTTTGCAGTATATTCATGTTTGTTGCATCTTATTTTGATTTTTAGATCACTGTTATGCATGCAAAACAAAATACAGTAGCTTGTTTATTTCCTTTAAACAGCTTGGAATGCCTTTGGGATCCCCTGAACCTGTCTCAGGGCCTCAAACATGCAAAGCAATTCCTGGAAGTCCAGTCAGGAGTGTCGCGCGAGATTCAAGCTCTGTCGCGCGACAGTTCTCTGATTTCCATGGGTGGCCCTTGCATGGGCAACTAGGCCTTTGGCCTCTGTTTTGATACCCCCACTGTTTAGGGGTTGTATTTTATCTCATTTGGCTCCTGTTTGGAGTATGGTGTAATAATTAGTATTTTCAGTCTTCCCATAAACTGCTTGGTTTGCTTCCTGGGTGTGCACTGGTCCTTCCAGAGCCCAGAAGGGGATGATTTAGGGGCTGTGGTGAGATGACATACTCGCGCGAGAGTCAGTGTGTCTCGCGCGATGGTTGACTTGCATGCAGATCTGTCCAAGCATGTAAGTTGGTCATCGTGCAAGACGGATCTGCCCCGAGCCTAGTTTTGGCATCTGATCGCTGTTTCAAGGTCATTCCACTTATTATTCGTCAATACTATCCATCCATGCCATTATTTGACCACATCTTGCAAAGTGCTACAGTTTTAATCCCCGATTAACTGTTCCCCCGCCCTAATTGGCTAAAATCAATTAAAAGAGGAAGAATCACAATTGTTTTCATAAAAACGCCTAAGTAGAGACCGATCTCCGGATTGGGCGAGAGGGGTGCCATAAAACCCTTCCCCTCTCGTAACCTGGCTCCCGAACCCAGATATGGTTATGACGGACCGGTTCCTTAACTTTTCAAATCAAACAGCGCGGCAGGTGCTTCGAAATACGGTTCCTTGAGTGTCGGACCTTCAAAACTCAAGTGGCGACTCTGTATTTTTGAGCGCTTGCCACCGGCGCTCGCGCTCCCTCGATTATCAAAAAAGGGCCGCAAACGGCAGGGGAAGGAACGAAATCCTTTGTCCCCTCCGAAGGGCATGCTGCCCACACAGTAATAAAAGAATCCGGATGTCTGACAAAATGTTTCAATGCGGAAGCGATGAAATAAAACACTAAGCTAGGATGAGACACCCTAACGAGGTCAACAACAAAATCCTCGAGATGCCACCAGAGTCCTTGCCTAACTTCCCAACTAACCTGAAAAAGAAGTTGGAATAAATCCGTCAGCTGACGAGCTCAGTGAATGGCAAAGCATGTATATTAGAATAAAGTTTTGAAACAGGGATCAAAATAATTTACCATGTCAATATAAATTTGGCATTCGGGTAAACAACAAAATAATCAATTAATCCAATCAACGAATCATCCGTTAAGTCTTAATGGTGATCAAAATCCAATCTCCAATAACAACGGGGAACCACAACCAAAATCAATAGTACCAAGTGCCAGTGAATAAATCTCTCAAAAATTGGATCCAATATCGAAACTTAGAGTCACCACGAGTTGGCAGCTCGTGGAACTTTTTCCTAAGAACGATCCGGCGGAAGAAAGCCGTTGAGCACTAGGGTCACCAGCCTAATCCGGTCTCTTCCCTAATGGCCAGAGTCACCCGCACACAGAGGATTAATTTCCCTGGACTTCCAAAATATGTTCCCATCAATATCCACAAAGTTCTCACCAAAAGATTATTCGGTCAACAAATGGTTTCACCGAATGTTTTACCGCATGCCGATTTAAGTAACCAAATAAACAGTTACGGGTTTCCAATTCCAATCATAAAATCTTCTAAACAATAATTTAAGGGACACGGGGAAGTTCGAAAATACGTAACATGCTTAACCACTCACCTGGGCCAAAAAGTAATACAACTCGAACCGCGCAAAACGAGCCTAACCTGAACAAAGCATCATATAGCAATATTATCACTAACTGTATAACTTATCGACAATAATAACGAACTACCTAGAAATAATACTTTCCTAACCTAGTACTAAAACCCAACACTTCTGCCCATAGACCAATATCACTCCAAGACAAATCCTTATAATACAACTAGATTCCATATACTCCCTGAGCAAAACAAGGCAACACACCTATCCCCACTACAGGAGATCATCACCATCGTACACACCGCACAAACCACCTCCAAACTCCATGGTCCATTAGCATTTAAAAAGAAAACGAACAAAACCCATACTCCACCGATCTTTACACCACCAAAAAAAAACCAAGTTGTTTTCTAGCTGAAACCCCTAAACTACTGTAACGTGAAAAAGGATGAGAAGGAAAAGAAAACAAGAAGGAAAAGGAACAAACCACTTCAGCATTAATCTTCCACCACGCAAAACCTCGATTGCGGCTCTCTTTCTCTCTCTCTCTCTCTCTCTCTGAACGTCAGATACTCTGCCCAAATAAAACCCTATACCTTGAAAATATCTCCTAACTTTGTAAAACTACTCACTACTCCCTATATTATAGCTAATTAGTTAATTAGATTTAGATAGAACGTAACACCATTTATAAAATTACCATCCGGTACCATTATTTTATCCAAAATCAATCTCATACTCCAAATATTACATTTGTGACAAAAATACCCATAGCGCTCGCAAAATAATTATTTGGGACCCAACCATAACACCCAATTAAATAATGGCCAAAATATTTAATAAAATAACTTAAAATTCTAGGCCGTAACATGATTTCTCTAGCTCATTCATTGAGTGGGGGCACCATTAATCAT
Organism: Rhododendron henanense subsp. lingbaoense; assembly: GCA_020567845.1. NCBI lineage: Eukaryota > Viridiplantae > Streptophyta > Magnoliopsida > Ericales > Ericaceae > Rhododendron > Rhododendron henanense. Next base: position 42,986,601 of record CM036315.1, on the reverse strand, counting down.
TAGGTTAGGGAGATTCAATACCTTTTTTTTTTTGTCAATTTGTAATCAAGTCAAATTATTTTGTATGTCCATAAGTGAGTTAGTTCAGTTCAAATTCAACCGAATGAATGAAATTCTTTTGGCTAATATTTTAAAACTTTTCTAATATTATAAAGCACCATTATAGACTAATCTAGAGAACCCTTAATTGATGCAAGTGTGCGGGGGGGGGGGGGGAAGAAAAAACTTATAAAACAACCATATAGATGAAAATTCATGGTAAAAATCAATATTCCCTTCTTGTGAAGTTAGTCCCTCACGAAATTACGTGCAATTTTCAAGTGTAAAAATAATATACTTACCGAAATAATTTTTTGTAAAATATGAATCAATGAGATCTTCTGAATGGTGCAAAAAATAAAAAAAATTGGAAATGGAGATGTCCAGGTCCTAGATGGTATTCCAGCAGCCTTCTATTGGAATCAACGGCCCCTGGTGGGCAGGGACTTAATTCTTCAAGGTTATTCCTATTTCTGCTCTTGCATTTCCTTCTCTGCTACAGCAATTTTACATGTATATATAAGCTTTTACCATGGAAGTAGCAGAAGTACAACTGTCTTCTACTATTAATTTGTATGGTATAGCATGGGCCCTCCTAAGGCATATTCCTCCTTTTGCTGCTCCAACAGCCTACGGGTATCACCAGCCGAGCCACTTCCCCTCCTAAAGGCATGTTCTCATGTTTCTGTGTTACTCACCCATTCGCCACTGGAAATACCAGCGGCTCTAGAAATTTGTAGGGTGTTCAAAACTTATCATAATTTGTAGCAGGGTGTTGAGAATATTAAATACCAAACTCCATGTTAACACTTGACTTCCTGGAACAAATTGTTGGGGTGCAGACAACTGAAGCAAGTGATCAGAGCCTTAGCTAGCGCTACCAAGGTTTTGGTATAGCGCTAGTGATAGCTATAGCGCTACAGCAAAATGCATGTAGCGCTACCGAGAGCCTTCGGGCCTTAAAATGTATTTAGGGTTTTGTTGAACGGCTGCGCGTATGAAGGTCATAGTAATCACTTTTTCTGAGCGTGAAAAAGAGAGAGGCAAGAGAAAACACATCTCAGAGAGATTGTGAGAAGACTTGTACTCTTGGATTGATTTCATAGTGGACTGGTGTGGCTCCCGTGGTTTTTTCCTCACGTTGAGGTTTTTCCACGTATATCTTGTGTCTCGTTTTTCTTCCAGTTTTCATTACGCACGTATTTGTTTGTTTTATTCTGTGATCCATTGTTCCAAGATCCGTAGGGGCGTTGTAGGATTGCGTAAAATCCATAACAACTGGTATCAGAGCCGCGGTTGCGGTAGGTTTTGTTCGACAGGTTAGGGTTTAATCTCGTTCGGGCAGGCCAGAGTTCAGTGGGAGCTATGGGTTCTGAAGAAGGCAAGCAGAGGATGGAGAAGTTTGACGGGTCAGACTTCGCGTTCTGGAAAACGCAGATAGAGGACTATCTGTATCAGAAGGAATGAAGGATCTTTACCGGCCGCTGCTGGGTAAAGAAAAAGGGAAGAAGAAAGATGAGAGCAACGAGGATTGGGACGTCCTGGACAGGAAGGCGTTAGGGGTTGTTCGCCTGTCCCTTTCAAAGTCAGTCACCCACAACATCTTGAAGGAGAAAACGACGGAGGGTCTTGTGGAAGCACTGAAAAAGATGTACGAGCAACCGTCTGCTGCGAATAAGGTACATCTCATGAAAAAACTTTTCAATCTGTCTATGGCTGAAGGGGTTTCCTTTATGTCACATATCAGTGAGTTCAATACGATAGTTGATAAACTTATGTATGTCAAAATCAAGTTTGATGATGAGGTTCAAGCCTTGTTAATACTGTCTCAGTTGCCAGAGAGCTGGCAGGGTACTGTTACTGCAGTCAGTAATTCGGCAGGGAAACAAAAGTTGAAACTGAGTGAGGTTGTTAGTTTGATTCTGACTGAGGAGGTCAGAAGGGGTTCGATCGATGGTTCAGGTAGTTCAGGTTCAGCTCTAAGTTTTGAGCAGAGGGGCAGAAGCCAAACCAAGGGTGGTCAGAATCAGAACAGGAACAGGTCGAAATCGAAGGGCAAGGGCAAGGGATATAAAGATAGATCTCAGGTTCGGCCCATTAAAGGTGAATGTTGGAATTGTGGTCAGACAGGCCATATGTCACAAACTTGCAAAGCACCGAAAAAGAATAACGGTGGGCAGGAGGCTCACGTTGTGCACGATGCACTTATTCTTTCCATGAACAGTGACACTGAATCTTGGGTGATTGATTCGGGTGCCTCATTCCACGCCACTGCTAACAGGGAGATTCTGCAGAACTATGTAGCAGGGGACTTTGGGAAAGTATACTTGGGGGACGACGAGCCTTGCAGTATTGTGGGAAAAGGGGATGTTCAGATTGCAACGCATGGGTTCAAATGGTGTCTGAAAGATGTCAGGCACGTTCCGAAGTTGAAGAGGAATCTTATTTCAGTTGGACAGCTTGCAGCAGCAGGTTATACATCAACATTCACAGGGGACATGTGGAAAGTCTCCAATGGTACCATGGTGACGGCTAAAGGCAAGAAAGTTGGTACACTTTACTTGACTTCACATGGTAGCGACATACTTGCAGTTATAGACAGCAAGGAGAGTTCAAATCTGTGGCACTATAAACTGGGGCATATGAGTGAGAAGGGAATGAAGGTTATGCAATCAAAAGGGAAGCTACCGGGTTTAGGGTCAGTGGATATTGACATGTGTGAGGATTGTATCTTCGGGAAACAGAAACGGGTTAGCTTTCAGAAAGGCGGCAGGCCTCCCAGGGCTCAGAAGCTAGAGCTCGTCCATACAGATGTGTGGGGTCCAACTACAGTGTCTTCTCTTGGCGGTTCTTATTACTATGTTACCTTTGTCGACGATCACTCGAGGAAGGTATGGGTTTACTTCATGAAGCACAAGTCAGAGGTCTTTGAAGTCTTCAAGAAGTGGAAGGCCATGGTTGAGAATGAAACAGATTTGAAGGTGAAAAGGTTGAGGTCCGACAACGGCGGAGAATATGAGTTGGGGGAGTTCAAGAAAGCCTGCGCTCTATCTGGGATTCGTTTTGAGAGGACACCTCCAGGGACTCCGCAGCACAATGGCATTGCAGAAAGGATGAAAAGGACTTTGACTGAGCGTGCTAGGAGCATGCGGATACACGCAGGGTTGCCCAAGATGTTTTGGGCAGATGCAGTCAGCACAGCAGCACATTTGATCAATCTTGGGCCATCAGTTCCGTTGAACTTTGGCATACCAGAGGAGGTTTGGAGTGGGAAAGAGGTAAATCTCTCACACTTACGTGTTTTCGGTTGTGTTTCCTATGTGCATATTAGCGACAAGGACAGGGATAAACTTGATGCTAAGTCACAGAAGTGCACCTTTATTGGATACGGCGGAGATGAGTTTGGTTATCGTTTTTGGGATAACAAGAACCGGAAGATAATCAGAAGCAGAGATGTTGTGTTTGATGAGAAGGTGATGTACAAAGACAGGGACAGCAAACTGAGCGGTGGGAGTACCACTTCGGATGGAGATACATCCGAGTACTTTGGGTTGGAGGATCTTCTAGGTGACAGGGGGGTTGAACAGGGGTCTGGTCAGGCAGAGGAGAGAGTTTTAGATGAGACAGTTTCAGAGGGGACAGTTTCAGATGAGGCAGCTCCAGAGACAGGGACTAGTTCAGCGGTCAGAGAGTTGAGGAGGACAACCAGAGTACACAAGCCGAATCCGAAATATATTTCTTCGCTTGATTACTTGCTTTTGACGGACAATGGAGAACCAGAGTGCTATGATGAGGCTATGCAGATTTCTGAGTCAGCAAAGTGGAAGACTGCGATGCAGGAAGAGATGGATTCTCTTTATTCCAATGGTACTTGGCAGTTAGCTCAGCTTCCCGCAGGAAAGAAAGCCTTGCAGAACAAATGGGTTTTTCGGCTTAAGCAGGAGAGTGATGGCAAGAAAAGGTACAAGGCAAGATTGGTTGTAAAGGGCTTCCAACAGAAGGAGGGGATTGATTATACAGAGATATTTTCACCCGTTGTGAAGATGGCCACTATCAGAGTGGTGCTGAGTATGGTTGCTGCTGAAAATCTCCACCTTGAGCAGTTAGATGTTAAAACTGCTTTTCTTCACGGGGACTTGGATGAAGAAATCTACATGAAGCAGCCTGTTGGCTTCATTGTGAAAGACAAGGAAGAGATGATGTGCAGGCTCAGGAAGAGTCTGTATGGTTTGAAACAGGCTCCCAGACAGTGGTACAGAAAGTTTGACGGTTTCATGCAGCGCAGTGGCTACACAAGGTGCAATGGGGATCACTGTTGTTACTTCAAGAGGTTTGAGTCTAGCTACATCATTTTATTGCTCTACGTAGATGATATGCTTGTAGCAGGTTCCTGTGTTAGGGAGATCAACAAATTGAAGCAGCAGTTGGCAACAGAGTTTGCTATGAAAGATCTGGGTGCAGCTAAGCAGATACTTGGGATGAGAATCAGCAGAGATAAGGCTCAGGGAACCTTACGGTTGAGTCAAGCTGAGTATATTGAGCGTGTTCTGGAGAGGTTCAATATGCAGGGTGCTAAGGCAGTTGGCACACCCTTGGGAAGTCATTTCAAACTTTCCCAGGGGCAATCACCCAAGACAGATGCAGAAAGAGAATACATGGCCAAGGTTCCGTATACCTCGGCCGTGGGTAGCCTGATGTATGCGATGGTGAACACGAGACCAGACATTGCCCATGCAGTGGGAGTTGTGAGCAGGTTTGCTAGCAATCCAGGGAAACAGCATTGGGAAGCAGTAAAGTGGATTATGCGATACTTGAGAGGTACCACTGATTTGCCACTTTGTTTTGGGAGAGGGAAATTGACATTGCAGGGATATGTGGATGCTGACTTTGCCGGTGATCATGATACGCGACGAAGTACCACAGGATATATCTATACTATGGGTTCAACAGCGGTGAGCTGGGTCTCACGTCTGCAGAAATTAGTGACATTATCTACTACAGAAGCTGAGTATGTGGCCTTGACTGAGGTTGCAAAGGAGATGGTTTGGATGAAGGGCTTCTTGGAGGAGTTGGGTTTGAAGCAAGAGAACTGCGTTTCTTTTCAGTGACAGCCAGAGTGCTATACACCTTGCCAAAAATCCAGTATTCCATGCCAGGACGAAGCACATTGATTTGAGGTATCATTTTATTCGCTCGCTTTTGGAAGATGGGGATTTGTTGCTAGAGAAGATTTTGGGGGATCGAAATCCGGCAGATATGTTGACCAAGTCTGTTACTGTTCAGAAACTGAAGTTGTGTTCGACTTCAGTTGGCCTTCATGCTTGAAGAGATGATGGGCCTGGAGCCACACCAAGAGGGGTCAGATGACTACGTCCATGATTGATTGAGATTATTTGGGTTTGCATTTGTTTATTTGCGGATGCTTCAGGTTATCTTCAAGTGGGAGATTGTTGGGGTGTAGACAACTGAAGCAAGTGATCAGAGCCTTAGCTAGCGCTACCAAGGTTTTGGTATAGCGCTAGTGATAGCTATAGCGCTACAGCAAAATGCATGTAGCGCTACCGAGAGCCTTCGGGCCTTAAAATGTATTTAGGGTTTTGTTGAACGGCTGCGCGTATGAAGGTCATAGTAATCACTTTTTCTGAGCGTGAAAAAGAGAGAGGCAAGAGAAAACACATCTTAGAGAGATTGTGAGAAGACTTGTACTCTTGGATTGATTTCATAGTGGACTGGTGTGGCTCCCGTGGTTTTTTCCTCACGTTGAGGTTTTTCCACGTATATCTTATGTCTCGTTTTTCTTCCAGTTTTCATTACGCACGTATTTGTTTGTTTTATTCTGTGATCCATTGTTCCAAGATCCGTAGGGGCGTTGTAGGATTGCGTAAAATCCATAACACAAATCTCCACAAAACTCAATATTTGGACCACGTGCAAGGTTAAAAACCTTCAATCCATTCGGACAAAATTCGATGTTCTTCTTAATGACAGTTTGGACCCATCATTTGAGTTGATTCGATCACGGGATTTGCTTTTTAACATAGCGCTTTAACTCCAAATGTTATCCATCGGCTCCGAGAGTCTTGAAACACAATTAAGAAGTATCAAACCCCAAGTAGAGCACTAAATGAACATAACAAGCCTAAGTTCAAGAGTGTAAATAGTCGTATTTACCCACCTATCAGCTAGGCTATGGACATGAATGATATTCCTTGATAGTAGTGATCTTGTAGCAATTCTACCTTGAACTGCTTGCTAGGCAAAAATCTCAACCTTCGGAGGTCCATGATTTCTCCAGATGGATTTTAAAAGTGGATTTCTTAATTTGGTGCACCTTCGTTTCCCAATCCTTCTACATTGATTTGACGGAGAACTTTTTGTTGGAACTCCATTGCCATAGCAGATAATCCCCTTTGGTTGTATCAGTCCTGAAGTTCCTTAACTTCTGATTTAAATACCTCAGTTGTTCTTCTTCCCAGACAAACAAAACTCATGTAAACTGTAAGGACCAAACACCAGATTTAATGTACGTCGCCATTTCATTCACCAGTGCCTGTTTTTGGAGTGGATAGGAGATATATAGTCTTGGATATTCAGCTTTGAGGGATGTTTCTCCAATCCAAACAGAATCCCGGAAACTTTCCACATTACCTGAATACCTTGGTTGTAAATGTTAGAATTTCACAGTTACAAGCCCTAATTCCTTGCTCCAATTCATGGCATGTGAAATAAACTTGAGATTCATAGCATTTACCTGAGAGTGATGAGGAGGCCATGATCTGAAATATATAGCAGCTAACTCTTGTTAGTGATCGAGCAGATCACAAGCCGAAGCCACACCAACACCACAACGTCGTTCTTCCCCTTTCTAGAGAGAGAGACACTACCCCATTTTCCTGTTTCTGTAGAATGTGTTTTTAGTGGGCCAAAACACAAATATATAGGATGAGGGCAGGATACTCCTCTTGTGCCTAATAAAATGGCCCAGCCCATTATGGGTCCAAATTAACCATATAGCACGAGGCCCACACTTAACGAAATACATACTAATAAATTAGGTGCACCAAAATGACCCATTACAAAATGGTGATCACTAACCAAATGGGTCTAAACAAATACTCCGATAAGTTTGATAGTCGAACTAATCCCGGACCTTTTAACATAAATGAAATATGCTAGTCCACAAAATTGGAATAAATCTAACATTCTCCCACTTGGACAGCATATATCATTATGTAAGACACAAAAGTGCTTTATAACAATAGAAGCAATCATATATCCGGATTAGCTAATACGTGGCCACTACAAGGACTATCAAACGTGAGTCGGCACCCAAAACCATTCCTGTGTCCATAAGGGGTACATAAGTATTCAATCATGTAAGTCAATGCATCGACAGGATACAAAGCACACAACCAAACACTTACAACCCGTGACACAGATGGTAGTATGAAAGTGTGGTGTGGAAAATATACAAAAGGTGATCCTCACATCAATTTCCACAAGATCCATGTGTCCACCCAAGACATTGTGCCTACTGAGATTGGGTCAAAATATCTCAGATTCTAGCACCAATAATGCCATAATTAACAAAATTGCGTGCCCAACAAAATATGGCTATAAACTCAGGAATGCCATGGCTAACAAAATGCGCGCACAACAAAATATGGCAATAGACATTGATCATAGCATGCATACAAAATTCTCGAGAGTATGATCAACCAGAAATAACACCATTAACACAGCAGCAGCTGATTACAATGTACAAAACTCCCACTAAGTAAAAACAACAGAAGACTCAACCAATCCCATATGAGTCGCATGCTCTTGAAATACTTTAGGAGCTAAACCTTTAGTTAGTGGGTCAGCCAACATTTGCTCTGTGAAAATGTGTTCAACATTTATAAAATTGCAACAGAGTTATCACAAAATATCTTTAGGGGTTTCGAAATGGAATTAACAATTCCAAACCCAAGAAACAAAATTGCACAGCAGAAATGCATGACAAGTAGCTTCATAACAAGCTATGTACTCTGCCTTCATAGATGAGGTAGCTGTAAGTGTCTATTTGACACTTTTCAAGATACAGCTCTGACTGCCATCATAAACACATAACCAGAGGTGGATTTTATGTCGTCTATACAACCAACATAATCAGCATTATTGTATCCAACCACATTTAGAATATTAGAGCGTCGGTAAGTAAGCACAAAAAACTTGGTACCCTTTCACAATAGGTGCTTTTCTAAGAGAACAGGACTACATGATAAACCTTCTCAAAATTCTGTCAATGTAGGTTTTCTGAGACAAGCCAAGAATACCATTTGTTCTATCACGAAGGATTCGAATACCTAGAACATAAGATGTCTCACCAAGATCCTTCACATCAAAATGCATAAAGAGTAATTGCTTCATCTCAATCAAAAGTGCAGTGTCATTAGCAGTGAGTAGAATATCATCGACATACAAAACAAGGAAAAAATATAACTGCTCCCACTGACCTTTGGTTTCCATCCATCAGGCAACTCAACTAAAAACCCATACTTCATTTTGGTTATTGACTCCAACTCACTATGCATAGCATATATCCAATATTGAGAATTAAAGCTACTAATGGCATCATCAAAAGTGACTGGGTCAGAGGACATACCAACATTATATTCATGCTCCTGCAAGTAAACGATGTAGTTATTCGAGATTGCGGATGTAGTTATTCGAGATTGCGGACCTGCATGCCCTTTCTGATCTTTTCAACCAAATGTCCGAAGTACCCTCATCAACAATAGGTTCCATGGGAAAATTACGTTCTTAATGTGGAACACCCTCTTGCTCAATTGGTGAAGGGACAAATACAAGTGATAGAACAAGAGATACTGGAAAGATCAAACGCTCCTCCTTAAAACACAATCTTGCGTGGTGTAGAACCATCAACCTTATCCTCAAGAAAAACAGCATAATCGGACTCAACAATTCTGGTAGTGTGAAGAGGGAATAAAATCTAGAGCTTCTCGAGCCAATGCAATAGCCAACAAAATATCCGCTAATAGTATTAGCATCAAGCTTTTCAACTGCGGACCCCACACACGAAAAAAATGGCTCAAGCCAGATTTCTTGCCAGCCCAAAGCTGATATGGAGTTTTACGAACAGATTTGCTACGCACTTGATCCAAAATATATGCAACGATTTTCAGTACTTCACCCCGTAAGAATTCTAGAAAAGAAGAATTGTGAAGCATACAATGCACCATATCCATTAGAGGCCACAAACACGACAAAGGAGCCATTTTCCTTTAAAAACCTTCAGCCTTAGCATTCACATTATCAGGAACACAATGCTTAATAGACTTGTCTATAGTGTATTTCATAATCATGAGACAAGTACGATTAGAATGCTCCCACCTTTCATAATAAGCTTTTATGGCAGCGGAACTTCCAGCAATAGGCCTAGGTGGTGCTTTCTCCCTTAAAGCCAAAACCAAATTCATAATGGCCAAGTTCACCGTAAGCGACTCATTCCAATCCTCAGTCTCATTTAGTGTTTTGATGGCAGACATGCAGAGATAAACCAGGATTGAAAGATGAAGAAATAATACCCACATTTTACCAAGCATGTAAAAACGACTTATCAAAAATTTCTTCACTTTGCTAACTACAAAAGTTCTACTAGAGTCTTAAATCACAAGACCAGTAAGACTCTTACGTAGGACAAAGCAGAACAATTAAATATAACGACTTAAAATGACCCACTACCGACAGGGTAAAAATGAGTCACCAAATGCAATATAGTTAATTGTTCTCTTTATCGTTCAAAGCATCCTTCCAAACAATGATTTACCGATAGGGTAAAGTCAAAGCTAGACTAAATGGACCTTTGTTAATCACAACAATATCGCCATAATCAACATAAGCGGCGTTCAAAGAACAGTTTTTTTTTTTTTTGATAACCAGTAAGGGTGATAAAATATTACCCACTTTAGCACTTTAAATCCTAGTCATAAAACCAACCCAAAATGGTACTTTGATTTGTTTATCCAAACAACAGCTTTTAAAAGATGAAACGGAAAAGACGGAAGTGTCGAAAGGTGCAACTGTCAACAGGTTTCACCACTTCGCTTAATTTCATCAAAGATTAGACCAATTAAGTCCTCCAAAATTTTGTAAAGCCATTACTATTATCACCACAGAAAAAACATGTTCTCCTTTAACAATAGACAAAGACCACCAAAAATCATTTGGCAACAAGTTCAGTAAATGACAAAAGGGAAAACCCATCTTTCTCAAAATCACGCCAACACACCATGGATACTAACAGATGGTAAGCTCTCTTCATACTTCATCAAGTACTAAACAAAAGGAGTATAAATGTCAAGCCAAAGCCCCTTCAAAAACAGAATATAAACAGTTGTTTTAAAAGAAGACGACGAACAGCGACGAGAAGTCCGTTAGATGCAACAGTCAAAAGGTTTCATCACTTCCCTTTTCGTCAAACATTAAACAAATGGAGCATTTAAAATTAGATCCAAAATCTGTGACGGAAGGGCAACACAATCAAGAGAAGGAGATGAACAGTTGTCGGCAAATAAGGAGGAAAAGAAAAACGGGTCTCCTCCCCTAAAACTTTCGATCAGCAGTCAGAAAAATGGGGAAAAAGGAATCGGTAGCTAAATCCCCAACAATCAACATAAATACGAACTGAATTCGCAATCACAGCACATGAATCGAAAAGCAAGAAGCTCTGATACCAATTGTTAGAATTTCACAGTTACAAGCCCTAATTCCTTGCTCCAATTCATGGCATGTGAAATAAACTTGAGATTCATAGCATTTACCTGAGAGTGATGAGGAGGCCATGATCTGAAATATATAGCAGCTAACTCTTGTTAGTGATCGAGCAGATCACAAGCCGAAGCCACACCAACACCACAACGTCGTTCTTCCCCTTTCTAGAGAGAGAGACACTACCCCCTTTTCCTGTTTCTGTAGAATGTGTTTTTAGTGGGCCAAAACACAAATATATAGGATGAGGGCAGGATACTCCTCTTGTGCCTAATAAAATGGCCCAGCCCATTATGGGTCCAAATTAACCATATAGCACGAGGCCCACACTTAACGAAATACATACTAATAAATTAGGTGCACCAAAATGACCCATTACAAAATGGTGATCACTAACCAAATGGGTCTAAACAAATACTCCGATAAGTTTGATAGTCGAACTAATCCCGGACCTTTTAACATAAATGAAATATGCTCGTCCACAAAATTGGAATAAATCTAACAGTAAAGCCTTGTTTAATCACCCTACCAATGGTGGTCTCCATATTTCCCACTGCACATATGTCTTGCCAAAAATTGGAAGCATCCGCATTAGGTGGTAATTTGGGCAGCCATCCATTTTCCATCCTCCCATATTTACGTATGATTTTCACCCATAGAGCATTACCATAATGTACCTCTGATACAGGTGAAGTGTCTGTGAGACACGCAGGTTTGTTTTTTGAATCAGTTATCATTCCATACGGTCAAAATGCCTCCAGATGCTCCAATCGCTTCTGAGACTGCAAAATCCACTTACAGCCTCCAAATTGGACTCCTGAATAAAGAGGATATCTAGCCTTTCGTCTTTGATTAGTTTCTTGATAAATTTCTTCTCGATCTGCTCCCCAAACCTCCGATATTCCATGAGATGTGCTGCATTAAAAACTGTTATAGCACCAGCTAGAGAAATCACCACAATCTGGTACAAGCTCAATCCTGCACGTCTACCACTGCCATTGTAGGAACTCTTGAGACTTTTTTTTTTTGGTACGTAGGAACTCTTGAGACTCTACTTCAATCATCCGTTGAAGAACCAATTCATCATTCTCTGTATAATTCAAACCATTCCGTTGTGCTACAGAAATTGTTCCTCTTATTTCTTTGATATTCAAAGTATCTTCCCCTTACTAGAAACCCCCACCATTCTCACTCCTGTGTTGGTAAGAACTAAGTTATCGTTCAGCATCTGCTTTTGAGACCATTCTTCATGATTTTGGAACAGTAATGATAGTTGTCTTCTCCTACTTCTGCAGTCAGTACCATTTAGGTCCACCGTTAAGTTGATAGCTTGAAATTGAGAGGGTCTCGCCACATCCTGAGAGTATGGAGCCAACTGCCGAAGTGTCTCATTTGCTCCCAGATCTTGAACTTCGCAGATTCTGATTCAGACAAACCAGACCCGATTTCTAAAAGGGCTGAATTGGTCCTATTTTCCATAGTTCCAATTTCAATTTGAAATGATCATATTACCCATTTGAAATGATCCACTGCTGAGACGAGATAAAACAACTGAAGGAAAAAGCAAAATGAGAGGGATTCTTGAAGATCGATTGCAACAGATCACTCTGATCTTCAATCACCTCTAGTGTTTAGAATCAGCTAAAGCTCACTCTGGAAAACCTGATTAACTAGGATGCTAACAAGGGTTAGATGGGCATTTGTCTGCCAGGGAAGAATTCAAAAGGTGGAAACAATTGGATGTGTGTTGCCTATTCTGGATCTTTGATCATCAAATGACTCAAAGTGGGTAGCCGGGAACAATCTCTTTGGAACTTTTTGGACTAGAAGTGACTTGGCCGAAATTTCTTTGTCCTGCCAACTTTTTTGTGAAGAGGCTGATTACAGTGACTTGAAAACGAAAAGTTCATCGGGTTAACCTAGTTAATTAAGTCAGTTTCTGCTTGAGGATTTCTTGATGTTTACAGCCACAAGAAGGCAGAAGCGAAGTTCAGCTTAAGCTCAATGACTCCATTGAACTATCCAATCTTCAACCAGACAACCACAAGGGCCTTTGTGAAGCTTTCATAAGCTGTCACCCAGCAGACAGCAATGACAAGTTCAGATTAATAAAAAAAAAAGAAACTCAGTCAAGTGTCATCATAATGAGGCTGCTCAAAAGGAGCAAATGGGGTTCTTGCTCACTAACAATGTGGGCTGAGGCGACCAGCCTAGTTGGGATGCCTTGTTGACCCTTCTTGGGTGTGACCATAGGAGAACCCACCTGCCTTGAATTGTCCGAAATTGAGCCATAGATGACCTGGCCTGGGAAGAAATATTTGTCCATCACCACGTCGCGGGACCCGTAATCAGAACCCTTGAAATGCAAGTCATAACCCAACCATTTGGTTCCAGGTCGACTTGAACTCAGGATTGGTAGGAGGGGGAGGGTTTTAACCCGGATGCCTCCCCCACTTGAACTACCACCCCAGTGGTAGCAAATGGGGTACTAAATCCTGTAAGAATCCATCCCAACCTTGAAATAGAGGAGATAGATGAATGGTCATCAATTTGGTCTCCAAGAGAGATTAGCTGGTGATAGAGTGTAACGTTACTGTAGTGATTTGCACCCACACGTAAGGAAGCCCGAAAGCACCTCAACGCGGTTGGTTCTCCGATTTCAATGGGGAGATGCATAATTTCAGTACCTTCAAGATCAAACTAAGATCGCGAAGCACCGCGATTTCAAAAGCCATCATCCTCTACCGATTAAGGACGACTTGATAAGATCATCAAGAATGTTGTTACCTTCTTCGAATGTTTCCACTAAGCAGCTCGATAACCAATCCAACAAAATAGGCGGCATACTTAAATGCTTTAGCTGCAACACTGCACGGGTGGATATGCACAACACCTAGTTCCATCATTTACGAAAGTGACAATTTGCTTTTCCTGTGCAAGAATAAACAGGTTGATGCAATATTTACTTCTCATGTCCATCTTATCCCAAACGAAATTTAAAACGTGAACCATGGCGGAGGAGGAAGGTGAAGTTAACTCGTGAACTGCCATTTCCCACATGCAAATTATGTGTCAAACCTTGCAAGGTCCTTGATAGAAGAACTAGACAGGCTCCCGCACGCGAGGCGTGCAATTTAGGCCCATTAAAAAGACCTTTACGATAAATTTCATAAATTGCAAAATAATAATGATGCATGTTCTTCCATGGTCCATGGATTCCCTCAGTTTTTTAGGAAATGGAAGGTGCGTTGGATCAAATATCACATATATGAAGTTGCCTTAGCTAATGTATGGGCAGCCCTAACCACAGCTCTAGGAAATTTAGAAACCAGTACAAACTCAAAACACACGCGAATGTGGGCCAACTTGCCCGCACCTCGACTAATTCTGGGGTCCTAAAGTTAACGGATACCTCTTGTTTTCTTCAATAGGGACACTGACAAAGAATCTCCACTTAACTACTGGTGTTTAATCAAAGCCACACAACCAAGCCTTCGCAAACGAAGAGTGGAAGTATTCACACCAAACCAGAGGGAAATCTTCTGCAGCCCAACTTCTAGCTCGTACATATTAATCTTCCTATCTGTTTCTCGGATCCATCAATTGAAATCCTTCCTTTTAGCCCAACTACTTCCTCCACTGATAAAATGCTCCCCAATCACCTGATAAATAGTGATGATTGGGGAAATAACCACATTACTGGAAGACAACTGTGGAACCGTAAAACAAATCTGACATTGTCATCGAATCTCCCACATCAAAAGATGACAGAAACGACCACAATCTTCGTCGTCGTTCACTATGGCCTCGACTAATCTCCGCATCTATTTCTTGTATCATGAAGCGCCACTTATGAACTTTGTGAGAAGCATTAGAATAGTACTATTACTCCCAGAAGTAAATTAAATTAAACGGAACATAGATTTGAAAATGGTAAAAGAACAAGAAGTCAACAACAAGAACACAAACAGCACTCAGTTTTTTTTAAGTACAGCAGATAAAACTTAAAAGCATTATTACATCCTGAACGAATTTAGAGAGAGAAAGAATTGAGCGTGAGAATTTCTCATCTGATTTCATTAACAGAGAAAAGGGGAATATATACAACCCTACAATACAAATGACTAAAGAACCCTTTTGTACAAAGAATCTAACAAATAGCACCCTAGCTAAAACAATCTAACCAACTGAGACATGTCTCATTACATGTTAGCCAATACAATCTAACACTCCCCCTCAAGTTGGTGCATAGATATTAATCATGCCCAACTTGGAGAGGATACGATGAAATACCTTACTACTAAGACCTTTAGTAAACACATCAGTTAATTGGTCCTCGGATTTCACATAAGGCATACATATTACACCACTGCTCAGTTTCTCTTTGATAAAATGTCTATCAATCTCTATATGCTTTGTCCGATCATGTTGAACAGAGTTATGAGCGATATTGATAGCAGTCTTGTTATCACAGTACAACTTCATAGAACTGTGATCAACAATTTCCAAATCATGCAAAAAGGTTTGAAGCCATAAAAGCTCACAAACACCATGTGCCATGGCTCTATACTCATCTTCTGCACTTGACCTCGCTACCACAGATTGCTTTTTGCTTCTCCACGTAACTAAATTCCCACCAAGGAAAGTGCAATAGCCAGAGGTAGAACGTCTATCATCAATTGATTCTGCCCAGTCTGCATCAGTGAAGGATTCCAACCTCAAATGACCATAGTTTGAAAACAAAATACCTTTGCCTGGAGAGGATTTTAGGTACCTCAAGATACGATAAACAGCATCAAGGTGAGAAGAACGAGGGACATGCATAAATTGACTGACAACTCCCACCGCATAAGAAATATCTGGACGTGTGTGAGATAAGTATATCAGACAACCCACAAGTCTCTGATATCTTTCCTTATCCGCATGCTCTCCCACGCTGCCAAGATGATGATTGACCTCAATAGGAGTGTCAGCGGGCTTGCACCCCAGCATCCCTTTCTCCTCCAAGAGGTCAAGAATATATTTCCTTTGGGAAATGAAGATCCCTTTCTCAGATCTAGCCACCTCCATGCCAAGAAAGTATTGCATCGCCCCCAACTCCTTAATTTCAAATTCCTTGGCAAGAAGAACTTTAAGCATCTGAAGCTCATTCACATCATCACCTGTCATAATTATGTCATCCACATAAACTATAAGGATGGCAATCTTACCATCACTCCTCTTGGTGAACATAGTATGATCAGCATGACTCTGCGTGTATCCAAGTCTCAACATGGCCTTGAGAAATCTGTCAAACCACGCTCTTGGTGATTGTTTCAAGCCATAGAGAGCCTTCTTTAACCTACACACCTTGCCCTCAGTGGTAGGGGAAGAAAAACCAGGTGGTATATCCATATACACCTCTTCTTCCAAATCACCATGAAGAAAAGCATTCTTCACATCAAACTGTTGAAGTGGCCAGTTTAGAGTAGCAGCACAGGACAACAAGGTGCGAATAGAGTTCATCTTGGCCACTGGAGCAAAGGTTTCTTCATAGTCAATGCCATATGTCTGAGTATAGCCTTTGGCAACCAATCTTGCCTTGTACCTCTCAACAGTGCCATCAGCTTTATGCTTAACCGTGAACACCCATTTACATCCCACTGCATTCTTTCCCCGAGGAAGAGACACTAACTCCCAGGTGCCATTTTTCTTCAAGGCCTTCATCTCCTCTACCATAGCTTCATTCCACTTAGGAGTTGCAAAAGCTTCCTTCCAACCCTGTGGAATAGGTATAGAAGAATGAGAAGAAAGAAAGGTAGAGTACGAAGGTGACAGACGAGAATATGAAACAAATTGCGAAATGGAATGTTGGGTACATAATCGAGCCGGCACTTTATGTGTTCGAACTGGCTTTCTATGAGCAATAGGCACATCAAGATCATCAAAAGGAAGGGATATAGAGGAAGGAGATTTACCAGAAGACTCAGCTGAAGCGTCAGGAACTAGAACTGGTGATGATGATTGGTACTGTGGTAATGCACCAGGTTGGCCCTTTTTCTTGCGAGTGAAAGTTTTTAACTCAGGTCTGTCCAATCTTTCTCTTGCATCCGGCATTATTCTTTCTCCAGATTCAGGTTCCTCTCTCTCCCCTTCAGGATTACTAAGGCTAGGAGATGCCTCCTCCCCCTCACCAATGTTCTCCCCTGTACCAACATTCTCCCCCTCACCAACAGTTGGGGGAAATGACCACAAATCAAAATCACAAGATGTCAACATCTCTTCCCCTCTAGAACTCTCCCCCTGAAGAGATGGGGACGAGAGAGGGTAGAAGGGTTGGTGTTCCCAAAAGGTGACATCCATTGAAACAAATTTCTTTCAAGAAAGAGGGTCATAGCAATGATACCCTTTTTGAGTGGGAGAGTAGCCAAGAAAAATGCATTTACGAGCTTTAGGATCTAACTTTCCACCGGGGTGGTGAGGAGCATGCACATAACAAACACAACCAAAAATCTTAGGAGGAAGAGTAGAGACCCGAAAGTTACTAGGAAGGAAATCCAAGGGAGTCCGGAATTGAAGAACACTGGATGGCATTCGATTAATAAGATAAGAGGCTGTAAGGATGGCCTCGCCCCAAAAATGTTTAGGAACATTCATAGTAAACATAAGAGAGCGAGCCACCTCAACCAGATGCCGGTTCTTCCTTTCCGCAACTCCATTTTGCTGCGGCGTATCTACACAAGTGGTTTGGAAAAGAATGCCATGGCCATCAAGATATGACTTGAAGGGACCGTTCATATATTCAGTCCCATTGTCACAACGAAGTATCTTGATGTTGGTATCAAATTGTGTGTGCACCATCTTATGAAATGACTGGAAGCATGAGAAAACTTCACTTTTTGCTCGAAGTAGATACACCCAAGTTATACGAGAATGACAATCAATAAAGGTAACAAAATAGCGATAACCAGAATTAGAGGTAATGGGAGAAGGACCCCAGACATCAGTGTGGACAACCATAAAAGGAGAAGCACTTCTCTGATGAACAGGAGCATAAAAGGAACGTCTATGTTTTGCAAGTTCACAAGCTTCACAAAAGAACCTACTTTTAGAACATCGTTTAGTTAAAGTAGGAAAAAGTTTCTCTAAAATACCAAAAGAAGGGTGGCCAAGTCTACGGTGCCACTGATGCAATAAAGGAAGAGCTGAACCCGTATCCACCTTAAGGGCATGACCCAATGATAAGGGTGTAAAAGAAGAACAAGACACAGACTCCAAAAAATACAGGCCATCCTGAGCTCTACCAGTACCAATCGTCTTTCCTGTTCCCAGTTCCTGAAAGACACAATGAGTGGGAAAAAAAATGTAACTAAACAATTCAAAGATTGTGTGAGACTACTAACAGATATAAGATTAGTAGTAAAATTTGGAACATAGAGGACGGAAGAAAGAGGTAAGGTAGGTGAGTAGCGAATGGAACCTTTCCCTGAAATAGCAGATAGGGATCCATCAGCTACTCGTACTTTGTCCTTACCGGAGCAAGTAGAGTAGGAATCAAAAAAGGATGAGCAACCTGTCATATGGTCCGTGGCACCAGAATCGATTATCCAAGGAATAGAGATAGAAACTGTAGAAATATGAGCTTGTATACCTGAGTTGGCAGAGTGGGAGGAAGTAGTGGAATTAAAAGCAATAGAGGATGGAGGACCTTGGTTACTCATTAGCCGCCTGAGAACTTGTATCTCTTCGGGAGAAAAAGAATCACAAGTATCAGATATAGAGTCACCAGCAGACTCTGTGGCATTGGCATAAGAGCGCACAGAACTACCACTACGACCACCTCGGTGTCCCCGTGAGTTAGGTTTACCATGTAACTTCCAACAGTATTCCCTGGTATGACCATTTTTATCACAATAGTCACAATGGAGTGAGGCTCGATCAACCGAAATACCTTTGGCCTTCAACTGGCTCTGTCCTGTTTTACCATCCCGTGGGAAAGGAATAGATACCAAGGCTGAGTGATCTGGAGTGGATGCCATCAAGGGAGGAGCCATAGAATTTCTCCGAGTCTCCTCTTGCTGAATACTTGCATAAGCCTCTCCAAGAGAGGAAAGAGGGGTACGACTCAGCACATGCCCACGGTGCTGATCATAATCCCCATCAAGACCTGCCATAAAGTCATAAACACGATCTTTCCCAACCATTTGTTGGAAAGTCGCAGCATCAGTAGCACAAACAGGACGATAACTTTGATAAAAATCAAGTGCTTGCCAGAGCCCCATGATTTCTGCATAATAGTCAGCAACTGGTCGATTATTTTGCACCACGGCCTTGAGTTTCTTCCTCAACTCAAAAATTTGGGCGTCATTCCCTTTCTGAGAATAAGTCTCTGCCACGGCATCTCAAACCTGCTTTGGCGTATCAAGATACATAAAGCTATTCTGAATAGTAGGAGACATCGAATTAAACAACCATGTCAAGACCAAGGCATTATGATTGGTCCATTTTGTGAGATCTGGTCCTTCCGTGGGTTTCACCACATTCTCAGTAAGATAATGTAGAAGACCCTTAGTGGTGATAGCTAATGTAAATGCACGCGACCAAAGTAGATAATTGGAACCATCTAACTTGACATGGCAGATATCCATCGGAGTGTTGTCAAGAAAAGAACTATAACTCATTTCACTGTTTGAACTAGACTTACCAGTGTCTTCCTTTGAAAAAGGATTCTCCTCTGACATATTGCAACAAACAAAACACTGTGGACTGCCGAAAAACAGAATCAGAAGCCCCAAATAGTCTCAACAGTGCAGAATAAGGGCAAATACAATCCAAACAATTCCTAAAACAGGGATTGCAAAATTGCCCTAACAATAAACTGCAAACTCCGAATAATAGAGGCACACACCCTTCAAACTGTAGTGCAAGTTACAGATGAAGTCCAAAAAATCCTCTTTGACGCTAAAAAAGTGTTGACGTACGTGCAATCAAACGGAACCCAGCTAACTATAACTCAAACAGCTCAGCAAAAGCAACACCAAACTGATCGAAAAAGCAATAGTTGCCGAAAAAAGAAGGTTACCCAGATCAAAATCGAATCTGACTCAGTTGATCGACGAGGCTGGCGAGGTTGATCGAGGTCCGGTGAGGCTGTCGGAGCCAGAGTCTAACAGGACTCGCCAAAAACGACGGAAGCAATGAGAAAACAGGAGCAACCATGCTTTGATACCATGAACGAATTTAGAGAGAGAAAGAATTGAGCGTGAGAATTTCTCATCTGATTTCATTAACAGAGAAAAGGGGAATATATACAAACCTACAATACAAATGACTAAAGAACCCTTTTGTACAAAGAATCTAACAAATAGAACCCTAGCTAAAACAATCTAACCAACTGAGACATGTCTCATTACATGTTAGCCAATACAATCTAACACATCCCAATGAGTGCAAAGACACATTGGAAAACAACAACTAGTTCAAAACTTAATTGACGATTTCTGCTTGAAGATTTACTGATATATTCAGCAGTAGGCCAGCAGCAACAGTTCCTCGGCTTAAGATCTCCATTGGCTTTTTCCCAGTCCCTCGTCACAAGGGCCTTCCATGAAGCTACCATAATCTGTCACAAAAATGGAAAAAAATAGCAGATATATCAGAAGATTTTTTGTTGATCGGCAAAAGTCAGTGTTGTTAGAATTGTTAGATTAACACATTGATTCATGGTGAACCCCACTCAACCCCGATTGAGTTCTTTTAAATTTCTGTTGAATCCAACCTGACACCCGAAAAATTGGAAGGGTAACCCGCCCCGATCGGGTCAGGGTTGGGTCGGACTAGTTGCCTAACTCAACACCCTCTCTGCTTAGGTACAAATAAAATAGAGAAATAATACATTATGTGAGAACCTGTAATATGTGTATTCAGAATCCAGAACGCAAGATGTATTTGAATGTGTGGTAAAACCAATGCTTTTTGGAGAAGTAAAGATCCACGATATCTCTTCTTAAGTGGGTGAAAAGATAAGATTACCTGCCTAATCAGAGTCATAGTCCATCGGCGAGTATATATCTCTTATGAATTGATTAATGAAATCTTCATCTGTTCTAAGTTCCTCAAAAGCTAGCTGAGTCATTCTGCTCCGTTCAGAATCATGCCACTTTAATGAGTCCCACCACTCCTTCTCTCCTACGATCTTGCAGTATTTTGGATATGTTTCCACGGTATCCAAACTTTTGAGCATCGGACAACTATAAACGAAATGACTGTCCACTTCTTCACCAAGGCATAGAGGGCTTGAAATGGTAACCAATTGAGGTAGGTCAAGGAGTGCTATCTTCTTCAAGTATCGCAAAAAATGACCCGATTGCACGTTGGCATCTTCATGAATCACTATACTGCCAATTTTGGGGCAGTCTTCCACTATAAGCTCTTCTAACCAAAAGAGGTTACCAAGCATGTCAGGCGTGAAAACGGTGGTCAAATTTGGGCAAGTGTGCAATGTCAAGGACCTTAGATTGAATAGTGAATCCTCAGGAATTGAGCCTTGCCAAATGCTCTCTAAGTTCTTCATGTAGTGAATACTCAAGTGGCGTAGCCCTCCGAATATTGGTTTCTTGTCACCACCAGATGGACATTCATAGTCTCCATCTACAATGGTTTGAAGTTCATTACATTCCACAAGCAAGCAACATTCAAGGTTAACCAAATTTTCATGCCCAAATTCAGACAAGACCTTGACAGTCCAATGCCGGTCCAGAAAGAGCAAAGAAGCATGCTTAAGTGCGTAAGTAATACCACTTGGCATGCCTTCATCCTTTATATATTTAAGGCATTTCTTAAATTTCTTCTTCTCCCATCTATTGAATCTCTCCTCAACTGCATTTGGTAGACGATATATGATACGTTGTGGACGACGACCAACAATGAATCTAAAACCAATTAAGTTTCGAAACTTGATTTGCTGCAATAATTCAACTGATGGGAGATATAAACTGAGGATTCTCCTCTTGTTTGAGCTACGCAGTGCATTTAGTATAGCTTTCACATTAGCATCCCACCAATCACTATCTGGGTTTACGTCATCATCCCACCACTCACCATCTGGGCTCACATCAATGCTTAGTTATTCCAATTGAGGGAATAATGATAACACCTCTGTCGGGATTGCAATGCCTGTCTGCTTTGGTTCTGCATAGTAGTTGGCATGTCTACAAAGAGATACCTTGAAGTGTCTCAAACTGATTAATTCACCAATTTCCTTATGCCAATAAATAATTTCTGTTCCTTCAAGATCAAAACCTCAAGTTTCCGGAGTGCTCCAATATGGGGTGGCAGCTTCTTGAGAAGTTTACAACCTCTCAAATAGAATGTCTCAAGTGAAACCAATCTGGAAATAGAAGGTGGCAAGGACTTTATGCTAGTGTGGGATAAATCTAAATAGACTAGGAGAGGCATGTCTTCAAAGAACAATTGAGGTATTTCCATCAGATTGCAGTTGTTTTGTAACCATAGTTTTCTGAGAGCCGGGCACTCTGGGTTCTCTGGTAGCTCAGATAATTCATTGTCGTGAAACTCAACCTCGTTGGTATACTTTTCAACGGTTGGTGTCTTGGTCAATCCAAACCCCCCTCGCCTTATAGAAAGACTAGGCAGATAGGATGTAAAATACTCACTCAGCACAACTTTGGTTTTGTTTCGCATAAAAACACGGGGGCCAACATTCTCTAGCAAGAAGGAACCGATAAGATCCTTCAAAATGCCTTCCCCTTCTTCTTCTGTTTCGACTAAGTAACTTGAGACCCATTCTGATACTGGTGAACCCCGTCCCTGTTTCCAACGACGACTTGTGCAGTACTGAATGCAATATTTTGTTGTTAGATCCTTCTGATCCCATATGAGTTCCAACACATGTTTCATGACTTGGCTCGATCCTTCTTCCATCGCAGACGAGTGTGATGATAATTTCTGGAGTGCAAGTTCCCAAACACTGATATCAGTCACATCTTTCAAGGCTCTAGCAAGAAGAACAACGGCAAGTAGGTGGCAATGGCACTCTTTTACTAACTGGATGGCCATTTGTTTGAGAGCTGAAGAAGAATCAACAAGTGATCGCCCCACATTCTCACAGAATATGTCCCATGGTAACAGATGGTCCTCCTTCTTCCTTATCAAAACCTCGGATATTCGCATCATCATTGGTGCTTCTCTTGCAAGGCGTACTACATTGAGTGTGCGTGATGCCTCGTCAGATGAGATACCCTTTTCAATTGAATGAGAAGATACGGGGGCCTTTTCTTTGGACAGCTCTCAGATTTGACTCTAATGTGACGCAGTGTTGTAGAGGAAGAGAGACTGTTCTAAGGGACGAGATAGAACACTGGAATCCACGAGAGAGAGACCTTGCACACAAGGAAAATAGGAAGAACTCTGAATTTTATTGTTTGATTGAATAAAGCATGATTTGCCTTAGGCTTACCACCCTATTTAGAGGGTGAGCAAACCTATTCCCAGTGAGATTCTAATAAGGCAATTTTTTGCTAGTTAAGAAGTTATAAATGAAGGAAAATTAAAAAGAAATAACAAAATTAAAAACTCTACCTAAAACGGTAATAAAATCATGTCAAAATAAGCGGCATTAAAAAAAAGTCTAAATAAAATCTTAATTCTACAGAAATAGAAAAACAGAATTAGCTCAAATAAAGAAATATGATACCCCCTCCGTCCCAAATTGGATGTCAATTTTTGATATCTGTGTCAATTTTAATTCCTTATATATTTTAATACAGATCTCAAAAAATATGCAATATGGATCTTGTTTGATAGTTCTTAATTAGTTCTATTATACAAAGTTTTCAAACTCATGAAAAACATTATAGATTGAAAGATATAAGCGATAAAAAATGACACGAGTTTCAAAAATTGTCATTTTTTTTGGGACGGAGGGAGTAATTCATATTTCTAAAGTACAAAAAAAAAAAAAAATCCTCCCAAAGATCTAATTCTAGATTCCTTGGATAGTCGGGTTAATGTAGGAATGGAAGGTGGGCTAAAACAATAGCCAAAAACGTGGGTGCAAGGGCAGATTAGGATTAATTCCACTTGAAAAAGGCAACTCTCGGCAGTAGGGTTTGGCAGTGCTGGCCCCGACTTTTGGGTTGTTCAAGCCCGACCTTAACTTGGTTGCCTATTAATTCATTAAAAAGAAAAATAAACAAGTAAAAAAAGAAAAATAAACGGTTCAGTAAAAAAACTGCTCAGATCAAGCCCTTCCCGGTCATTTTTTTGTTGATTTCTCGCGAGTACCCTTAAAATCACTTTCTGAACACATTGAGCGGTTCGGATCATCGTAAATCGATCGGGAAATGGGAGCTAAGACACAAATCCAGACCATAAGAAAATCTGGGTGACTGGACCTAAAAAGGACTGCTTTGTCGTAGTACTTAAAATTCAAATCATAATTTATTCTATGATTAATTTACGCTTAACACAAAACATATCAATCCGAATACAAATCCCAAAATCCCCGAGCAATTAATTCTTAACACAAAGCAAATTAAACAGACCTTTTGCATCTAAATGAATGAATAGGTATCCAAACAGCCCCTTTGCACTAAACAGCCCCTGATTTGTATTCCAGTTATTTGCATTGTTTAATACTACTAGTAATAGAGTCAGGGACAATTCAAGAAACCAATCAAGGCTTGGGTGCAATATCATTTTTTATCAAAAGGTTGGCTCAATTACCACAATTTCCATTGACAGGTAATGTGGTGGGCTTCGTTCCCTATGATTGTGCGAGTCTGAATGTAAGAGTCAATATCAGACATGCTCTCCAAAAAATGATATTGCACCCAAGCCTTGATTGGTTTCTTGAATTGTCCCTGATTCAATTTTGGGCAGCCACGAAAACAACCGAGGGGCGGACTTTGCTTACAACTCAGAACCAACCTTTTGCTCTTGGTCCAACATTTTACAAGATTAGTAGACAATTGCTTGGTGAGTATAGGATGACGATGTGTAGGGAGTATAATAACTACTTCTACGCAGATGCAGAGAGTGGAGAAGAACAACTTGGACTTCTTGACCGTGTGTTCCTGCATAAGTTCCCAGAATCTACTCCAAGTGTGAAGTATTACTCTCTTAAAGAGTATCCACAACTTGACCTTGCTTTACGTTGCAAGATAGACGTATCTTCGGCTCTGCCAGTATTTGAACGTTCCAGCCAAACCTATGTTGGGGTACTTGAGCTAGTGTCCATATATGTCGCGAATTCAGGTTCTGACAAATCTTTCATGGACCACTTAGATGATATTTTTCAGGTTCGTCAATTATATATCCAATCATTTTTTAATTTCTCGGTACGTAAACATTCATTACTTAGTGTTTTCTATGCCGATCAAAAAAAATTATACAATCTGTCCACCGATTGGATTTCTTTATTCATATTGAGAGTAAGCAAGTTGAGTTATTTAATTACACAGTGTACCGAGTCTGATTTCTTTTGCCCTTTACTGGGCCTGGTTCTAAAACTTGGGCTGGCCGGATGGGCCTCTTCCTAATTTTTTTTGGACTTCTTCCAGGCCGGTCTTATGTGGGTGGATTTCTTCCCAACAAGTTTTATCCAAATTAGCTAACCAAAAGTCACATCTCATTAGGTCCTGTTCGTAATTTTTGTTCAAAAATATCCTCAGGCCCATTAAATACATACACGCGTGCGTGAGATTTATTTCCCTCTGCGGCTATGCCGGTCTGTCAGGGTTCAGCAACATGTGTGTCTCTTCTCTCTCTCTTCCTTTACTGGCGTTGACTATTCTCTCTCTTTTCTCTCTTCTCTCAATTAAATTTTAATTAAATAGTGATATGATAGTGTTTAAATCGATCTAAATTTACAATTAACATTTTAAATTAATAATTAAAGTGTAAAATTACAATTACCAATATTTTTTTTTTCTAAATTCATAATTAGCACTGTTCATTTGTTTCTAAATTTGAAATTAACAGTGAAAAAATTACAATTAACAACGTAAAAATCACAATTAACAGTTTAAATTTACAATTACCAACATTTTTTTTTTGTGTGTTTTCAAGAAAAGAATTACCATAACAAACAATAAAACGTGAAAAAATTAAAGCATCATGCAAATTTGGATCTCAAATAAAAACAAAACTAAGAAACATTCCCCAACCATCTTCTAAATTTTTAGGACTCAATTGAGCAGGAAAATTACACAACACCAAATAAATTCAAGCACTCACCATTGAATCTGAAGCTAATTCATGGAGTAATAAAAGATCTCCACAACAACATCAAAACAAAAAACTACAAATATTTCTGTGCAAATATACATACGCATCAACTTTAATGTGTGTGTGTGTGAGAGAGAGAGAGAGAGAGACCAGCTTCAACAGGCGCATCAGCCTCTCGACAACGAGGATGGTGCTCGAGGAGATCACGGTGAACACCGTTTTCGCCGACGACGCTTGGTTGCGGCGGCAGCGGAAGGAGACAAGGGCTTCGCCGACAACGATTGATTGGTTGTGGTGGCGGCGAAAGGAGACGATGATGGTGGCGGAGGAGGGAGGAGCTCGGTCCATGAGAGAGAGGCGGTGGGGGAGGGTCTTGCAGAAGCCGCCATTGTCTCTGTGCTTTTAGGAGGAGATCGACGGCGATCAGGGAGAACACAGAGCTTCAAGGGAGATTGACGGCGACTGGGCACAAAACGTGAGGGACGGGAGCGGAGGGCGGCAGTGGCGGGAGGGGGAGGAGGCACTGCCTCTCCCCACCAGAAACCCTGAGCTTATTTAGCCGAACGGCCCCTTAGTGGGCTATGAATTTGAAAAGCTGGACCAACCGGTCATTTTCTCATTTTTTTTTTGGCAGTTCACAAATACTTGTTTTGAGTTGCCATCCCAAGGGCTGGCTAGGCTCACCCTTGGGCCGGCCCTGGGGTTTGGTATGCTAGCTCATTAGATTGATTGGGGCACCATTAATCATTAGGTTAGGGAGATTCAATACTTTTTTTTATTTTTTTGGTCAATATGTAATCAAGTCAAATTATTTTGTATGTTCGGCCATAAGTGAGTTAGTTCAGTTCAAAATCAACTGAATGAATGAAATTCTTTTGGCTAATATTTTAAAACTTTTCTAATATTATAAAGCACCATAGTAAACCATTATAGACTAATCTAGAGAACTCTTAATCGATGTAAGTGTGCGAGCAACAAAAAAAAAGAAGAAAAACTTATAAAACAACCATATAGATGAAAATTCATGGTAAAAATCAATATTCCCTTCCCGTGAAGTTAGTCCCTTACAAAATTACGTGCAATTTTCAAGTGTAAAAATAATATACTTACCGAAATAATTTTTTTGTAAAATATGAATCGATGAGTTGAATTGGTGCAAAAAATCAAAAAAATGGAAATGGAGATGTCCAGGTCCTAGATGGTATTCCAGCAGCCTTCTATTGGAATCAACGGCCCCTGGTGGGCAGGGACTTAATTCTTCAAGGCTATCTTTTCTTCGGCGAGGTTACATGTTGAAGGAGGTAAATAAAACCTTCATTCCCAAGGAAAACACCCCTCAGAATATCCATAATTATCAAGGATCGACCCATTAGCTGATGTTTGTTGTGTATTGTTGGCTAAATCTTGACTGGGTTATGTTTCTTGATTGGACATACTCTATCGGTTACCCGTTACCCCAATATCTCTCCTATCAGTTTTTACTTTATTTCGTAAATCAGGTGCGAAGTGAAGGGGGAAGTTTTTTGTGGACATGGCGTAGTTGTAAATCCAAACATAATTGCACAATAGGTATGTTAAGCAACCAATATAAGGTCCAGACACCTGTGTTACTGAAAACACACACACAAAAAATAGGGGCGCTGGTTAAGATGGGGGTTCCAGCACGAGGATAATCACCTTTTGCCTGTCACACTATGCCATTGGTTAAGCCAGTACTCAACGGACTCATCCCTTCCATGCAATTGGAAGAGTACTGAATTGCTCCCACCAAGTCTCCAGCAGTATATAACCTACCTCCAGTAAAGATGGGAAAATGACGGTCAATGACGTATTTTGATAATTAATACCCATCAAGGACATGCTAAGAATATTTGTTAATGCTGAAAATATCTTTGGTGGATATTAATTATCAAAACACGTCATGAACCGTCATTTTCCCAAAGATCAACGAGTCCAGTCCAAGGTGAGGCCCAGAAAGTAGAGTTTGGAGTAGTCTCGAGATATATATGGGTCAGGACTAGTTTTAATTTTATTTACAAATAATGGCATTCCAGAAAAGTATAAAACAGAAGGGTGTGGAGACAAGTTGTTGGAACGGCTTAGATTCATCTGATCCAAAGGCTGTAGTGCATCCTCTCACTTCCCGGTTAAGTGCCCATGGTTTTCACCTAAATCCCACAACTGTCATCCCCTTCCAACCGGGATACGTAGTGCCGTAGGCACGGGCTAGCACTAGTCAACAAATAAGCAGAGACGGAGCCAGAATTTTTTATAAGAGGGGGCCAGCCATAATATGAACAATAAAATTTTAAAATTCCAATGTTTAAGAACATAAAATATCTGAATGACAAATTAATACCTATTACAAAACACAATATCTAGGTGATCTTTACAAACCAAAAACATGGTGAAATTTACACACCAAAAACAACTAAATTATAGGTGAAAAAATAAAACTTTTCTAATATGTTATACCCCAAGCATGTAAAAAATGGAATTTAACGATACACTAGATCAGAAAGTCATCTATAATTGAGTTGGAACTAATTGTTGCAGCCATTTCCTTCTCATTAAATATAACCAAAGCATTTGTGAGAAATTCATCATCCATCCGAAACATGTGTTCTGACAATATTTATAGCTAAAAATGTCCTTTCTATCCACTTTTTTTATTTACAAGGAGGCCACTATGTATAATTTTGATATTTTAAAAAAAACTTAAATAATTAAAAAATTCGAAACCACGCAGGAGGCCGTGGCCCCCGTATGCGGTAGTGTGGATCTGTCTGCAAATAAGCAACACCAATTTCTTTTAATATATACGGCAAGATTATTTTTCTACTTGTCTTTTGCAGTCTAAAAACTGGAAAAGGGGAAATCTAAAAGCAAAAAATTATGACTTAAACTCATTTTTTTTAATAAAGACAAAAATAAGCCAATAAGTCAATTTTTTCTTTTTTTTAAAAAAAATTGAGTTTTGATCGTATTTTTTTTACTTTTTAGATTCCTTTCGTCATGTCAAAATAATAATTTTTAGAAAATTAACAAAAGACTAACAGATGTATTTTTTTTTTTTGAATATAAAGACCAAAAATAATCCAAAAAGAATTATTTAGCCGAACAAACCCTTATTACGTGTTCTGAAACACAACCTTAAATACATAGCAACAAATGATATTTGCCGAGAAGCTTCTGGAGCATAGCACACGTGCACAGAGCACCACAAAAATCCCCACCCATTTTGACCAAAGTCTTGCCCATTTCTTTAAGAGATAAAATTTTTTCCACCACTGGTGGAAACCTTGGGTTTTCCACCACAGCCCATTACGGGCCCCACAAGATATCTTTTGTTAGAATCTAAACCGTCTATTTTGTAGGATCCGTAGAATAGTATATCCACGCAAAACCTGAGATTTATCGGACGTCAATAAGTATATTAAAAATCTACTTTCGATTTAGGAAATGGACAGTCATGGATAGTTTAACTTCAAAATCTATGACCGTCCATTCTGCAAACCAAAATTCAATTTTTGATATATCTATCGATATCTAATCAAACTGATTTTTTTCATAGATATACTACTCTATGTACCTTACAAGATGAACGGTTCAAATTAAAATAAAAAAAATCTTATGGGACCCATAGGCAGTGGTGGAAACCATAGGGTTTCCACCTCTGGTGCAGAGAACATACTTTCTTTCTTTAATTCAAGTGGGCCCATTCATTTTCGTCTTTTTTCGGTTTGCTTTTTTCTTTTACACGTTGGGGCAAAACCCAACATTTTCCACACTCTCGATCTCTCTCTTAACTTTACTCTCCTCCCCTCCTCATCTGCAAAAAGAAACACTACTATTATATGTAAAAAAGAAAAAATTCTAAGAAAATATATAGGCTCGCCTCTGTGTAGAATTTTAAAAAATATATATAATAGTAACATTGGAAATATGAGGATACCAACATTAATTACTAAAAGCTAAGGACTAAAGTATAACAAAAAATAAAATTATAGGGTTAATATTGTGAATATTCAAGTAATAAACTTCCACCTTTCTTTAGATGAGTTTAGTATTTTACAGTTTTATTTTATTTTTTGGCCTAAAATCTCAATGGCACACCAAATTCCCTCTCTCTCTCTCTCTCTCTCTCTCTCGGCAGAAACATCCCCAATTGTTAAGACTTCAAAGGCAATTTCGAGAAAATAGCGACGGAGGAAAAGAGATTTTGGAAACCCTACGTAATTTGGTGAAATTTAAGTTGTAGGTATGACTTTCCCCAATTGTTGTTCTAGACTTCTACTAATTCTTTATTTTTTGACTGGTAAAATCAAGTAACATGAAAGTCCATTTACCGAATTCGTCCAGTTGTGATGAATGAAACAGAAGAAGATGAACAATGAAGAAAAACAAGACACATACATCAAGATCGTTCCCATTAGTTGAACCGATTTATGTATTTACGATATTTTGAGTTTTAATGTATTTACGTGATTATGCATGTGTATTTATATTTTTTTCTCACATGTACGGTCGCATCTGTGTGGTGAAATTCCTGGTTCCGTCCCAGTCTGCAACTCCCATCTCTCTCTCGCTCTCTGTCCACCACTAGAGGCGACACCACCAACTCACCCACCGACACCCACCCCACCCCACCCCCCCCCCCCCCCCCCCCCCAACACAACAACTCTCTCTCTCTCTGCATAAAATGCTCAAATCTCACACCAAGTCCGATTGGAGAGCCTCTCTCATCTTTCTCATCTCTCACTCGAACTCCGATGTGAAGATTGATCTCGATCGCCGAGTCAAGAGGGAGCGAGAGAGACAGCGAAACAAACACATGAACAGATCAATTGAAGATTTCATCCAACTCGCAGAAGAAGAGGTGTGAGAATGATCAAAGTTCCTCGCCATAGGTAATCTCACGACGGATCTTTGTTTTGTTTCCTCCACGTCTTCTTCACCTTCTCCGGCTTGGCTCTCTCTGTGTTTGTGTATGTGTGTGTGATATATATATATATATAGTGAGAGAGAGATGATTAAACAGATATAGCGAGAGATTTGCCATTCAAGATTTGGCAGAAGAAATCAAATTGGATTCTGATTTGTTGGGGAGATGAAGAGAGAGTAGATGCATGACTTTACCAAAGCACCCCCACACAAAAACTCAAAGCATAAACCGAAGAAGGAAAAAAGGACATGGAAGGAAAACATAAAAAGTCCAAAAACCCATTAAAGTAAAAAATAAAAATAAAATCCCAAGGTCTGCACACCCCAAGCAACCAATTAGAGGCTGCAAAACTACCAAAACAACCTCATCAACACTACCCAACCATGCACACTCACAAAGGTATTTGGGTACTTCAACAAAGATGGCTTAGTCCATCCTTCAAAACATGCCAATCCGCTTTTAGAGAAGCAAGAAGGGAAATGGAAAACCAATAGCACTATTGCCATTTGTGAGCCTTGTCGTGCATTCATAACAATAATCAGAACCGTTCATCATGTATGACCCATAATTGTATTTTGGTTTGTAAAATGAACGGACATGGACAGTTTAACTTTAAAGAATCAAACGGCCCATTATACAAACCAAAATTCAATTTTTAAAACATCTACTGATGTTCGACAAAACTGATTTTTTACATGGAGATACTACATTATGAGTCCAAAAAAATGAACGATTCAGATTACTGTAATAAACGCACGATGGAGCCAACAACAAGCGGCGAAAATCACAATGAGTGGTGAAAATCATGGATTTTCCTCCAGAAATAATTTAATCTCATTACCGGTGTCTTTCTATGACTTGATTCTTCAATGACCGGACAACTCCGTTTTTTCCTCTCTTTTTTTTTTGGGTAAAAAAAGAATCATATATACATGCAAAAAGATAAAATATATTGATCTCATACTTTTGTGCATACATAGGTAACAAAAGTAAATTCAATAAAAGTGATTAGGGTTTTTTTTTTTTTTTTTTAAGGGTTTGGGAGACTTACGTAGGAGTACACATTAGATACTTGAGAGGATGGGAAGATGGAGAAGAGGAGCTTTGGAATATAAAGCTCGATGGTTAGATGTTCATGACACTGCAAGTATGTCTTCTCGTGTGTGTGTTTTTATAGTCAATCTCATTGTTTCTGGGTATCATATCCAACCACGTGGCGTTTCTGTGGTACGGAAGCACATAAAAAGAAAAATGGAAGACTACATCTAGTGAAAATGGCTAAGTACATTCATCAAAACATACCACTTTCCACATATTAATATGCGTGAAATTTTCGGGAAGCCAAAAGATTAGAACTCAGAGAAGAGGCCAAACGATTAAAGGAAACCAAACTTAAAGGAACAAATGACTGTACATTGCAACTTGGTACTATTATAAGTTTAGCAACACAGAAAATCGATTACCATATGGCCGCCAGGATTGGAACGAACTTCGAAGGGGGTGGTGACCATGAAGCAAAATACAAGTCGTACTCAAAACTGCACTTTTCACACTAGATTGACTGAGAATCGGTATCCATTGTTACCCTTCTTAATTAATGGATGTTAAAAAATAGCTACTGAAGGTAAGTAGAATCAGCTGATTCATATGGATTCACACGGTTAACTGGTTTGAATGGCAAGGAATGATCCGACTATTTGTCCACCGACATCAGGGAAAGTTTCGCATCCAGGAAGCGGCCTTACCTTGCCTTTCCGATCAACGTCAACCGGGTACTTCATTAAGTGCCCCCTCATCTCTGTCACCTCATCGGATTCGAATTGTTTCCAGTTTGCCTCACCCATTGACCGGACCTTTCTCACGCATTCAATACTTTCGGGTCTAGTAAAGCATTCCTCAATGGTTCCAAGATGCTCTGCCCACAAAGACATTCTGTATCCGTAGATCTGCAAAAGGATACATTCCCCCGTAGCAGCTAATCAGGAAACGAGGTCTTGGTGTGTGCACTTGGATGATGCACCCAGAAGATTTAAACGAGCTTGTGCTGCTTATTGTAACTGACATGGGGTTCTAACCCATTTATCGTGTTTTCAGAATTCCAAGAAATGACATCAAATCATCAATTATGTTCTCATCTCATTCACAATTATCCAACCCCTTTATCTGTAATTACATTGTTCTCAAAGATAATTTTGTGCTTTGAAAGCTATGAGACCCAAAAGAAATGGAGAGGAGAAAATATATCGAACCCCAACTGAAACCACTTTATATGCCTACCTTATTTTTTGCACTTGAAGATGGTTTCAGAAACACAAAATCTGATGCATAACAGAATTTCAAATGTCTTTCATGACAGATTCATGTGAATAATATGATGCTTTTAAAGTTGAACAGTTAACGACAGGTCCTAGCAGAAAATGTATCTCTTCTTAATGTTAAGCTAAATTACTGTGGTCTTTCTAGAACTAGGCAGCCAGGTAAGTACTAGAAACTACAGAAAAGGACACCTCAAGTACATATTGTACTCGTAATAGTTTCCCTTCCCATTAAAATGCCAGAATTTGTTTCAACGATGTGAACATGAAATTACTGATTCATTTTGTTTCCATGAATAATGTGCTCTAAACTAAATGTGAAAAAAGCTCATACTAATGTGTATTTAAATGGTTACCTGTCCATGTGGATTAGATGATTTTTTTGCCCAAGTATGATGAGGTTGGTAGGCTCCCATTGCAATCTCCGTGTCTCTGGTGCCCTCCATCGAGCGCTGGTTGATATTTGCAGACCCCAATATCACAAACTCATCATCCACTATCATGCCTTTCGAATGAACATAAATCATGAATCTTCGGTATTTCCGGCTCAATGCCTAAAACAGGACAAAACAAATCAATTAAATGCATCCAAGATAAAGCATCATGTAGCCATAACTCTAAACTCAAGAGCAACCATTATTGATAATTCTTCTCTCTTTCATGTACACGTGTGTGTGTGACGTATATATTTTTTGAAAGAGACCTCTGTTATGACCTGGTGTTTCCGAATATTAGAGCAAGTGATGAAATGGCTGAGCAAAATGTTAATTTAGGGACAAGGGGAGAGAGAGAGAGACCTGAGGACTGTTTGCAGGAGCAGAACTTTCTGTGCTTGAAGCTGACATTTCATTTCCTACAACTTCACGGTTGCCAAGACAGTAGAAATTCAGATAATCTTGTGGTGTGAATGCACCCTCAAGCCCAACCTCCACTAAAGCCTTGTATATGGTTTCATACATCATTTGCATTGTTTTGTTCTGTACAATCAGCCAGAATGGTAACTCCACATTAAAATGGCCCTTTCAAAAGGCAGAGTGGAAACAAAATAATCGGCCGAAACAAAAAGTAGGAACCATTCTAGCAGCAAAAGAAAACCATCCATATCTGAAGCTACGTTTGGAAACATGTACAAAGATGAGAATAAGATGCGCAAGTGTAATGCAGTGAGTTGAGGTCATAATTGGCCCCTACCTGCCAAAATAATATCCTTTGTGTAGCAGCACCTGTTGGGTTGCCTTCTGGCCACATAGGAATAACTATATAAGCTGAAAACCTGTCATGTGCTCTAATTTTGTCAGCAATTTTAAGGGCTATCTCCATGGGAATCAAATTGTTTGCACCTGCAACAAGGCAATAAGCTCACGATCAGTATTGGATGAAGAAATGTCAAGCATAAGGATCAGGAAAAAAGATGAGGGTTCAAGTTTTTAGTAGGCCCAGAACAAACTACACTATAACTGAGCAAACCAGCTAGTCTAACATGGGAGAATGGTCTTCATGTCCGAAAAGACACCCACCCATAGAAATGTTTACTGCTAGGGGCCAGGGGGGAGCCCTTAGTTCATCTTTTCTTCTGTCTCTCCAAATTGCTTGGGGGACCAATCTGAAACCACTCTTTTCACATATGTGGCTGTTGGCCACTCATACCATTTATAAACGTGGGGAATGGGCATATAGCGGGTACAATTATGTTTTACACAATTCCTGTCCCAAAACATTAGCCATACAGCCGTGTCAAATTCAGGGCTCATCTTTCTTCTTTTATAGCCTAGTTTACAAGGACTCGTGATGCAACACAGACGATAAGCCATAGATGTCTGTCATCACAAAGTGTGCATATGAGAAACACATTAACCGTAATTGTCTCCACCACAAATTTTACACCGTAACACAAGTTGTGTCATAAGTGACAGGGTACTTCGTACATTTCCTTCACTTAAGATTCTGTTCTTTGTGTATCAGAAGAACATGCTCTGAAGGTAAGAGAATGAAAGTTTCTTACCTAAGTCCTTATGGGAGCTCCAATTGTAAGAAGACCCTATGAAATACTGATTTTCAATATAGATGTAATGTTGAGCAGCACGAATAGCCTTTACATACGCTGTATGTATGCTCATGTCGATAAGAACATTCTTCCCACACATCAAGTTCTATTAGAGGATGAATCAATCAATGAATTTCAAATAACCAGAGCCAGTGAGCCACAAACAAAAATTATCAAAAAGTTTAACTTACCTTGCCAATAGCTTCTTTGGGATCATTAGGAAATTTTTTAACTGAATTTGAATCAATAGAACGGAAAATCTGCACATACATGACCATACATTGTTAAACACCAAGACAACCAAAAAAGTCCAATTCTGACTGATGGCTTTATACATACATAATTGTTCGACATGTATGCATGAAAGTTTACCTGGACATGCCAACCCTCAGGATCATTCTCACTTACGCAAGGAGTATCAATCACCCCAGCTATGTCAGGCATCCTATCAATTCTGAGTAAAGAATCATCATAAGAAATCTTCAGCTTTTTAATGCCATGGGGTTTAGAAGCCTTCAACCAGCGCTCCTCAAAGTTTGTCAGAACATCATATGCTGCCGGACCATCAATTTTACAGTGCAAGTCATGCCATGGTTCTCTTGGACAGCCAGCAACATTTCCCTACTAGGTTATAACATTTACGCATATGCAAGAAGACATTCATCGGTCAGGAAAAGATTGTAAGACCATTATAGAATGGCAACCTCATGCTTTGGCTAGATGTCATAGCTGTACCATGTGTTCACTCAAGAAAGTAGACCTCTGCAATCACCCAAAAAGAAGAAGGAAGAAAAAAGAGACACGAAAAACTAACAGTAATTTGCTGAAAGGCATCTACCACATTGTAAAATGTTGTGGTGAAGGCTACCGACTAGGTCCTTGTTCCTTACTCGACACAAAAGAGATATACATAATCGGAATACATGACTGATACAGTTCTGAAAATGCTCGGCCAGTGGGAACAACACAATTACATTGATACAAAATGCTAAGGACTTACCGTGTAAGTGGGGTTGTGATAGTCATCTGAATGCACCGTATGTAGTGTCCTAAAGATTGGGTGCTGTGGAGTATCATATCGGCCATCACATAAATCCAGTCCCCCAAGAAAAGCTATAATTTTTCTTCTGTTATTGCCAGCGTCAGCATCCACAATTACAGTTTTCTGATGGTGCGTGTAGATTGTTCCGACTTCCTGATCAGAAAAAGTAAGAACAATACGTCCAATCCCAAATATTCTAATTCAAGTACGATGAAGCATAGACAGATAGACTGAAGCAAATATACTAGCACACAGGTCATGCAAATATTAGAGACCAGATAAATAGGATCCAATGATGATTGGCAAATTCAGCATTTCTATAGCAAAAGGAACTTAAAGATGGATGTAAAATAGAAGTATCACAGGG
Organism: Rhododendron henanense subsp. lingbaoense; assembly: GCA_020567845.1. Taxonomy (NCBI): domain Eukaryota; kingdom Viridiplantae; phylum Streptophyta; class Magnoliopsida; order Ericales; family Ericaceae; genus Rhododendron; species Rhododendron henanense. The sequence continues at coordinate 42,949,848 of CM036315.1, read as the reverse complement.
GGGGGGGGGGGGGTGTGGAAGTAAAGCATGAAAGAAGACACCAACAACAAAAAACAGGAACAAGTAAAAAATGGGCCATTTTTTTTTCACATATTACCCTCTGCTTGACCCAACTGTGCTTCTTTCCTGCTGTGCGGGGACAAAGTAGCACTTGCACTGACGAATGCTTGAAATATCGGCGAGTTTCTTAATCATGTGTTTGCATGACTCCATCCTGTATTTTTCAAGTTTTAGTGCTAAAAAATAGGATAATTGTGTGACACTATTTAAACAAACTTTTATTTCAAGGAGGAGTGTGAAAGAAAACAACGTAAACTCAGGATCCCTTGACAAATTCAGGCACATTAAAGCATATCAAGATCAAGCCAACAACTCCTAACAGAGAACAGAATGTACACAAGAATCATTGCAGACAAAGGATGCTGCGTGTATCTGTCATGATGTCAACTCAAACCAACAGCTCAGTTATTCGGCCTATACGAATTTAGCAGCTGTTGATTAGTCCAGTGACACAGTCTCAACATAAAATAGTTGAAACCAACTTGATAAAGTTTTGATTGAAATGTGTTTTGCTCCACAGTACTTATTATATCACCAATTTGACGATTGCCTTCGCTATACGCATAGGGGAAGCCAAAAGAGAAATCAACTCAGATTCTCAAATGTACCATACATTACAATCTACTAATCAATGTTTGAGGAAGCTAATTTGAACGAGTCTTGAGTAACAAACTAGGAAAAAAAACCTAATTCATGGGTTGTGTGTGTTTTCACTTTAGATACAAATTGCACCTCCTGTTTATGCTGTTCTAGCTTTGACACACCAAAAAAATACAACAAACGCATCACATGACCTTATGCTATAACATAACAACAACTTGATCTTGTAATTGGATACAGCGTAAATTACTTACTGTTTTGTAGCCCAGGATGCTCCTTGAAGTAGGGTCATCCCACAAAAGCAGTAGCACTCTCACTCCTTCCTGTGACTTTGACTTCAAAAGATCTCCCAGAGTGTAAACTGCTGCATTATCGGCATCCCTAACCAGTCTTACTTGGTGCCATACTGACCAACCAGTAATATAAACCAAACGCCGCGCCTGGTGTATTGCATCAAAAATGTCGTGCCAGCACTTTCCTTGAACGTAGTGCATCCCATGGTCAAGCTCTAAATTAGGAACGAAATCATCTGGTACATGTGCATCTTGATAAAGAGTAACTGTTCCACCTTTCCTAAGGGGGAAATATGTGCCAGGAACCCCAAAATAATCAGGACCAGCTCCAACACCATAACGATAAATGCCCCAGTTATCAATATCTATTGGTGTGTACTGAATTGAGAGACTCAAAACAGCTCCAGGCTTACAGGGCTTCCCATTGCTAGTAAGAATCGGATAGAGTCCCTGGACTTTTGCCCCCGAGTATATTTGTTCCACTGGAATCGCCACAACTCCCATAAGCTGTGACCCTACAACATCACTGTCTTTAACAAGAAAGTGCACTTCAGCCGCGTAATGTGCAACGGGAACGTAAAACCGTTGCATCCAAACAGGGTCTTCACTATTACTAATCACATAAGTCCTCCCAATCACAGCACCCGAAATGGAAATGGAGACATATGGATCACTAGTGATCTTATCATTCATGGTCCCTTCAATCTTGCTGCTCATATTCCCCGGTAATTTGACAAACATATCTCCTATAGTTTTATGGAACATGTCCATGTTTGGAAGGTTCTTGGCCTCGTACACCATAATATCTAAGTTCCCATGTAAGAGCAAAACTTTTAAGGACCCCTTAGAAGTTGAAAATGGCACAACTTGCAAACTTTGACTACGTGAGGAATCAAGAAATACGCTTGAATGGGGTAAAGTAGGATGAGAAGGGGAATCCATCGGACCCGAATGAGATGCATCCCATTTACCCGAAAATGAAGTATTGAAATTCCCGTACAAATTCCCTTGGGTTTCGTACTTCGCACTTTGAGAATGCAATAGAGAATTTGACACTGAAGGAGCTGCCGGTGCTGGAGGCGATGCAGCAACAGATCCGGCATTATCCGATATGTGGACATTAGATAATAAATCGTCAAAGGGGGGGTACATGTGGGTCTTCTCCCCGGAATTATCATAATTATCACTATACCCACTTTCAAAGGACGACGTACTATCCTGGCGGCGTAGGCTGAAGAAACTACTGAAACTACTGGCACGAGACGGAACATTAGAGTAGCTTTCTGACGGCGGATAGGGTTGATGCAGGGCTGGCCCCGTCGCAAGCCTCGCAAGCCCTCGGTCTTGGTCAATTCTCCGAGCTGGGACAACCAAAAAAAAATAATAATAAAGTTATATTATAAATTTAAAAAAGTTTCCCTTCCCTTTACTTGGTGTAGTGGTCACTGAGATGCTGTTAAAAGTTCTCCATTTTTTTTGTTCTACGACTTTTTTTGTTTTTCTCCAATCCACAATTTTTATTTTACCTCATTTTGTTTTCCTTCCAACAATAATCTATAAGTGATATGTTACATTTGATGAAAAAAAAAAGTCAGTTAAAATAAATCAATCAAGCTAACACGGTATTTATTTTTATCTTCAAACTACCATTTCGCAAGAGAGATTAAAGAGATTGGCTATGATCTCAATTGAAAATGGGGCGCGATTCCACTAAGAGTATTTTTGGGTATTTGAGACTTTTTTAACTTCTTATGCTTTTCAAACATATACTCCATCAACCAAAAAAATACTAAAAGTTAGCAGAACAAGCCCTAAGTTCCTGGATAAGTAAAGTACGATGAATCAATTGAGAATTTTGCTTCAAAAAATGCTAGGAGAAATTGTTTTCTTTAAATCGGATCATGCTAATCATAAAACACTATAATCGGGGTTTATATTTTGATGTTGATTTTTTTTAATGTTATTCAAGCTAAAAAACAATGTAATTTTGATTTTTTTTTTGTACTTAATTTTTGTACGATTTAATAGTAAATGGGCAACAAAACATGAGATTGGGCTAGGGCAACCCAAATGTCGGGGTCGGCACTGCCAGGGCCGGCCCCGGGGTAAGCCCCGCTAGCCTCTGGACTTGGGCAACTCCCGGGGCTGGGGCAACACAAAAAAAAGTACTCCCTCCGTCCCAAAATGTTTGTCCGGTCCGTAAAACGGAGTGTTAAAAATAATGCAATTTTTTCAAGAAAAAATTCAAAATTTTTTCACAAATTAAAAGTACTCATTGATATCTAGTAAGTTGTTAAAAAACTTTTGATTTTTTCTTGCAAAAATTGTATTATTTTTACCACTCCGTTTTGTGGACCGGACAAGCATTTTGGGACGGAGGGAGTATGTTAGATATAAATATAAAAATGTTTCTTTAGTAACACAGGAGTAGTGCTTGGCATTTATGGTTACTACACACTTCCATAAGTGCCCTTGGAAGCTGAGTTCGAATCCAAGCGGGCCCTTTTAGGCTAGAGTATTGCTGTACCGATCAAAACTGTAGGGAAATCGTACCGACGGCCGCGCAGGGCCGTCTCTGGCTACCGGACGGCCGATTCGAGCCATCCAAAAATTCTAAATAGCAGTACCGACCAAAACCGTAGGGAAATCGTACCGACGGCTGCGTAGGGCCGTCTCCGGCCACCGGATGGCCGATCCGAGCAGTCCAAAAATTCTATAGAATTTTTGGACTGCTCGGATCGGCCATCCGGTGGCCGGAGACGGCCCAGTGCAGCCGTCGGTTTTTTTTTATAGAATTTTGGATTGCTTGGATCGGCCGTCCGGTGACCGGAAACAGCCCGTCGCGGCCGTCGGTACAATTTCCCTAAGGGGGCGTCGGCACATATATCATTCCTGTTTAGGCTGCTATTTCCTTTATTTCTCTATTTTTATCTAGCTTCTTTTGTTTTCCTCCCAACCCACAATATTTCGAAAATAAAATTACTAAATTACTTTGTTGGAAACTTTAGATTTAACAAACACAACAGTAACATGCAAGTGATATGTTCTTACATTTTATTATAAAAAGAACTCATAATTAAAATAAATCGAGCGAGTTAACACTATTAATTATTTTTTTTCACACAAATCATGGTTAAAGTATGAAGCAAACTTTCTTATTTTTTGGAAAAAAGGAAATCTTTCAATATATCGGCTAAAATAAATTGAGTTCCACTGAGAGCAATTTTGGGTTATTATTCTTTTTTTTTTTACTTTTTACCCTTTTTGAGATATAGGTCATCCTCCTCACGTATATATATCAACTAAAAAGTCAAAAAACCACAAGTTAGCAGAACGGATCTCGAGTTCTTGGATAAATAAAGTACGACAACTCAATTGAAGAATTTGCTTTAAAAAATGCAAAGAGAAGTTTTCTTTGAATCAGATCATGATAATCTTAAAGTATTATAATCAGGGTTCCATTTTGATGTTAATTTTTTGGATGTTATTCAAACTAAAAGAATAATGTAACTTTGATTTTTTTTTTTTTTGTTCTTGCATTTGTTTTGTTTTGTATGACTTGGTAGTGGGCAACAAAGCATATTAATTGTCGGGTTTGGGCAACCCAAACATCGGGGCCGGTCCTGGGTGGAACATGAGGGTATCCATAGCCAGTATCAAATGGGTATGAGGATGAAGGCTGGTTATAATTGTCCATATGATTTGCAATTATAGTGTTAGGGTTCTACACATGCATATGAATTGGTACTGGGTTCTACAACATGCATATGAATTGGTAGATAAATACAGATTTGGTTTCTCTACGACAAACAGAAGATATCAGAAGGGTGTGGTTTCTTTACAACAAACAGAAGATATCAGAAAGGTTTGTTTTTTTTTTATTTTAACAACCCCCCGGATTTTATTAGGTTACAAAAACACACACACACACAGAGGGAGATAGAGAACAAGTCAAACGGGTTTATTTACCAGTTTAATTGAACAGAGGAAAATTGAGCCTGAATCATGAGAAGCTAACGAGAGAGAGAGAGAGTGAGAGAGAGTGTGTGCCTTCACAGGATGAATTTTTTTGAAGGTAATAGATTCAATAACCTGTGAATCAGGAAAGATGATCAAGAAAATGGAGAGAGAGAGAGAGAGAGAGAGAGAGAGAGAGAGAGAGAGGGGTCCCAGGAAATCTTGGGCGTGTAAAAGTAACGGAGATGTGTCTGGAGTCCTTTCTTTATTGGGTGGTGACGTGAGAAAATTTTCCAAATTTTCCACTCAATACGAAAGAGAAGAGCTGTTAAAGTCATATGGCTGATAATTCATATTGCCACGTGTCATTCGCTGACATCATGAAAAGGTGTGAAATTGGAGAAATTATTCTATGCCCTTGGGTCAACATGTGGCTTGTGTTTAGTTTGTTTTGGGAAAGTAACAGGTTGTTAGCTGGAGTACATAATAGGGGCACTATTTTTTGGTTGCGGACAAAACATATTTTGGAGTTGTAATATATATTTTTATCTTTTCTAAGCGTAGCGAGTCTGTATAGAATGGAAGGAATCATAATTTGTAAATGAGAGTGTCTTTTTTTAGTTGTTTTTGGGGCGGATCGATCGGCCTATCAAACTGTGATTCATCAGAATCAACTGATCAAATGTTGCAACCATTTGAAATTGAAGTAGATGGATTGACGGATCAATCCGGATGCAATTAATATTAAAAGCGGCTTCCTATTCTCTGCTAGCTAGGGTACGATGTATGAAATAGAGCAGTCAAAACATTGAGCTGCTTGGGGCTTTAAAAGAAGAGATTTACCACTGTGTCCATTTTCACAAAATTATATTTACCATTAATGAAAGTGTCATCCTAGGGTTTTAGGATACCCTAGTGTTTTAAAGTTTAAAATACCCTAGAATTTAGGATTTACGGTACCCAAGGGTTTAAGTTTAAGCGCTTTCATATAGTCTTAGGGTTTAGATTTAGGCATTTTCATAGGGGTTTTAGGATGCATTTTCCTACTATAGGGTTTTAGCGATTTAGTCACTTTCATAGGGTACCCTAGGGGTTTAGGCATTTTTATAAGGTACCTAAAGTTTAGGCACTTTCATAGGGTGCTCTAGGGATTAGGCACTTTCAGGGTTCAGGGTTTTAGGCACTTTCATAGGGATTTACTTTTTATTTTCTGAACTTAGAGGTAAAAAGCCCTTAAAAGAACATGCTGCTTTGTTTTTTTCATATAACGAGAAGTATGTCAAGATTGAATCTGGGAGTTGCAATCCAATCGGTGGAACCTTGAAGCATCATTCAAACTCCTAGAGGTGTTCACGTTTCTTATCCCAACGGACCGTGAGTTGCTCTTCGTTGGATTTCAGAAGGATTGTGGAAGGCTTGAGGAGTCAAGGCAGCGGCAATCAAATACGAGATGTGGTCAACGAGGAGTCAGCAATCATCTTAGGTCAATTGCGTGGAGTCTCAATTGTGAAGTAAGGTCAATTGTAACCACACAAGTTAAATATAGTATTTGATTTCTTCCCGTGATTTTTACCTGTTTCTGGGGTTTTTCACGTATATCCGCGTGTTCGTTGTATTGCATTTATTCTGTATTTTCGCTTGGTTCGGATTGGAGTATCTCGTAGGAATTTTCACAGGTGGTACACGTAGAGACAGATTGCTTGGAGTTTTATTTTTTTGCCATTCGTTAAACCAAATCTACTCTATCCTAGAGGACTTGGGGAGGGGATGAGTACTTATGGAAATCCAACCAATGATTGCTTGGAGTTGAATTACATTTTCGGTTTTGTAGTTATGGTGGCTGATGTCAAGTTAGTAACTTAGGATTAGGCTAGGTTATGGTAGTTTATTAGTAAATTGAGTTCCTAGTTACTTGGTCAGTGCGAAATTTATAGTTGTTAATTATTTCAAATATTCTACTGTTGTTGTACAGGTTAGTCTATTTTTGTGTGTTCGCTTCGCATTACTTTTGGACTTAGGTAAGTGGTTAAGCATGTTACGTACTTTCAAAAATTCCCCGTGTACCTTAAAATTATTCTCTTCAAAAATTTATAATTGTTATTTGGATACGCATAGTTGTTTATAATTGGTTCTTTAAATTGGCATGTGGTAGACATTTGGTGAAATCATTTGTTGTTCTGATAATGTTTTTGGTGAGAATTTTGTGGATATTGTTGGGAACATATTTTGGAAAGTCCAGGAAAATTAATCATCTATGTGCGGGTGACTCTGGCTATTGGGGAAGAGACCCGGATTTTATTCCAATATCTTTTTTCGGCAAGTCGGGACGATAAGGACTCTGGCGCTATTTTGGATTTATTGTGTTGACCTCCTTAGGATGATGCATTTTAGTGTGAGGATTTTTATTTACTTGCTTTCGCACTTTGTAAAACATTTTCGATAAAAGTAATTGACTCGAGTTATTGCTGGTGGTAAATATGTTATTGTTTGGTTCATGGGATGGTTGTGCTCCATACTTGTAGAGACCCGTCCGAAATATTAATTTATTTTATTTAATGTGACTGCGTGTACTTATATTTAGTAATTAAGTAAGGCATGGATTTTTTATTTATTTATATAGACATGCATATACGTGGATATGTGTGTTTGGTTGATTGGGCTTAAGTTGTGTGCTATGGACCGAGTGCGTGGGACACATATGTGATGGAGTTTTTTTTTTAATATAAGCTTTTAGAGTTAACTATTATTAATTGTTAGCTTTATGGGCGTTAGTGTAATGACTCAAAACATTTTAAAAGATGGAGCAATAGCTTGATTCTTGGAGGGCCATAGTGCAATTTTGCACTTAAAAAGTGGAAGCTGAGTTCTCTATTTTCCCTTTTTTTTTCCTTTTCCGTTCACTCCCTCTCTCATTCTCTCTCTCCAACTCAACTCCATACAAAACCTCTTTGTTCAACCCCAAAATCAGAGACCAAGATTAGAGAATCTCGCTGAAAGGCAAGAAGAAAACGTGATCTACAGACAAAGAGCTATGCAGTGATACGAACAAAATCTTGATCGGCCAACTTTGGAGTTCAGCGCTTTTTTTTTTTTCGGGATTTGGTTTTTTTGAGGTAGGATACATGACTAACCCTCTTGATATGTTTATTTTTAGTATAAATGTTGTGAATTTGTTGTAGAACATGAATATTCTTTAGGTTATGTGAATTTGTGTTAGGATTTTAAGGTCTCACATGAGTAGTATGGGTTCTTGTTGATACTTGTTAAATTCATGAAATTTATGTGTTATTGGAGTGTAGAGTTGTTTAGTGTTGGGAATATACGAAGTTTACTTGAGGAATTAACGTTGGTTTGAGATGCAAATACGATGACACTTGCACTTTTAGATTTTATTTTCTTATGACTTGTGAAAGTTACTTGTGTCAAATTGGAAGAGTTCATGTATGGTTAAAGTTTATTGAACGCTTGGGGTTTGACTACTTGGCTAGGATATGTGGACGATGTTTGGATATAAATTATCCTGTTCAGAGAGATAGGTTGAGGTGATTGTGTTTGAATTATGTTGGTCTAGATCTAGATGGTGCACCTAGGAAAAAGCAAGCTGGGCTCGGCGAGCTCCTCGGTGAAAGACCGGAAATTGATGGGGTAATACTTTGTACCCGATTACCCCGGTGCAAGGGTGGTGCTTGTACCCGATTATCCCGGTTCATAGGGTGGTACTTGTACCCGTCTACCCTTGGTTTGTGAGGGTGGTGCTTGTACCCGATTGCCCCGGTTCATGGGGTGGTACTTGTACCCGGCTACCCTTGGTTAGATATTAGAGTTAGCGTATGACTATGAATTTGGATTGAACCTAGGAATGTTGGGCTAGGTTGATTAGGCGGGGAACGTATGAGGTCATTAATATGGTAAATTTATTGACACTTGAGAATTATGTGTGGATTTTTAACTTGTGCTTGTTTCACAGCATTTATGTTAAACTTGAACATATTATTTGGTTTAGTCTTGTTTCCTACGGGCTCCGGTTCATGTTGTTTAAACCATTTCAGGTGACAATGAAGCGCCGAGTACTTAGTGAAGTGTAGCTACATGGAGTCTTTTTTGCGTTGTTATTTTGTTAGCATGTCATGAAACGTGTAAGGCCATAAGGCCGTATTTGATACAATGTCTTTTGTAATTTGATTGTGGAACCGAAAAATTATATTATTATTTTGGAATTGTAAAATTAGGAGTTATGTACTCATCTTTTGGGAAGCTTATCTTATGGCTTGTAGAACTTATTTTTGGCACTAAAGATTATGGAAAGAATATATTGTTCTTGGGACTTATGGAAATAAAGCTAGATAGTTTGATTCTATTGAGTAAATTTAAGAATGGTGAAATATCCTTCATAGTATAGGAAACTTCTCAAGCTTTTGTGAAAAATATGTTCGTTACGAATATCTTTGTTTTTAAAAAGATAAATTGCTTTAAGATTTTAAAGAAAGAAAAGTCTTTTATTTTGGTCAACCCTTACGATGTTTGACGAGGATTTGACTTTTCAACGCGATATTTATGCATTTTTGGCACGTGTCAAGGTTGAATTTTCTGGGGCGTTACAAAATGGTATCAGAGCTATAGGTTTGGTTACCTACGAACCGTGGGAGGAGACTTAGTCTCATTTGGGGGCCTTCCTTTCATTATGTTAAATGAGGTATGTACTATTTGTTAACTTGTGTTTTTGAGGCTATGTGCTTGGAGCTTTAGGTTAGATGGCCTTAGGACCGTGGGTAGAGGCTTTATTTCGATTGAAGCGTTGCTTGCTACATAAAAAATATTTTTATGATTGTGTGTTTATGTGCAAGTTAATAACATGAGTAAAATTATGCGCTTATGTGCTAAAAGAATGACATGTGTATGTTAACTATGCATTGAATGAAATTTCATGTTTGGATGCTATGTATTTACATGCTAAGTGACATGTTTAGTAGGTTTACCGTCATAGCTATTGAAGTAATCATTTTCTTTGGTTCACTTGGTTCTTGTCTTAGCTTTGTGTCTTAATCTGGTTCCATTGGTTAAGGCCTTTTGTGTCTCGTACTTTGTCTTGATTTTGGCTCTTTGAATTGGACGTCACACTGCTATTTCTTGGATTATCTTGAGCTATTCAGATCCTTTCTTCTAAATGTCTTATTGTGTATCTGCTATTGCTGTTTATGGCCATTCTATTGGCTTATGGTTCTTGATCCCTAACTCCAGTTCTGCTGCTAACACCGCTACATTTAATATAATTTTCGTTGGTCAATTTTGGTTTCTCTGTAGCTGTTGTTGGTGTTTACTACTTGTTACGGCCTAGCATTTTTTATTTATTTAATTAGTTATATTGCCGTTATTAATTGGTGTTATGTCTGGGTCCCAATTAATTATTTTGCGAGCGCTATGAATATTGATATCAGGATTGTAATATTTGGGGTATGAGATTGATTTTGGGTAAAATAGTGGTACCAGATGGTAATTTTATAAGTTGTGTTACATGCTATCTAATTCTAATTAACTATTTAGCTACAAATTAGGGGTATTACGTTAGTGGGTAGTTTTATAAAGTTAATCGTTAAGAGATATTTTAACGGAGTAGGGTTTTTATTTGGAGAGATCGTATGAGATAAGAAGTTTGAGAGAAGTTTGGGAGAGAGAAAAAGAGAGATAAACCGCAGTCAAGGTTTGGCAGTTTGGTGATCAATCTGGTAAGTGATCTCGTTCTTTTATTCTTGTTTCCCCTTCCATTTTTCTTACTTTATGTGGGTTTGGAGTAGAAGTTTGTTGTTGATTGGATGGTTATGGACAGTGGTGTTGGTGAGAGGATAATTGGCTTTTATTTTTGGGTTCCGCACGAGTTCGCAGGTAAGGATTATTTACCTTTCATGCTATTTGACCATGAGGGCTGGAGGTGATTTGGGTTTTATAGTGTGTGTGTTGTGCGTGGTGGTGGCGGTGTGCGGCAGGGAGATTATTGGCCAAGTGCGGGGTTATGGTTTTGATATTAACACTTGTAGAAGGAAACAAATGATCTTGGGTTTTGATCTTATGTTATACGTACGTACAAGTGGTGTACATACAGTTATACTTGTGTGAATCAAGTCCTTGTGGTAAAGTTGGAAAATGGAGAACAGGTGGCTGGCTACGTAGGAGACCCATGGTTTGGAATTGAAAATCAAAGTTTGGGTGTTACAGTTTTGGTTCGGTGCTGACCGAAATAGAAACTTAGATTGGGGTTGGGAAGTTTATTGATACATGGTTCCCTAGCTAGTACATGGTCAATGTAATGTGCAGATTAGTTAATTATTTTGTATTATTCTTTTGTTCAGGTTAACTTTATTTTGCGTTGTTTGGTTACATTACGTTTGGACCCAGGTGAATAGCTAAATATGTTACGTATTTTCGAAAGATCCCTTTGTCCCTTAAAATTATTTCCTTTAGAAATTTATATGAATGTTATTCGGAGACTCAAAACTGTTTATAAGTTGTTCTATAAATTGGCATGCGATGAATTTTCTGAGATCAATTGTTAATATTCTTTTTGGTGAGAACTTGGTGGATATTAATGGGAACATTTATTTCGGAAGTCCAGGGAAATTATTCCTTCTCGTGTCGGTGACCCTGGTCATTGGGGAAAAGACCGTGTTAAGCCGGTGACCCTAATGCTCAACGGCTTTCTTTCGCCGGATCGTCTTAGGGAAAAGTACCATGGGCTGCCAACCCTGGCGACTCTAAGTTCGATATTGGATCCAATTTTGATGAGATTTATTTTGGCCATGGTACTGTTTGATTGTGGTTCCCCATTGTTGATGGAGTTAATGTTGTGATAACCACCAAGAATATTTATTGGTTAAATGCTTCATTGATTATTGTTATTCTGTTGGACACCTCGTATGCCAAATTATGTTTAATGGTAAATTATTTTCATCCCTGCTTTCAACTTTATTTAATATACATACTTGCTATTCACTGAGCTCGTCAGCTGACGGATTTTTATCCAACTTCTTTTCCAGGCAAGTTGAGGAGTTAGGCAAGGACTCTAGCGGTATCTCAGGGATTTTTTTTTTATTGACCTCCTTAGGATGTTGCATTTAGTATACAGATTTTAATCATCGCTTCCGCACTTTGTATAACTTTCGAGTAAAATGGGATTACTATATTGTTGGTAAGTTTTTATTGGCTGGTTCATGGGATGGTTTTGCCCCATGTTTATGATTGGGATTTATTTACTAAAAAAAAATCATTGTTGTTCAACAACTTATTTTATTCTAGGCTATGTGTCCCATGAGTTGGCCTTGTGGTACACGGCCGGCCACTTCTCATTTTTGGGGTGTGACTAGGGCTGTAAATGAACTGAGCCGTTCGTGAACTGTTCGAGGCTCGACTCGGTAAAGGCTCGTTCGAGTTCGATTCGTCTACTAAATGAACCGAACATGAACGCAGTAGTATTCGACTCGATTAGGCTCGCGAACCTGTAATATGTGTATCATGGGGATTTTATATAGTTATATAGGGAAAATTTTAAAACTTGTACAAGTCTAGACGTTTACAATTACTAAAAATTTACTTATGTATATGTTTTTATCATTTTATATGTATATGAACATATTTATGTACATAATGAAAAATTTATTTGGAGTTTTAGACCTGTATGAGAGCATAAAAATTTGATATTATTGGATCGTTAAGGCTCGTGAACAAGCTCGAGTTCGACCCAAACCTGGGCAAGCTCGGTTCGAGTTTGGCTCGTCATATTTTCATTGAGTTCGGCTCGAGCTCGAGTTCGTTAAAAAACTTAATGAACGAATCTGAACATTCGAATATTCGGCTCGATTCGGCTCGTTTACAGCCCTAGGTGTGACACTACTCCTATTGCAATTTCGCTCGAGTTGTGGTATTGCTACTGCTTATAATTGGAGTCAAATTTGATGGTGTCATGTTCAGTGATTTTAGTTTGTCGGTGCTATTCTATTCAGATCTTGTTGCTACTATTGCGTTTTTTGGTGTAAAAAATCTAACGTTGTTTTTCTGCTTTTGAGACAAATTGTGTCCTATGTTCTATGCAACATGGTGGAGTCTTGGCCATTTCTAGTACTCGCCTAGTTTTGGCCTTGTATCTTTAATTTGCTTGCTTTGGTTCTATCTCATTGTGTTATCTGCTGTTGGCTCAAACATTTTGTTTACCTTGTACTCGTCTCCTATATTGAAGCATTAATTTCTTTGCCGAAAAAAAAAGGGGGTCTTTAATTCCTTGACTTGTGAAGCCATAGGAAGGCCATGGCTAATCATTAATATGCTGATCCTTTGGATTTGAATTGAATTTTTAACAGCTGGTACCTTGAATTCATCATTTAACTTCCTTTGGACTTGAGTTGTTCAATATTCTAGTGGCTTATTGTAATTTGTCTTTGAGTTCTCGATCAGTTGTTGAGCTATTGAGCTTGGATATTTGATTTGAAGTGCGTTCGGCCAGTGCGATTTCAAATTCAATATCTAGCTTAGCTCTAACATCTGTTATTTCCTTGGTTTGATTGTTTGATTCTAATGGCCCAACTTCACCTTTGAATCTCCTTTGATTTGAAATTTGCACATCATTTGAGTGTCATGCAATCGATTATGTCGAATCCCAAGTTAGAATTGTGGTGTGTGTTTTGTGACTTATGTGCTACGAGCTCATATGTTAGATTTTTGAGGTTCTTGGGATCACTTGCGATAATAGTTATCAATCAAGCACTGGGCCGGCTTCATGTGAAAGCTTCCGAAGATCATCGATTAGTTGGACGAATTGGGAAGACAACGGTTTTTGGCTAGACTTAGCATGAGAGACTACTGACAAGATTGCTTTGGTGCGACAACAACTAATTGTTGTTCGAGATCGCCAAAGAACCACGCAGATTGAAGGAGATAAACTTGACGATTGAGGCCTGAGACCATTTTTTTTCTTTGAAGTTACATTATAAAGGGTTTAAAGACGTTTGGCTGGATTGGAAGTTACTACTGCGTTTTTATTAGGTCATTTAAGATACTTGAGAGGATTGAGAAGGTAAAGTTCGTCTTGCATTACAATCACGTTGTCAAAAGTTCATGATGTTTCATGTACCTATGTTGTGATATTACAAACCGAGTCCTTCACGAGTATTTAATTGGGCTGAACTCGATTTTTATCATAACATTTGTTACGAAGAGCAACCGGTGAATATTCTGGATACTAGAGAGCAAGTCTTGCCAAGCAGCAAAGTTCATTTGTTCAAGTCTAGTGGCATCGTCGTAGAGTCAAAGAAGTGATGTGAGAGTTAGAATTCGAATTCCGTTTGACCTATCTAACCTTATTTTCTTCTTAAGGGGTGTGGTGAATTTCGGGGACGAAATTCCTTATGGTGGGGAGATTGTAGAGACCCGTCCCAAATATTAATTTATTTTATTTAATGTGGCTGCGTATACTTATATTTAGTAATTAAGTAAGGCATGGATTTTTTTTATATAGACATGCATATACGTGTGTATATGTGTGTTTGGTTGATCGGGCTTGAGTTGTGTGCTATGGACCGAGTGCGTGGGACTCATATGTGATGGAGTTTTTTTTTAATATAAGCTTTTAGAGTTAACTATTATTAATTGTTAGCTTTATGGGCGTTAATGTAATGACTCAAAACATTTTAAAAGATGGAGCAACAGCTTGATTCTTGGAGGGCCATAGTGCAATTTTGCACTTAAAAAGTGGAAGCTACCAGAGAGGACTCGTGAGTTCTCTGTTTTCCCTTTTTTTTCTTTTCCGTTCACTCCCTCTCTCATTCTCTCTCTCCAACTCAACTCCATACAAAACCTCTTTGTTCAACCTCAAAATCAAAGACCAAGATTCGAGAATCTCGCGAAAAGGCAAGAAGAAAATGTGATCTACGGACAAAGAGTTACGCAGTGATCCGAACAAAATCTTGATCGGCCAACTTTGGAGTTCCTAGTTTTTTTTTTCGGGATTTGGTTTTTGTTGAGGTAGGATACATGACTAACTCTCTTGATATGTTTATTTTTAGTATAAATGTTGTGAATTTGTTGTAGAACATGAATATTCTTTAGATTATGTGAAAATTTGTGTTAGGGTTTTAAGGTCTCACATAAGGAGTATGGGTTCTTGTTGATACTCATTAAATTCTTGAAATTTATGTGTTATTGGAGTGTAGAGTTGTTTAGTGTTGGGAATATAAGAAGTTTATTTGAGACCTTGTATCCATGTTGCGCATTAAACATCAAGAGAAAAAAAAATGTTTACTTGAGGAATTAAGGTTGGTTTGAGATGCAAATACGATGACACTTGCACTTTTAGATTTTATTTTCTTATGACTTGTGAAAGTTACTTGTGTCAAATTGGAAGAGTTCATGTATGGTTAAAGTTTATTGAACGCTTGGGGCTTGAATACTTGGTTAGGATATGTGGACGATGTTTGGCTATGAATTATCTTGTTTGGAGAGATAGGTTGAGGTGATTGTGTTTAAATTATGTTGGTCTAGATCTAGATATTGGTGCACCTAGGAAAAAGCAAGCTGGGCTTGGCGAGCTCCTCGGTGAAAGATCGGAAATTGATGGGGTGGTACTCTGTACCCGATTACCCCGGTGCAAGGATGGTGTTTGTACCCGATTACCCCGGTTCATGGCCGGGGTGGTACTTGTACCCGTCTACCATTGGTTTGTGAGGGTGGTGCTTGTACCTGATTACCCCGGTTCATGGGATGATACTTGTGCCTGGCTACCTTCGGTTAGATATTAGAGTTAGCGTATAGCTATGAATTTGGATTGAACCTACCCGTCTACCCTTGATTTGTGATTATCCCGATTCATGGGGTGGTACTTGTGTCCGGCTACCCTCGGTTAGTTATTAGAGTTAGCGTATGACTATGAATTTGGATTGAACCTAGGAATGTTGGGCTAGGTTGATTAGGCGGGGAACGTATGAGGTCATTAATATGGTAAATTTATTGACACTTGAGAATTATGCGTGGATTTTAAACTTGTGCTGTTTCACAGCATTTATGTTAAACTTGAACATATTATTTGGTTTAGTCTTGTTTCCTACGGTCTCCGGCTCATGTTGTTTAAACCATTTCAGGTGACAATGAAGCGCCGAGTACTTAGTGAAGTGCAGCTACATGGAGTCTCTTTTGCATTGTTATTTTGTTAGCATATGTCATGAAACTGTAAGGCCGTATTTGATGCAATGTCTTTTGTAGTTTGATTGTGGAACCGAAAACTTATATTATTATTTTGGAATTGTAAAATTAGGAGTTATGTACTCATCTTTTGGGAAGCTTATCTTATGGCTTGTAGAACTTATTTTTGGCACTAAAATTTTTGGAAAGAATATATTGTTCTTGGGACTTATGGAAATAAAGCTATATAATTTGATTCTATTGAGTTTAAGATTGGTGAAATATCCTTTATAGTACAGGAAACTTCTCAAGCTTTTGTGAAAAATATATTCGTTACGAATATCTTTTAAAAAAAAGAGATAAATTGCTTTAAGATTTTAAAGAAAGAAAAGTCTTTTATTTTGGTCAACCCTTCCGATGTTTGACGAGGATTTGACTTTTCAACCCGATATTTATGCATTTTTGGCACGTGTCAAGGTTGAATTTTTCGGGGCGTTACAATACTTATGATTGAGACATATTTAGCTTTGAATTTGATTAATAATGAAAGACAATCATTTGATTTTTGATTACTTTAATTTATTTATTAGGCTACGTGTTTCATGGGTTAGGCTCATGGTTCATGGTTGGTCACTTCATTTTGAGGTTTGACACTTATCATGGGTTGTCTGGCATTAAGCTTCAGAGCTTAAATTTGACATCCGAAATTGTGCATTTAGTTTTGAAAATATGCATAGCATCTGTAAAAAATACCGATAATGATATACAAAATTAAGACACATTACTTACGCAGATCCAAGTGCGGAAACTTTGATGTACTGCCCTCAGATATCTTTTCTTGCTCGTAGTCTGCAAATAACAATTCATAAGAAATACATTAATTGGTATAACGGTGGGGTACATCAGAAACTCTAAAACTCACGGAACATATCATATTCAATTGAAGAACTCTAGCTACCACAGTATTATCCAAGGTGAATATGGAATTAAAATGAAAGTGAATGGTGCATAGAGTTGTGGAATATTAGAAGACCTTATGGCTCCGTTCAGTTGTCAGAAATGTTGTACAGGAAAGTTATTCTCAGGAAAAGTTAAGTAAAGTGAAGTAAATGAAAAAGAAATCTATTTTCTTGTGAGTGTTCATTTGACAAATTTTTTGGCAGGAAAACTAAAGTTTAATGGTTCATTTGCCGGGAAAAGACACTTATGAAATTTTTTTATTTTTATTCCCATGGTTAATTTTAAATAAAAGTAACTTTTAGAGCTAAATAATAGGCTATCATATTTCAAAAATTAACACATACGGAAAATGTACTTTATCTAATGCAAAGCCTTAACATGAAATGAAAAAATCGACTTGCAATTCCCTATTCAATTTGCTATATTTTGAATGGTCATACAAATCCCCCATTTAAATTGAGATTCTCTGATAATCAACCATACAAATAAAGTTTAAAAAATAAGTAGATGATAACTAAATAAATAAATATTAAACAACCGTGCTTGATTAGTTGCCGATGCAAAAACTCACTGAAAATTAGTTAGTACAAAACAAAATTGAAGACTAATGACAAGATAATAAATACTTCCAAAAAAAATAAACTACCAATCTTTTTCCACAACAATTATCTCAGAAAACACCATAGTAGTCGAAATTGTTGTTGCTTACGTAAATCTCAAAGTGTCTTTCTAAGAACCTAATTTGTATTTTTTGGTATTGGAGTCATTCACTTTTTTTCTTACCCGCCAATTATTTTGGCCCCACAATGGATAAAACTTTTCCCGTGACGCAAAATCCTATGCTTTTGGTCGGATCACTTTTGCAAGAAAGTAAATCTTGTAGGAAAACTTAAAAACATGTTTCCCACTACTTTCCTGCCAACTGAACACTACAAAAGTTATGGGAAAATTGATTTTCCCATCCTTTCTTGTACTTTCCTGGCAACTGAACGGGGCCTATGAGGTTTTTGGGGACGTTTTTAGATTTTGGGTTTGGGTAGTCATTTGAATTTACCATATATAAAAAGAGGTTAGAAGGAATAGTTTTAGATTGTTTCCATTTTCGGATGTGATATTCATTGAGTATATGAAATCAAAATGGAATATAAGGTCTGCCTAATTTATGACTAAAGTTTGATAAGATCTGCCTAATTAATTTCCCCCCTTTTTGAGATTTAATATAGATGTAGAAACTCACCTAGCTAGGGATTTTAATTAAGTGAACATTACCTATATATATGGAGGGATAGATGCTTCGCTTTATTGAACCTATGTCAATATAATAAATAAACTTTGGACACAGGTTGTAAACCTGTGCTACCCTATGAAAACAAGTGCATACTATACATCTCAAACCATTACATAGGCCCAAACTATTAACATGAAGAGAGCATTTTTTTTAGAGAAATTTAAAGATAACTTGCACTCTTCTAAAATTTTCTCCCTCTCCAGATTTAAAGTTTGGTGCATATTAATGAACTTTAACTTTAATAATGCACAGGTTTAACTTTAATAATGAACTTGTCATTTCAAATACTAGAGCACAGTTGAAAATTGTGTTCAACAATTTGATAACATATAATAAACTTAATTTGTTCCAACCATAGAAAAAAAAAACTTTGTTTCTAGATATTTGCTGCTTGTTCCAATATAACATACATGATGAAAGTATGTACTCTAGAGATTTCTCGCAAATGGATATTGATCTTCCTTATAAAGCGTTTACTGTTATATTTAAGGGTCGAACAAACGTGTTACCTTGGATCTCTTCATCATCAGACTCAACCATTTCATCAAGACCAATCTCTGGGGAGCACCAAGTAAACGTAAAATTCAATCAAATATCAAACATATTCACATGGTACAACTGAAGAGAAAGCAAGGAACGACAAAGAAAAAGAATCATCATGATAGTAAAATCAAACAATATATTGGCATTATACATATGTTTTCTCTTTTAAAAAAACATATATGTTGCGCAAATGGATATTCTCTTCCTTGTAAAGCATTTACTGTTATATTTAAGGTCAAGCAAACGTGTTACCTTGGATCTCTTCAAAATCACGCTCAACCATTTCATCATTAGACTCAACAATTCTATCAGGACCAATCTCTGGGAAACACCAAGTAAACGTAAAATTCAATCAAATATCAAACATATTCACATGGTACAACTGAAGAGAAAGCAAGGAACG
The DNA here is from genome assembly GCA_020567845.1 of Rhododendron henanense subsp. lingbaoense. Lineage (NCBI taxonomy): Eukaryota > Viridiplantae > Streptophyta > Magnoliopsida > Ericales > Ericaceae > Rhododendron > Rhododendron henanense. The sequence continues at coordinate 42,930,587 of CM036315.1, read as the reverse complement.
ACAAAGAAAAAGAATCATCATGATAGTAAAATCAAACAATATATTGGCATTATACATATGTTTTCTCTTTTAATAAAACATATATGTTGAAATGTGTACATCAAATAAGATGATAAAATCTCACTAGAATTTTGCATGGGAAGGGAGAGTGGGGTGAAAGAGGGTTATTTTATAACGGAAAAGGAAAAACTCGATAAGTATTGCGAACAATATGATCTCATTGTACTTACCAAAAAAAATGATCTCATTGTGGTTATAAACTTTGAAAAAGGATAATCTAAGGATATGTTTTCTCTTTAATGGGGATCTATCAATATGTTATTTTGTTGGTCTTAAAATATAAGAGATTGAAAGGGAGTAATTTATGATTTCAATTTTAGAATTCAAAAATGGAAGTTGAATCCATAATTCCTTTGGCAGTGCATGGGGCTATCTCGTAAGAACTAATGAATCAATAATTCATTTGAATCCGTAATTGATTTCCTTAACTAGGAGGATTATTGCCGAGCAAAAAAAAGTAGGAGGATTACTACTTTCTAGTTCCTACTTTCTAGTTTGACCGGAACATTGTAGCTAATTGTAGCTATATAAATAAATGTTCTACTTCCATAACAAATAAAATTGCTCAACAAATCATTCATTTCAGGGAAAAAACTACCTTGAAGATTTTCGCTATAATTTATAAAATTAAAATGAAAACTAAGATTGTGAATGGGACACTTGTTGCATCCACGTTCCTTCTCACGAACGTCCTCCTGCTATAATATATAATATAGCTAGATTAGTATATAGTCTTGACTTAAATAAACAATTTGCTCATGATAGTATTAGTATATAGTCTTAACTTAAATAAATAATCTGTGCTCTGCACGATTGTTCTACCAGACAAATGCAATCTATACATAGCATTATTTAAAATTTCGAGACGTTTTCCTATTTGATCATAATAGACAACATTTAAATGGGGATACATTACCTAGAAAGTGAAGCAAAGAGGGGGGTAAATTTAGGAGAATACTCTCTATATCGTTGAAAAAAGAAATGGTTTTTAGGCTGTAACCTTAACATAAAAATATATATAATCGAACAGCTGTAGATGTTGCTTTGTTGGTATGCCTAGACATCTAGCGTTATGTTTTATAGCACATAGATTGGGGATGATAAAGAGAAATGAGTAATCCTTTTTTGGCTTTTAGTAAATACTGTAGTAGTTGAGAAATTTTTGCTACCCTTGTGTTGTGGGATGCACCTTCTTCTTGGGAGTGATTGCCAAAGAATTAGGTAAATCCAAGTCTCAATCCGTAGAAATTTTCCCTCTCAGTATCCTTCTCCATTCTCTAATCCCCTAGAACCCACTGGCAGACGCAAGAAGGTGCGGACGGGAGCCACGGCACCCCAACTTCAGCACAATCCCACCTTTTTTTTTTAAATGTAATTTTGGGAGATACACTAAGATTTTTGGACCCTTCAAAACCTTGATAATTTTACTTTCTACCCTTCCAAATACAATTATTTTTTTTGGCCACCGCCCACCAACCTCCACACTAAGTGGGTGTGTGTGCAAAAAATTATTTTGATAGATTCTTAGATTATAGCTTCTGGTGTTTACGAAAAATTGTTTTTGCTGATTTTGAGATTCCAGCTTTTCAAAATCAGTTTGGAGTGTTAACAAAAAAAATTAGATAACAGATTTTCGAATTCTACAGATTTTGAAAACCTAAAAAAGGAATGAAATTTTGAAAATCCAAAAGCTAGGTTTGGGTATAGCTTCTAGAGCTTTGGGATAAGATTTTAGGTTTTAAACTTTATAAAAGCTATTTTTCAACTTTTTGAAGTAAACCGTACCAGCTTTTCCTCCAACTTAATCATAGTTTCACAGCTATGGTAAGCACGTTTATCTGCTTCTACAAAAATCTAATCTTACTCTAACTTAATTATAATTTCACGGCTATGATAAGCATGTTTATCTGCTTCTACTAAAATCTAATCTAGAGTCTGAAGCTGGAATTTAAAATTTGTATCCATAACTATCGCAAACACGCCCAAAATCAGTTAGAATGTTTGTCGAAAAATTTACATAACTGATTTTTAGAATCTATAGATTCTGATAACCTGAAAAAGAAAATAAATTCTCAAGATTTTAAAGCTGGATTTGGATAGTTTCTGAGATTTTACAACACAAGTTCTTAGAAAAGGAATAAATTCTCATAATTTTGCAACTGCAACAAATAGGTTTCTCAACTTCTACTAAAATCTAGAATCTAAAATCTGCAGTAGAAGTTAAAGCTAAAATCTAAAATCTAGGTATGGATGAGAACCTTGTGGTGAAAAAGGAGTCAAGTTAGATGAGATGCTCAAAGCAGAAGGGATACCATAGACAGTGTAACTGCATGCTGGAGATGAATCCAGCGTGTAGTAATTCATCACCATGCAATCTTGTGCATCCCAATCCGTTTTAAAAAGTAAAATACTATTAAAAAAACAAAAATATAGTACAAATAGCATTATTTTTTCAAGAACTCTTGGTTGGGCGGGTGTTTCATAGTTAAAAAGGATGTTGGGCAGCAAGCTTATATATAATTACAAAGTTTTTAAGAAAAAATTACTATAATTCTAAGAATGCCACACGGCCCCGACCCTGCCCCAAATCCTGGTTGAGTAATTTGTGGGTACCTCCGTTTCTATCCAGGGCGATGAACGGATTTACCCGCTTCGACCCGAATGGAGAAAATTATTTAACCTAAAAGCAAAATAGGGAAATAGTTATATAAGGTGATATTTTGGTAATAAACATAAATTACAAGGGTAGAAATTTAATTTTACACAAAAAATCTTAGGAGCGGTTATCGGGTTGGGATATTAACCTCCCAAAGCCTACTCGACCCAGATTGAGTTCTTTTAATTTTCTGTTGAATCTAACCACGCAGTGCTGAAAAATTAGAAGGGTAACCCGCCCCGATTGGATCAAGGTCGGGTCAGACTAGTTTCCTAGCCTGATCGTCCACAGCGTGCTGGACTCAACACCCTCTGCTTAGGTACAAATAAAATAGAGAAAAAATCACAAATGAGTAATACCTATTATGTGTGAACGTGTGATATGCATATTCAGAATTCAGAGAGTAATCAGAACGCAAGATTTATGAGAATGTGTGGTAAAACCAATGCTTTTAGGAGATGTAAAGATCCACCATATCTCTTTTGTGGGTGAAAAGATAAGATTACCTGGCTTATCAAAGTCGAAGTCCATCGGCGAGAATATATCTCTTACCAATTGATCCATGAAATCTTCATCTGTTCTAAGTTCCTTAAAAGCTGGCTGAGTCATTATGCTCCATTGGGAATCATGCCACTTTAATGAGTCCCACCATTCCTTCTCTCCTACGATCTTGCAGTATTTTGGAGATGTTTTCACGGTATCCAAACTTTCGAGCATCGGACAATTATAAACGAAAAGGCTGTCCACTTCTTCACCAAGGCATAGAGGGCCTGAAATGGTAACCAATTGAGGTAGGTCAAGGAGTGCTATCTTCCTCAATGATCGGCAAAAATGACCAGATTTCATGTTGGCATCTTCTTGAGTAACTATGCTGCGAATTTTAGGGCAATCTTCCACCATAAGCTCTTCCAACAAACAGAGGTTAACAAGCATATCTGGCGTGAAAATGGTGGTCAAATTGGGGCAAGTGTGCAATGTCAAGGAGCTTAGATTGAATAGTGAATAACTAGGAATTGAGCCTTGCCAAAGGCTCTCTAAGTTCTTCATGTAGTGAATACTCAATTGGCGTAGCCATTGAAGTATAGGTTTATTGTCACCACCGGATGGACATTCATAGTCTCCATCAACTATGGTTTGAAGTTCATTACATTCCACAAGCAAGCAACATCTAAGTTCAGCCAAATTTTTATGCCCAAATTCAGACAAGACCTTGACAGTCCAATGCCGGTCCAGGAAGAGCGCAGAAGCATGCTTGAGTGCCTCAATAATACCACTTGGCATGTGTTCACCATTTATATATTTAAGGCATTTCTTAAATTTCTCCTCCCATCTATTGAATCTCTCCTCAACTGCATTTGGTAGACGATATATGATGCGCTGTGGACGACGACCAACTATGAATCTAAAACCAAATAAGTTTCGATACGTGATTTGCTGTGATAATTCAACAAATGGGATATATAAATTGAGGATCCTTAACTTGTTTGAGCTACTTAGTGCATTTAGTATTGCCTTCAATTCAGCATCCCACCATTCACTATCTGGATTTACGTCATCATACTCACCATCTGGGCTCACATCAATGCTTAGTTCTTCCAATTGAGGGAATAATGATAACACCTCTGTTGGGATTGCAATGCCTGTCTGCTTTGTTTCACCATAGTAGTTTGCACGTCCACAAAGAGATACCTTGAAGCATCTCAAACTGATTAATTCACCAATTTCCCTGGGCAAATACGTAATTTCAGTTCCTTCAAGATCAAAAACCTCAAGTTTCCGGAGTGCTCCAATATGGGATGGCAGCTCATTGAGAAGTTCACAACCTCTCAAATAGAACCTCTGAAGTGAAACCAATCTGGAAATAGAAGGAGGCAAGGACTTTATGCTGGTATGGGATAAATCTAAACAGACTAGGAGAGGCATGTCTTCAAAGAACAATTCAGGAACTTCCATCAGATTGTAGTTGTTTTGTAACCATAGTTTTTTGAGAGCCGGCCACTTAGGGTTCTCTGGTAGCTCAGATAATTCATTGTCGTGCAACTCAATCTCCTTGGTATACTTTTCAACAGTTGGTGTCTTGGTCAGCCCAAACCCCCCTCGCCTTATTGAAAGACTAGGCAGATAGGATGTGAAATACTCATTCAACACGACTTTAGTTTCTTTCCGCATAAAAACACGGCAGCTAGCATACTCTAGCAAGAAGGAACTGATAAGAGCCTTCAAAATGCCTTCCGCTTCTTCTTTTGTTTCGACCAAGTAACTTGAGATCCATTCTGATACTGGTGAATCTGAAACCTTTCTCTGTTTCCATCTACTTGTACAGTACTGAAGGCAATATTTTGTCGTTAGATCCTTCTGATCCCACACGAGTTCCAACACATGTTTCATGACTTGGCTCGATCCTTCTTCCATTGCAGATGAGTGTGATGATAATTTCTGGAGTGCAAGTTCCCAAACACTGATATCAGTCACATCTTTCAAGGCTCTAGCAAGAAGAACGATGGCAAGTAGGTGGCAATGGCACTCTTTTACTAACTGGATGGCCATTTGTTGGAGAGCTGAAGAAGAATAAACAAGTGATCGCCCCACATTCTCACAGAATATGTCCCATGGTAACAGATGGTCCTCCATTCTGACCTCCACATCCACATCCATGATCTTATAAACGTCTTGTGATGTAGTGGTAAGTACTACGACTCCATGATCAGGGAGTCTTAAGTCATGTAGATCCATCTGTCCATCAAAGCATTCCACAAGTAGGAAGAAGTTGTGAGGTAGTAACCAATATTTTCAAATCGGGATACGTATCATGTATTGTTTATTCCATTTTATGAATCATATCGGGATACGTATCGCATATCGTAAGATACGTTAACAGAAGTTACTAGGCAATAAATAATAGTTATACTTAATTATAGTATAAAAATCTGGTGTATATTTGAAAAATAAGTGTTTTATATATGAAAAAAATGCTTTCAGGATGAAAAAGTTCCACTTCTTAAAATATGGTATGATTTGTTCTCTGTAGGTAATTGTAGGATATGCTGTGAATAGGGATACGCAATAATATCGTAGGATATGCCGCAGTATCGTAAGATTTTTATACAAAAAGGATACGGGGTATGATACGTATCGTTTTTGGAAGGAGACGATACGAATCGTACGATATGTATCCCGTATCGTAAGATTTTAACAACCATGGTAGTAACTGATCTAGTGGTAAACTAAAGATGTGATCAATTTGTTGGAGTAAGTGAATCTGCTCCGCGATTTTCTGCCTTACCTCTTTGTCGCTGTCATGTCCACAGACAGAGATGTGGAGGATAACACTGCAATTCTGTCTCATCCTTGCTATATCCATGACTGCTCTGGCTACTTCCTCCCCTCCGCTCCCTGAAATCCCGATTTTTAGAAAGCTTCCCGCCTTAAAATACGCCGAAACCTGCCTAATAGCAGAATTGATGGCCAAAGTCATCATTTCGTCTGGGGCTTCACATGCAGCACTGGTTTGAGTTAGCCCGAACTCGCCCCTCTGCCCCTTATGTGAACGTACAAAATATACTTGAGGTATATAAGCAATTAGATCAAAATCATACTTGGCCAATATTTTTTCAGCTGCCTGAAGATTGTGGTCAACCTCTTTCATCAACCTATCCAATTCCTCTAAGTGTTTTCCCTTACTGACTGACCCACCAAATTCCTCTAAGTGTTTTCCCTTACTGACTGACCCACCAAATTCCTCTACGATTTTTTGTACATGGCAAGAGGAGGAGTACCACCTTAAGCATTCCTACTAGCCGGTTTTTTCATAAATAAATGATCGAGGGATTTGGCTTTGGGCCCACTTGGGTTTGATCCGAAACGGCCAAACGGTCAGGACACATTGCCTTTGGCCATGTGGTCTTCGTTTTTTAGCCGTTTTCGGCCGTTTAGGGCTCCGAAAGGCCAAATTTGCCGTTTTAGGAAATAATCTTTTTGCTTATAACTGTTGGTAAGAAAATCCAATAATGTCCGTTCTTGTTGGAGAAGTTTTGTTTTTTCTTATATTTTCAGAATATGTAATAATTTTGGAACTTTCCAAAATTGGTATTTTTTCCTTTTCCTAGTCGGTTTAGGGTTTGCTTCTTATTTAAGGAGTTGTAAGCCTTAGGGCTGCGCAGTTTTTGATTATTATTGATTAATAAAGTGTCTAGAGAGAGTTTCTCTATATCTATCCCGTTTGTGAATGTCCTTATTGCACGTTTGTTCTTCGATTCATAATTCTGCCCTGCATCAGTTGGTACCAGAGCTCGATTCCGATTTCGACTATGGCCGTGAGACGTGCTGTTGGAGGTCGTGGGGGACGTGGTGATCGTACTGCTTTTATGGAGGACGTTTATGAACGGGATGACGTCGCGCGGGAAGCACGAACAGAGGCGCGGATCCAACAGGTCGCTGATCAGGTCGCTGCCCTTACTGTTGCGAACCAGCCTCGCCGTCGCTCAGTCAACCGAAATCCTCTGAGTGAGGAGGAGGCTGCGAGTGATGAAGAGGCCGAAAACCCTTTTGCAGTAGGAGCGGCCGGTGGCGGCGATTTCTATCAACGGAGGGAAAACGGTTGTGGGTTCATGGCGGACCGCGATTCTCGGCAATGGGAATCGGGGTTGAAGGTTGATCTTCCTGAGTTTCAGGGGGGTTTGGCACCGGAGGAGTTCCTTGATTGGGTCGCAACTATCGAAGAGATCTTGGACTTCAAGCGTGTCCCGGAGGACAGACGGGTCGCGTTGGTTGCTACCAGGTTTCGAGGTAGGGCTGCAGCTTGGTGGCAGCAGTTGAAGCTATCCAGAGCGAGGCAGGGTAAGGAGAAGATTAGTTCGTGGGAAAAATTGAAGAAAAAGATGCGGGTGGCTTTTCTTCCCCACAACTATTCTCGTTTGATATATCAGCGATTGCAGAATCTCCGCCAGGGTTCCCGTTCAGTGGATGATTATACTACAGAGTTTCATTAGTTGGTGGTCCGGAATGATATCGCTGAAACGGAGGAGCAATTGGTTTCGAGGTACGTTGGAGGTTTGCGTGAGCAGTTCCAGTTAACATTGAATATGTTTGATCTGTATTCTGTTTCGGAGGCACATCAGAGGGCATTGCAATTGGAGAGGCAAGCAAACCGCAAATCTGTTGCACCTGCCTGGGGTGTCGCTGCCCGAACAACGCCCAGCCCAATGCCAGTTCGGCCTACGGGCAATTCAACACCTGTTGTTCCGCAGGCCATTAGAGCAGGTGTTTCGGGGTCTAAGTGTTTCAAGTGTGGAGAGCCTGGTCATCGTGCTGTTGAGTGTCGAAAAGGGGATAGACTGGGTAAGGCCTTGTTTGCTGATGCTGATGGGATTGTTAGTGAACGTTATAAGCAGTATGACCAGGAAGCGGCGTATGATGAGTCCCAACAGTCGACCGACTCATCGGATGGAGATGTGGAAGAAGTTGTAGGGGATGTCGGGTCATTATTGGTGGTTCGAAGATCCTGCTATGCTCCTCGAGAAGTAAAGGGAGATTCTTGGCTGCGTGGTAATGTCTTTCAGTCCACCTGCACAATAGGAGGAAAAGTGTGTCGTTTTGTGATAGACTCGGGTAGCTGTGAGAATGTGGTGTCCGACGAGGCAGTGCAAAAACTCGGGTTGAAGACGGAGCCGCACCCCAACCCGTACAAGCTGGCGTGGCTGAAGAAGGGCAACGAAGTTAAGGTAACCAAGCGCTGTTTGGTTTCATTTTTTGTTGGTTCTAAGTATAAGGATCAGATTTGGTGTGATGTTGTGGGAATGGATGTGTGTCATCTCTTGTTGGGAAGACCGTGGCAGTTTGATCGTAAGGTGATGCATGACGGAGGTTCTAACACATATACCCTTAAATCAGGGGGTACGACGATTAAGTTGCTACCTGCTAAAGAGATTATATCCAAACCACAAAGTGGAGAGGGTACTAATCTTCTAACAAAGGTACAGTTCGAAGGAGAGATATTGGCCACCAAAGTTGTGTTTATTGTTGTGGCAAAGGAGAGTTTACCAGTAGGTTTTGAGCAAGAAGTGCCAGTTAAGATCCAGCCCCTTCTTGTTGAGTTCGCAGATGTGTTCCCAACTGAGTTACCCGATGGGTTGCCTCCGTTACGAGATCTTCAGCACCAGATTGATCTGGTGCCGAGTTCTAGTTTGCCCAATCGACCCCATTATCGGATGAGTCCAAAGGAGCACGAGGAGTTGCGAAAACAAGTGGAGGAGTTGCTGTCCAAGGGTTTTATTCGGGAGAGTCTTAGCCCTTGTGCAGTTCCAGCATTATTGGTTCCCAAAAAGGATGGGTCGTGGAGGATGTGTGTGGATAGCAGGGCAATTAACAAGATCACAGTGAAGTATCGTTTTCCGCTACCGAGATTGGATGATTTATTAGATCAGTTGGGAGGTGCTCAGGTTTTTACCAAGCTGGATTTGAAAAGTGGTTACCATCAACTTCGTATCAAACCGGGAGATGAATGGAAGACAACGTTTAAGACCAGAGAGGGGCTGTATGAGTGGTTGGTTATGCCGTTCGGTTTATCCAATGCGCCGAGCACTTTCATGCGAGTGATGAACCAAACGCTACGGCCTTTCATCGGTAAATTTGTTGTCGTTTACTTTGATGATATTTTGATTTATAGTGCCACTCCTCAATTACACTTGCAGTATTTACGTGAGGTTCTTACTGTTTTGCGTGCTGAAAAATTGTATGGAGCTGTTAAAAAGTGCGTGTTTATGACGGATTCTGTGCTTTTTCTTGGTTATGTCGTATCCAAGAATGGGATTTCAGTAAATGAGTCTAAGGTTGAGGCAATTCAAGACTGGCCACAACCTCGGACTTTGTTTGATATTCGCAGTTTTCATGGGTTGGCTTCTTTTTACCGTCGTTTTATTCCGCACTTTAGCACTATTATGGCTCCTATCACGGATTGTATGAAGGGTGGGAGGTTCTCGTGGAATGAAGCAGCCTCCAGGGCATTTCAGTTGATCAAGCAGAAATTAACTTCTGCCCCGGTTCTAGTGTTACCAGACTTTTCACAACCTTTTGAGTTGCATTGTGATGCATCCAAGGTTGGAATTGAGGCTGTCCTTAGCCAAAGCTCCAAGCCTGTGGCTTATTTTAGTGAGAAGCTGAATGGGGGAAAACTGAACTATAGCACTTATGATGTGGAGTTCTATGCCTTGGTTCAGTCGTTGAAGCATTGGTATCATTATCTCATACACAGCGATTTCGTTTTATATTCTGATCATGAGGCGTTGAAACACCTCAACTCGCAGGATAAGCTTTCCAGTCGGCATGCTAAATGGGCTGCTTATGTGCAGCAGTTCTCTTTTGCTATCAAGCACAAGTCTGGTGCTTTGAATAAGGTTGCCGATGCCCTCAGTCGCCGTAACAACCTGCTCACAGTAATGCGCAGCAAGGTAATTGGATTTGATGCTTTTCGTGAGTTGTTATTGGCTGATCCATTTTTCTCTACTGTTCTTGGGAAGATCGCAGGTGGTGATCAGTCTGATTTTCATGAGCATGGAGGTTTTCTGTTTAAAGGGAATGCGTTGTGTGTTCCGGAGGGTAGTCTTCGTCTCAAAATTATTAAAGAGCTGCACGATGAAGGGCATGTGGGGCGTGACAAGACCTTTGCATTGGTGTCCGCTTCTTATTTTTGGCCAACTTTACAGAAGGATGTTTACAAATTTGTGGGAAGCTGCCACACTTGCCAAGTCTCCAAAGGTACGGCTTCTAATGCTGGTTTATATATGCCATTGCCCATCCCATCACAACCTTGGGCTGATGTTAGCATGGATTTCGTCTTGGGGTTGCCGAGGTCACAGCGAGGTAATGATTCTGTCTTTGTGGTGGTGGATCGGTTTTCCAAGATGGCTCACTTCATCGCTTGTAAGAAGACAACCGATGCGGTCAAGGTGTCCCAGTTATATTTTTCCGAGGTTTATCGCTTGCATGGCCTACCCCAGTCCATTGTTTCTGACCGCGACACGCGGTTTCTGAGCCATTTTTGGCGTTGCTTGTGGAGGATGGCGAACACCAATCTGGCTTTTAGCACGGCTTATCACCCTCAAATAGATGGTCAAACTGAGGTAGTAAACCGTTCTTTGGGCAATTTGCTCCGTAGCTTATATGCAGACCATCGTGGGAGTTGGGATCAGAAATTATGCCAAGCTGAGTTTGCTTTCAACCGTTCCGTCAATCGGAGCACAGGTCTCTCCCCATTCCAGATTGTTTACGGTTTCAATCCACGTGCCCCGATTGATTTGGCTCCTGTTCCTGACTTGACACGAGCTAGTAAGGGAGCTGAGGAGTTTATGAGAGATCTACAGTAACTTCATAAAACTACTGAGCAACGCTTGCACAGTGTTACTCAGAAATACAAAGAGGCCGAGGACAAGAAGCGCAGGGTTGTGGCGTTCGAGGTTGGTGACTTTGTTTATGCTGTCCTTACAAAGGACTGGTTTCCAGAAGGGGAGTATAACAAGCTTGCGGCCCGCAAAATTGGTCCTGTTGAGATTATGGAGAAAATCAATCCGAATGCATACGGTTTGAAGCTGCCAAGCCATATCCGAACTGCTAATGTCTTTAACGTGAAGCACCTTGTTCCTTTCAAAGGGGACAGTTCGTCGTATGATGGGGCAAATTTCTTTTCAGAAGGGGAGGATGATGCAATAGCCCAAGAGGAGGAGTACCACCTTAAGCATTCCTACTAACCAGTTTTTTCGTAAATAAATGATCGAGGGATTTGGCTTTGGGCCCACTTGGGTTCGATCCAAACGGCCAAACGGTCAGGACACATTGCCATTGGCCATGTGGTCTTCGTTTTTTAGACGTTTTCGGCCGTTTAGGGCTCCGAAAGGCCAAATTTGCCGTTTTAGGAAATAATCTTTTTGCTTATAACTTTTGGTAGGAAAATCCAATAATGTCCATTCTTGTTGGAGAAGTTTTGTTTTTTCTTATATTTTCAGAATATGTAATAATTTTGGAACTTTCCAAAATTGGTATTTTTTCCTTTTCCTAGTCGGTTTAGGGTTTGCTTCTTTTTTAAGGAGTTGTAAGCCTTAGGGCTGCGCAGTTTTTGATTATTATTGATTAATAAAGTGTCTAGAGAGAGTTTCTCTATATCTATCCCGTTTGTGAATGTCCTTGTTGCACGTTTGTTCTTCGATTCATAATCTTGCCCTGCATCACTCTTCCACTATTCCTAGCTATGGAAATTCCTGTCAGTGTGTGTGAGAAACTTAATTGATAAGATTAATCTCAATATTCTCTGGGGTGATATACTGATAAGAAGAAAAAGATTCATCTCATAAACTGGAATCAGGTTTGTAAGAGTAAGGATATTGGAGGGGTGGGAATTAGAAAGGCTAGACACTAGAATTTGGCTTTATTGGCTAAGTTAGGGTGGAAAATCATATCTAAAGAAGATAGCTTATGGGTCTCATTCTCAGGGATGAATATCTCCATAACAATTCCTTATTTTCTTGGCCTTGCAAGAAACCTGCCTCTTTTGTGTGGAGAAGTATTACTAAAGCCAATTTTATTCTTAAGAAATGAGTTAAATGGAAAATTGGAGATGGGAAGATGATTGATCTCCGGCTTGACTGGTGGTATGGGGATGGGCCTCTGATTTCTAAGTATTCTGGTAATCATGGGAATCTCAATGTGAAACTTAACAGTCTTATTGATAACAGTGCAGGATGGAATCTCTCTCCTGTAGCCCAGATTGTTAATGATCAGACTTTGGCAGATATTCTTTCTGTTAATATCCCTAATGCTCATGGTTTTATTGACCATCCCACCTGGGTGGATACTCCCAATGGTACATTCTCCTCTGTTGCTGCTTTTAACATTGTTAATCCTAGGGACTCTGATTCTGCTGACTGGAAATGGATATGGAAGTTGAAAGTACCTGCTAAACTTCAATTTTTCATGTGGTTGATTTTTCATAATTCTTTACCCACCAACTCTCTAAGAGCTCATAGAAGCATGATAGCCATGACTTCTGCCCTCGTTGTGATGAGACCCCTGAGGATATCAACCACCTTTTTCGTGGTTGCTCTGAATCTCAGGATATATTGGTCCATATTTCGTAGTCCCCACTGGCTCAGTTCGAGGCTGAACAAGCCTATTTTGGAATGGATCAAAGTTAATTCCAAAGCTAAATATCCTTTCCATTTGGATAAGAATCAGTCTTGGAGCACAATTTTTTCGGTTACGCTCTGGCAAATCTGGAAAAATCAAAATTTAAAACGCTTCCAAAACACTGTATCCACAGCTACTGTGAGCACCAAGACTATTCTGAAATATGCGAAGGATATCACGATTGCTTGTCAGTCTCAACTAACCAGTGGGGCCTCTTATGGGCGTTTAATATTTTGGTGTCTTCCTCCTACAGATGGTGTCAAGCTAAACACGGATGGATGCTTCCACGAGTCCAACAACAAGACTAGAATCGGAGGGACTTTTTGAGACCACAAGGGCAGCTGGATTCTTGGGTACTATATGGGAAAGCTAACTGCTCTTCTAGCCTGGAGGTGGAAATCTGTGCAATCTACAGAGGCCTCTCTCTATCATGCTTGAGAAAGGGATGTACAATGTTAATATAGAATCTGACTCCAGTGTTGCGATTAAACTATGTAACGAAGGTGAGGAGTTGATTGTCACTATAGATGTTCTGTTTGCGGCTAGGCAGTTCGTCCTTGTTGATGCCATGGGGGTTGGCCATCTTAGAACCTAGTTATGGTTCTTGTATTTCCTCCTTCTAAGATGGTCTGTTACTTTGTCTTATGAGTGTTTTTTGAGTTGAGATTTTTTTTTCTTTCAAAAAGCAATCCAAACAAAGAATAAGTTTTTCTCTCATATTATTTTCTTTCTTTTTTTCAGATTGTGAGATTGTGTGTGCGCTCTTGCCGCCAATAAAGTGGTGTCAGAGAGAGAGAGAGAGAGAGAGAGAGAGAGAGAGATGCTAATGAATGATTCCATTTCAAATACCCCAGTTCACCAATGACAATTATGAAAATTGGTGTATCCGCATGAAGGTGATTCTTGGATCGCAAGACTTGTGTGTGCTTGTTAATATAGATTCACACATCCCGAAGATGTAGCTGCTTTGACTCAAGCCCAAAATGATGCCTTGGCGGCGACGAAGAAGAAGAATCAGAGAGCTCTTTCACTTATCCACCAATTTTGGATGATGCTTTGTTGCAAAAGATTGCTGAAGCAACCACCTCTAGGGAGATCCTCCAAACTTCTCATGGTGGAGTTGAGAAGGTGAAGAAAGTCCGCCTCCAAATTTTTAGAGGTGAATTTCAAGCTTGATTTAAAAATGAAGGAATCAGAATTAGTTTCGGATTATTGCACAAGAGTCTTGACTATTGTGAATAATTTGCAAAGATATGGCAACAATTTGAAGGATTACCGCGAGATATATAGAAAAAATCCTCCGTTCCTTGGACAAAAAGTTTGACTACGTTGTTGTAGCCATTGAAGAGTTTAAAGATTTAGACACATTGGCAGTTGACACACATGGGGTACGTTGTTGCTAGCCCATGAAGAACGAGTCGATGGAGCAAGTGCTACGAACAAAACTTTCCTTAAAGGAAAAAGAAGGCAAGAGCAAAGTCAAATAGGTTAAGGTGGATGATGCAGTGGACGAGACCATGGTAGAGGAGAAAGCAATTTCAGAAATTCGTCCATGAGGTTAAAAGACATACCAATGTTACAATTGAAATCAATATGGTCACTAATTCACCACCCTCAGCCCTTCTACCTCCGCATCACCTCTTGTGCTATCTGACCTAGCTCCTTGCTATTCCAATTTCCAAGCTCGATCGGCCCAATTTTTTTTTTATCATACGTTCTTAAACTTTCGGGAATTTTTTCACAGCCCGCGAACGCTAACGGAAGCACCCCCAGAGGGCCAGAAGCACACCAAAAAGCAAATCAGAAGATCGGCACAAAACCAGGCTACTTCTACGGACTAGAGAAAAATAACTAACATTTATAGTATTTATGATGCTATATACCTGCATAACTACTGAAGACAAGCAAGCTCTCTCGTAACATTTATAGTCTAGGTAGTATTATATTTGGAATTATTGGTGATCGTATACAATTCTTTTATTCAGGTTAGCATCTTTTTGCGTACCCGAGTTGCATTACTTTTGGATCCAGGTGAATAGTTAAGTATGTAACGTAGTTCCCTGTGTCCCTTAAAAGTATTTCCTTCAAAAATTTATAGGAATGTTATTCGGAGACTCAAAACTATTTATAAGTTATTCTGTAAATTGGCATGCAATGAATTTTCAGAGATCAATTGTTAATATTCTTTTTGGTGAGAACTTGGTTGTTATTAATGGGAACATTTATTTCGGAAGTCCAGGGAAATTATTCCTCTTCGTGTTGGTGACCCTGGCCATTGTAGAAAAGACCATGTTAGGCTAGTGACCCTAATGCTCAACGGCTTTCTTTCGCCGGATCGTCTTAGGAAAAAATACCACGGGCAGCCAACCCTGGTGACTCTAAGTTCGATATAACTTCGATTAGATTTATTTTGGCCATGGTACTGTTTGATTGTGGTTCCCCATTGTTGATAGAGTTAATATTGTGATCATCACCAAGAATGTTTATTGGTTAAATGCTTCATTGATTAATTCATTATTTTGCTGGACACCTCGTATGCCAAATTATGTTTAATGTAAATTATTTTCATCCCCACTTCCAACTTTATTTAATATACATACTTGCTATTCACTGAGCTCGTCAGCTAATGGATTTTTATCCAACTTCTATTTCAGGCAAGTTGGGGAGTTAGGTAAGGACTCTGACGGCATCTCGGGGATTTCTTTTGTTGACATCCTTAGGGTTTCTCATTCAAAATTTATTTTAATAAATCGCTTCCGCATTCGAAACAATTGTCAGATAACGACTTCTCTTTATTATTGTTGGATCACTGGATATTGGCTGATTCACGGGATGGTTGTGTCTCATACTTTTTGTTGAACTTAATTGGTTGGAGTTGTTCTTAATAAAAAATAATGGTTGGCCGTTTATTAGTTCATTGCCTTGGTTTTTAATACTCCAGTTCTCTATGGGGAAGATGAAGCCCATGCCAAGTGACTTCGTATATGTATTAGGTATAGGTTTTAATATTTGGATCGATTGTTTAACTTGAACTTGTTTCAATTTTATTATGAAATGATTTTAATGCTTTCAATCTATTTCGTATTTGTATCCGTGGTTTTCAAATACGAAGTTAAATAATGATATTCATTGATAGTGGTTGGAGTTTTGAGATGGATTGTGCTATTGATAGGGCTGTCCACGGGTCGGACTTGGCCGGGTTCGGTCGGTTAACCCGACTTTGGTTGGATTTCCGAAATGTCCACCCGAGACCGACCGAACAACTGGTATCAGGTTCAGATCGAAACGTGGTCGGGTTGGAGTTGTCGGGTTCGGTCGGGTCATCGGATTTAAAATATATAAAAAACTGCGTACAGAAATGTTAGGAGAGAGAGAGATCGAAACCCATATCCAACTATCCAAGAACACAAATCACTTTCACTTTCAAAAGGTAAATACATACAGAATACAGAGCCTAATGATAAGGCATGATAAGGCATCAAACATCAAAAGCTGCTGGTTAAACAAGTTCTTCGAGAACGGCATCGTTGTCGACAAAGCACCGTCGTCGTCGATTAAGGAAGAAAAAGACCAGAACGGCAGAACGGCGACAAATCCATGTGCAGATCATGTAGGTGTTAGGGAAACCTAGGTTTCAGTTAAGGTGGAGATCGAGAGTGTGGGGGTCGATTGGAGAGAGAGAGAAAGAACTGGAGGTCTGGAAAGGGGATGAGGGAACGAACGGGGTGGGAAGTGCGAGAGGAGAAGACTGGCGAGTGGCGACTGCGCCACCTAGGGCTTTTTTTTTCCTTTTATACAAAAGACGTTGGTCGGGTCACCCGAAAATTAATCCAGTACATCCGACACCCAACCGACCACTTGCAAAATCCGACGAGATGGACCCGAACCCAGCCGAAAATGGTAATCAGATCCGTCCATTGTGTTTGTTTTCGGATTGGATCGGGTGGTCGGGCGGGTAGGATTCATGGACAGCCCTAGCTATTGAGACGGTCCGTACTATGAGATAGTCTATGCCTATTGACAACTCAATTATTCTTTTCAAGATTATCGAAAGAGTTTGCAAGCCCTAGCGATAATCCCTTCTAATTCGAATAATTAACCCAGCCTATGTATGTGTTACGTGATTGGAGTGGATTCAAAACCCTTATATTATTTTTTCCATAAGTTTTCAAATCAATTAATTAGTTGCTTTCTTAATTTCTGCATAGGCGTGAGCGGAAAATCAATGGCGTGTGCAGTATTAGCATGGGCGTGCCAGGACTTGTCGTCGTCCAACGTATGAAAGGGGTGGGCGCCTTGATCTGACTTCGTATGTAGTGCAATTGCGTGTGACCCAAAGGGTGAGATCACAAAGAGGTTCGTGGTTTGCCACAACGAAGTGGACTTAGAATTTTCCAACCGTGTGAGAAAAAGTAGAGAACATCGTAAAATAAAGACGAACTTTATTATGTCGGAATAATAAAGTTGGGTACAAGGAAAAGTAAAAACTCGAACTACTTGATGAAGTAATTGAGTTGGGTACAGGAAAAGTAAAAAAGGTGCTTTACTGGGAAGACTTTGGTTTAAACACTGGGAAAAGTAAAATAGGTGCTTCACTGGGAAGACTTTGGTTTAAGCACTGGACTTTGAGGTGTTGAACCCTTTTTTCTGCTTCGGATCTTGTATTTATAGGCGAAATCCCACACCAGTCGAGCCATGGAAATCAACTGCCTCCTTCGAATTGGACAAGTGTCCCATGCACCAAGCACGTTGCAGCAGTTCGTGGCAGTTAATTGAGATCATGGGTAGCAGTTGTTGGAAAACCAATTGGACGTGGTTTATGAGAATAAGCTTGCCACTTTCTTTTCTAATTAAACCCCATAATGGTTTCCACTTTTGGAGGGATATTCCAACTGTTAGCTATATTGGTGGCCCACTCCCATCTTTGTAGCAATAAACTGAACATGCTCGAGTCATTTCCACTATTTTCATATGTGCACATCTCCGAATAAATCACCACGAAGAAAAAGTATTCGGCGTATTCCGCTCCACTTGAATTTTAATTAATCGGGCCTTATTCCAAGTCACAAAATTAATGTGGCCCATTAATTTTTAGCCCAAGAAACTCATAAAAATCGACCCGATTTAATTAAGAATTAATTAAATGACCCTCCAGCGCTAGTCCAAGGTTTGGTGCAAAAAACGAGTATAAACAGTTTTTAGACTGGTCTTGCTCAATCCCATGGGGATGGGATTCATAATAACACCCCCCCTCCCCATTGGTATTACTAATACCCCCATTTTGGGGGATTAACAATCCCATGGGACAACTTGTCTCTCCCATAAAAGCCTAACCAAACAAGGTATTAGGGGCCCCATAGGATTATTAATCCGATCCCCCCCTCCCAAACCTCCTATCAAACATGACCTTAACCTCTAGAAACCGCAAACAAGCTGATGCATGGGACACATGGCGCCATGAGGTGAACGCAGGAAAGTTTCCTTCAAAATAGTGAAGAGTCTTGAAGCCTATAAATACAAGAAATGAAGAAGGGAGAAGGGTTCCAACACCACAATAAAGCCCTACGCTTAACCAAATCACAAACTTTCCAGCAAAGTTTGCCTATCCTTTTACATTCCATTTGCAACAAGTACCTTGTACTTTTAATCTACTTTCTCTTGTAACCATCAACTCTTTTAATCCGATTTAATGGATTTTGATTAGTTTTTATCCTCTCATACATCCTTTCTTTCCTACACAGTTAGGAAATTCTAAATCCATTTCATTGTGGCAAACTACGAACCGCTCATGGTGTTGCCCTTAAGATTGCAACACTTTCACTCTAGTTAAGAAGTCAGAAAAGGGGCTCTTAGTCCTTCACGTTGGACGCAACAAGTCCTAGCACACCTGCAATTGCTCTGCATGAAAGGTGCTGAATCATTTTTGGCACGCCCGGTGGGACCCTAATCATTTAAGGGTTTTATTATGGCAAGAAAAGGACAACAACTACAGGATCCACCTGTTAGCCCTTAGTGTGTGGCTCATGAAGTGCGAGTCTAGGAGGAAGCCGTTCCTCAAGTTAGTGCTCAAGATTTGCTGGACGCTACTGACAGGGTCAAGAATTACCTGTTTATGACAGGTTGTGAAATATCTCATGACATCACTCAGTCGCTGAGTCAATCCATAGCTCCTCTAACCTTATCAATTCACGACATGATTGCTACAGTTAAAGAGAGAATATCACCTGTCGCTCAACAACCAACATTCCCACAATTCAGTGTTTTTGGCAACGGCTAGGAACAGACAAGTTTGAAGGAGGCGATGCCGCCTCCTCAAGTTTTTTACCAGACCTCCACATCAAGTAGCCCTGCACCTAGGGGCAAGGAGGCCAAGGGATTTCGATTGGAGGCGGACATACGCCTTCAACGAACAAAGATCAGAGGTTTATTTTGGTTGATGGCCAAAGCGAACCTGACAAAAGTGTAACGACCCTTATTTTTGGTCAGTAAAAATTTCGTTAAAAATTTGAATTTTATTTTATTACTTGGATTCCATTTAAAATTCCTTTCTAATATCCAAAAATCCGTCGTTACTATATAAATATAGTTTTCTTCATATAAATTTTCTAGTCATTTCCCCAAGGACAAGTATGCTTGTAAAAGCACTTGTATATTTCCCCTAGTAATCCGTCGTAATTAGATTTCTTCACTCCGAGCAACAAGGTCATTTTCTAAAAACAAGTGTCTAGTTTATTTTCCTAACTATTAAGATAAAGTCTTAGAATCCCATTTCTTAGCTAGAAATCCTACTTAGCTTCCAACTGATTTGTTGAGGTAACCTAACTACCAATTGCACTTCCAACCCTAATTGAATCTTTTGAATCTTTCCAAAACCCTAAAGGAACCCTTTGACCAAAGTCATCTTTGACTATTACCCATTGGACGATAAATGCTAGGGAAATCTTTATCCATTGGACAATAGGCCTTCCACCTAAGTTACTTTATTAAATTTGACCAAGGTACACTTATATAGTATTATATAGGAAGATGTATATATAATAATCCAATATTATACCTTACTCTTTTATCTTTTGGTCAATAGATGTTAGGGAAAATATTACCCATTGGATAATAGAATTAGTCTTCCATCAAGTACTAGGGTTTATTAAATAAATCATTTCTAGATTTTCCCATGGGATTTTATTATTAAAGATATAGATATGTACCTAGTAGATTTAATACCCTAGATTTCCTAAGTACACTAGTTCAATATTTTATAATAAGGACATGTACCTATTAGACTAGTTTAATGGAAAATCTATTTGACTAGAAAAATCCTATTAGATTACATAGTACCGTGTGTACTTCTTAGAATATTGCCTAAAGGACATATAGATTTACTAGGAAATCTTTACTTGTCACCTTTTTTCTTTACCCATTGGATAATAAATGTTAAGGGAGTTATTGTTCCTTGGATAAAAGAAAACCTAGATTTTCTATCAAAGATTATTTTATTAGATTTGTCAAAGGTACACATATATCATTATATATATAGACTTATGCACATGTTAAAGTACAAATATAAGTATTATTCTAAGTATATATTACCTTACTCTTTTACCCATCGGTCCATAGAAGTTAGGGAAAATATCGCCCATTGGTCCATAACTTAGCCTTGTCATCAAGTACTAGACTAATTAGTTTAATAGAATCACCATGAGTCATTGTACTTATATACATACATTATGCAAGTATAGTACTTACCATCTATATCCATTGGATAATAAAAGTTAGGAGAATTGTTACCCATTGGACAATAGGTAAGTCTTTCTACCTAGTACAAGGTCTATTAGTTTAAATAGATTCACCATGAGTCATGGTACTTGTATAGATAGATTATATAAGCATAGTACCTTCCATCCATTAACCATTGGATAATAATGGTTAGGAGAACTTTGGTCCATTGGTCAATAAAGACTAGTCAAGCCATAGTACTAGGTTTTATTTAGTTAATTGCTTACTAGATATGATATGTACCTATTTACTTAAAGTATTAGATATGTATATGTCATCCTAAGATTCTAAGACCTAGAATATAGTTTATAAGTACAATAGGTGGCAATTAGACTTATTCTATTAGGAATTTTGACTTAGAAATCTAGGATAAGATCACATAGTACCTTGTCCTTTGTAGTTAGTCATCCATATATATACATATACTAATCAAGAGAGAGAGAGAGAATCCGAGAGGGAGAGAGAGGAGAGAGAGCCGAGAGAGATGAGAGAGATAGGAAAGAGAGAGAGAAGAAGATATGATGTACTCTTGGATTGTCTTCTTTAAAATCCTAGTATATATAAACTTAAGTACTTGTACTAAAGAAAGAAGAAAGATATGAAGAATATGAGATAGATTTTAGGGTACCAAATCTCTTACAACCTTACACCTCAATCTCTTACTCTTTCTAAGTCAAACACCAACCATTGTTCTTCCATGCTTAGGTGTACATTGTACTAAGAGGAGAGAGAGAGAGAGAGAGAGAGAGAGAGAGAGAGAGAGAGAGAGAGGCCGAGAGAGTGAGAGAGGGAGAGAGAGAGAGAGAGGGAGAGAGAGAGAGAGAGAGAGTGATGTGTGCACTTGTACTCTTCCAAGCCTAGTCATGACCCTTGACCAATCTTCACACCTCATCATGTACCACCAAATCTAGGGTTTTCTTACTCTTTCAACTCTAAGGACAACCAACCCTAGTTTTCTTACTCTTTCAAGGTACTAGACAAGACTAGGAAACCCTTAGAATTGCCTACACTTGTCCTAGATTTGGAAGAAAGCACAAGGAAGATCTTGTAGTCTTTCAACCTTTTGTACTTTAGTACATTGTACCATGGAGAGAGAGAGAGAGAGAGCCGAAAAGAGAGGGAGAGAGGGAGTGTGATGTGTGCAAGTGTACTCTTAAGCCTAGTCATGGTCCTTTGGCCAACACCTCACACAATCCAAGTACCATCAAATCTAGTCAATTCTTTATCCATTGGATAACAAATGTTAGGGGAAAGATTGTCTCTTGGATAATAGACCAACCTTTGGCCTATAAATAGCAAGCTCATCCAAGCTTAAACTCACACCTTCACTTCTTGCTCCCACTTCTCTCTAGAAATTCAAGCATTGCTCCAACTTCTCTCTAGAAACCATTTCTGTTTTTCCAGACAGCCTACTGCCCTTTGTAAATCCTCATTATTCTCCTGCTTAGAGTAGTTTTTAGAACCAACTTCCTCCGGGAAAGTTGTAGAGCACTTCGAGAGCTTCAAGTTAGACCCAAGAACCACCCTAATCGGTCAAGAAACGACAAAGATATCGACATCCGAAGTTCAGCAAAAATTCGGATTTCCAGATTTCCAGACAGCTTACTGTCTCCCCCTTTATCACCATATTCCTCCTACCTAATGTAGTTTCTAGGATCAACTTCCTTCACAAAAGTGGTAGAGCACTTCTAGAGCTTCGATGTCAACTCAAGAACGATCATATTCGGCCAAATATTGATCAAGTTACTGCCATCCGAAGTTCGGTCCAGATTCGTGAGTTTCACCGCCCGTAGAATTTTCCAGCTAGCTTATTCGGCCCCGACTAGTTTCGGATCAAGGTAGGATTTTCCTACACCTCCTACACTCTAAGTATATGTAGATTTTACCTATGCTTTCTAACTCTAAATATAACATATGATATGCGTTTGTTGAAATGAATGTAGACTATTCTATACCTTCGAATCCTAAGTATACGTAGAATCTCCATCGACACTATTCTGATATATGCATTGCAAACCAATAAACATATGGGCCTTGTTCGTTTAGCAACTTTGGGCATTTTAGTTTTGGTGGTGGTTGGAGAGAGAAATAGGGTAATGATTGAAAAGAGGGGTGATGAGTGAGGAGAGATAGAGAGAGAAATGAAATTAATAATTGGAGAAATAGGGTAATGATTAGAGAAAGATGTAGGGTAATGATTGGAAAACAAAGTTAAAACAAAGTAAATATGTGAAACGAACATGGCGCTCTTTTGAACTTATGAAAGAAAGAATGAATATTGAAAGATAATGTTCGTAGCTTAGCTTTAAGTATTCGTATTATGATTATGAGCATGATTATGTGATTATCTGACTACTTGTTGTTGATAAAGCATAAGTGGTTTACCACTCCAAAGGTGTCCGTCCATGTGACCCTATGCTTTACCTTGTATGATTAAATGTTGAGTATGATGTTGTGATAAAGTAAGCATGCTATTAAATATAGAGTTGGACGATCTTGCTAGTTTAGTTTCAAGATTTCTATGATTACATGAAAGTCTTACCGCGGAGTTTATGCATGAGAACGAGACACGTAAACCAAGAAAGTAGAAACATGACACCTAGGGTGTGGTTGATATGGATAAAAATATTTTTGAAATTACATAATGGCCAGACATGGTAGTCATTGTGTGGATGTGAAAACCTGCATTGTGGCCGGACTCGGTAGCCCTTTGTATGGACTTGCGAAAACCGCAATGTGGCCGGACTTGGTAGCCCATTGCGAAGATTTCCAATGGGGCCGGACGTGGTAGTCTCATGTGGTAATATGGCTTGGTTATCCGCGGAGAGGAGCCAATGCAAGATTTGAATGGATTGTGAAAACCGCGGTGTGGCCGGACTTGGTAGCCCATCGTGTGTGTTGCTAATGGAGCCGGACTTGGTAGCCTCATTAGTAGCAATTTGTTAATGAAACTTTGGAAATGTGGATTTGGTAAAGGTGAAAAGGATGACACGGTCTATGACGAGTCGCGTAGGAGAAACACGAAAAGGCATGACACCAACGTTAGAAAGATAGCGAATGTGGATGTGTAATTGCTAGACTATGTTTTTGAATGAGCATGAGTAATTGTTTATCTGCTTCTTGTTGTAAGTTAAGGGTTAGTGTGTATGGTTTATTCTATTGAGCTTTGTAAGCTCACGGTGTTGCCCTTTGGTGACCCTGACATATTATATTGGTGGCGACACCGGTATAATGTGTCAGATCTTATAGATGAACAGGGTGAGATGTACACTGTGGAGGCTTTTGGAGCCGAAGAGCTGGCTAGGATGGAAGAGCAGGCGGAGCTGTAGTTAGGAACCTTAGTTCCCTTTCCTTTTGAATAAATGTACTCCCTTGTGAGATTAACAATGTAATAATGAGCCAGACTCTGTTCATTTTATCAATAAAATATTTAATTAACGTACCCGAAAATGGGGGCGTTACAAAAAGGCCTCTTCACGAAGGACATGGTTCTAGAAATGGCAAAAATGTTGACATGCACCCAAGGTCCGGAGACACAGAGAACAACTCAAATTAGAACCAACATGCTCAAGAGGCGCGCCCTCAACCACCACCAATACCAAACATGTTCCTGAGTAGGGCATAATTAGGAACTAGTTTTAGGCCTTTGGGAAGGCATGTGTAATGAAAGCCTCACACTGAGGAAGTCGATTCTACGCCTTTCCCAAAGGGCTATAGGGTTCCAGATTTCTAGACGTTTAACAGAGAAAGCATGCAGTCCACAGTGGAACATGTGGCCAGATTTTAGGTCCAGTGTGGAGAGGCAGGAGCTGAAGATGCTTTAAAGTTGAGGGTTTTCCCCAACTCCTTGACTAGGACAGCCTTCACGTGGTCATCAACCTGCTGCCCAACTCTGTCCAGACTTGGGCCCATTTGGAAGAAATGTTTCACCAACAATTCTATATGGTGGAACCATAGGTGACGATGGCAAACCTGTCGTGGTTTGTCAAACTCCTCGCGAAGGGGTGGAGTCTTACCTTTCAAGGTTTAAGAGAGAGGTATAATTTACTCAAGTAGAATTGCTTGGCTAGGCGCATGCTTGTCACTTTGTCAGTTCTTTAATCAAAATGTTTTTGTTGTAAAAATGAACCCAACAAGATTGTGAAAAGGTAGATTAATATCCATAATTGGAAAAATTACCCACAAAAGAGTAAACGGGTTTCAAAAATCCCATCTTTACTTCTCTATTTTTTTAGAATATTCTTTATCTGTGGATATAGGCCCTAGTTTATATCTGGTCAATATTAGGTAATTATTTGCTTGTAAACATCAGAACAACAAACACCACAAATTCTCAACAGCCCAATTTCTAATAGTAGCTTTGTAGACAAAGAACGAACCATAAAAGAGTACATAGAGCAAAGAGTTAGGGAGATTACCAAGTTAATCGCGAAGTTGAGAAGGTGTCGCAGGGGTAGATTGATCATCTCCCCATCTTAGCTCTGAAACTATAGATGAGCAAATAAACAAAGAGAAGATAACCAAAAAAACTACCATTACAAAATAAAAGCACAATCATTTGACCGGCAGGAAAATCTGTTGGAAAAGATCAAGAATTCTACCTTCTTAGCCCTTTGATCTTCCAAAGAATTCGGCCAAGCTAGGGCAGATAATTCTACTTCCTCTTCAGGCACAAGCCCCAACGTTGCACAAAATGAAATAAATTCCTGCACGCAGATGCAGGCACGTGATAAAAATTTCAAAAACTACTTGTAACACAACAAACTTGGTATGGAAACACAAATTTGAAGACAATAAAAGACTTATAAAAAAATAAAAAATTATTTGTCCAAATAATGTTGCAATTATGCTTCGGCTAAGAACAATTGCCTTTACCTACTGTGGACAAATTTATACTAACAACTATAATGCATAAACTGACATAATTTCTAACATGAACTCTCGCTTGAGGTTGGCTGTCCGGAGCGGGTTCCGCTCGGCCGGGACAGCACTCTGCTGCCCCTTAAAAGGACAACAGCTCCCCCACCTCCCCATCCACACTCTCTTTTTTGTTTTTATTCACATGAATTTGTAATATTGCCCTTGATTATGTGGAAAATATAACCAAAAGGTGGTTGCACTAGAAAGTCAGTAGTGGGTTTAACTTTATAACCAAAAGGTTTTCCAAGATAACAAAAAAATATATAATGGTGGTTGGTGCACTAGAAAGTCAGTACGTAGTGGGTGATGTGTGGTTTGCGGTCAAGGGTGGTAGTCGGTGTGTGGTGGTGATTTGGTTGGTCTGGAGTGGTGGTCGGCGGCGTGGTGGTGCTGTTTGCCGTGTCTGATATGTGGAGGATTTGGGTTTGCTTTGGGGTTTGGGCCAATTTTTTGGCCCTTTGGTATTGAGCTGCAGTGGTGGTTGCTGGTCAAGGGTGGTGTTGGTGGCTGTGGGCGGATTGTGGTGGGCGGCCTGTGGTGGGGTGGTCAGGTCGTTCTCCGGGGCAGCAATAGGGGCTTGTTCCCCGGGCTCCGGGGACGGTGGTGACAGCAGACTGTCTCACTCCAGGTGGGTAAGGTTGCTCTTTAGGCTGGCCCATGTTGTCTATAGGTCAGTTTCCGGCTAGGCCTATGTTGTTTATGGGTTATGCCTTTCGTTTTTGGGTTAGGGTTTCAGTGTTTTGGTCTTAATTGCTGTATTTGGGTTTTGGGTTTCTTGTGAGCTTTGTTACTATATTACCCTTTTAGATCCCTTTGGTGATCTGGGCTTGGCCCATTGGATGTTCTGTTGGTTTCTTGCCAACTTGAGTTTTGTTTTGTAATCTTTTTATTTTCTTATTAATAAAATTTTTGCTTCGCTGTTAAAAATAAAAAACTTCATAACCAAAAGGTTTTCCAAGATAACAAAAATATATATATAATGGTGGTTGGTGCACTAAAAAGTCAGTAGTTGAGGTGTGACAAATTTATATGCCCCTAGTATCTTCTTGTTTGGATAAAGTCCAGGGAAGCTTAATGGCTTGTGAAGAGGGGAAACATTCTGGAAATATTTCATTCAAAAGGGAATTGGATTTGTGGATAATGCATCTGCATACGCCATTTAATTTAATCAATTGGCCAACGATCTTCTATTTTATACCATACATATAAATGCGGAGTGGGTTGGCGGTTATCTCCTGAAAAAAGCCATCTATCAATATATTATAGAAATGTAGTTGAAGCCAAAAAACTCACAACTCTCAATCCTAAATTCCTAGAATTTAGAGTTTTTTTAAAAAAAAAATCAAAAGAGAGAAAAACGTGGGGGTGGGGGGAGGGGAAGAGAGAGAAAGAGGGGGGGACGTGGGAGAGGGAGAGAGAAGCTTAAGAAAAATTATTCTATGCCCTAGCAGAGATACCGTCACGTGGTACTCCAAATTCATTTTACACCACACATATGTATTTTAGTGTACAGAATAATATTAATGCTAGCGTGCATTGAACATGGGACAAAAAAATATTAGATTATATTTTTTATCCATAGCATTGTGCCCATTCGATACACAGGGTCAAAATAAACTAATGTTAATTTTTTATCCCATGCATTGACGGGTACAATATTTGATTTTTTTGTTACAAATTACTAATTTGATTTATTTATTTTTTGAAGTAATTAAATTTGATTTAATATTTCTTGCAATCTGAGTCGTCCATTGTTGAGCATGGACGGCCCGGATTGGCCCAACACTCATGTTGTTCCTGAGGGACAACAGGCACTCCGGGTTCTTTTTTTACCAACTAGCGTCGTTCCCGTTCGATGCACGGGATAAAATATTTGTGTTGCTCTGCTACAAAATATCGAGCTCATACAAAATTTGTTGTTTGTCCCGTGCATCGAACGGGAACGATGCTAGTTTGACTTAATCAAATGGGCCATTGTACCTATTAAAAACACGAAATAAGGGAGTGGAGGTGTCTCATTAGCCCATGATCACCAAGTAACTTCTCTTAGAGCGTGTTTGATTGCAGATTTCATTTTAGGGGGATTCGTAATGAGGTGGGATTAGGATTGATTAAGAATGATGTGGGATTATTAATGAGAGGATGAATCATTTATTCATGTTTGTTTTACATAGGATTCGATTGTAGGATTGTAAATAACATGTTTGTTTTGGCTAGAATTAGGATTGGGATTAGAATTGAGGTGGGTTTTTGTTTCCCACTTTTCCGCCGCGTAGGTGTGAGCGGAAAATCAATGGCGTGTGCAGTATGAGCGCGGACGTGCCAGGACTTGTCGTCGTCCAACGTATGAAAGGCGTGGGCGCCTCGATCTGACTTCGTATGTAGTGCGATTGCGTGTGACCCAAAGGGTGAGGTCACAAAGAGGTTCGTGGTTTGCCACAACGAAGTGGACTTAGAATTTTCCAACCGTGTGAGAAAAAGTAGAGAACATCGTAAAATAAAGACGAACTTTGTTATGTCGGAATAATAAAGTTGGGTAAAAGGAAAAGTAAAAACTCGAACTACTTGATGGAGTAATTGAGTTGGGTACAGGAAAAGTAAAATAAGTGCTTCGCTGGAAAGACTTTGATTTAAGCGCTGGGCTTTGAGGTGTTAGAACCATTTTTTCTCCTTAGGATCTTGTATTTATAGGCGAAATCCCACACCAGCTGAGCCATGGAAATCAACTGCCTCCTTCGAATTGGACAGTGTCCCATGCACCATGCACGTTGCAGCAGTTCGTGGCCGTTAATTGAGATCATGGGTAGCAGTTGTTGGAAAACCAATTGGACGTGGTTTATGAGAATAAGCTTGCCACTTTCTTTTCTAATTAAACCCCATAATGGTTTCCACTTTTGGAGGGATATTCCAACTGTTAGCTATATTGGTGGCCCACTCCCATCTTTGTAGCAATAAACTGAACATGCTTGAGTCATTTCCACTATTTTCATATGTGCACATCTCCGAATAAATCACCACGAAGAAAAAGTATTCGGCGTATTCCGCTCCACTTGAATTTTAATTAATCGGGCCTTATTCCAAGTCACAAAATTAATGTGGCCCATTAATTTTTAGCCCAAGAAACTCATAAAAATCGACCCGATTTAATTAAGAATTAATTAAATGACCCTCCAGCGCTAGTCCAAGGTTTGGTGCAAAAAACGAGTATAAACAGTTTTTAGACTGGTCTTGCTCAATCATGGGGATGGGATTCATAGTAACATAGTAACACCCCCCGCCCTCGCTAATACCCCCATTTTGGGGGATTAACAATCTCATGGGACAACTAGTCCCTCCCACAAAAGCCTAACCAAACAAGGTATTAGGGGCCCATATGATTATTAATCCAATCCCCCCTCCCAAACCTTCTATCAAACATGACCTTAACCTCCAAAAACCGCAAACAAGCTGATGCATGGCGCCATGAGGTGAAGGCGGGAAAGTTTCCTTCAAAATAGTGAAGAGTCTTGCAGCCTATAAATACAAGAAATGAAGAAGGGAAAAGGGTTCCAACACCACAATCAAGCCTTACGCTTAACCAAATCACAAACTTTCCAGCAAAGTTTGCCTATCCTTTTACATTCCATTTGCAACAAGTACCTTGTACTTTTTATCTACTTTCTCTTGTAACCATCAACTCTTTTAATCCGATTTAATGGATTTTGATTAGTTTTTATCCTCTAATACATCCTTTCTTTCCTATATGGTTAGGAAATTCTAAATCCATTTCATTGTGGCAAACTACGAACCGCTCATGGTGTTGCCCTTAAGATCGCAACACTTTCGCTCTAGTTAAGAAGTCAGAAAAGGGGCTCTTAGTCCTTCACGTTGGACGCGACAAGTCCTAGCACGCCTGCAATCGCTCCACGTGAAAGGAGCTGAATCACTTTTGGCACGCCTGATGAGACCCTAATCATTTAAGGGTTTTATTATGGCAAGAAAAGGACAACAACAACAGGCCGGATCCACCTTGTCAGCCCTTAGTGTGTGGCTCATGAAGTGCGAGTCCAGGAGGAAGCCGTTCCTTAAGTTAGTGCTCAAGGTCTGCAGGACGCTACTGACAGGGTCAAGAATTACCTGTTTATGATAGGTTGTGAAATATCTCACGACATCAATCAGTCACTGAGTCAATCCATAGCTCCTCTAACCTTAGCAATTCACGACATGATTGCTACAGTTAAAGAGAGACTACCACCTGTCGCTCAACAACCAACATTCCCACATTTCGGTGTTTTTGGCAACGGCCAGGAACATACAAGTTTGAAGGAGGCGATGCCGCCTCCTCAAGTTTTTTACCAGACCTCCACATCAAGTAGCCTTGCACCTAGGGGCAAGGAGGCCAAGTGATTTTGATTGGAGGCAGACATACGCCTTCAACGAACAAAGATCAGAGGTTTATTTTGGTTGATGGCCAAAGCGAACCTGACAAAAGGCCTCTTCACAAAGGACATGGTTCTAGAAATGGCAAAAATGTTGACATGCACCCAAGGTCCGGAGACACGGAGAACAACTCAAAATTAGAACCAACATGCTCAAGAGGCGCGCCCTCAACCACCACCAATACCAAACATGTTCCTGGGTAGGGCGCAATTAGGAACTGGTTTTAGGCCTTCAGGAAGGCATGTGTAATGAAAGCCTCACATTGAGGAAGTCGATTCTACGCCTTTCCCAAAGGGCTATAGGTTTCCAGATTTCTAGACATTTAACGGAGAAAGCATGTAGTCCACAGTGGAACATGTGGCGAGATTTTAGGTCTAGTGTGGAGAGGCAGGAGCTGAAGACGCTTTAAAGTTGAGGGTTTTCCCCAACTCCTTGACTAGGACAGCCTTCACGTGGTCATCAACCTGCTGCCCAACTCTGTCCAGACTTGGGCCCATTTGGAAGAAATGTTTCACCAACAATTCTATAGGGTGGAACCAAAGGTGACGATGACAGACCTGTCGTGCTTTCGCCAGACTCCTCACGAAAGGGTGGAGTCTTACCTTTCAAGGTTTAAGAGAGAGGTATAATATACTCAAGTAGAATTGCTTGGCTAGGCGTATGCTTGTCACTTTGTCAGTTCTTTAATCAAAAAGTTTTTGTTGTAAAAATGAACCCAACAAGATTGTGAAAAGGTAGATTAATATCCATAATTGGAAAAAATACCCACAAAAGAGTAAACGGGTTTCAAAAATCCCATCTCTACCTCTCTATTTTTTAGAATATTCTTTATCTGTGGACAAAGTTTATATCTGGTCAATATTAGGTAATTATTTGTTTGTAAGACATCAGAACAACAAACACCACAAATTCTCAACAGCCCAATTTGTAATAGTAGCTTTGTAGACAAAGAACGAACCATAAAAGAGTACATAGAGCAAAGAGTTAGGGAGATTACCAAGTTAATCTCTCGCGAAGTTGAGAAGGTGTCGCAGGGGTAGATTTATCATCTCCCCATCTTAGCTCTGAAACTATAGATGAGCAAATAAACAAAGAGAAGATAACCAAAAAAACTACCATTACAAAATAAAAGCACAATCATTTGACCGGCAGGAAAATCTATTGGAAAAGATCAAGAATTCTACCTTCTTAGCCCTTTGATCTTCCAAAGAATTCGGCCAAGCTAGGGCAGATAATTCTACTTCCTCTTCAGGCACAAGCCCCAACGCCGCACAAAATGAAATAAATTCCTGCACGCAGATGCAGGCATGTGATAAAAAATTCAAAAACTACTTGTAACACAACAAACTTGGTATGGAAACACAAATTTGAAGACAATAAGACTTATAAAAAATAGGGAAAAAAACCGAAATGGTCCTTGTAGTTTAGTGTTTGTGTCAACTTGGTCCCTGCAGTTTGAATTGGCTCGAATTACACTCTGTAGTTTTTATTTTGTTCCAACTTGGTCCAATTACTAACTGTCGTTAGACTCCGTTAACTCCGACAGGAATGGGCCCTTTTTGTCAGAATATGCCATTCTCCTCTTGCCATAATATACCTCTGGACCAAAACACATAGCCTCATTGTTCCATTCTCCATTTTTTTCACGACTTCCATTCTCCATTTGTCGCGCCCAGGATTTTACCTTCGACCGAAACGTGTCTCGTTCGCCTTCGGGGGAAGGAGCGAAAGGGATTAGGGCCTGGATAAGTGATCCAATTCATATGGATTGCGACGTGGTTCTTGAAAAGAAAGGAAAAATGATGAGTTTTGTGTTCTATAAAAGAGGTTCGGATATTTTTGAAAAATGTTTGAATTTTAGAAAATGAAGTGGTTTTTATTTTAAAAATGGAACAAGCTTTCATCAAGCTGCCTACATATTTCCGGGTAAAGGAGAATCAGGTCCGACCGTGGTTTGGGCCACACAAGGGGTTTAGAAAAAAACTTAGAGTCTCCACCGGGCAAAGAGTTTAGGTGTGCCTGATCACCTCTTGAATATCAGAAGAATAATTCAAGTATTTTAGAAAAAAGAACACACGGGTCGGAGAACCCGGTTTTTAGAAAAGATTGACTCTGTTTTGCTTTTTAGGAAAAGACTTTAGGTCTGCGAGGTTAGAGAAGAATGGGTTCGGTAATTCACTAGAAAATGGACCAATTTGTGTCTGGGGTTAACGGAGGCTAACGGCAGTTAGTAATTGGACCAAATTGGAACAAAATGGAAACTACAAAGTGTAAATCGAGCCAATTCAAATTACAGGGACCAAGTTGACACAAATACTAAACTACAGGGACCATTTCAGTTTTTTTCCCTAAAAAATACTTTGCCCAAATAATTTTGCAATTATGCTTCGGCTAAGAACAATTGCCTTTACCTACTGTGGACAAATTTCTACTAACAACTATAATACATAAACTGACATAATTTCTAACATGAACTCTCGCTTGAGATTGGCTGTGCTAATTATATCCTCTCTTCTCTGATTAGCAGAGAAAAGCCACCCAAATCTGCTTATTGTCTCCCCGCACAGTTGCAGAGCTTTACACCCCTTCTCACAGTTACCTGCGGGAAAAAAAAATCCGTAAACCAAATACTATAAAGTTAATTGAAGGACGCCAAACTTGGAAACAAAACCAAATCATAACATATAGCGTTAATACTTTTTGATAACATATCCCGCTAATGTACAAGAAATGCGTACCTAGTATATAAAATACACGATCAACTAGACTGAAGCAGTGAGGTTTGCAAAATGATGGACCAACGGAATGGACGACCGAATCTCCGGAGAGGAGAACCGGCGTGGAGGAGATTTTTTATTTTGAAAAATGTAGAGGAGATGCTTTCTTGGAGAGAGGGGGGAGGAGATTAATAGTAGTAATACCAAGTCAGAGCAAAACGAGATTGGTTGCAAATGTCAAAATTGGCTGGTAGGAGCTCATTTAGTAGTCACTTTCGTGGTGTGGAGTTCTATTCAGACCATCCTATCTTATCAGTACTCTCACGAAAATGTGGAGGAGATTCTTTCTTGGAGAGAGGCCAGGGGGAGGAGACTAATAGTAGTAATACCAAGTGAGTGTCAGACCAAGACGAGATTGGTTGCAAATGTTAAAATTGGCTGGTAGGAGCTCATTTAGTAGTCACTTTCGTCGTGCGGAAATTCTATTCAGACCACCCTATCTTATCAGTACTCTCACGAAAATGTGGAGGAAATTCTTTCTTGGAGAGAGGGGGGAGGAGACTAATAGTAGTAATACCAAGTCAGACAAAGACGAGATTGGTTGCAAATGTCAAAATTGGCTGGTATTTAGAACATTCTTATGTGGTGATAAATGAACAATCAAGTGAAATTTTCCCTAAGAAGAATAACAACTCCTCCAAGTCGGCTACAGACAGAGGATCGCCAAAAACTTGTGGAATGAGGATGATCGAATAGAAAGTTTGTCAGGAATTTTCAATCTGGGCTAGCTGGGTATTCAGTGCTTTAATAAGGTATGCACTCATCTTCTCGCTCCTTCGATCGTCGATTACTGTAATTGTTAGTAGTAGTCTACCTACATCTTAGTACGGCTTCTGATCTGATGCTTTAATAAGTTGAATAATTTGTCATAGCATCTCTACCATTTCTCCATACTTCTACAGGGTGTCTTCCAACTCCCGACAATTTCTTTGCCGTTTTGGTGTTTTATCTAAATTCTTATTGGATTTAACATCATCTTTTGAGGGATACAAAATGAATAAAAATATATACTGGAGTTCAAAAAAAAAAAGAGACCAAAAAGATTGAAATTTGAGATAGACAGATTTTTTGGATTTTTTATTATTTAAATTTGGTCTCTATATTTAGGGAAATGATTTTGCCACTTTCTTTTTTGTTAACGTCACTCATCTGCAAGTGTATTTTTTGCAGGGAAGTGACGTTAACGAAAAAGGGAATGGCAAAATCAGCGGCCTATATTTATACTTTTATGATTCCTATTATCGAGACGAACAATATGTAAAAAATTATTTAAATCTAATAAGAATTGAGAGAAAACAACAACAAAAATTGCGCAAAAAAGTCATCAAAAAATTAGGCTAAAGGGGCTTTAAATAGGGCTGCAAACGATCCGAACCAAGTCGAGCATTGCAATGTTCAAGCTCGACATGCAAGATTCTGGATCAACTCGAGCTTGGCTCGACACAAGCTGCAGACAAACTTTCGGCTTGGGCTTGGCTCGACCATATATTGCCCTGCTCGAGCTCGGTTCGCTTGAGCTCTAGGTTCATTGACTTTCCCGCTATCACTATAGCGTTGAAGGAACTGAGGGTATTATAGTGGAAATTTGCTTTATCCATTGCTTGAGGAGCCGATGTGGGACTACACGGGAAGACTGAGAGGTTCATTTTGGAACAAAAATGCTACGTGCACAACCGTTGTGTAACTAATTCTAGCTGTCCAGATGTGTTTGGACGGGCCAAATTTTAAGTAAACTATTTGCGCGAATAGTTTATTTATTCTCTGAGCGAATCCTGACCATTAATTACAACAATAGATGGGTAGTGACCGGTT
Organism: Rhododendron henanense subsp. lingbaoense; assembly: GCA_020567845.1. Classification (NCBI taxonomy): domain Eukaryota; kingdom Viridiplantae; phylum Streptophyta; class Magnoliopsida; order Ericales; family Ericaceae; genus Rhododendron; species Rhododendron henanense. The sequence goes on along the minus strand of CM036315.1, from coordinate 42,895,997 downwards.
GTGCAAAGAGTTTTGCACAACCGTTGTGCGCGTAGCATTGTTGTGATTTTGGAAAAAACTTCTTGTCCCATGTCGATAGTTTTGTAGTGTAAGAGGGCCTCCACTTGTTATAAAAGGAACACGATGACTTTGCGATCTTTAACGGGTAGAATAAGTCAAAAGCTTGTAGACACCCCAATCTGGACTGTCCAGATTAGCTTACTTTAGGTTTTTTGATTCCCTGATGATGAAACGGATCAAGAACATCCCGAAAATGTTGAGTGATTGAGTTTTGAGTGTTTGACACCCTTTTGAACCTAACCCTTAAAACCTACCCAAAACCTTATTGGCGCGCGCTGGTTTGGAACCCGCACGCGCGGGTCAAAGGCTGTCTCATCACCTTTATTCAGCCATGATCAGCAGGACTTTTAGGGCCGGAGGAAGGCTCTGTTTGGCCCTAAAAGCAGTATTCACCAGGGGACAGCCCCTACACCCTTTGTTTCACCTTTTCCCTCTCATTGGATGAGAGGGAAGGCTTTGGGCCAAAGCTACCAGCCATTGCTTGGCTGGTGTAGTCCCCTCCTTCTCACCTCATTGTCCTATAAATACCCCTCTCTCACACCCTAGCAAAGGGTTAACAAAAAAAGCTTCCAAGGTTAGCAAGTTTTAAATGAAGCTTCAAATCTTAACCCTAATTCTCTCAAACTCAAGCATACACTCCAACTATCACTCAAACAACCACTATACATCCATTTTTCAATCACCCAACACCAAGTTCAAACTCTTTTTCAACCTCAAATAAAGGTATAAACATTTACTGTTTTCCTGTTTTGATCCCTGAGGGGGGCTGGCAGGGCCAAGGTTGGTAATCTATACTTGTCCTGGCCCTAAAGCTGGCAAGGTTTCAAGAACCATGTGATCATCACACCTGCGCGCATCGGTCTGCTGCTCGCATGCGCTACTCTGTGGCTACGCGCGCAGACCTGCGTGGGGACATGGGTGTTGGTCTTTTATGTTCTTATTGTTATATGCTTCACTGTTGAGCATGCTAAAATCTGTTTTACTGCTTTCCTTGCTAAACTGCTAGTTGTCTTTCAATACTCATATCTGTTGTGTTGGAATACCCCTGGGTTGCTTTTGAACATGTCTCAGAGCCCAAGTATGCAACACCAAACACTGGAAGTCCAGTCAGAATAGGCGCGCGCGCCTGTCCTTAATCTGCGCGCGTAGGTGTAGCTTGACTTCCAGTAGTTGGCTCTGCATGGGTAACTTGGCCTCTGGCCACTATTTTATTCCCCACTTTGTTTATGGGGTGTATTTCAATTATTATTTATTCTGTCTGTAGTTATTTGACTTTATTTTTCATATAAACTGCTTGATTTGTCCTGGGTGAGCACTGGTCATTCCAGAGCCTAGAGGGGGATAAAAACTAAAGACTGTTGGAACAAGTTAACACACACGCGTTAGTATGGGATGTGCGCGCGCAGGTTTGCTTCCATGCAGTTATCTATGTGTAACGGATCAGTGCATGCAAGCTTGCCCCTGTTCATGCCAACTTCCATTTTGAGCACTGAGTTGGCTTATTTCAGCAGTACTTGGCTTTTATCCTATTTATTGCTTACCATAGCATGCCATCCATGCCATCGATCACATCCTGCAAATACATTACAGTTTAAACCCTCTTTAACTGTTCCCCTGCTCTAATTGGCTAAAAGTTGATTAATAAAGACGAATCTCAAATGTTTTCACAAAATGCCTAAGTAAAGACCGATCTCCGGATTGGGCGAGAGGGGTGCCTTAAAACCCTTCCACTCTCGTAACCTAGTTCCCAAACCCAGATATGGTTATGACGGACTGGTGCCTTTACTTTTTCAAATAAAAAAACGTAGAAAGCGTTTCAAGTTTGGTTCTTTGGGTGTCGGACCTTCAAACCCAAGTGGCAACTCTGAGTTGAGTGCTCGTCTGCACAGTGCTCCCTCGATCTGCCTTCCATTCTTAGGGCATGTTGCCCACAAAGCCTAGAACTCTGATGTTATTTTTACTAGTAGGCTAGTAAATGATAATAAACATGGTCAAGGTTCTTGGCTCGCAAGCCTACTCTAGCTGATTCCCAACTGGCTCGTGCTCGGCTCGTTAATGAAGTGAGCTAAAGATTTGGGCTCGAGCTCGTTCAGTTAGGTGACGAGTCGAGTTTGAACATCAAGCAACTATGTTCGTTCGCAACCATGGTTGTATGAGTACAAGCCAGAGTAAAAACTTTCATGGACAAACTTAAATTTAAGGGCAAAGTCCACTTTGACCCCATGTGGTTTGCGCCATGTGCGGATATACCTCATATGGTTCAAAAGTGTGCACATAACCCCCTATGGTTTAAAAATGTGCGGATAGACCCTCTATCGTCATGTTTTCCATCCATATTAACGAACAAAACATTAAAGACCAATATGCCATCATCCTCTGCCTTGATTCTTCTTCTTTTTCCTTAAATCTAATCAATCCATCCCATATACCAAATTTGGATCCGAACCGTTGATATTGTAGAGTTTGACGAGTACTAAATCAATGCCAAAATTCAAGTCGATCAAAAAATGAAAACCTCATGGTCGAATCGAATTTATTATGAAATCAAAATTTCAAATTTGAATTTACCAAGAATTAGATCACTGGGTTATTGATGTCTGATCTAGATAATTTTTTACAGAAATACTCTATTCTTTATTTAATACATTATGAACGATTCAGATTAAATTCTAGAGGTGTGTGAGATACACCTCCGTTAATATGAATGAAAAATATGATGGCAGAGGGTCTATTCGCACATTTTCAAAATTACAGGGGGTTATGTGCACACTTTTGAAACATAGGGAGTGTATCCGCACATGGCTCAAACCACAAATGGTGAAAGTGAACTTTGTCCTAAATTTAAGCATCAAAGCTTTATTCATGGCAAAGTTGTAAATTTAAAAGGCACCAAAAAACTCTCTTGATTTGAGTAAAACTTACTTTCATAAGCAAGAAGTGGAGTTAGTTCTAAGGGTCTTTTTTGGGAAAACTAGGCGTTAGTGTGTATAATGGAATCAAAAGTATCGTAATGATGATAAGTTCGTGGATGGAAGCATTATAGGTGCATTGCTATAAATGTTATTCTCAAAATCGACTACGGGTGTGACGACCCGATTCCACAACCACCTCTAAAACAGTTTGGTTTAGAAAATAAGAATAAATTTATCTTCCAAGTCAATATAAAAACTAAACACAAGGATTTACAATTCCCTTGTAAAAAAACAAGCAACTAGCAAGCCAAAACTCTACACACTCGTCCCGTGCGTCAACCTGCAATATAAATCCTCATGAAGAATACAATATGACGAGAATAGATATGCTCCCCCCAATAAACGAGACCTACCAATTAGTAACACGGAGTCAACAACAATTCACATAATACGACCTCATATCCATCTTTAGTATATGACCGGTGATCGGCCTCACCTACCACACCCAGCCTATTATGAAGCTTCTCGGGCTGTTAGCACGGTAGCCATATTCACTCGGTCACAAACTAAACAATTCCATGGCATCTGTAGGGAGTAAATCCCGAGCAGGTACAAATTGTGCCCGGGTACGTGGTACGTGGGACCACGATATAATTATGATAGGGACAGTCGCCGTGCAAAACGGTGGTCGGCGACAGAGACCAATGATATGAGAAATCATTGGTTCAGAGAGTCTATGCAAGGTCAAGGTCCAGTGACACGAGAGGATATTGAACCAAGGGATTGACAAGGGACCAGTAACATGTAAAGTCATTGGTCCAGGTAGCTTGTTCGGCAACAATAAGGCCGAACAGGGGGGGAATTTATACGAAAGTAGTCCCAGAATAGGGGACGATCCAGAAGGTTCCAGAAACAGAGATGTTCCGTGAAGGAATGAGATCCCAATAAAATAGGATCTTGGGAAGATACCCAATGGGAATGGGAAGTTCGGCCAGCTGTGGAAAAGAGTCCTAAACGGACTAAGGTAATGAACTGATAAGGGAACGAGAATCCAAGTTATTCTGGGTTTCCTATACGAGATAGGAAACCTAGGGAAACGTGGATACTTGGGCAGCAAGCATCCATAAACCTATAAGTACGAGGCAAACCTAGAGGAAAAAGGTACACAATACATTACGGTTTTACATATTCTTCTACTTGAATTAAGGTTTTCGACTAGTACGTGATACTAACTTAGGCATCGGAGGGCCTTTGCCACGAGAGGCAAAGGTGCACTCACCCTTTGTCTGTTTTGCAGATAAAGACTTCGGCGACATATTAGGGTTCCGGCGAGGATATCGAAGTAGCCGTTACGTTCTTGTGCTGCTTAAACCACTCTCGGTTTTTCTTCACTTACAATTGGCGCCGTCTGTGGGAAACGAAAGAGATCCCTCTGAAAAGCGACCATGATGGAAGAAGATCCAAAGACTCCACATGATCCGAAACACCAGTTGGGGGGAGGAGGTGGCAACTCCCCACCGGATCCTCCGAGAAAGCCCGACGGTGGGCAAGCAAAGAAGACCACAAACATGGATAATCCCCTGACTGTCCATGGCGACTCCAGGAACAAGGAGGGAAGGACGGCCACAGGCTCCACGAGAAGGAGTAAATCCCATCGTGAGGGAGAATCAATGGCGCATTCAAGGAGTGCACACAACCGTGACGATATCTTGGATAAAAAGAGACAAGAGATCGAAGAGTACGCACGTTTGATTAAAAAACGAGAATATGAGATACAGGAATTGCAACGGATACGAGGACATCCGGAGGATTCTGGACTGTCACGAAGGGATTCCAGAGGAGAAAGGCTGGCAATAGTAGAACACAAGAAGGCTCCTTCACGAGGAAGAGGGAGCCGGTCCAGGAGTCCCACTTCGAAAAAGAAAAGGGCTTCTTCACGAAAAAGAAGAAGCAGAAGCCTCACCCCCGAAGAAGGAGAGATTAGAAGACATCACAGGGATAGGTACGAGAGACCTGATTCCGATTGGGAAAAGAGTACTCCCAAGAAAGCAAAAGAGAGAGAGGAGGGAGCCATGTCTGCACGAGAGGCGGCACGGAAAGCCCTCAGCAATATAGCCTCATCCCCTTTTTCGAAGAGATTGCAGGAGGCGAGGCTTCCGAGCAGGGTGAAGCACGGGGCATTCGTACTTTACGAAACAAATAACGATCCCGTGGCACACGTACAACACTACCGACATGCAATGTTCATGCACGACGGGGATGATGCAATCATGTGCAAGATGTTCCCATCGAGTTTGGGGAAAGTGGCCTTGTCATGGTTCCATAAGCTGGGGCCGAACACCGTGCGAGGATGGAGACAGTTGGTCGAAGAATTCACTGCTCGATTTCTAACGAGCAGGAAAGCACCAAAAACCTTTGAAAGCCTCTCTGTTATGAAGCAGGGAGAGGGGGAGCCGATCAAAGATTATGCCAAGAAGTACTGGGAGACTTTCAACGAGATTGAAGGGTGCAGTGAGGAATATGCCATAGCCACGTTCAAAACAGGGTTGCCTGTTCGGGGAGAGCTGCGTAAATCCCTGAACATGAACCCGGTAGATACACTGGCGAGGCTAATGGAACGAATCGAGCAGCATGCCAGAAACGAGGATGACATACTGCGTGAGGACAACAGGATGGTTGCCGAACAGGCAAAGGTCCTACCGAAGAGGGCGGACAAGCCAGAGCCCAAGACCTACAAAGAAAGGAAGGAGTACGGGCAGGTCAAGAAAGAACCGTATAAAGAAAAGCACGCCCCAGACCCCAAGTCTTTCTTTTCGGTGACAACGGTTTGGAAGGAACCAATCTACCGGATTCTCTACAAAATAAAGAATCGCCCATATTTCAAATGGCCCCCAAGGCTGGAGGGGGACAAAGATGCGAAGAGGGCTACGAGTCAGCATTGTAGTTACCATAAAGACTGGGGGCATATGACGGAGGATTGCGAGATGTTCAAACAACACCTCGATGATCTGGTCTCACGGGGTTACCTGAAAGAATTTATTCAGGAGGAGCACAAGGGTGCAGAGAAAAGCATTGGAATTGGATTATGAGCAGAATCCAAGAGGGGTAATCCATATGATACATGGATTGGCCGCGCCTTACACGAGAAGTGAGGTGAGGTTGCTCCAAAGACGAGTAAAACACGACCAGCACGTGATGCAGTTGGGAAAGAAACGAGGACGTGAAGGAGAAGAATGCACTGGGGGCATAATCTTCACAGATGAGGACCTGGGGGGAATCCAGGTGCCGCACAATGATGCCCTAGTCATAACCCTACGAATTGGGGAATATGACATGGAGAGAATCCTGGTAGATTCGGGAAGCTGCACGGAGATACTGTATTATGACGCATTCAAGAAGCTAGGGCTGACACAAGCGGATTTGGTGCCGTCAACAACCCCTTTGGTCGGATTTAGTGCAGGAGCAGTGTGGCCATTGGGCAAAGCAACTCTCCCTGTTCGGGCAGGAACAGTTGTGCTAAGAACCGACTTTTTGGTGGTAGATGTACCATCTTCCTATAACGCGATTATCGGAAGGACGTGGTTGCACAAGATGAGGGCGGTTTCCTCCACTTACCATCAGATGGTAAAATTTCCTGGGTCAAATGGCATCGAAAGAATTAGGGGAAATCAGAAGGTCGCCCAGCAATGCTTGGTTTCTATAATCAAGAAGGCACCAAAGGCCCAGTTAGTTCAAGCAATCGAGGTTCCGGATCGGCCGACCATTGAGGATGTCGGAGGAGATCCCGCCGAGAAAGTGGTGGAAGGCTTGAAGAAGATTCAGATCAACGAGAATGATCCAGAAAGGTATTTTCTGATTGGGGAAAATCTGAATGAAGCAGAAGAGGGAGAATTGGTAGGGTTCCTCAAGGAACACGTTGATGTGTTTGCTTGGGTGCCCGAAGAGATGCCCGGAGTGGATGCAAACGTGATTTGTCACCACTTGAATGTGGATCCACAACACAAGCCTGTGATGCGGAAGAAGAGACGATCCGCCGTACAACACGTGGATGCTGTTATCGAGGAGGTGGATCGATTGCTCGAAGCAAAGGCTATACGAGAGGTATGCTACCCGGAATGGCTGTCCAACACTGTGGTGGTAAAGAAGAAGAACGGGAAGTGGCGAGTTTGTGTCGACTTCACCGACTTGAACAAGGCATGCCCCAAGGATAGCTTCCCCCTCCCCAGGATAGACCAGCTTGTCGATGCAACGGCTGGGTATGGGCGGATGAGCTTCCTTGATGCTTATCGGGGTTATCATCAGATAGCCATGTACGGCCCCGATGAGGAGAAGACATCTTTTATCACGCCAAGGGGGCTGTACTGTTACAGTGTCATGCCTTTTGGTCTGAGAAATGCCGGTGCAACATATCAGAGGTTAGCAACGATTATGCTAAAGAAGTTGCTCGGTAAGACCATGGAGGTTTACATAGATGACATGGTGGTCAAGAGCAGAGAGAAGGAAAACCACATCGCTGATTTAAAAGAAGCCTTTGAGATATTGAGAGAATATAAACTGAAGCTCAACGCCTCGAAGTGTGCGTTTGGGGTAAACTCAGGAAAGTTCCTGGGGCATTTGGTCACCATAAGAGGGATAGAAGCGAACCCCGATCAAATTACAGCGTTGCAAAGGCTCCAAAGTCCAAGGACCACGAAGGAAGTCCAGAGGTTGACTGGGATGGCAGCGGCTTTAAACCGATTCATCAGCAGGTCTAGTGACAAGTGCAGACCCTTCTTTCAGCTGCTGAAAAAGAGGGAAGGATACGAATGGGGAGCAGAATGTGAGCAGGCGTTCCAAAACCTGAAGAAGTACTTGGCAGCAGCCCCCCTTCTGTCCACTCCCGAACAAGGCGAATCCCTAACTCTATATCTAGCAGTCTCCGAACATGCTGTAAGTGCGGTGCTACTGAGGGACAAGGGATCCGAGCAAATCCCTGTCTATTATGTCAGCAAAACGTTGCTAGATGCAGAGACAAGATATCTGCCCCTCGAAAAGTTGGTCCTGGCATTAAGAACAGCGGCACGTAAATTACCCCATTGTTTCCAGAGTCACATAATTGTGGTTTATACTGAGTATCCGTTAAAATCTCTGCTACGAAAGGCAGATTTCTCGGGACGTATCTCAACTTGGTCGGTCGAACTGAGTCAGTACGACATAGATTATCAGCCGCGCACCGCAATAAAGGGGCAGGTGCTGGCGGATTTCGTAGCTGAGTTTTCACCTACGGTGGCTCCCGAGCCTCCTATGAGACAGGAGCCGAGAAAGGAGCAAGTGAAGGAGCAATCAACGAAAACAAAGAAAGCTCCGGCCGAACAGGATCCCACGGAGTGGAAATTATTTGTTGATGGCTCTGCATGCAACACAGGTTCGGGAATTGGTGTGGTGCTTTTCCCTCCTGAAGGAGCAATGATGGAACTGTCCCTTTGATTGGGATTCAGTGCCTCAAATAACGTGGCGGAGTATGAGGCACTCTTGGCAGGATTAAGAAGTGCAAAAACCCTGAAGGTGAAAAAGATACGAGTGCATTGTGACTCGCAACTCGTGGTGAACCAGTTGTCCGGGGAATATGAAGCCCGGAACGAAAAGATGGCTGCCTACGTGATAGCCGCCAAAAATCTGCTTGACACTTTCGAGAAAGTATACATCGAGCAGATAAGTTCTGGGCAGAATGCCCATGCTGATTCTCTTGCCTGGTTGGCCGCCGCTGTACCAACAGAATTTAAGAGAAGGGTGACAGTAGATTATCTTGCTGAGCCGAGCATCGGAAGAAGTGTAGAACTGGTCTTGGACGTGAACCAAGGACCAAGTTGGATGGATCCAATAGTGGAGTTCCTACGAGATGGGATACTCCCCACAGATAAAAAGGAGGCTCACAAGATTAAAACAAAGTCTGCACGGTTTTGGCTGTCACCAGAAGGAAAGCTGTACAGAAAATCCTTCACTGGACCCTACTTACTTTGTGTGCACCCCGAAATGGTGCAGAAGTTTCTCCACGAAATCCACGAGGGAACGTGTGGAAGTCATGCTGGGGGAAGGTCCATTGCTCACCGAGCAATAACCCAAGGGTACTGGTGGCCTCACATGCAAGAAGACGCAAAGGTGTATGTAAAGATTTGTGAGAAGTGCCAGAAATTCTCACCAATGATAAGGACACCAGCCGAAGATCTGGTGCCCTTGACCAGTCCTTGGCCCTTCGCACAATGGGGGATGGACATCGTGGGTCCACTTCACAAGGCAACTGGGAATAGGAAATTTCTGTTGGTAGCAACAGATTATTTCACCAAATGGATTGAAGCTGAGCCACTGGCTAAGATCACTGAGCCTATGATAGAGAGGTTCGTTTGGAAAAGTATAATCACCCGTTTCGGGGTCCCTTATTCCTTGATTACGGATAATGGGTCCCAATTTCAGAAAAAGTTTAAGGCTTTTTGTGCCCAGTATGGGATAAGGAATTATTACTCTACCCCAGCCTACCCACAGAGTAATGGGCAAGCGGAAGCGTCCAACAAAACTATACTTGATGGGATCAAGAAGAGATTGGACAAAGCAAAGGGGAAGTGGCCCGATGAATTGCCACTTGTTCTTTGGGCGCACCGAACAACGCCTAGGAGGTCTACGGGAGAGACCCCCTACTCATTAGCCTATGGGACAGAAGCCGTAATCCCATTAGAGGTTGGTTTGCCGACCAACAGGACCACTTTGGTTGAAAGTGGAGGCAATGACAGAGCCTTGGAAATAGAACTGGATCTTGCCAAGGAACGTAGAGAAAGGGCTCTGGTGCACTTAGCCTCATATCAAGAGCAGCTGATGAAGAGCTACAACAAAAATGTCCACCCCCGAGAATTTGGTATTGGAGACCTTGTACTTCGTAAGGTGCTCGGCAATACCAAAGTGGCCAACGAGGGCAAGTTGGGAGCAAACTGGGAGGGCCCGTATAGAGTTACGGAGATTGCGGGCATTGGGGCTTACCGCTTGGCGGACCTGGACGGGAACCCGGTGCCAAGGCCATGGAATGTCCACAACTTGAGGAAGTTTTTTGTTTGAAAAAACTTCAGCGTATTTTTTAGGTTGCACATCGTGATTGTGTGGGAATTACGAGTACAATTCCTTTGTTTTTTATTCATTTAGTTGCAAGGGGTACGAATAACGCCTCCTTGAGTTTTTTGAATTATGAATAAAATTCTGATTTTGATTTAAGACATCGTTTCTTTTGTCTTCATTATGATTAGAATACGAAGTTTGGTCCTTGCTCCTCACTTCGTATTGGGGAGCAGAGGGATAGGTTTATGCCAAATACGAATACATTTGAGCGGATTCAAAACTTTGCAAGAACAAATATACTCGGTTACGAATACAGGTATGAACAAACCGGGCATGTATACGTGGAAATACACACTTTTCCCAAATATGAAAACATTTGGATAGACTAAGTATGAATACACTTAGACTTACGAACAAACATTTGGCGTGCATACGAAAATATGCATAGCTTCCCCAAATACGAAGACATTTGGGAATTTAAGTACGAATAAACTTAAGAGGGTTATATTCCAACCCAACGAAAATGGGCAGCATACGAATATATGCAACAACTATTTAGGTACGAATACACCTAGAATTGTCTCCAAGTACGAGGAAAAATTGGGCAGTACATGAACGAATACGAAATCGTCTAAGTACGAACATACTTAGAGTCACCTCCGAATTACGAGGAAAATTCAGAAAGCATTCGAAAACATGCAAAGCAAAAAGCTAAATCAAACAGTTGGCCATGAAAGGGCCACCAGCAATGTCAGAAGGCCACGAAGGGCCGGGCAAAACACAGTTAGACGCCACGGAGGGCCAAACACTTAAACCAAAGTTTTGAGAATGTATCTGTACCGCACAGGGCAAACTTACAGCCGCGCAGGGCCACCACTACGTATCAAAAATTATATTGTTCCAAGGGAGGAAGACTTTATACCTGTTGATCAACGATAGGGTTTTGAGTGACTGGGGTTGAGTCTTGAGTAACTGAAGCTAGGGTCTGATCTTGAGGGACAGGAGCAGGTGTTTGCGCGGGAACATCTTTCACAGCAGTGCTTCCATCTGTTGGACCACCACCGGCTTCCTTCTGGCCAGGGTTGGTCACTTCATCATTAGCATCAGCGCCGAGCTACTCGGGAATATCCACGCTGGGCTCCTCGATCAGATTGTCCTCCTCTTCCTCGATCTCATCTTCATCTACCATAGCGCTTGGAAGATCAATTTCCGTCCACAGGGAAGAAGATTCAGCTGTACCAGACTTCTTGAGGCCAGCAGTCCAACCAGCAGCAAATACTTGATCTTGGATCTTGGGCATCTGACTTTTGTAGCTTTCAGTGGCTACGTTGATCCCTTCGTTATATCCCTGCTGGTAAGACGTCTTCGCCTCGCTTTTGCTCGCCTCCAGCTCTATCAGAGTCTGGTTCAGGCTATCTTCAGCACCATCCAGCTTGTTCTTCAACTCAGTTGCCACGTTTCGAGCTTGGTTTCTCTCTCTCTCTCAAGCCGGGCTATGGAGGTCAGGAGTTTGGCGTTTTCGCTGGCCAGCTTTGCACGCTGGGGCTCTGAGTGACCTAACTTTTGGGCCATGGCCACCATTTTTTGTGCAGCCTGAACAGCTCAGTAACAACGAGTGAGAAGAGGACGTAGTAATGTAACTAGGAAATAAAAAGGGTGAGACAGGTTTACCTTGAAGCTGTGCACCATAAATGATCCAAGCAGGTTGTCCGGTGAGTTGACCACTTCCTTTTGCATGTCCCCGGGCAACATGAGAGCCTGGGATAGGGCCAGAGCGGTCCCTTCGGACTCCACACTGTCCCGGACGGTGACGGTCTTGTTTCCATGGGAAAGTTGGGGAGCCCATACTGGAGTTTGGGGTATTGGAGTTTGGGTTGAAGTTGCCCCAGGTGCTTCGAGACGCGGGCGTTTGTCCCTGTGACCTGCCTCGATTTCCTCGGGAGAAAATCCAGGAGGAGCGTCAATCTGTGTTGTTCCTCGGCGGCCATGAGGAGGAACCGGGCTCTGGGAGCGACCGCGGCCCCGAGAAGTGCCACGGCCTCTTCCACGGCCTGCTCCTGGGATTGTGAGGAGACTTTCGAGGCTGATGGGCTGATTCATTTCTGGAGAAGGAGGAGATGGAGAGTACCCGTCGGATGACGTAGATGCTTCCTCGACAATTTCCACAGATGAACTACGGAATGGGGGAGTCCGAGAACGTCTATCCTCTTCTGTTTGCTCGGGTTGTGCAGCGGTAGGTCCAGGAACTGGCGGGTCGTCTGCTGCTCGGATGCGCCGATCAATGAAGCCCCCGTAAGATGCTCTGTAACTCAGGAGCACCTGCGCTGCTCTTGCTCGGCCTGCCAAGTAGGTGCCCTCGCCGTTGAAATTTAGGGCCTGGTTGATGTGTGCCACATGTACTTGGGGGGTGATGATGGCGTGCCCTTGGTTGATGTTTTCAGCTGCAACATGTGAAGTTAGCAGTTAGAAGATAGGAAAACTAAAGAGTGCAATACGATTAAAATTGCTCGACAAGTAAATTTTATAAAGAGGAAAGAACTAACGTGGTTGCCCAAATCTGTGAAGGGCATGAAAGCCTATCACTTGACCATCCTCATTTCTGGGCTCGAAATGTCCAGTAACGACGAGGAAGTCATCATCATCTCCTCGGGCGGAGTCAGGCAACTCAAGCACCAGTCGCCTTCTGGAATCCCTACTCTTTAGGTAGTAGGTAAGGGCATCTTTTGTACGTGAAATGCTGTACAGATGATGGATGTCATATAGGCCTAGAAACGTGCCTAACATCTGGTTTAGGGCATGTACGCCCATGACAACCCTAAAGAAGTTGGCAGAGACTTGCATAGGGGATAGCCTGTAATAGGCCAGAACCTGGCGGAGTAATGGCGCCAGGGGGAATCTAACGCCGCCCTCGACAATGGCAACCACCGGGATGTGGAGAGTGTCATTGTTAGGACTCTGGCGTATGGCGTCTACGGGGGCCAGACTAGTGGCAATATCATCAGGAATCTCATAGCGAGATCTGAATGAAGCCATGGCCTGAGGAGTATTGCAGTGACGTCTAAACCTCCCCATTATGAACAGGGATGGTACAGACGAGTAATATGGGAACGAAGAAACCCAGAAAGCGATTAAAAGAAACCCTAGACCGACGAAAGGAAAGGGAAGAGGGAAGTGATGACTTACGATTGAGATGATCAGGGGTCCTAAGTGCACAAACGAGGAATCTCGAGGTATTGAACAGGGCTCCAATGGCGGATGTGCTTGTGAGTTCTGGTTGCAGAGGGAATCGAGACAGAGAAAGGGGTTTCGAAATGAGGGGAAAATCCAAAAGTGCCCCAAGCTTAGTGAGGTGGCGTATGCGAAACGTCATCTCAGCGCCGTTTGGGCGTTCCGTTTTCCAAAGGACGTCCATTCGCATTCAATGCGGCCGGTACGATTTGTGCCACGTGGAAAGGTTGGGGCAGGAAAGGCTTGTCCAGCCCAAACGACGAGACGTTTTTAGGCTGGTATAATGATGATATTTGCACCAGTTTTTGAGAAACGAAGAGTGCATGAACAAAAACAAATGTTATTCGGACCCTAAATAGCTTTGCTCGTCATATATGAAGAGATAACGAGTAAAGCTGGGGAGTAATTGTAGGGAGTAAATCCCGAGCAGGTACAAATTGTGCCCGGGTACGTGGTACGTGGGACCACGATATAATTATGATAGGGACAGTCGCCGTGCAAAATGGTGGTCGGCGACAGAGACCAATGATATGAGAAATCATTGGTTCAGAGAGTCTATGCAAGGTCAAGGTCCAGTGACACGAGAGGATATTGAACCAAGGGATTGACAAGGGACCAGTAACATGTAAAGTCATTGGTCCAGGTAGCTTGTTCGGCAACAATAAGGCCGAACAGGGGGGGAATTTATACGAAAGTAGTCCCAGAACAGGGGACGATCCAGAAGGTTCCAGAAACAGAGATGTTCCGTGAAGGAATGAGATCCCAATAAAATAGGATCTTGGGAAGATACCCAACGGGAATGGGAAGTTCGGCCAGCTGTGGAAAAGAGTCCTAAACGGACTAAGGTAATGAACTGATAAGGGAACGAGAATCCAAGTTATTCTGGGTTTCCTATACGAGATAGGAAACCTAGGGAAACGTGGATACTTGGGCAGCAAGCATCCATAAACCTATAAGTACGAGGCAAACCTAGAGGAAAAAGGTACACAATACATTACGGTTTTACATATTCTTCTACTTGAATTAAGGTTTTCGACTAGTACGTGATACTAACTTAGGCATCGGAGGGCCTTTGCCACGAGAGGCAAAGGTGCACTCACCCTTTGTCTGTTTTGCAGATAAAGACTTCGGCGACATATTAGGGTTCCGGCGAGGATATCGAAGTAGCCGTTACGTTCTTGTGCTGCTTAAACCACTCTCGGTTTTTCTGCACTTACAGCATCCAGCTCCAATATGTATCTGAAAACTCTCGTTTTTGGCCAAGGCGTGAATGCGTTGAACGCGGACGTGCCAAGACTTGTAGCGCCTAACTTTTGATGAAGATTCCCGTGAATCTTGACTTCTAACCTATGAGCGATTGCGTGTGACCCAAAGGTTAAAGATCACAATGAGGTTCGTGGTTTGCCACACGGTTGTGGACTTAAAATTTCCTAGTCGTATAGAAAATGAAACGTAGAAATGTGAACTTTATTACTCCGGGATAATAAAGTTGATTACAAGAAAAGTAAAAATCCAAACTACTTGATGAAGTGAGTTTGAATGGGGTTTGAGCACGAGGTACTCGATAGGCTACTTTGCTGAAAGTAGGAAAGTGTTTGTAAGCGTTGAGCTTTGATTGGTGTTGGACCCGTTTTTCATCTTGTGAACTTGTATTTATAGGCACAACAGTAAGCTGATTCAGGCCTGAATCCGAATTCTGCTTTGCTCCATAAGCTGACATGTGTCCCATGATTGCACCACTTTTCATGCATGTATGGTAGTGGGCGGTTTCTCTAGCAGTCAAGGGTTCATGGGTGATGTGGCAATAACTACCCATGATCTCCCTCTTCTCATGCATTTGACACATGGCCAATTGACTAAGTCAATTTGTCTTTAAACTTGAAAGAATGTAACTGCCATACAACAACCAATTCTCTATAACCGTGGGCTGCTCGTCGTGGGCCAAATCAGCATTTCCTTCATGGGCCCAACCGTGGGCTAGCGTCCCAAGAGGTCTTGGGCTACATTCTTCACAGAGGCTGCGTTTTTCTTGGGCCCAAATGGAAAATACCCATGGCCCAAGATATTTATCCAAGGATTAATTACCCAACTTCGGTCCAATTTAATTAATGAAACCATTGAAAGTCCAATCACAACTAGCCCAATCCGTGATGCCAAAAACGGGTATAAACAGTATCACATCACCCAACTCGAACAAAGAATTCAAGGATTCCAATAAATAACACAGGATATTCAAAAGGAATGCGAAACAGGACCTCATGAAAATACTCCAGAGATTTAAAGCATCTTATATACTTCCTTGCTTAGATACCTTAATTAAAGATCGCAACAGTTGAACACGCAAACTTCAACACCCGTAACCACATAATTAAATATAGCCTCAATCGGATACCCTCCCATCGTTGATTGCTAGACCTCACATCTCCCTTTTGCCCGTGGCATCTTTTTCATTGTCCCAGTTCCCTTCTCCTTACACTTCTCTTAATTCTCGTTCTTTTTCCTTGTTTTGTCTACTAGTATCTCTTATATATACACACAGCTGCATACGTACACAAGAGTCCACGGTCCACCATTTAACTCACCACTCCACTTGACAACAAAACAAACCAACCTAGCCACACTAAAGTTAGCAATATAGTCGGCACACACACACTCACCCAAGTTCCGCGTATCCCTAACAAATAATAACCATATTGAGTTGAGAAACCAAGCTTGTCAAGTTGGTTGTCTCATTTCTATCCCCAGTGGTGACCTAAGTTTGAGTTCCACGGGGGGCAGGTTTGGGGTTCAGGGCTATAGATAGCTTCTGAACCCCCCGTTGACTAACATACTAACACCCCGCTAACTCCTGCTGATGTATACTGTATGACAAAAAAAAAGGGGGTATTACAATGGGTACCGATATGGGGAGTAATGATACTACAGATGGCGTGTGGGGCCCACTTTTGGGTCCCACACGAATAATCCGAACGATTTATTGATTTTAAATCATTTTTCAAGTGGTCCTGCAAAAAATTAGCTCAATTGAATATTTGTAAGTGGTTGATCTAATTTCTAATTTTTCATTCAGAATTCAAGATACTAAATTATACTCCCTCCGTCCGGATTTAATTGTTCCTAGTTCTATTCTTTTTTTCTTTTTTTTGACTCGGAAACAGAGTTGGATATTATTCATAAGAAATAGGGTCCGAAGACCTAACATCGGCAAGAGCAAGGCTAGCTAAATGGTGAGGGATAGGAACTCCCCCCCAATTCTCTAACCTAGCACCTAATAGGGATTGTTTAGCCAACGAATGGGCTACCCTATTGCAAGAGCGATTAACATGTTTAAAAACACAAGAGGAAAATAAAGGAAGAAGCTCTAGACAATCCGAAAGGATAGAGCTACAATCAGAGAATGATTTTCCTACTTGAGTAAGTGCTTGAACAACCTGAACTGAATCACCTTCAATAATAATACGTGAGAAACCCTTATTCGCAGCGTTAACCAGAGCTTCCCGAACACCAAATGCTTCAACCGTTCTCGGGGAGAATAAACCGTGAAAAGGAATGGATACCGTTCCCAAGATAAGGCCGGAGTGATCGCGTGCCATAATACCAACACCAACAAGACCATTGTTCTTGCCTATAGCGCCATCAACATTTAGTTTTATTATACCAATAGGTGGCAGATGCCACATTGGGGGAGGCACGGAGGCAGGAGCTCCTGAGGTACCACGGTTAGAAACATTCGCTACCTTAAATTCAGAACAAATTCCACCAACTTTGTCCAAAATACTATTACTATCCCAGCAATGGCCTTCAAAATGCGTATCATTCCGAGCCTTCCACAAGAACCAACAGATTGATGCAAGAAGTGCACCCTTATCAATCTCATCAACAATTGAAGAAGGGGTATGGGAGAGATAAGACCACCACTCAAAAAATTGAAACGAATCCCATGAATTAGAGAAAGCAGATGCAAAGGGGGATTTACGCCATACGTCTCTTGACAATTTACATTGGAAGAGCATATGTTCCAAGGTTTCATGCTTGGAATGGCACCTTGGGCAATATGGAGAGATATCAATACCCTTCCGATTTAAATTAGCAAGAACCGCGACAGCATTATGGGAACATCGCCACAAAAACATCTTAATTTTATTGGGAATAGAGAGAGACCATAGAGATTTCCAGGAGGGGTCTGCTGGATTACCTGAGCTTGATTCACCTCGCTCACGTGAATGGCGAGGGGTAATGCTCCTTTTCGCCAGGTGGTATGCCGACTTAACCGAAAATATGCCATTGCTAGAGAAATGCCACACTCCTTTATCACCAACCCCTTGCGAGCTAATCGGGATCGAGATAATTGATTCTACATCAAAATTTGAGAAGAGAGACTGAATAAGAGGGATGTTCCAGCTATGGGTGTCACCGTCGATAAGTTCCGAGACAAGACCAATCTGGTGGTGAGGGGATCCTGGCGGTGGCGGTGGACTAAGAACTTTAAACGATAGAGAACGGGGAAGCCAAGGATCATTCCAGATATCAATAGAAGAGCCATTGCCTACAACCCAGCGCCACCCCTTTCTAAGGACATCTCGGCTTGCAACAATGCTCCGCCAAGCCCAAGATGCTGTACCAGGGCAACCAGCCCCCAAAAGGATGTATTGTGAAAGTACTTGCCTTTGAAGAGGCACTGGAATAGAGATTGGGGAGATTGAAGCAACCTCTAACCTTGTTTGGCAAGAAACGCAAGATTAAAGGCATGGAGATCCCGGAAACCAAGCCCTCCTTCCGATTTGCGATTACAGAGTTTCTGCCAACTTACCCAATTAATTTTATTCTCCCCATCCTTAGATCCCCACCAGAATATGCGGATAGCACTACAGAGGTCTTTGTAAAGACGTTTCGGCAAAAGAAAACATTGCATAACAAAATTGGGCATAGCAAGAACAACCGACTTTAACATAACTTCTTTCCCTGCCAAATTTAAAATCGAATCCCTCCAGCTTTGTAATCTTTTCATAACACAGTCGTACACATATTTAAATACTTGAGATTTAGATTTCCCAATGGTAGACGGCAACCCCAAATATTTTCCACCTTGACACTCACTTCGGATGTTCAAAGAACCAGAGATCTCTCCTTTCACCTCATTCGGGGTGTTGGGGCTGAGAAATAATGTAGATTTCTCACGATTAACTATTTGCCCAGAAGCCTCGTATTTTCGTAAGATTTCTTCAATAGCGTGGCAACCCGAAACAGTAGCTTCCCAAAAAAGGACTGAGTCGTCGGCGAAAAAAAGGTGAGAAATGGAAGGGCAATGTCTTCCCACCTTGATGCCAAATAAATTTCCATCCCGGATTGCCTCTTGAATAAGATAGTGAAATCCTTCTGTTCATAAGATAGTGAAATCCTTCTGCGCACAGGATAAAAAGATAGGGGGACAGTGGGCACCCCTGTCTAAGACCTCTAGAAGGAGAGAAAAATTCACCCTTCTCTCCATTGATAACGGTAGCAAAGGAAGTCGTTGTGACGCAAGACATAACCCATCGAATCCACTGCTCATTAAAGCCGAATTTGCGAAGCACTGCCTCTAAATAGGTCCACTCAATCCGGTCAAATGCCTTAGCCATATCTAGCTTCAAAGCAACCCACCCTTTTCGTCCATTACGCCTGTTTTTAAGGGAATGCATCAACTCATGAGCAATAAGAATGCTGTCCGAAATTTGCCGACCACCGACAAAGGCATTTTGGTTTTTTGAGATTATGTGGGGAAGTATAGGTTTAAGGCGATTGGCTAGGATTTTGGTGATGATTTTATAGGAGACGTTGCAGAGGCTAATCGGCCGGAATTGACCTGGTTTAGTAGGGCAATTAACTTTGGGGATGAGGGTGATAAGAGTTTGGTTAAAACTACGCAGCAGGTGAGATGTATGGAAAAAGCTTTTAACCGCAGCTGTAACATCTTCCCCCACCGTCGGCCAATAAGTTTGAAAGAATAATGGCGTCATACCATCCACACCAGGAGCTTTAGTAGGTACCATATCATCAAGAGCAGATTTAACTTCCAAATTCGTGACGGAACGAGTAAGAGATTGGTTCATGGCATTAGTGATTTTGTGGGGGATACCATTAACTGTATCCTATATATTAAGGTTAGAACTAGCAGTAGAAATACCAGAGAAAAAATGTTGGAACACTGCTTGTACCTCATGGGAATCCTCAGTCCACGTGCCATTGTTATTCTCAATACCAGATATGCGATTAAAAGAACGCCGCTGCATCACAGAAGCATGAAAAAACCGTGTATTTTTATCACCATGTTGCATCCAAACCACTCTGGATTTTTGTTTCCAGAATAGTTCTTCTTTGTCCCACTCCTCTTTCAATCGTCGCTTGAGGTTTTGAACAATGTTTGGTGGAGGACTAGCCCTTGAGTTGCTTAGAGCAAAAATTTTTGCCTTCAATTCCTCAATTTCTCGCCCCGAATTCAACCGTTTACTCCGCTTCCAATTACTCAGAGAAGACCAGCAAGCTTGGACTTTTTTAACCACCATAAAATCTCGAACCATGAACAGGATTAGCCCAAGCCTGCCGGATGACATCACGGACCTCAACATCTTCCACCCAACGAGTGTCAAATCGAAAAGGAGCACGGTGCCTGGTAGGTGCAGCTCTAAGATTCAAGAGGATCGCACTATGGTCAGAACCCACAGTGTCAAGATGAGTTACAGCAGCTTGATCAAACTGTGGGGGGTTGATTTATCCTTGGGCCTTCTGAACCTTTTCCCGCTCTCGTTGTTGATTGTTATACCGTGGAGTGGAGGAACGCGACGCCGTGTACCTGCAAACCGGAGGGGAGTGTACCTCCGGGTAGAAGCTCCGTCGACCTAGTCAGAATATGGAGGAAGAAGAAGAAGAAGAAGGAGAAGTTTAATAAGAAATGTGTTAGGGGAGAGATTTTTTCTGACCTCTTTCCTAGAAGGGGTAGTCCTCTATTTATAGGCAAAGACCTGGAGTGCTGGACAAGGCGGAAGTGCACTACACGCGCACCGCTTCGCTCGGATGACGTCACGTGTCAGGAGCATTTAATGAATGCCGCCCTTCGAGATCTGCAGACCCATGTGAGTCAATGTCAGAGCTGTCACATCAGTTATCAGAGAGGTGAACCTACTTACACTACAAGAAAAATGGTCATTCCCGGCATTTTAATTAATGCCGGAAAAGCCACTATTACCGGCATTTCAAGAAAATGCCGGAAAAAATAATTATTACCGGCATTTGTTTAAAAAAATGCCGGCAAAAGTCGAGATTTCCGCCAAAATAATACCGCCAAACTATTACCGGCATTTGTTAAAAAAATGCCGGAAAAAATCTCCGTTTAATATAAATATTTTTCAATGTGCAAGTTGACCCAATATGGTGGCTAGCCCAGTTGGTAGCCTCACGCGCACGCGAGGCAAAGGTCACGAGTTCGAAACTTGGGGCAAGCAATTTCTCCACAAAATTTGCACGACACGTGGGCGCCACGCAAGCGCCACGTGGCTGACACGAGGCGGACACGTGGGTGCCACGCAGGCGACACGTGGCGGACACGTGGCATTTTTGGGGTCTTATATGGTACAATTTTTCCCGGCATTTGTACAAATGCCGCAAATGAGTCCAACTATTCCCGGCATTTATGGAGACCTTTCTCGGCATTTGTACCTTTATCGACACATTCCTAGACGGCATTTGTAATAAATGCCGGTAATACCTAACAAATGCCGGTAATACTCTTTTCCGGCATTTTTTTAACTTTTAACGGCATTTATGAAATGCCGGAAAAAGCAATATTTCTTGTAGTGTTATCATCGGTCCTATTAGAAAGAGCTTCTAGAACATTCCGCCACCGCCCTAGAACGTTCTGCCACCGCCACATCCGGAGAATCCTTCCGAACATAAGAGTTTACCGAGTGTAAGACTCGCTCGTCGAACAACCTTTGGTCCAAAAGGGGAAGATGTCCCATCGAGTAAAAGGGAGTGGCACCGAACAAAACCATAACTTTACGTTCAGAGGTGTAGCTGAAGCTCGGTAAGCGGCCGTAGGACCACTTATCGTTCGGTAAGCGACCGGGGTGACGTGTCAAGATGATTTCTCTCATACAGACAAACTGAGATAACTGAACAGTGGGTCCAAAAGGTCACCCCATTGAACCCTTTGAACCTTCGGATATTTCGGCCCACTACACAAACAAAAGGCACCACGACGGAGTAGCCAAGACCCGGTCGAGCCGTTCTTGAACATATTCATTACCACCTCTGTTATTGCGCCACGTGAAAGGATATCCTGAAAAACCCAGGTCAACCAACCCACAGTCATCAACGAATTTTCGGAAACCCCGAACCGAACATGGTGGCCGGGCAAGGCCACCCTTCTTCTCATCTGGGCATAAAATATCATTCATATCACCCCAAATTACCCAATCATTTTCCAAACAAGTCTTGTAATGCTTAAAGTAATCCCACTGGGCTCTCCTTTCAGAATCATAAGGACTAAAATAAACATTAACTAGTCTCCAACTTTTATTCAAAACAGAATCATAAATTCATAAATTTCTACATCAATAAACCATGAACACATCTTAACTAGTGTAACACTAGTTAAGATGTACCTTTCCAAAAAATTGCCAATCCACCAGCAGAACCAGTCAGGTCAACAACAATCGCACTATCCATCTTCAGAGATCTTTTAACCAGATCCAATCTGGGCACTCTAATCTTCATCTCTAAAAGAAAGAACAGAGTGGGGGAGTGGAGTCTAGCAAGCTCCTTGAGTTGGTGGAGTGTTAGGGAGCTCCCCACACCCTGACAGTTCCAACAAATCATTGGTTGGGGGGAGACCAATTAAGGCTGGTCTCCTCCGCCACAGCAGGGCTTGTATCCATTGCCACCAAAGCCAATCCATCATTCGTACCACGGGCCTTTTTACGAGTATCATAACCAGAGCCATGTGGAATCGCCAAAACTCTAGCCACATTAGGAACCCGATTCTCCAGACTCTCCAAGTTGCGCTTGCCATTAGAATTGAGTTTCTGCTTGGGGATAGGTGGGGGAGTGGGGTTATGCTGACGGTTCCCCTGGATTTCTCCCAAGACCCGCCGACGGATAGGAGCAGGAGTTCCCACTCTAGAACCACGCTTTTTCCTACCCTTTGAAAGAGGGGGTTCATCCGAAATAGGGATATCAACAAGAATAGGGGAAGGATAATCAAGGGAAAGAGTGGTGGTGTTTAGAGGAACGAATAGGGGTGGGATGTAAGTGGGGATGATGGGAGAAGAGACAAGAGTTTTGAAAGGGGATTTGGGTGTTAGCTGGGAACGGGGAAATAATTCCAGATGTTTGGGTGAGGGTTTTGGATACGAGTTGTATAGAATGGGTTAGGTTAGGTCCAGAAGGTGGGGATGAGGGTTGGGCTAAGGGTATTATGTGATTGATTATGGGTGGAACATTTGGGCTCTGTGGAGAGGGAGAAGGTTTAGATAGTGGAATGGGTTGGGCCAAGACAGGACGGGAGGTAAGGGTAGAAATGGGCCGGGCGAATTTCTTAACTACCTGCTCCAAGGGCAGGACTCTGATTAGGCTTAGAAACCACTGATCGCTCCGCAAGAAATGCTTGCGTTAACATTTCCTCGTGGCTAGAAACTCTGGCCTTATCATTTGAAACCGAGATATTCTCATTTTGATTTGAATTCGAATTGTGATTTTCATCCCGCGATTTTCTCCCCTGATTTTCCGCCGAAGATTTGGCAGATGCCGAATTCTGATCTTCTGCCTTATACCACCCCGCCGGAGCAGAGTCATTCCGGCGCCGCCCTGGTTGTGTTGGCCAGCGAAGCTCGTAACCAGTCACCATATTCTGCAGACTGGAATACCTCATCTTCCGTATCCAAAAATCGTTTATCACATGCCAAAAACTCGTGACCTACCTTCCCATAGTAGCGACAAAAAGATGGGAGCTTCTCATACCTAAATTCAATCCAAATAGGGTTCGCACCTGGGAATTTCACCATACATCCTCGTTTAAGGGGTTGAGTAACATTCAAAGCTACTGCCCGATTGGGGAATGACGACCTCGTCCACGTCCCCAAAACGAAGACCAAGTTTAACCCCCACATCCTTAGAAAGAAATTGCAGAGGCAATCCCCATGTCTGAATCCACATAGGCATGACGTCGAACGAATAATCTTTTATGGCCTTGCTGGGTTGCCATCTTTCAAGGTTGAGAAAGTGGTTATTAAAAAACCACGGTTTTCCACGAAGAACACGGGATGCTTCCAATTCTATGGGAAAAATGAACCGGAAGACCCCATCACCAACAGCCAGAACACGGAAATTCTTTGGGTTTCCCAGACCACCTCCATGTTGTTTTTGAGCCCCACTAAATTAGGAGGTTTTTGGGAAATCACTTTACCAAGTAAACTTGTATGGCACTCGGCCATACTCTCCACAACATCATCATGGGAAATAAGGATCTCACCTTGTTCATCATTAGTGAGGGTGAAGGATTTGAATCGTCGTGAAAGATCATCATCCATCTGGGAAGAAGCAGCGATCCCCAAGAGAGGAGGGGATGCTGCCATGGTGAACGGAAAAAGAAAAAAAAAAGGGGGGGGGGGGGGGGGGGAGATAAGAGAGGGAGATTAGATGGGTGGATTAGAGAGGGAAATATAGGGTGAACAAACGGGGATATGGTGGTAAAGGAAAAGGAATGACAAGGTAGAACGGAACCCTACTTCAAAGAAGACTATGGGTTTGCAGAGCAAGACAAAAAACCCTCATGGAGGGACTTCCATTCGACATTCCTAGTTCTATTCTAACCTGCTAAAAAACAGGTTATATCTTAGAATTCATAATGAATTTCATATCGAATATGGATCTTGTTTGATAGATCTCGATTAGTTCTATAATACAATGTTTTTGAAATCACGTAAAATATTATAAATTAGAAGATATAATAGATTGAAAAATGGTACGAACTCCAAAAAAAGACTATTAAATCCGGACGGAGGGAGTATATGAAAACTTGGAAGATTGGATCAACCATTTAAACAAATTCAATTGAGCTGATTTGTTGCAAAAGAGTATCCGAAAAATTATTTTAAAATTAATGAATGATGCGGATTATTCATGTGGGACCCAAAAGTGGGCCCCACAAGACGTCTGTGCAGTATCGGTACCCCTAGCATTTTAGCATTTAGAACCAATTCCTCAAATATAAGGAAAAAACCAAATCAGTTTCTCAAATGATGACTAGAGGCCGGGCACACGCGATTCATGTGCAGGTCAATTTTTGACCGCTTATTGTTTGATTGTATTTTAACAAAATACGAAAAATTCGACTTGCACAAGCTTGTGAGTTCCCGGCCTCTAGTTTGCATTATATGGGAAGTAGTAATTGACCCCAACAGGGAGGTACTGAATAAACTCACTATGCAAAAAGTGGAAATTATCCTTGATCACGAGGCATTTAAATATCACTGTAACGAGAACCATAATTCCAACTCTAGTGAATGATCTTAACATGGTAGAGATAAGTGGATTAATCAAATAGCTGTATTCTAAAGAGACTTACCTGAGATTACGTTCTGAGTTTCAGGATGGCAGACCCCGTAGCTATAACTTCAGCAGGTATCGCTTTGGCGTCAGCAGTAGGAACATTCACGCAGGCTTGGTATCAAAGGAAAACGTATTGGGATCCACGAAAGGAGAAAGATGATCTCTCCGGCAATGTGGAGGAGATTATTGTTGATTTAAACGAGGCAAGTCGAAAGCTAGGTTGCATAAGGATGGACTTTGATAATAAAGTACGGAGAAATAATATGAAGGTGCCATCGCAAATGTACTTGGAATGGGTCTGCTCAGTGGTGGAGATTGGCCAGAAAGTGGAGGAAAAAAGAGCTGAATATGACAACCAAAACAAAGAAGAGGCATTTTTCCGGTCTTCCACATATATGGATTTTAGGGAAGCTTTTAAAAAGATGTACAAGAAAGTAGAGAGTCTTGGGGAAGAAAGCAATCAACTCCAATATAAAATGTTTGTTGATCTGCCACCCAAATGTGTTGTGAACAAAGAGGGACTAGATAACAATTTTGTAGCATGTGAAAGGCAGATCGAGGAGATTTTGGACTTGCTGGGAAGTCCCAAGGTGAAGAAAATAGGTATCCTTGGGACGGTGGGGATTGGAAAAACAGCCATGTTGAAATACTTGCATTACCATGAAAAAGTTGCTGAAACTTTTGAAATGGTCATTTGGCTCGACGTATCGACAGAGGGGAGCAAGAAAAATCTGACCAGGGAGCATCTCCTACAGACCATTGTGAGAAGACTGAAACTAAATATAGGAGGTTCTAGCAATGCAGATGAAGTTACATCTAGCAATGCACATGAAGTTGCTGAAAGAATATCAATGGAGTTGCAGGGCAAGAAGTTCTTGCTACTTTTGGATGATGTCAAAGAATGTCTCGATTTATCGAAAATTGGGATTCCTGAGAGAAACAAAGGCAGCAAGATAGTTTTGACGACTAGATTGCGTCGTGTTTGTCAATCCGCAATGGTCGAACAGATAGTTAAAATGACTTATTTATCACAAGACGAGGCATGGAAGATGTTTCAAGATGTTCTAAAAGGTTCTGGAGTTCTTAAAGATCCAAATATTAAGAAAATTGCACGGCGAGTGTGCAACAAATGCTGCGGGCTTCCACTGTTGATACAAAAAGTAGCAAGTACATTCAAATTCAAAGATAATCATACTGCTTGGAGGGATGGATTGAATAATTGGAGGAAGTGGCCTGAAAAATACGGTGAAGGCATTAAGGAAGTGTATAATTTGTTAAAATTTTGTTACGATGACTTGGATGATGAGCAGTGTCAAAAATGCTTTCTTTATGGTGCATTGTATCCAGAAGGCCATGAGATAAACGAAGATTATTTGTTGGAGTGTTGGGCAGCTGAAAATCTCTTTGGCGGTGATGATAGCATAACAACGGAGTCGCTCAATTATGGGCATCATGTATTGAGTCACCTTAAGGAGGTGTCATTACTTGAAAAAGGTAAGATTGAGAATGAAGTTACGATGCACAAATTCATCCGACACTTGGCGTTATATATAGCAGAAGATGTTCCTGATTGCAAATACATGGTGGTAACGAGCAAAGGAGAGCTCCCAAAAGTGGAATTTTGGAAGGAGAAGAAAAGAATCTCCTTTGGTGACAATAAATTGAAGAAATTACCGGCTTCCCCCGATTGCAGTAAACTTTCCACACTCTTCCTACAGAAAAATCCGAGCCTGGAGGAAATCCCACCGACTTTCTTTGAGAACATGACAGAACTTCGAGTTTTAGATGTATCTCATACAGGAATCGAGGGGTTACCTTCATCACTTACAGTTTTGAAAGGTCTCAAAGTACTGTATCTAAATAACTGCACAAATTTGGTCGAGCTTCCTTCTCACATTGTGGCTGCACTTAAACATCTTGAAGCACTCGATATTGTGGGGAGTGGAATCAATAATATACCGCCTCAAATTGAGAACTTGACCAAGTTAAGGCGACTGCGGGTATCCTTTTCAGCGTCTCAAAATGAAAATGCCACCCAAGAGTTAAATTTCAACTACGAGGTCATTTCAAAGCTTTTGATATTGGAAGAATTGGTCATTAATGTGAAATCACCTGAAATTTGGTCTGATGATGTCGAAGAGAATATCATGAAAGAAGTGGCTACGTTGAAAGAGTTTAAGTCTTTGAGGTTTTGCTTTCCCGATAAGGTTGTGAATGTCGTTGAGTATCAAAATCAAAATCTATGTATCCATGTTCCTGACGCCACAACCCTTCTCAGTTTCATTGAAGGGAGTTCATGGAGTAAACTCCAAGACATTGAAAACTTCGAGTTCTACATTGGTTGCAAAAGGTCGGAACAGCCTCAACTCCCCAACTTTGACAAATATGAGAAGTATGTGAAGTATTGTAAAGTTGAAGGTAGAAACTTATCAATTCTTGAGGTCCTTGCCGAAGCTGCTGCTTTTGAATTAGTCGACAATAAAAACATAAAGCAGCTATCGGATGAAGAACTCGAGAGCATGAACGGTATCCAAAGTTGTCTAATTGAAGGTTGTGATGCAATTGAAACCATCGTGGGTACGTCAGGCAGAGTAGTACTACCAAGCTTAGAGCACTTGTTCATAAAGAATCTACCAATGTTGGAAAGCATTTTGAGGGGCCCACTCCAACCTGGAAGCCTAACCAAATTAACGACTCTAGAACTCACCGGCTGTCGAAGTTTGGTCACAGTTTTTCCTCCAGGCTCTATCCAACAACTTTGTGAAATCCAGTGCTTGAAAATTGAGAAGTGCGATGAAATTGTAGAAATAATTCCAACATCTGGAGCTGGTGGAATTGTGCTGCCGAAATTGGAGAAAATGATTCTCATTGACATGGAAAAACTAGAAAGCATTTGTGCCAGTGAGACATTGAACTGGCCATCCTTGGAGAAGCTGAAGATATTCAAGTGTCCAGGTTTACTGAAATTGCCTTTCAACAAAGATAATGCGAAAATTCTGAAACGCATTGTTGCAGACCCGGAGTGGTGGGGAAAATTGCAGTTTGATCAGAATAACGAGAACAAAGAATGGCTTCAGAAATTACGTAAGCTGAGGTAATGTTTCATCTTTAGAATGTCACTGTATTGTTTCTGTTTCAAAAGTAGTTTTTGGGAAGGTCTTTCAGGAACTTGTCGGATTTCGAAACTTGTTTTTGAGGATTCTATTTGTGAAAACTCAGAAAAAAGGTGGTTCAACTTGTTTCATACCAAGTTTTCCAAACAAAGCTCTTTCATTCTGAATTAAAGAATTTGGTTGGGTCCTGGCCCGACCCCCTAATCCACACCCCCAAGCACAAACACGAAATCAACCAAGCACAAACGATAGATGCGAGGAAAAACTCCTTGTATATATTCACACATATACAACTGAAAAAACCTCACCGGGACAGCCACAAGCCGGCTTCCCCACTCCTCTCTCTCTCTCCCTCACTCCGGTGGCTCTCTGACAGTCTGTCCAGGCATCTCCGAGGAGCCCCGCACCTCCCGTTGGGGGAGCTCTCACGCTCACACTCTCTCTTGCCCTCTCTCTGTCTCACAGCACACTCCCACTGCATAAGGCAGTCCAAAACATAAAGGGAGAAAAAAGACTCCAAGGGGAGTAATCCCCTCCACCCACACCCACACTACTTAAGTGTACCCAACAGAATTCACAACGAATCAAATCTCTCCAAGTTGGACTCGAAATAGAACCGATCAGACCCTCCTCCCACCACCTATATTACCTGGACTCGGGTACGGTTGTCTCGAGCTGTTATATATTTAAGTTTCAGTTTACGTAATTCTCGTATACACTGCAAAATATTTCTCTTCCTTTTTTATTTCCTTTACTTTCTAGGGTAAAAGTTGATTTCTAAAAGGTGGCATAATTTTTTCCCGGATAATATGGGATCGAGTTTTATACATAGTTTCATGGTATATTCCTTTATTTTTTCTGGGTGCAACTTTTCAGGTATCCAAAAAATGCTTCCTAGGTGAACTTCTGCCACTAGCCACCTCTTGAGCGAATTATGATAACATGGTAATTTATTCTAATCACTGCTGTAAAACTTTATTAAAATACATGCCTTTTCATCTATTGAGCTTTCAATTGACGGATTTTATTCAACTTTTTTTTTCAGGCAAGTCGCAGAGTTAGATCATTAAGGACTCTGGCAACATCTCGGGAATTTCTTGTGTTTGACCTCCGATCCTTAGGGTGCCTCATCCTAATTGAGTTTTTCTTTTTATTTATCACTTCAGCATTGAAACATTTGGTTAGATATTTGGACTCTTTTCAATATAGTTGGTTCATCTGTAGTGTTTGGTTCATGGGATGGTTGTGCCCCATGCTTTGACTGAACCTTTTTGGCTGGAGTTGTTTGTAATAAAAAGATTGTTGGTTGCTTAGTATTCTATAGCTTTGGTGTTTGATTTAATTTTCTTAAAGATGCATGTTCTACGAGTTCGGGTCTTATGGTTCATGACTGATGACTACCTTTTTGGGCTATGACAGCCCCACCTCCAGCCACCAACTTTAATGCCCCTCGGATAACTCCTCTGACCTTCTACATTTCTTTTCCTTAAGCAGCAACCCCCTCACTTGATTCCAGAACAAGTTTTTAAGCCTGTGCACAGAGCCTATTTTTGCTTTAATTATCAACGAAAAAAAGTAAAATAACCAAATATGGTTTTGCGAAAATTCTTCATAAAATTTGGAGCTTGCACAGCAGACAAATAGAGGCATCTTCGTGTTTTATCTCATTCTTCTGCCTAAGTACTCAACCCGTCGTATGTTTATAGATCATGCAACGATGCTGCTCTTTGAAGAAAAGACGGCACTCCTGGGAGCTTTTGAGAATTTTGGCTTCAACGGATCCTTTCTGCCCTCGCGCTTTTGCCTGAAATAGTTGAAATATTCTGGTGGCATGGAGTTTCCTGATGCAGAAAAATAATGGCGCAACAAGAATTGAAGAGTTATTTTTATCTTGTCTTTTAATTTATAGTCTAAGTATTCATTCACACAGTTTTTTAGTGTCATTTGTTGGTTCAAGGAGTCATTGAGTTGTTCACAGAATCTACCTAGTTGTCTGTAGTCAAGTCTTTGTTGTTATTTAATTTTAGCTTTGAAAATGCAAATGTCTTTTCCTATTCTTGGAGGGTTGTTCCAAGTAGTCTATAAATTCTATTGTTATGAATGAAATGAGAAAGTTTTGAGTGTTGAATTAAAATAGACTTTGGCTTGTGAGAAGATAATTCTTCTTGTAACTCTTATCTTTCGGTGGATTCCGATAGGTGGCGAGTTTCCCGTTTCTGTATCTCTTAGGTGGATTCCTTAGAGTGGTGAGCGGTTCCCTAGCCCTGTATCCTTAGTTAAATCCTTGGGTGGTGATAACTTATCCCGTTGGTTTCCTAACTTGGGTGGTGAGCAACTATCCCTTTATCCCTTTTTACCTTACTTCCGTCCCATTTGGAAAATCCGCCGTCATTTCCAACTTGTTTGGATGTGGTCGTAGTCAGTGTTGAGTTATTCCTATTTCTGCTCTTGTATTTCCTTCTCTGCTGCAGCAATTTTACATGTATATATAAGCTTAATTTTAACATGGAAGTCGCAGAACTACTGTCTTCTACTATTAATTTGTATGGTATAGCATGGGCCCTCCTAAGGCATATTCCTCCTTTTGCTGCTCCAACAGCCTACGGGTATCACCAGCCGAGCCACTTCCCCTCCTAAAGGCATGTTCTCATGTTTTTGTGTTACTCACCCATTCGCCACTGGAAATACCAATGGCGGCTCCAGAAATTTGTAGCAGAGTGTTCAAAACTTATCATAATTCGTAGCAGGGTGTTGAGAATATTAAATACCAAACTCCATGATAACACTTGACTTCCTGGAACAAATCTCCACAAAACTCAATATTTGGACCACGTGCAAGGTTAAAAACCTTCAATCCATTCGGACAAAATTCGAAGTTCTTCTTAATGACAGTTTGGACCCAACATTTGAGTTGATTCGATCACGGGATTTGCTTTAACTCCAAATGTTATCCATTGGCTCCGAGAGTCCTGAAACGCAATTAAGAAGTATCAAACCCCAAGTAGAGCACTAAATGAGCATAACAAGCCTAAGTTTGGGAGTGTAAATAGTCGTATTTACCCACCTATCAGCTAGGCTATGGACATGAATGATATTCCTTGACAGTAGTGATCTTGTAGCAATTCTACCTTGAACTGCTTGCCAGGCAAAAATCTCAACCTTCGGAGGTCCATGATTTCTCCAGATGGATTTTAAAAGTGGATTCCTTAATTTGGTGCACCTTCGTTTCCCATTCCTTCTACATTGATTTGACGGAGAAGTGTTGTTGGAACTCCATTGCCATAGCAGATAATCCCCTTTCGTTGTATCAGTCCTGAAGTTCCTTAACTTCTGATTTAAATACCTCAGTTGTTCTTCTTCCCAGACAAACAAAACTCTTGTAAACCGTAAGGACCAAACACCAGATTTAATGTCCGTCGCCATTTCATTCACCAGTGCCTGTTTTTGGAGTGGATAGGAGATATATAGTCTTGGATATTCAGCTTTGAGGGATGTTTCTCCAATCCAAACAGAATCCCGGAAACTTTGCACATTACCTGCATTCACCTTGGTTGTAAAGCCTTGTTTAATCACCCTACCAATGGTGGTCTCCATGCTTCCCGCTGCACATATGTCTTGCCGAAAATTTGAAGCATCCCCATTAGGTGGTAATGTGGGCAGCCATCCATTTTCCATCCTCCCATATTTACACGTTATGATTTTCACCCACAGACCATTACCATAATATACCTCTAATACAGGTGAAGTGTCTATGAGACACACAGGATTGCTTTTTGAATAGATAATCATTCCATAAGGTCAAAATGCCTCCAGATGCTCCAATCGCTTCTGAGACTGCAAAATCCACTTACAGCCTCCAAATTGGACTCCTGAATAAAGAGGATATCTGGCCTTTCGTCTTTGACTAGTTTCTTGATAAATTTCTTCTCAATTCTGCTCCCCAAACCTCCGATATTCCATGAGATGTACTGCATTAAAAACTGTTATAGCACCAGCTAAAGAAATCACCACAATCTGGTACAAGCTCAATCCAGCACGTCTACCGCTGCCATTGCAGGAACTCTTGAGACTTTTTTATTTTTTGGTAAGTAGGAACTCTTGAGACTCTACTTCAATCATCCGTTGAAGAACCAATTCATCATTCTCTGTATAATTCAAACCCTTCCATTGTCCTACAGAAATTGTTACCTCTTATTTCTCTGATATTCAAAGTATCTGCCCCTTACTAGAAACCTCCACCATTCTCACTCCTGTGTTGGTAAGAACTAAGTTATCGTTCAGCATCTGCTTTTGAGACCATTCTTCATGATTTTGGAACAGTAATGATAGTTGTCTTCTCCTTCTTCTGCAGTCAGTACCATTTAGGTCCTCCGTTAAGTTGATAGCTTGAAATTGAGAGGGTCTCGCCACATCCTGCGAGTGTGGAGCCAACTGCCGAAGTGTCTCATTTGCTCCCAGATCTTGAACTTCGCAGATTCTGATTCAGACAAATCAGACCCGATTTCTAAAAGGGCTGAATTGGTCCTATTTTCCATAGGTCCAATTTCAATTTGAAATGATCATATTACCCATTTGAAATGATCCACTGCTGAGATTGCAACAGATCACTCTGATCTTCAATCACCTCTAGTGTTTAGAATCAGCTAAAGCTCACTCTGGAAAACCTGATTAACTAGGATGCTAGCAAGGGTTAGATTGGCATTTGTCTGCCAGGGAAGAATTCAAAAGGTGGAAACAATTGGATGTGTGTTGCCTATTCTGGATCTTTGATCATCAAATGACTCAAAGTGGGTAGCCAGGAACAATCTCATTGGAACTTTTTGGACTAGAAGTGACTTGGCCAAAATTTCTTTGTCCTGCCAACTTTTTTTGAAGAGGCTGATTACAGTGACTTGAAAAGGAAAAGTTCATCAGGTTAACCTAGTTAATTAAGTCAGTTTCTGCTTGAGGATTTCTTGATGTTTACAGCCACAACAAGGCAGAAGCGAAGTTCAGCTTAAGCTCCATGACTCCATTGAACTATCCAATCTTCAACCAGACAACCACAAGGGCCTTTGTGAAGCTTTCATAAGCTGTCACCCAGAAGACAGCAATGACAAGTTCAGATTAATAAATAAATAAAAACTCAGTCAAGTGTCATTATAATGAGGCTGCTCAAAAGGAGCAAATGGGGTTCTTGCTCACTAACAAGGTGGGCTGAGGCGACCAGCCTAGTTGGGATGCCTCGTTGACCCTTCTTGGGCGTGACCATAGGGGAACCCACCTGCCTTGAATTGTCCGAAATTGAGCCATAGATGACCTGGCCTAGGAAGAAATATTTGTCTATCACCACGTTGCGGGACCCGTAACCAGAACCCTTGAAATGCAAGTCACAACCCAACCATCTGGTTCCAGGTTGACTCGAACTTAGGATCGGTAGGAGGGGGAGGATTTTAACCCGGATGCCTCCGCCACTTGAACTACCACCCCAGTGGTAGCAAATGGGGTACTAAATCCTTTAAGAATCCATCCCAACCTTGAAATAGAGGAGATAGATGAATGGTCATCAATTTGGTCTCCAAGAGAGATTAGCTGGTGACAGAGTGTAACGTTACTGTAGTGATTTGCACCTGCACATAAGGAAGCCCGAAAGCACCTCAACGTGGTTGGTTTTCCGATTTCAATGGGGAGATATATAATTTCAGTATCTTCAAGATCAAACACCTTTAGATCGCGATGCGCCGCGATTTCAAAAGCCATCATCCTCATACCGATTAAGGATGACTTGATAAGATCATCAAGAATGCTGTTACCTTCTTCGAATGTTTCCACTAAGCCGCTCGATAGCCAATCCAACAAAAGAGGCGGGATACTTAATGCTTTAGCTGCAACACTGCACGGGTGGATATGCACAGCACCTAGTTCCATCAATTACGAAAGTGACAAATTGCTTTTCCTGTGCAAGAATAAACCGGTTGATGCAATATTTACTTCTCATGTCCTATCTTATCCCAAACGAAATTTAAAACGCGAACCATGGCGGAGGAGGAGGGTGAAGTTAACTCGTGAACTGCCATTTCCCACATGCAAATTATGTGTCAAACCTTGCAAGGTCCTTGATAGAAGAACTAGATAGGCTCCCGCACGCGAGGCATGCAATTTAGGCCCATTAAAAAGACCTTTACGATAAATTTCATAATTGCAAAATAATAATGATGCATGTTCTTCCATGGTCCATGGATTCCCTCAGTTTTTTAGGAAATGGAAGGTGGTTTGGAAGTATTCACACCAAACCAGAGGGAAATCTTCTGCAGCCCAACTTCTAGCTCGTAAATATTAATCTTCCTATCTGTTTCTCGGATCCATCAATTGAAATCCTTCCTTTTAGCCCAACTACTTCCTCCACTGATAAAATGCTCCCCAATCACCTGATAAATAGTGATGATTGGGGAAATAACCACATTACTGGAAGACAACTGTGGAACCGTAAAACAAGTCTGACGTTGTCATCGAATCTCCCACATCAAAAGATGACAGAAACGACTACAATCTTCGTCGTCGTTCACTATGGCCTCGACTAATCTCCGCATCTATTTCTTGTATCATGAAGCGCCACTTATGAACTTGTGTGAGAAGCATTAGAATAGCACTATTACTCCCGGAAGTAAATTAAATTAAACGGAACATAGATTTGAAAATGGTAAAAGAACAAGAAGTCAACAACAAGAACACAAAGAGCACTCAACATAATTATCATCACAGACACATCCACAAGGACCCAATGATAAGGGTGCTATGTCTGATACCAGTTTTTAAGTACAGCAGATAAAACTTAAAAGCATTATTACATCCCAATGAGTGCAAAGACACTTTGGAAAACAGCAACTAGTTCATAACTTAATTGACGATTTCTGCTTGAAGATTTGCTGATATATTCAGCAGTAGGCCAGCAGCAACATTTCAAGACCAATTCTTATCCAATCAATCTTTGACAAAATCTCTTAGTCTGATCCAAATTCTTGGCAAATCCTTGAACATGTTTCTCACGTGTAAATCAAGCATACAATATTTCAACATTGAGGACCAGGTCCGGGAGCTCTTGGGGCACCGGCTCACCCCTCCTTTGCTGGGGCAATATTCTCGCCGTGTTCACCAATGATTTCCACTTATCCTGCACAACCCCATGTCACCAAGATCACAATTTCATAAAGTGCAACGATCAACGATTCATTTTGCCATTGGGACTGTGAGTGCGAGTCTGTGTCGATCTGTTGGAACTTGTAATCCATAATTTTCTTATTAATTTGGGATGCATGTATCTCAAGTAAGATACATGATAATATTTAGTTTTATCACATAGGGATATGTAAAGTCCTCTTGGGACTTGTGATTCATATTTTAGATTCATCCATGTAGTCCTATAAAAGGACGCTCTATGTTATTGTTTAAATCAATCAAATAGATCGATATACAATCGGAAATACTATCAGAATCATATTCTCTACTATCAAGTCCTCTTTGGTAAAGTTATAGTTCTGTAGGAGCTATGTAGGGCTCCGCCCTACATCTCCAAAAAACATCGATTGTTGTGTTATTTCTTTTATTATTTGCTTCCGTTGGCCCCCAAAAATTCCAACATGGTATCAGAGCGGGTTGTGTTCATTATCTGGGCGTAACCAAGTGATTACATTCCTACCCCCTATTTTTTTGTGCTTAGCCCCAAAAATATTTTTCCCGAACAGCTTGTCAAAATGGTGGATTTCAAGAAAAAAATGTTCAATGCAAAAAAAAATTTAGAAAAATAAAAAATTTCATGGTAGCCAATTGATTCAAAGTTTTTTTTTAAAAAAATGCCAAAAGGCAATGAGCATGTTGGGAAGTCAATCTTTTTTCGCTTCTCCAAAATGAAAATTGGGTTTGTCAAATGACACCCAAAAAGGGAGCCAATCTCCCAACAAAAAATGGGCCGCAGCCAAATTGAAAAGTTGTTTGTGTAGAGACCCGTGTCTAATTTCTAATTTTTTTTATAGTAATGCGATTACGTGTTATTATAATTAATTATGTTGTGAGAAAGAACTTTTTTATTTTTTTTATTTTTATGTGTACGTGTGTTTGGTTGATCGGGATTGAGTTTGTGTGCCTTGGGCCAGGTATCGCCGTATCGGGTTTGCTTTAAACCTTTTAAGTTTATTGCTCCGTATTTTTTTGATTGGTAGCTTTATAGACCCGTAGTGTACATGCTTATAACATGTTAGAAGATTGAGCAATAACATGAATTGTGGAGGGACTATAGTGCAATTTCTACTCATAAAATGGGGATTGATCAGAGAACTCGACAGTTCTCTGTTTCTTCTTTTTTTTTATCCGTTCTTCTCTCTCTCTCATAATCTCCACAAACCCTTGTCCTTCTTCTCCAAAATCGAAGACCAAAACATGAAAATCTCGGCAAAGTGCAAGAAGAAAGGTTGATCTACGCGAGGAGGGCTACGTATTGATCCGAAGAAAGTGTCACCTTGTTTGAATTCGGGATTTCAACATTTTGGGGATTTCACTCCTTGAGGTAGGATATATGCTAAATGTTTACATATGGATGTGTATATGTGTTGATGTACCCATATTTTGAGATTTTGGTAGACTACTCATAGTCTAATCTTGCCCTAGTTTGATGTGGTTGATAGAATTTGCTATGTATAGAAATTTGTATGGTTATTCATGATTACGATAGGGAGTATACCTTTTTAGGCATTCTTGATCTTTAAATGCATGGGGTTTCCATTCAAAGTGAAAATTATGAAATTTAAGTGATACTTGGACATGACATAGTTTGTATAGTCCATGTGTTCGATGAAATGCAAGTAGGGAATTTTGTCCTATACCAAGTAAAAGTAGGCTTGTGTGAATAATTTCTTGATATGTGGCTTTGGATAATTGTTGAATATTTGTACATAGTTAATGTTCTTTTTGGAGACTAGATTGAATACCCTATATTGGTTTACTTCGATGAATTTGGGCGATTGATTCAAGAAATTTCCATTGGCTTTAGTTGATTTGGGCTTTAAGGCCAAGTATTTGAGATATTTTGGAATATAATAGTTTTGTGATTTTGAGTTTGGTCACCAGGAAACTCGGGTCAATTGCGACGTCGGTGAAAGTCCGTAAACTCACTGGGTCAATTGTGACGCCGTCAGTGAAAGTCCGTAAACCTACTTGGGTCAATTATGACGCCGTCGGTGAAAGTCCGTAAATCCGCGCGGGGTAGGTTGCTTTGTCCTTCGGGTTAGTAGCCCGTAAAGTGCATGTGCTAGAGACGTCTAGCACGGTTGTCGGTTGGTTGTATCGGTGAGCAACTCATATAATTTTATGATCCAGTGTTGAGTGAATTGATATTCGAGTTAGTTGGCTATTATATTTTGGACTTCGTTATTTTCCGTATTGAATTTTATGGGTTATTTGCTCTATTTGGGATTAGATTTGATTTGGTGGCCTAATGGTATCCTTTAGATTATTTTTGCTACTTTGAACTTGACATTGTATTGGGAGAGTTAATAACTTCATTTAGAACATCGGACGAAAGGTAGCATGGAAAACTTTTCAATACTTGTATATATAAAAAGAGTATATTTTTGTATATCAAGCTTTGCATGTTCATATCTTTTCATTTAGCGTATTTCCTGCCCGAGCTATGGCTCATGTTGTTGTTAACTCAAATTTTTCAGGTTTAGAGATGGATCCGAAGGCTTAAGAATCATGGGATACGTTCTAGTCTTTTATTTAAGAGTGTAATGGAATACTTGTATATTTTTTGACTTGTAAGACTTGCAAACTTTTATTTTGGATTGTAAGAACTTGAATTGCGAGATATTAATTTGGTAATACAAATTTGGATATTGGAAGAATAGGGCCTGGAAGTGTATTAGATATACCGTATTTTGGAGTTTATTTATAATAAAAGGCGGGTGGTGACAGTTTGAGTATTCAACTATTTTGCAGGATCATGGAGAACCAAAATACGACCATCGTCGATCGTCAAAATTTCGTTCAAGAATCTCTTGCATGAGGTTGTGGACAAATTCCACATGGCACCACCAATTTGGGAATCCTACCAAATTGTAGGGAAAAAAAAAAATTTCCAGGCAAATAATTTGGGAATCCTACCAACTGTAGAGAAAAAAAAATATTCCGGGCAAGTGTTGAAATACAAGACAACGTTGTTCAAGGAGGAAAAATCAAACTTTACAGTTCTTTGCACAAAAAGAAGATCGAAGCAGAGGAAGAAGTTGCCAAAATTGCCATTGAGCACTTGAAGGATTTTCTAAATTTGAAGTTGATGATTTCAACCATCATGACAAGGAGATGTATCGACAACATCTCAAACAAGTTGACTTTGCGTTGGTCGTAGCACTTGAAGCAAACAAGGCTCTCAAGGATGAAATTGCAAAACTCACAGCAAAGGCAAGGGATGCAAAAATTATGAATCAAGGGAGGGTGTTGGAACTTGTAATCCATAATTTTCTTATTAATTTGGGATGCATGTATCTCAAGTAAGATACATGATACTCCCTCCGTCCATTTTTAAGTGTCCTGCTTCGTAATTCCAACTTATTAAAAAGATATCATCATTACACTTTTCACATCAACTTTTACCTCCACTTTCCCTCCTTACCCTCTATAGAAACATCATCATTACATTTTCACTCACTAACTTTTCAAAATGGAATCTATTTTTAGGGGCAAAATGGAAAATTCACCAATTTTTACCCACTAACTTTACAAATTGAAAACTTATTAAGGGACAGCCCAAAATGGAATATTGGACTTTAAAAAAGGGGCGGAGGGAGTAATATTTAGTTTTATCACATTAGGGATATGTAAAGTCCTCTTGGGACTTGTGATTCATAATCTAGATTCATCCATGTAGTCCTATAAAAGGATGCTCTATGTTATTGTTTAAATCAATCAAATAGATCGATATACAATCGGAAATACTATCAGAATCATATTCTCTACTATCAAGTCCTCTTTGGTAAAGTTATAGTTCTGTAGGAGCTTTGTAGGGCTCCGCCCTACATCTCCAAAAATATCGATCGTTGTATTCTTTCTTTTATTATTTGCTTCCGCTGCCCCCCAAAAATTCCAACATCGGTAAGTATCTGCCAGGTCCAGCCGACTATGACTTACATATGCATATTCCCCACTTGATTTGGAAGTATTTGATACTATAGTATTCTCCACTTGTTTTACTTGCACAATAGTTTATTGATTTGGAAGCATAGGGTTTTTTAAATAGGGCTTTTTGATACTATGTTTACTGTTTAGGGCTTTTTAAGTTGTGTTTAAACTTTATTAGAAATTGAAATGCAGGACCTTTGGACCACACGACCAATATATATACTACACACTGCAGAGTCTTAGAGTATATCTCTCTCATTCGCTTACAAGTCTTCAGATCCATAAGTATTAATTTATTTCTGCACTGGCTGATGTGCTTAGATTTGTACTTGTGTTGTTAAATGCAGAGCACTGGCTGACTGGTGTGCTTAGATTTGTACTTATTTTGTTAAATGCATAGCACTGGCTGGTATGCTTAGAATTGGATAAAAATGTTGGTTCTCTCAAATTACAATCTTACTCCGTAAGTGAGAACTTGTTAAAGATATCGTAAGGTACAACTTCAATAGTGTACTCTGTGAAACATTATAGGGTACAACTTCAATGATGTACGTTTTTTGGAATTTTCTTTTGTTTATTTTTGAACATTTACGTATTTATGTACAAGTTCGTTTCTTTTGGGTTGATATATGTATACTTTCGATCAGCCCAGGATAAAATTAATTCCTGGTTCTGCCCTTGCATTTGGGTGTATGTGTTTTTTTAGTTAATGGTGAAGAGAAGGTGTTCCGTCTAATCATTTTCCGGTAACACAAGCAACTAGTTTTCTTGGACCATCTAAACTCCCAGCCCTAGTGATCCCAATTTCACTAATTTAAAACGTAAAAGAATGGGACATTCAGAAATAACTGAACCACTCCATAGAGAGAGGCCTAAAATCATTATGAAGGAATGAAACTGAGAAATCACATTCGTTGATAAAGTCTTTGCCATGCAAATCCTCTCTTCTTTTTTTGAACGGCGAAAAAGGAATTTTATTGATCACAATGAAGTAGTACATCACGATTTAGGGCAAGATAAGATAGCATCACAACGTGTGAGTAACATCCCAACTAGGTTGGCATCCTACCCCACGACAATCATATGCTATTCCTGCCCAAGGATTGACAAGAGATCAACCCCAGCGAATTACAATATAAACCTCAAGAGGAAGCTTTC
This sequence comes from Rhododendron henanense subsp. lingbaoense, assembly GCA_020567845.1. NCBI lineage: Eukaryota > Viridiplantae > Streptophyta > Magnoliopsida > Ericales > Ericaceae > Rhododendron > Rhododendron henanense. The sequence continues at coordinate 42,855,715 of CM036315.1, read as the reverse complement.
AAAAAGTGATAGAAGCTTCACCATAGAGTACTTTATCATATCCCTAGCCAAATAATCAGCTCAAAAAAAGAAGACTCAGTAATGGCATTAGTCTTCTAATTCAGCAAAGGAGAAATATCAGCAGCATCAGAGCAACAGTTCCATGAAAAAAAAATGCAAAAGAGCAGCAGATCCATGGTCAGGAGTTCCAAAAGTTAAAGGCTCAGTAGTTCGGCATTAGTCTTCTAATTCAACATCAAAAGGAACAGCCGGACACACAGCATATAGCAGAGCATGAGAGTCAATGCAGTCCAGCAACATCAAGCTAGGATTTGGCAGTTAAAAGTTCAGAAGTTCAGCATCAAGAGGTAGTGACTTCGCAAGGAGCAACCGGAAACAAACATATAGCAAACATATAGCAGACGAGAATCAAATGCAATCCGGAAACAAACAGGGTCAGACTAAACAAATAGAGCCCCAGACTCAACAACCAAAGCCCCAAACTCAACAACCAAAGCCCACAATAAACCCCACCCAGAACAAACAGAACCCCCCCCCCCCCCCCCCCCCCCCCCCTCCAAAAAAAAAAAAAAACCCAAAAGACAACAAGACTCAACAAACAAAACAGCCCCAAGAGAAAACCAGACCCAAAACAAACAGCACCCATCACAAAAGACCACCAGAAAACAGACACAACAAAGACCCAAGACCAAGGGGAACGGACACGACACCACACACCAAAGAACCAAAGGACCAGACACAAAAACAAAAGACACGGGACACAGGACACAGGACCAGACCAGACACAAAACACAAGACACAAGACACAGGACCAGACCAAAACACAAAACCAAGCATAGCCACCTCAATGTTACGAGGCTTGAATAATGCTTGACAATCTGAAGATGAAATCAGAGATGGAGTAATCTGCTTCATTCCATTTAGTCTTGACCCGGCCAGAAAGCAATCCTTAGCTTTATCAAATCCACCACATCTTCCCAATTAAGGTCCTTATTCTAAAAAAGGTGCTCATTTCTCATTTTCCATAATGACCACAGAACTGCAAAAGGAATGCAGTCCCAAATGACTTTGATCTTTGGCTTCTGACGGTAACTTAGCCACCAATTGATTATATCCGAAACTGAATTAGGAGTCACCCAGTGGATACCCCACCACTCCAAAATCTTACACCAAACATTCCATACAGGTGTACAGAATAATAAGGAGTAGTGATCAATCGACTCAATAGTTTCCCCACAAAATTTACAAAGAGCATGATGGTGTTGATAAATTATGCCAATTCTAAGAAGAAAATCACCAGTTTTTAGTTTGCCAAGATATGCCATCCAGCCAAAGCATTGCACTCTATAAGGAGACACATTATTCCAAATCAAGTGGAATGCCTTTTTTGCATAATTATCAGCATTATTTTCTTGACAGGTAGCAAGCATATACATTGAGGAAACAGTAAAAGCCTAACTCTTACTTGCCACCCATACAAGATGATCAGCTCTAGGTTGAAGAACAATGTGTAATCCATCCAGCATTGACACCATAGAGTTGAAAGCCTTTGTTTCCCCTCTGAAAAATCTTCTTCTCCTAAGTTGGAATTCCCAATTGAGTTGCTCTTCCTTCCCTCTTAGAACCATTTCAATTGTCTCGTCTTTAATGAGACAGATGTTGAATATTCTTGGATACAATGAACTCAAACTTCTTCCATTCACCCATGGATCAGTCCAGAACTTTATAGTATTTCCATCCCCCACAGTCAATCTGAGATTCTCCATGAATTTGTTAAAGGCTAATGGATTCCTGCATTTGATCAGATGAACATCTCTCCATAGATTGGACACAAATCTATTAGTTTCCCTATTAGGGAGCTAGGAATTGAGGTCCATGTTATACTTTGAACAAATCACTTTCCTCCACAGCGACTCTTTTTCAGTTCCAAACCTCCACCACCATTTCAGAAGTAGTGCATCATTCATTTCCTTTATTCCTCTTACACCTAGGCCACCAGCTTGTTTACACTATTTGATTTTGGACTAGCATACCATATGAATTTTTCTCTTAAGATCGGAGTTACCCCAAAGAAACCTTGCTTGAATCCCCTCCATGATTTTAGCAACACCCTCAGGAATTTTGAACAAAGACATGAAGTATATAGGCAGGTTGTTCAACACTGATTTCAAAAGTGTTAACTTGCCACCAAAAGATAGAACCCTTCTTTTCCATGATGCCAATCTTGTTCTAAACTTATCAATAACAGGTTTCCATGTAGATTTAAGTCTAGGATTAGCACCAAGAGGCATCCCCAGATACTTGATTGGGAGATGTTGTGACTTGCATCTAATGACTTTGGCAAATTCTTCCAATTCTCCATCAGTTAAGGAAATTCCACATACCACACTCTTCTGATAATTAATCCTTAAGCCTGAAGCTGCTTCAAAACCTCAAATAAATTTTTTGATTGTCTTCACTTCTTCCAAATTTGCTTCACAGAAAACCAGTGTGTCATCAGCAAACTGCAACTGGGTCAGCCATGGTCCATCCTCTGAGATTTTTAAGCCTTTGATACTTCCTTGTGACATTGCTTGTCTAAATATGCAATTCAGCCATTCAGCTTCAAGGATGAAAAGAAAAGGGGACAGGGGATCACCCTGCCTAACCCCTTTTTGCATTTTAAATTCCAGTGTGGGAGAACCATTAACAAGTATTGATATCCAAGCAGAAGATAGGCATTCTTCTATCCACATGATCCATTTATCAGGGTATCCAAACATGTGCATCATTCTGAACACATAAACCCAATTTAAATTGTCAAAAGCCTTTTCAAAATCAAGTTTAATAATAATACCTCTGACTTTCTTCTTCTTCCATCCATCCACAATCTCATTTGCAATGAGAATATTGTCTTGGATGTTTTTGCCCCCAGTGAAAGCTAATTGCACACCCCCAACCACAGTAGTTATAGTCTTTTTTAAGTCTAGAGGCCAGCACTTTTGACAGAATCTTGTACATACAGCCAATGAGACTAATTAGCCTAAAGTCAGACAGCTTTGTTGGGTTTTCAGACTTAGGGATAAGAGCAATGAAGGAAGAGTTAAAACCTTTTGGTAGACTGCAATGAGTGTGAAATTCCTCCATGAAATTCAGTATGTCAATCTTCATGAAGCTCCAACCTTTCTTGATACAAGAGAGATTGAATCCATCAGGTCCAGGTGCTTTGTTACCATCACAGGATTTAATGGCTTCCCACACTTCATCCTCAGTAAATTTCTGGATTAAACTTGTAGCCATTACTTCATCAATTGAATTGCCCATCCTTTCAGTGAAAAAAGGCCTCACTTCCCAATCCTCAGTATATAACCTCTGGAAATGATTGAGTACTTCCATCTTTACCAACAGTGGATCCTCAATAACTTGATCATTGATTGTAACAGAGTTGATAGAGTTCCTGCACTGCCTAGAATTTGCCATAAGATGAAAGAATTTAGTATTTCTATCACCTTTCAAATTCCACTGAACCCTGGATTTTTGATGCCACATCCTTTCTACTTGTCTCCCTAACTTCCACATTTTAGCTCTGAGTTCTTTGCTAGTGGTAGAATCATCCTGATGAAGTGTACCATCTTCTGCTTTCAAGTCAAGAACATGAAGTAGTTCTTCAACCTTGGACAATTGAGTTTGTAAGCAACCAAATTCCTCCCTACCCCAAATCTTTAGAGCTTCCTTCATACATTTCAATTTTTTGGATATCCTAAAGGCTACCCAGCCTAGATCCTGGTAGCTTTCCCATGCACTCTTCATGACGTTTATGCAGTTATGATGTGAGAACCAAAAGTTGTAAAATCTGAATGGTTTAGGACCCCAGTTCCTACCATCTTCCATTAGAATTAGTGGATAGTGATCAGATAGTGACCTAGGAAGACCCCAAACTTTGAACTTAAACTTGTCAAGCCACTCATGATGTAATAAAAATCTGTCAATTCTACTCCATTTTTCCCCCACTTGAGAGTTTGACCAAGTAAATTTCCTACCCAGCATAGGAAAATCCACAAATTCCATATCTTAAATAAAGTTATTAAGATTATTCATCCCTGAATCCCTTCTAGAACAACCCTACCTTTCGTTGATATTTCTAATTTCATTGAGGTCCCCACCTAGACACCAAGGCCCAAAAAATTGTGATCTCAAATTTAAAAGTTTTTCCCAGAGTATACTTCTCTCCACAGTGCAACATGGACCATAAACATTAACAAAAACACAATGAAAAGATTGTGCAATAGTACCTCTCAAAATAATGAAGTTTCTGTATCCCGCTGTTTCCTCCAGACAAAATACTTGTGGATTCCAAATGCACAAAAGGCCTCCAGCTGTTTCAACCGCGTCCACTTCCAAAAGTTCACAATTGTCATTCCACCATATTGAGTTAATGAAATCCTTTGAAACAGTCCTTTGCTTGGTTTCTTGAAAAAATACTATATCCACCTTTCTTTCTTTAAGCAACTTCTTAATTCTACCTCTTTTCTCTTTTTTGGTTAGTCCTTTAACATTCCAAGTCATGCATATCATTGTGAGATGAGATGAGGACCTGGATATCTATCAGGAATGTTGTGATTAGAGTTGTCTTGCAGCAGCTCTGTCAGCTCGTTCTAAATCATGGGCTTCCATATCTGCGAATCTGCTGATTACTTCATCCTCATCTCCATCGTATCCCATACCCATGATTTTATTGCATTCCCAAATAGCTTGCGCTTCATCCAAAATAATTCTGTTTTTGTTCACAATTCCTCCTGAAGAGATAGAAGCAGAGAGAGCAACTGCTGCAATAGCAGACCTGAAAGCCTCACACTTTTGCTTGTTCTTCCTCCCCTTGTTATTGACCAGATTAACCTTTGTGAAGCCAAGAATATCGTATATGGATTTCCTTTTCTTCTTCCCTTTACTCCATTAATGGCAGCTTTTAATGGAGCAAGAATGGGATCATCTTCAGTATGGTTTGCTTCAATTTGATCAAGTCGTCCATCCCCATGTGCATCAACATTTTTTCTCCCCACTTAAGACACCAGGTGGAGTTGGATTCTCGTTGACAGAGTTGGCTGCCCAACTAACAGATTTAGCAGCCCAACTGTTTTGATTTTCCACCAAATTACTGAGACTTACCCTTGGGGACATTAACATTCTATTTAGCCCAATAACAGTAACAGGGGCTAAATTGGTAATTGGTAATGTCTTATACCCTGCTCCCTCCCCCAAGGAGCCCCAGACCTTTCCGCTTCCCCTGACTGATATCCTAATCCCCAAAGAAGAAGAAAAGGAGTCTCTAGCCGCCAAATCATTCTTACACCCATGCCTGCCCACATTTGCAAGTTGCAGAGATCCCCCATCTGTCCCCACAGTCTTTACAAGTTGCAGAGATCCCCCATCTGTCCCCACAGCTTTTTCAGCTTCCTCGTTTGTTTCAACCCTTTCCACCACAATATTTTCTTCATTCTCATTTGAATTTTGAACCACAGATTTGACTTCGTCTAAAGCACATCCCTTACATTTGCATTCAGATCTTAAGAAAGGTGTTGATCACATATTGTTCCTCTGATACTCTAACATTATAACTTGTATCCTTGCTAGTAAGAGTGATCACCTGATTGATTGTTTCCATGGTAGTTGTGGAGATGAGAACTTTGCCTACCACGAATGATAGACATTTAAAAGAATCTTCACTAATAGAGATGATCTTCCCCCAAATTTGACCAATTTTTTTGAATGTGGCTACATTCCAGACATGGAGTGGGATACCATAACAGTTCAACCACACTAATCTGGAACCTTGAGTAGAAATTGTATCATTCCACTTAAAAATTTCCAAAAAACAGTCTTTAAGTGTGAAAACCGAGTTCTAAAAAAATGCACTTACGCAACTCTAATTAGGTTACGTTATAATCTTTTTGAGTTCGAAACCAGGACATGAATAATTGAATTAGAACGAATTTTTACTAAAAAGCAGAATTAGAATTTTGGCATTCAAATTACCTTAGAGATACACGTATCACAGCTAGGAAATTTGGTTGATACATGTGTCCACATATCTAAAGTTAAGAATGACTCAGGGGTGTTTTAGCTCTAAAAAAAAATACCTAATACATATATATATTAGTAAGGGCAAATTTTCGTAATCGTCCCTCTAGTTTTACGATTGTCTCAATTTCGTCCCTCTAGTTTCAATTGTCTCAATTTCGTCCCTATAGTTTGTTTTACGTTCCAAATTGGTAAAATCTCTAACACCGTTAATGAAACTAACGGAAAAATATGATTAAAAAATTAAGTGCTCCAATTTTCAATCCGGTTGAACCAGTGCGAAGATCTTATTTTTTTTTATCATTTTATCTTCGATGGTCGTAATGAATTTTTGGCTCTAAGGCCTTTCAACGAGCACCTGAAGACTCCTTATTTAGTTTCAGGGCTCTCTTGGGGTGCTCATTGAAAGGCCTTAGAGCCAAAAATCCATTATGACCATTTAAGATAAAATGATCCGAAAAATAAGATATTCGCACCGGTTTAAACGAATTGAAAATTGGAACACTTATTTTTTTACACCATTTATATATTAAAAAATATAGTTAAAAAATTAAGTATTCCAATTTTTAATATGTTTGAACCGATGCGAAAATTTTATTTTTCTGATCATTTTATCTTAAATGGTTATAATGGATTTTTGGCTCTAAGGCCTTTCAATGAGCACCCTAAGAGAGCTTTGAAACTAAATAAGGAGTCTTCAGGTGCTCGTTGAAAGCCCTTAGAGCCAAAAATTCATTACGACCATCTATGATAAAATGATCAAAAAAGTAAGATCTTCGCACCGGTTCAACCGGATTGAAAATTGGAGCACTTAATTTTTTAATCATATTTTTCCGTTAGTTTCATTAACGGTGTTAACGATTTTACCGATTTGGAACATAAAACAAACTATAGGGACGAAATTGAGACAATTAAAACTAGAGGGACGAAATTGAAACAATCGTAAAACTAGAGGGATGACTATGAAAATTTGTCCTATTAGTAATAGTAAATAAAAGGATAAAAGAGAAAAGAATGGAAACAACTAGAAGAGAAGAAATGGTGAAGGAGAAAGAGAGAAGCAACTCATGCACCCCATAGTCAAATCCGATCTCCGACATCTTTCGATTACCGCCAGAAAACTACAGTGGGTAATCTTCTTTTCTCTCTCTCTCTCTTTTCCTTACGCAGGCCACCGCACACGGCAGCGGCCATGGCGGATCTTCCCATACTTTTTCCCTTTTTCCTCGACCTAATCCAGATGTAGGAATAGTTGCGGCACCGCTGCTACTTTGCGTGAAGTAGGTTGCATATCTTTGCATCTAGTATTAAATTAGAAGGTTGTGTGTGTATGTATTAGGTGCTGGAATATCTAGGCATGGATACAAGAACTCATATGTTAATTAGCCCTTAATCAGACCTGGTTTTGCTAGACTAAAAGAATCAACATAGTTAATTTGGATCCTCTTAAATTACTGGCTGTTTAGATACGTACCCATGTGCAGGTAGCTTAATTTGCTAATCAAAGTTTGGTTCTCTGGATACATGACTAGATTAAGAACAGTAGACCCATAACCCCGAACCTTTTCTCTTGCCCAGTAGGATGACTCACAATCGAGAAGGCCTACAGATTTTCTGATCGCATTATTAAATAGGTATTGACGCGAATTCATTGACAAATAGGTACGAGACTTAAGCAAGAGTACGATCAAGTTTTCATCTTAGCCCTCGACAATTCAAAGGTGAGATACTCTACCTCAGTTATATTGCTTTTTCAAGCAAATCATGTTATGTGTTTCATATGCCCAAAGTTATGATAAGTATACAATTATTAAGAAAGCATGATTTGATGAAATGATTTATGCCTCTCATTTATGCCATGGAACTATGCTATGAACTCTTTATTCAAAGACGACGATTTTATGATTATGATTATGATTAAGAATGAATGATTCTATGAACACCTTGTCATCTAAAGGTGAAGTTGATGCATCCAGACAGCGGTGTCCCGGGTCTGGGGGACAGATTTTAAAGATACCATGACCAACAAAGGGGTTATAAGGGAGGAATGTTATGTGGCACCAACTGCCAGTGACTTGATCATTTCACACCACGTGGGTCGCTCCCCTATTCATGTTTAGCTGTTGGATGTGCATCATAAGATTATGTGATGATGATGTTATGAATCTTCCTCTTATGAAGTTATGAGAAAGGTATGATAAGTTATAAATGTCAAAGAAGCTTATGAATGTTATTTTCATGGTAAAACGTATAACTCTAGTATTGTATCTCACACGAGCTTTCGGCTTATGAAAATTAATTATTTTCCTACAGGTATTGCCAAGTAGGAATGAGAAATGTTGCTGCCTGGGGGACATGTAAAGAAGGTTTTTAGTCAATGTTTTGAAAACTTTAAAGTTGGGAATTGACTGCTCCCTGTTTGGCGTAAAGTCATTTTGTATTGTAAAGTTTTTAATGCTGTGTTTGGTTTGTGTTTTGAAATTTTTTTTAAAAAATAGTAGGGGTAATAAGTGGAGAGAGATAGAGAGAGAATGTTGAAAGTAGGGAGAATCTAGGGGGAATTTTTTGAAAAATGCTTTTTGAAAAGCAAAGAAAACAAGGCATTAAAAATCTTTAAGGCTCTGACGGTATTTTTATGTCAATTTTGCTTCCGCACTTTTAAATTTTTACAGTCTTTGCATCTCTTGGACTGAGTAATGAGGCCTCAGGTGGAGGTTAGATCCACTAGCCGGTCACGATAATCCTATCATTTTAACAACTTTTGGGATCGGGTCGTGACATTAAGCCATCCCATCTTTCCCCCATTGAAAATAGAGTCTCTTTCTTCAATGTTAGGAAAGGTGAGAACAACTCTATCACTATCCATTGGCCGTACCTGAATGTCTGAGTATCCAAGATTTCTGAGAAGAATCTTCCATGTATACCATTGACCTAAGAGGAGATAGCTTGGCAATGGCACTTCTGGTGAGCATTCGTTCCTCACTTCTGAAACTTTGATACAAGGCTGAGCGCCATTCCCAGCCTTCGGAGAGTTAGGAATCCACTTGGGTTCTTCAGTTCTATGGTTTTTGTTCTTCGCCGCTCTATATACTTTTGTTTCCCCCTTCTTCTGACCTTGATTGTTCCATCTGGTATTGTTGAATCTTGCCTCTTTCACCAGCAATCTATGACCTTGTATTTGAGCGGTATTCCAAATCTTTATTGCTCTCATCCCATCCGCTTTGTTTCCAAACCTTACAAATCCGAATCTTTGGTTTAGCCGAAATGATCTCTTCCGAGGAATATAGACTTGAGTGATTTTCCCAGCACCGGAGAAGATCTGCTTCAACCAAACTTCATCCATGTCTTCTGGTAGATCACAAACGAAAATTGTTGAGCCCCAAGTTGAATCTCCCGATCTTTCGCCCAATTTACCCCTCTCTCTCCTTACACCACTCTCTCTCCTTTCTCCCATTTTATAAATATTTTTCCTTTTTTTGCGAGCTTTATTAGTGACATAATCCTTTGGTAGGATTCACTCTCAATCCTCACTCTATGCTCGTGCTCTCGCGATTTATTTTTTATTTTTTATAGTTCGGAATGTTTTTGAAAGGCTCGTGTTTCTTCTCACGCACACACTCGGGTTGCAAGCACTGGTAAACTAACAATTCCATGCAAATCCTCTTAAAGTGCATCTCGAAAAGGGTATAAGCATTTGCATTTGGTGTTACATCTAGAGATTCTAGACTAATGATTTTCCATGCATTATTTGGTTTTTAATGTCTTATCATTTGAAGATTAATGCTTGTTTAGGGTGCTCAGGCATTAGTTGTTTAGCTCGCCTTTGAGAATAGTCGAAGAATTTTTTCTAAAGGCATGAGAATGCATTGGTTGGCCTTTGTGTGTGTCACAATTTGTACATTTTAAGATCTGCTTGCTAGTAAATAACCCATGTGAAAATAGCAGCGAGGGAGAAGATGTGTTGGATATATACAGTAGTTTCCTCAGCCTCGATACAAAATGGTCACATACTTCTTTTTTTTTTTTTTTTTAAGGATATTATTTAAATGAGTACGATTACAACAAGATAGTGGGCGCATACATTTTCTGCCCCGACCGGATTGATAGATGCTATCCACACATACATTTTGTGCACAAATCGTGCACAGGCAGTTCTATGGGGCCACTACAGGGTCCCCTCAAATGATCCAAGCCGTCCGTTAGTACTTTTAAAATCATTTTTGAGTCATCCCGCAAACAATGAGCTCCATTTGATACCTTAAATGTTTGATCCAATCTTCCCAATTTTTATTTAGAATTTAGGATCTTGAAAAATGTGGAGAAACATTTAGACTATCAGACCAAGTACTTAGAGGTATCGGATTGAGCTCATTTATAATAAGATGTTAAAAAATGAATTTAAATCTAATGGATGGCTTGGATCGTTTGTGGGGACCCCGTAGGGATCTCCACGTTACAGGGTCCCCACGGAGCCGTATGTGCCGATGTGTGCCCAGAACGTCTGCGTGGGTAGTGAAATTTTGGACCGGATACAAAGACATGCTTATGTACAATCCAGGGGGCAATCCGTTCTCCTCGTGAAAGATATAGGTGGATTTCCTTTTTTTATTTCTTCAAATGATCGATCGAGACTTTACTGTTATCTTCCAAAAGCTTCTACTGTTGGGTGGAGGAGTATTGAACACACAATTATAATGTATGAAACTCACAAGAGAATTGCACTTGCACAGACACACTCATGATATATTGAACTCACTCAATCTGAAAATACAAGGAGGAGGAAATTTCTATTTCTCTTTCTATCTCTTTGATTCTCTTCTACTCCACTCATATTTTTACAATCAGAGATTACAAGTCTATATATAGGTAGAACTATAAGAAAAAACAAGAATGAGATAATCTCTCATTTATTACAAATCTCAAAATATATCACGGAAGCTTAAAAGTCTTCATCCACGTTTTTCTTCTCCCAAATCTGATGTTGATTTCTCTTCCACTTGCAAGCCTCCAAAGGTACAATTCACTCACATTTTTGTTCTCAAGCTTATCTTTCAACATCTACTGCCAGGATAGTTTGGAAGAGTAGCGTCAACATTCTTGGCCCTCATATATAGCTCCTTCAATGTAGGATCTGTTTGTTTATCCGCAGATTCCAACATGTGTCTCCACTTTTCCTGCACCAATTCAATACAATAAAGGTACGATATAGGAGTATGTATTCGTACTTTTCATTTGTAAGACGAAAAAAAATTGGCTTATTTTTGTCCTTATTAAAAAATTTGAGTTTTGATCGTAAGTTTTTTATTTTTCAAATTTCTCTCATCACAACGAAGCAATAATTCATAAAAAATTTAAAATTTTAAAAAATAAGTTTGAATAAGAACAAAAATAATAATCCAAAACGGATTATTTGGCCAAAATAGGCCTTAGTAACTGATCAATTCAACATTATTAGGCTGTGTTCCTGAACCAAGAATAAGTACTTATTTTTTAAGAAGGCAATTTCAAGCTCAAAAATCATGTGTTTACGCAAATAATTTTCCTACCACTATGGATCTTGTTTGATAGAGCTCATTGAGATCTTTAATACGGTGCAAAAAAAATTGAAAAATTATTTTTCATTTACATTATTTTTGAGTTTGAAAATGTGAAATAAACTGCTTATTTTTTAAGAAAATTTCTGGAACGGAGCCTTAACATCGTGTTCATCTCTCTCCGTGCATTTACGGGATAGAATCTAATCAGTAATAATTACTGCCATATTGGAAAATGGAAAAGCGATAATTAAATTTGCCGTCAACTCGTTTGCCGTTCGAGGTGAATCCTTGAAATAATCAAGCTTGACAGATTTCCAACTGCAGAATATTGGATACCATTGAAAAACAAAACAAACATGCCACAAGATGAGGGTTATAATTGGGACCGTTTGCACAATCTCATATCTATACAATTAAGTAAGAGTGCAAATTCTATACATCTCAGGTGAAAAACTTGGGTTTTCCACCACCATCAATTGTGGATCCCACCGTGCGTATATTATAGTAATCTGAACTGTTAATTTTGTAGGGCTCGCAAAGTAGTATACCTTTACAAAAAATCAACTTTATTGGACATGGACAGGTATATAAAAAATTGAAGTTTGGTTTAAAAAATCGAACGGTAGATAAGTTTAAAGTTAAACTATCCATAACCATTTATTTTATAAACTACTGTAAGATTTAATTTTTAATATACCCAACGATATCCAATAAATATGATTTTTTTGTGTCAATATACTACAATGCGGACCCTCCAAGATGAACGGTTCAGATTACTGAAAAAAATACACGGTGGGACCCGCAATGCGTGGTGGAAACCCAATATATGGTTTCCACCTAAGGTGGAAAGAATTTTTCCTCATTAAGTAGAGTAAGTAATATCCTTCTCATTTCTTGATATAAATTAAGTTGCTTGGATGATGTGAAAAAATTGACAATGTAAAATTTGTCAATTTTCGACAGCAAAATATAACAATTGATCAATCATTATTTTTGTATTCAGTCTAAATGACTTATGGATGGACTTCTTCAGAAAAGTTTTTGGGTGCAAATAGGGTATGGGACATGTAGTGCCAGGGGCGGAGGTGTGTAGGGGCCAGGGGGCCGGGGCCCCAGCCCCGGCTTCCCGAGCGTTCAAATTTAAAGATTTTTATTTTATATATACTTGATTTTAAATATTATTGATAATTATTCGTGTATAGTTACTTATAATCTTAATAATTTTGCTTCGATTTAATAAAAAACTGGTTATTTTACACTCTCATTTCTCAATTTCTTTCATAAATAAAAAATAAGCACGTGACAGTTGAAATAGCCTAAAGAATCAATTCAATGTATAAATATAATGAACTGAAAAGCAAAAACCTTATAATATAATAACTATACATTCTGATAAAAAATATATGTCTGTTAAGCACCCCCCCGGTTACAAAATCCTGGCTCCGTCACTGCGTGGTGTCCGGCGCGCATCCGAGCGGTCCAAACGTATTTTGGACGGCCTAGATCTGAACACCCTCTCTCCTCTCTAACCAAACACTCTCTCAAATCCTGACCGTTCAAAACATGTTTGGACGGTTCAGATGCGCGCCGGGCACCACGTGTCCCATACCTTATTAGTACCCAAAAACGTCTCCTTGTTCTGACATGTATTATAAGGACTACAAAGATATATACCGTCTCCCATATTTCTGAACACCTAGAATCAGCTTTTCAATTTCTTCAGGACTGAACTTCATATATTTCCAAACTTCCACTGCGGGGAACGAAATGTCTGTTCCCCACGGTTGGGCTCCAACCTCAAGTTGATGGTTTCCATGCGAATTATTGCCTATGTCCACCCCTGAACCACTGCATCGATCATATAAATCATCAGTTCAAAATCTCGTGCACTTTTTTCTACAGGACTGTAAGAGTATTACTTTTTATTTTTTTGGAAAAAAAATAAACAAGTTCAGATATTTGATATAAGCTTTGAGGACTTTTTTTTTTTTCCCCCTTTTTGAAAAGAACTGATGAGGGAGTTAAAAGGTAACCATCCCAAACCTTGGGGCACTGGCGTTATGCTCGATCGTTATCTTCAAGGCCTCAAAATTAGTCGAGTTGTGCACAAATTATTCCGGACATGCGGTTATAAAAAAAAAAAAGGATTAATGTTGAAGACTTCAGACGAAGGAATAGCAGAATGAATAGCATATACTACTGCTAGTACTTAATATCAAAAGACTGAGAAAAAGGATTAATGTTGAAGTGCTACCTAGCTACAATCTGTAAATATATCTTCTCCTCTCCTCCTCTCCTCCTCTATAATAAGCAGCAGTTCGGGGGATTTTTCGCTTGCCATTTTTTTCCCAATTTGGACCATTTTAGCCCTCTAATGCTGGCCATACAAGCTGCCCCGTTGCCTATAATTGTAATTTTCGTTATTGACCCATGTGGTGTGATCCTGGCGCAAAAAAGAAACATGTGTACATCTCTCTCCATCTCCCTTATTCTCCTTTCTCCCCTTTGCAAACGGGCCTCTCTCTCATCTCCTTCCCTAACTGACGGAACACCCCTCTCTCTCCTCCCTTAATCACCGAAAAACACCACCACTTCCACCTTTCTTCTCTGGCGAGCGGCGCCCCACTCCGGCCACTTCCTTCTCTATACCAACGAAGAGAATATTTTCCCAGCTCCCACAGTGCATCTTCTCGGACCTTCGCTGTCTCTCTCTGTCCCCCTTCTTCCTCTCTCTCCTGAGGTCCTTCCACTACGAAGCCAACCGTAACCAAACCCCAAAATCAAAGGTTTTCCGTTGCTAAAAACCCAATCTGGTGAGCCGGAACCAAGGCCCAGATGGGGCGGCTTTGATCGTGAGATTTCAGGCCGAAAAATTCTGTCATGGGACATGTTAAGATCCTAAAGCCAGACGAGGAACTTAGGCCGCCACCGATAAATTTGGTTCTAGGTCCCACAAATCTGTTGGGTCTCGACCCAGACACGATCCAGAAGTATTTTCATCTCTTTTTCCTTCTCCATGTTGCATGTGTGCTTTTGTGACTTTATCATCACTCCGCTTGTTCCATAACATGTAGTTTTTTGATGATTTCTCGCATTTAGGTTTCATTGTGTGCTTTTGTGTTCGATCTGTGTGTGTAGACTCATTTAGGGCTACTGTTTTTAGTTGGTGACGTTTTTTCCTTTCCTGATTTTTGTTGCATGTTCGTTTTTGTGGCTTTATTCTGAAATCGTGTAGTATTCATTTTCATTTGTTGTTTTTGTGACAGGTTTTGAGGAATTTTGTTGTCTGGTCTGGTTGGTTGCTTTGGTGACTGCAGTATTAGAAAGTGAGGAGTAAGGAGTATTATAGTCTTGTTTGTTTGTGTGTTCAACAACTATTAATATAATAATCCATATAAAGAACAAGCAGACATCGAACAATATTAATTAATTATTTTTTCTTGTTATGGTGGAATTCGTCATCAAGATGTCCAATTTTTTCTAGATCTTTATTCTTGTCATCATTTTATGAGTGGACATTCTATGAAATATTACATGATTTTTAGCCATGGGTTTCAGTCTGTATGTCATTTCATTATTTAGGTATGTTATCCCTTCTGTCATTGTTGTAACTTCTAATTTCGATTTTTCGATCAATTAACTTTATTTGCAGGTCAAGAATTTGATAGAAAACCTACAAGATCACACCAATTTCAGTATCGGTGGGCAATGTCTGGCGTTCTATTAGTTGGATATTTGAATATTTGGTACTCCTTTAAAATAACTAAGGTAGATTACACTTTTTGTAACTCTTATTGTTGTTCAGAGATTTTTGGACATTTGTGATGTTTGGACTTCTATTGGATTAAAAGAATGAAACACTATTGTCCACATGAAGTGTAGACCTGTTCATCCATCTTAATCATTTCTCCTAGCCGTGTGGTTTGACTTGATGACAGGAGATAGATAGACTGCTCGTGCAAGTGCAATACTTGTATTCTCTTCACGTTCTGGCTCAAATCTAATGCAATAAGACTCATGTTCAACTTGCACCGGCTAGCATGTCTTTTATTGTATTCTTCTTTTTGGCCCTTTAAGAAAGAGATGTGTCTGGTTTTAGACCCATGCATCACTGTTTTTCTTTTATTATTATACAGCTTAATGCTTAGCAACTCAGTTGATTTTGGTAGGATAATCAGTTTTGGGTACGTATCATTGGTTTTCTGCATTTCCAGCTTCGATATGTTAAGCATTAAATTGAAACGTCCCAAGGCACTTTGTCTGGACAAGCATGATTTGTTGTGATGATCAACTCTACTTGTAGTTCTCATCCATTTACTTGCTTGTTTTTGCAGTTATGCATTATTTACGCCTAATGCACAATGATCTGAAATAAGAAAACATTCTTATTTCATCGGATTATATTAAAGTCTCAGATTATAAGGTATTATCTCATGTGCCATGCATCTTCTCATTATTATTTGGTTTATCAGTTAATCTAGCAGATTTGGAACAAAAAAAATCTAGCAAATGTTTTGCACATGTGTACCTGGTAATGCAAATTTGGTTTTGTTACTTTTGTAATGTTAGTGGGTGTTTCCAGTCTATTTTCATCCGGGGTATTCTAATGTTTCAAATGATACGTTTGTGTTTTGCTTGTGGACTATGTGGGGATGCGATTGGTATTGGATATCCTTTTTCCTTCATTTGGAAGCCTCAACATAGTGTTGAAACTTTTATTTACTTCTACGTATGTTTTGGAGACATAGGCAGGATGATTATAGGTCAGAGCATGATCTTTATAAGGACGATGATCCTCGAGTTTCAAGTATGGTTGGTTTAGATATTTGAGTTCAGCTACTCAATAGATACTCCTTCTTTGGATAGTTTGATAGTGAAATTGTTGCTTTGACATAACTCTTTTTTAATGGTTCTGATGTTACATTAATGGTGCGTAGAATTGATACTAAAGATCTAGATCTTCGGTTTAAGCTCCATAAGAAGAGCATCCTGCAAGCAAGTCACAGTGGAAGTAGATTTGTTTCAGCTGTAAGAGATCTTCACAAAAAGCTATCTGGTTTAACATACTCGCTGCCAGTGACCTCAAAGCCTAAGACAAAGGCAAATTTAAAGCCAAAACCACTACTTGAGTGAAGTAAGAAAAGCGTCGTTGAAGCCACTACAACAGTTTTGTAGTATTTAACTCAATCAAAGGTACAATCTAGGAAGCAGCAACACTCTAGAGGTCACCATAGTCTGACACGCCAGAGACACAAACATGGTGTGTCCCCACTTTTTTTTTAAATCCCGTCTCCGTCTCCCTATTTGTGTTACATAGGGTACATTCCTTTTAGGTACTGAGTTGTGTATTGATCTATTTTGAGTCGATGAGAATGGTGCATGTTTTCTATTTCTTGGGTCATCCAGATGGTTCCTACTTTATAAGAAACAATGACGAATCCACATCGGCACATCCTATGCGATTCAGTTATTTGGTCATTGATTAGATTTTTTTTTTGTCCCATTGCCAATGAATAATTTACGTTAATCCTGGGGGCTGTTAAAGTTACAATTCATACCCTTTTTCTATTGCTAAAGTGTTTATTATTACTACTCAGATGCCCTGTACTTACCTGCCGATGCGTTTGTGTGAAGGTTGAGGCGTGTGAAGGTTGAGGCTCTACTCGAATACCAAGACCAACTTCTGTGAAGTTGCAATCGAAGGTATATATTCGTTCTCACTTTTATTTTTTCTTTACATTTTTTTTTGGCTTCGTTGGTTCTTATTGATTTTAATATGATGATTGCATTCAAACATGCACAAGTTGGGTTAGCTCTTGTTCTCTCTCACGCCAGATGGTTTGGAGGAAGATATTATGCACCTGTGATATGCTCCTCTCTAGCTGCCTACGGTATCGATTTGGCTACCAATTCTAAAGTGGCAGTATCAACGAGACTGACTGTAATTTTTTGCTTTTCAGTATGTTTTCATGGAACATTGTAAATAATAAATATAGACCTCGATCTATTACTCAATATCTTTTTTTTGGATGATATAAATGTAGAAGTCGTCAAAGTAATCAATCTGGGTATACATGTTTTCCCAACATGAATATTCCTTGTATTCTCGTGCACCTTTCACTTGTGATAAAAGTATGTGTGCGAGAAGACTTAGATGACGTAAGGACAACTCATTCCAAATGCTTTTACCATGGTGACCATGACTTATATTATGATTACACAAATATTTAAATTCGTTCTCCTCAACGTGCTTGCACGTCGCGATGCACCTAATTTATGTTACACAAAATGCCTAGAACATTAGTAGTAACAATTATTCAAATTTTGAAAAAGTATTCCACACTTCCGGAGTACGATTTTCAAATCAATCAAGAAATCGTTGCATCGGTGTATGTTTTGGATCGGCTAAACAAATACACGGAGTTACTAATAAATAAAACTATTAAAATGATTAGTTACAGGGTCCTGGTACGTTAGTAAACAAATACACGGAGTTACTAATAAATAAAACTATTAAAATGATTAGTTACAGGGTCCTGGTACGTTAGTTTTTCTGAACACTTTGCGAAAAATTAAAGTCATCAAAGACACTCAAACTGCACGCTCATACATCTCGACACGACGACTTTTGGCCCTGATTCTAAAAAAAAGTTGCGCACTATTACAGTAACGATCACTCTTTTGACATCTGATTTTCAAATGTCAAAGAGTGCTCCTTGATTTTTACTCTATACTTGCCATCTCATCGTTTGAACATTTCAACCCTAATTAAGTCGTTTCCAAAAAAGTATGTCAAAAGAGAAATGGTTTTGAAAATGTCAAAGAGATCGAAAATGGTTTTAATTGGGACTTTCTTAATTGTCAAATGTAATTAGGGGTTTCTGTAACTTTTCTCAATCTTCGCTGATTTCATGAGAAGATAATCAGACCTGCTGTCGAGCTAGCTAGCAATCATCATCATCAGCTGCTTCTCTTGTCTCCTGATCCCATTTATCTTCCATGCCACTGGAGAAAATGAGGTCCACGCTATTACTGCTACTACTCCTACTCCCTGAATTAAACATCACATCGGCCACATCCGACACCGGATATGGAAACTCCAACGTATCTCTCCCAAACCGAATCGATCTCAGCCCAGCTCCACCACTGCCGCTGCTCGCCCTACCCAGCCCAAAGTCCATCGACTGCCACGTCCGGCCGAGAGGGATTGCGGTGGGCGGCGGTGGAGACGCGGTGATGGTTGCGAGTTGTTGAGTCATCGCTGGCGGCGGCGGCAGCATGAGTTTGGCGGAGGCAGGAGAGGCAGACGGCGCGGTGGATGACATGTGGCAGGTGTGGTCCCCGCGGTAGGTTACCGCGAAGGTGAAGGGATTGTTGTCGAGGCGCTGGACTTGCTTCTTGGCCTGGCAGTCGTAGAGTTTGGAATGGGTGCATCTGTAGTAGCTCCTAATTAATACCACCAACAGTTTTGGAATTAATCATTTGCCTTGGGAGAAGTTAGAAAAGCATATAACAGTAGATAGAAGTTGAAAAAAATTAGTAATATAAAACGACAAATATACCAGTTGTTCGTTATTTTTTCGTCTTTCATAAACTTTTTTTCCCGGTTTTTGGGCATTAGTTTTTACTTTTGAGATTTCGCTCGTCAAGAGGAATGATTAAAATTCAAAAATAAATAAATAAACTTAAGTATAATAAAAATTCAAAAAAGTCAAACAAAAATACCAAAAATTTAGGGAGAAAGAGGGCACATGAATTCAAATACATAAGACAACATGTATTTGGATAATAGCTCCATTTATTCAAACTTTACAATTAAGACTACTCTGTCATAAAGGATGGTATTTTCAAGACAAACATCATCAAATGAACGTACGAGAGTAGAATGCCCTATCTACCACCCATTTGTGTTGATCTCACACCAATAGGTGACGCTGAGAGATCCATGTAAATGGATAGTTTTGAATGGATGGAGTTGGGACATATTGCTCCTCACCGATTTGTATACACTAAACGTACCCTACGTTCTAAAATATTGGCCAATTATTTCTTTGTTGGATGTTGTTCCATAACCTTTGTTCACATTCAAATTCAGTCACAAAAGTACCCCAAAATAATGCATTAGAGATTTAAAGTAGTACATCATCGTATTTTTAAAAAGGAAGGTAATTTTGAAAATTCATATCTTTCGAAAAGTAATGATCATTCTATTTCTGTAAAATTAATTTTTGATTTTCGAAAGAGAAAACATCAATTTGAGGCAGCGGAAATGTTAGTAATTAAGAGGAGTCAAGACAGATTGTGTAGGCCCATGCAAGGTCAACTTTTGGGGCCCTAAGCTAGTTCGAACGTGAGGCCCCTACATATGTAAAATGGAAAATGCTAACCGTCAAATTAAAAGCTGTTAGCCTCCCTTTGTGTGCAAAAAGTATTATAATGGGTTTTCAAGAGTAATATGTATTGAGATAGGATCTTTTGGTTTCATATTCAACAAAACAAGTGATATCCATATTTCATACATAAATTTAAAAGATAACAACACAAGAATTTATATGTGTGCATTTTATATTTTAGCACATGCAATTCGATTTTCAAAGAAATAGTTATGTTTATATGTTCGGACTCTCCATCAATAAAAGTAGTTCTGTTTATGAGTGGTAAGCATTTCAAACATGAATCTTCTAGTGCTAGATCAATAAATATAATTTGCATCTCTTAATAATAATTTTTAATAGGAGTATTTATTTATTTAACTCATACAAAGTTATACTTAACTAATTTTTAGATTCAAATTTAAGGGTCTAAAGTCGCCACACCTCCGACTTTAGGTCAAGACGACAGTGCCTAATGCAAATTCGTGATGTTAAAAGGCGTCATGATATTACCAAACACCACGAATAATCTATTGGAGTGGTCCACGTCTTGGTTTGACCATGTTAAAATAACAAATCTTGAAATCACATATAACGTGCTTAGTTAGTAATAATAATAGGGGTCAATATGCAAGGTTGACGAGTTCAAGTCCTTGGTCGAAGACTTGAGAAAACGAGAGGAAGAAGGAAAAAGTCATGCAGGGGGGTATTTCAGCAAAAATTATGTTACCGCGGGAATGTTGACCCAAGAATCTCCTTTTGACCGTATTTTCGCCACGTATAACCATCCTCTGGTGGAATCTCCGTGTTCCCCATCCGAGGTGCCGGCATCATGACCGTTCGTTTGTCCGCATCATTCCTCCTGCATTAATTTCCAACAACAACGATGAAATTAATTAGCGGTTAGGACACAATATCATTGGCGGAGCCACGTGGTGGGACAGTGGGGTAGGTGCCACCCCACCTCAGTTTCAAGCTAGTAGTAATTCGGTTATGCAATTAGGCTGAGTTTCATTTAGCTTTTAGGCTAAGTTTCATTTTGCTTTTAGCATTTTCCGAAGGTTTTGTCCTTATTAAAAAAATTCGCGTTCGTTAGTTTTGCACCAAATTTTTGTGGATTATTGGTTCGTCTCGACGAAAGGAATCGAAAAAGTAATTTTTTAATAAGGACAAAACCTTCAAAAAAAAATTCTTGTAGCTACGTGAAACTCATCCTTACTGATATTAGAGCAAATTCATAATTTATACAGCAAATGTAAGGTTCTCTTTCTAAAGAATTAATGAAGGGTTTGAATCACAGTAATAAAATGTCAATGATTTTCATTTGAAGGACCGAAAGAGAGTTAGACCAATCTTTTAATCTTTTTAACAAAAGAAAGCCACCTACAAAATTTAATTAGATGAAGATATGTGTAACCTTCACCTTAGACCTTTTTTACGAATAGCATGCAACAAAAATGTTAATTTCTATCGAACAATCTCATTTTTTAATTTAAATCCTAACTCGGCCATTGCACAACATGTCGAGGGTTTTGAACTTCCTCTTGAATACTCATGTGTGATAGCCTGATAGGGAGGTCTAGAATGTGATCAAGATTAGCTTAATTACAAAGAAAGTTGATCTCAAATGAACTTTATATAATTTAGCAGATCACGAATTTTTTAAAGTGGCATAAATTTTTAGTATGCATCACAAGTGAAACAAGCTGAGTAATAGCTTGTCATGATTTTTTTTACAACTTGAAAAGCTTTAAAAAAAATTTCAAACTTGGGTATTTTGTTTAAGCTCAAACTCGAGTAGCTTGTTTTGTTTATCAGCTCTATATTCGCTCCTAGAGTGCATATCTATACGTAGAATTGATCTAAATTGCCACAATTCTCGTTTGGATTGGAAAGGCAATCTAAAAATTACATTATGTGTCTTAGATAATGTTACCTTCTTCTCGACCTTAGCGAGGACGAAGCACCCCCGCCGGAATCCGCCACATCCATCGGCTGAGCCTCCCCTCCACCGCCACCGAACCGCGTCGAACCCTCCACATCTCTTCCACCCAACCTTCCTTGATCATCAGCCAAAAGCTGTGTCTGAAGTAACAAATTCATGGCTTGCGACCCACCGCCGTATCTCAGCCACTCCTCCACCATTCCTCCACCGATCTCCGCCGCCATTTCCAACTCATGACTGGTTTGTCCAGCACAAGACGTCGAGCCCTGACTGTATCATAAAGGATGGTATTTTCAAGACAAACATCATCAAATGAACGTACAAGAGTAGAATGCCCTATCTACCACCCATTTGTGTTGATCTCACACCAATAGGTGACGCTGAAAGATCCATGTAAATGGATAGTTTTGAATGGATGGAGTTGGGGCATATTGCTCCTCACCGATTTGTATACACTAAACGTACCCTACGTTCTAAAATATTGGCCAGTTATTTCTTTGTTGGATGTTCCATAACCTTTGTTCACATTCAAATTCAGTCACATAAGTACCCCAAAAAAATGCATTAGAGATTTAAAAGTAGTACATCATCGTATTTTTAAAAAGGATGGTAATTTTGAAAATTCATATCTTTCGAAAAGTAATGATCATTCTATTTCTGTAAAAAAAAAAATTGATTTTCGAAAGAGAAAACATCAATTTGAGGCAGCGGAAATGTTAGTAATTAAGAGGAGTCAAGACAGATTGTGTAGGCCCATGCAAAGTCAACTTTTGGGGCCCTAAGCTAGCTCGAACGTGAGGCCCCTACATATGTTAAATGGAAATTAAATGCTAGCCATCAAATTAAAAGTTGTTAGCCTCCCTTTGTGTGCAAAAAGTATTATAATGGGTTTCAAGAATAATATGTATTGAGATAGGATCTTTTTGTTTCATAATCAACAAAACAAGTGATATCCATATTTCATACATAAATTTAAAAAGATAACAATACAAGAATTTAATGTGTGTATTTTATATTTTAGCACATGCAATTCGATTTTCAAAGAAATAGTTATGTTTATATGTTCGGACTCTCTATCAATAAAAGTAGTTCTATTTATGAGTGGTAAGCATTTCAAACGTGAATCTTCTAGTGCTAGATCAATAAGTATAATTTGCTTCTCTTAATAATATTTTTTAAGAAGATCTCCATCGTCAAGTAGTAATCGAAGAGAAACCGTCAGTGTTAAAGCTAGTGTAAAATTCGCATGCAGGGATGGAGGTCAAACGTTGACACATTCTGTACCTTAATTCCCAGCAGTACTGAAGAATATAAATTAATGCAAACACGAATATTACACGAGCTTTTACCTGGAGATAAGCCGACGCCCTTGATCATGATCATGAAAAGAGGAGAGCAAATGAGGCATGTCATGGTAGGATTCTGTAAAGCATCATCAAAGCTTAACCTCTTCAGTTTAATTCCAATTATCAAATTAATGTTGCATATGTATGCAAACATATCGATACAAGATACTCCTATATGCATCAATTAATAACCCATTGATTCCTCCTAAAGTAGGGTTACATTAAATTAAGCACAACTCTTTAATATATGGTGCAGCGGGTATTTCTCCGATTGCCGAGTCAGGATATATACTAATTGCTTGACCCTTATGTGACTTTGAATTGATCATCATCTATTATTGTTACAACATTCTGTGCAGTGAATGAATGAAGCAAAACCAAAACTCAAAAAAGAAGAAGAAGAAGAAGACGAAAATATCAAAATACTCACCAGTGGTACCGATGATTTCTTCTTCAGTAAGTGTGCAGGACTCAACACCCTCTGCTTAGGTACAAATAAAATAGAGAAAAAATCACAAATGAGTAATACCTATTATGTGTGAACGTGTAATATGCGTATTCAGAATTCAGAGAGTGATCAGAACACAAGATTTATGAGAATGTGTGGTAAAACCAATGCTTTTAGGAGATGTAAAGATCCACCATATCTCTTTAGTGGGTGAAAAGATAAGATTACCTGGTTTATTCAAGTCAAAGTCCATCGGAAAGTATATATCTCTTACCAATTGATCCGTGAAATCTTCATCTGTTCTAAGTTCATCAAAAGCTGGCTGAGCCATACTGCTCCATTTGAAATCAAAGTCCATCGGCGAGTATATATCTCTTACCAATTGATCCATGAAATCTTCATCTGTTCTAAGTTCCTCAAAAGCTGGCTGAGTCATTCTGCTCCATTTGGAATCATGCCACTTTAATGAGTCCCACCATTCCTTCTCTCCAACAATCTTGCAGTATTTTGAAGATGTTTCCGCGGTATCCAAACTTTCGAGCATCGGACAATTATAAACGAAAAGACTGTCCACTTCTTCAGCAAGGCATAGAGGGCCTGAAATGGTAACCAATTGAGGTAGGTCAAGGAGTGCTATCTTCCTCAAGCATTTCAAAAAACAACCCGATTGCACGTTGGCATCTTCTTGAGTCACTATACTGTGAATTTTGGGGCAGTCTTCCACTATAAGCTCTTCCAAGCAAAAGAGGTTACCAAGCATAACTGGCGTGAAAATGGTGGTCAACTTTGGGCAAGTGTGCAATGTCAAGGACCTTAGACTGGATAGTGAATCCTTAGGAATTGAGCCTTGCCAAATGCTCTCTAAGTTCTTCATGTAGTGAATACTCAAGTGGTGTAAGCAGTCAAATATAGATTCATTCGGACATGCATGGTCTCCATCAACTATGGTTTGAAGCTCATTACATTCCACAAGCAAGCAACTTCTAAGTTTAGCCAAATTTTCATGCCCAAATTCAGACAAGACCTTGACAGTCCAATGCCGGTCCAGGAAAAGCACAGAAGCATGCTTGAGTGCCTCAGTAACATCACTTGGCATGCCTTCACCATTTATGTACTTGAGGCTTTTCTTAAATTTCTCCTCCCATATATAGTATCTCTCCTCAACTCCATTTGGCAGACGATATATGTTGCGCTGTTGACAACGACCAACAATGAATCTAAAATCAGATAAATTCAGAAACATGAATTTTTTGCGCTCATATCTAAGTTGCTGCAATAATTCAACTGATGGGAGATATAACTTGAGGATTCTCAGCTCGTTTGAGCTACTCAGTGCATTTATTATAGCCTTCACATTAGCATCCCACCATTCACTATCTGGGTTTACGTCGTCATCCCACCACTCACCATCTGGGCTCACATCAATGCTTAGTTCTTCCAATTGAGGGAATAATGATATCACCTCTATCGGGATTGCAATGCCTGTCTGCTTTGTTTCTCCATAGTAGTTTGCACATCTACAAAGAGATACCTTGAAGCGTCTCAAACTGATTAATTCACCGATTTCGCTGGGCAAATACATAATTTCAGTTCCTTCAAGATCAAAAACCTCAAGTTTCCGGAGTGCTCCAATATGGGGTGGCAGCTCATTGAGAAGTTCACAGCCTCTCAAATAGAACTCCTGAAGTGACACCAATCTGGAAATAGAAGGTGGCAAGGACTTTATGTTGGTGTGAGATAAATCTAAACGGACTAGAAGAGGCATGTCTTCAAAGAACAATAGAGGTATTTCCTTCAGATAGCAGTTGTTTTGTAACCATAGTTTTCTGAGAGTCTGGCACTTAGGGTTCTCTGGTAGCTCAGATAATTTATTGTCGTGCAACTCAATCTCCTTGGTATAATTTCCAAAGGTTGGTGTCTTGATCAATCCTAACCCCCCTCGCCTTATAGAAGGACTAGGCAGATAGGATGTAAAATACTCATTCAGCACAACTTTAGTTTCTTTCCGCATAAAAAAACGGGGGCCGAATTTCTCTAGCAAGAAGGAACCGATAAGATCCTTCAAAATGCCTTCCCCTTCTTCTGTTGTTTCGACTAAGTAACTTGAGACCCATTCTGATACTGGTGAACCCCGTCCCTGTTTCCAACAACGACTTGTGCAGTACTGAATGCAATATTTTGTCGTTAGATCCTTCTGATCCCATATGAGTTTCAACACATGTTTCATGACTTGGCTCGATCCTTCTTCCATCGCAAACAAGTGTGATGATAATTTCTGGAGCGCAGGTTCCCAAACACTGATATCAGTCACATCTTTCAAGGCTCTAGCAAGAAGAATGACGGCAAGTAGGTGGCAATGGCACTCTTTTACCAACTGGATGGCCATTTGTTGGAGAGCTGAAGAAGAATCAACAAGTGATCGCTCCACATTCTCACAAAATAGGTCCCATGGTAACAGATGGTCCTCCATTCTGACCTCCACATCCACATCCATGATCTTATAAGCCTCTTGTGATTGAGTCGTAAGTACTACGACTCCATGATCAGGGAGTCTTAAGTCATGTAGATCCATCTGTCCATCAACGCATTCCACAAGCAGGAAGAAGTTGGGAGGTAGTAACTGATCTAGCGATAAACTGAAGATGTGATCAATTTGTTGAAGTACGTGAATCTGCTCCGCGATTTTCTGCCTTACCTCGTTGTTACAGTCATGTCCACAGACAGAGATGCGGAGGACAACACTGCCATTCTGTCTCATCCTTGCTATATCCATGACTGCTCTGGCTACTTCCTCGCCTCCGCTCCCTGAAATCCCGATTTTTTGAAAAGTTTCTGCCTTAACATACGCCGAAACCTGCCTAATAGCAGAATTGATGGCCAAAGTCACCATTTCGTCTGGGGCTTCACATGCGGCACTGGTTTTATGAGTTAGCCCAAACTCGCCCCCCTTATGTGAACGTACAAAATATGCTTGAGGTATATAAGATACTAGATCAAAATCATACTTGGCCACTATTTTTTCAGCTGCCTGAAGATTGTGCTCAATCTCTTTCATCAACATACCTAATTGCTCCACGTGGGCTCCCTTATTGGCCAAATTTACATTTTTGACCTTTGATACCAAGGCCTTCAATTCTCTGGCGAGTTGGGTCGTTTTGGAGAAACAGTTGTTTTGAAGACTAAGGTCCCCATAA
Source organism: Rhododendron henanense subsp. lingbaoense (assembly GCA_020567845.1). Taxonomy (NCBI): domain Eukaryota; kingdom Viridiplantae; phylum Streptophyta; class Magnoliopsida; order Ericales; family Ericaceae; genus Rhododendron; species Rhododendron henanense. The sequence goes on along the minus strand of CM036315.1, from coordinate 42,828,816 downwards.
TACTTGGTAGAATCTGTGATAGGGTATGATAAGACAAGGTGGAACAAGTCCTTCTTCCGTATCAAAAACTCAGCTTTTCGCATCATCTCTAGTGCATCTCTTGCAAGGCATAATTCTCTGAGTGCGTGTGATACCTGTTCAGATGAGATACCCTTTTCAATTGGATGAGAAGATTCGGGGGCCTTTCCTTTGGACAGTTCTGGATTTGACTTCGAAGGCTCTAATTTTGCTTGGTGAGCTCCAGTCCATGACTCACTTTCCGCAGATAAACTGCCTTCCTCGTCAGCCTCCATCACAGCTAAGCTTTAAACTGCGATTTGCATGAACTTCATGTGAATGGAAGTTGAAATGATTGTCATCACACTAATTGGTTGAGTAAATAAAAGTACAAGTTACTATAACGCATTTGAGTCAACTTTGTTGTTTTCCTAGTGAAAACATTTCGAGTCTAATTTACTTTTGACTGTCAAGAAGTACTAATGCAATTGATTTAACACTGCCATTGTGAACGACAAAGACGATCGGAAAGGTAGTCGAGACTAAACAAAGATTGTGAATGTCATTTGTCAAGAATATTATAGCGGAAATGACTTTCACGCTACATTTTTTTGATAAATGCACTCCACTTTCACTTCTTATCTTTTAGTGAGAAAGTTAGACACAACTGATCCCTAAAGGATAAAAAATGAAGTGCATTTATCAAAAAATGAGTATTATGCTGCCTCTCTCCCAACCTTTGTGGTTTCTGCATCTGGCTTTGCCTTGACCTTTGCTCGCTCTTGATAAAATCACTACATCTATTATAATACACAGCTTATATACATCAAAACATTTCATGTTTAGGTGAGAATCCAAATAGTTCTAGTACTAAGTTAAACCAATGGTGACCGCAGACTCCACTGATATCTCGCTCTCCCTTCTAACACCAAGTGGAGGTTCAAACCCTGATGATACCTACACCACACCCATTGCACAGTAAAAATGCTCGTATTTATTTTATTAATTTTAAACTATGTGAGGGTTTGTTATATAACTAGATGCCCGTGCCTTAAGGCGTAACGCATTTACTACCCCGCCAATGAAACTGATTTATACGGGAAGATTTTTTCTTAAATTAGGATCAAACAGATTTTTTTCTTACCCTTTTGTTTAATTTACAAAAAAAAAACACACGCCCCAAAAAAATTGAAATTATCAACCGATAAACAAAAATATTTCTTACCCTTTTGTTTAGTTTACGATGTGACTTGCACTAATTTTATGTATAAAATTTTATTACTATCTATATTTCCATAACAAAAGAAAGTTGAGGTAGGAAAAATTAGAAAAGATTTCACCTTATTTCGGAGAGAGACAGTGCTAAGTTTTCAAAAATTACTTTCCTTTCTTATTTCAAAATGTGGCTCTTTTTTTGCAATGAAATTTTATTGTTTTTTATCTTTTCATAACAAAAGAGAGTTGGAATAGAAAAGATTAGAGAAGTTTGAAAATAGGATTTTCTAACCCTAGGACTCTTCTCAGCCGTAAGATTTAGAGGAAAGTCCACTTTCACCCCCTGTGGTTATCGCCATGTGCGGATACACCCACTGTGGTTTAAAAGTGTGCACATAACCCCCTGTGGTTTTCAAATTGTGCGGATAGACCCCCTGCCGTCATGTTTTCCATCCATATTAACGGAGGTATATCTCACACACCTCTAGAATGTAATCTGAGTCGTTCATAATGTATTAAATAAAGAATAGAGTATCTCTGTAAAAAATCATCTTAATCAGCCATCAGTAACCCAGTTATCTAATTTTTAGTAAATTCAAATTTGAAATTTTAATTTCATAACAAAATCGATTTGACCATAAGCTTTTCATTTTTTGATTGACTTGAATTTTGGCATAGACGTAGTACTCGTCAAAATTTACAATATCAACGGTTTGGATTCAATTTTTGGTATACGGGATGGTGTGGTTAGATTTAAAAAAGAAGAAGAATCAAGGGATGTGATGGGGGTATAACGGTCTTTTAACGTTGTTTCCGTTAATATGGATGGAAAACATGACGGCAGGGGGTCTATCCGCACAATTTGAAAACCACAGGGGGTTATGTGCACACTTTTAAACCACAGGGGGTGTATCCGCACATGACGATAACCACAGGGGGTGAAAGTGGACTTTCCTCTAAGATTTATGTAGGATAAGTTTGGGCCGTTAGATTTATGTACATAAGATTCAAATACTGAATTGTTTTATTATATAGATTTATAAGCAAGAAGAGGGAGGGCATACCTTCAATGTTGCAACTTTTTCTTTGCTGCAACTTCAATTCACAGAATAAACACAGAGAGGAGAGGTCGAACCGTCGAAGGAAGTTTTAATCTTCAATGGAAGTAGAGAGAGAGAGAGAGAGAGAGAATTGGTTTTGGGAAAACCACGTGTAGTGTAGTTTAACCGTTAAAAGGGGTACTTTGGGTATAGCGTAAATGTGAACCAGCTTTCTCTATCATCTCAAATAAATAAATAAATAAAAATAAATGTGAACCAGATTCAATTTTGCGTCCACATGGAAAGGGTGCTCTTCCTTTATGTCCCGTTACACGTAAAAGATGAGAAAGGGTAAAAAAATCAGAGATGCTATGTTCACTGCATTGATCCACCGCACGCCTACGTAGGGCTCACTCTAGACTTTACAAAAATACAAAAAAATACTTATAAATTTTAAAATATTTTTTTTATCAGACCCTGTAAAAAATCAGCTCAATCGCATAAAAGCTACAAATGTTAGGGTTTCAGGTGTTGACGGCGGTAGTGTCATTGCTTTTTAGCGGCGGAGGTTGTGTTTCTGTGTTTAGGGTTTAGGCAGTGGTGTTGATAGGCTGTGCTTGCTTGGGGCAGGCCCATATGTTGTTGGGTTGTATTTTTGGGGGTCTGGCCCGTTTAGGTGTGTTTGGGCTTTTTCCAAACAAATTTTTTTTTTATCCAACTCTTGATTGGATTTCCCTATCTCCCATCTTAATATACCCTTTGTCAAGATTTTTGAATAAAACATTTTTGCCTATCGAAAAAAAAGAGATATTACAATACCTTTTAGCACTTTGGACAATGCCAAAAAGGCCATCATTAACAGGGGAGGAGGGGAATCTCCGATTACAAATGAATCGTGATCAAGGCCTAGAGTGTCATTGCTTTCCTCCTCTTCATTTTGTTCTTCCTGCTTTAGAATGGGTGCAACATGCAATTCAACCCTGCCCATAGGGCTACGTGACTTGGAACTAAAGAGACGGTTTACTGTAGACACCCCAATCTGGACCTCGAAGGGTCTTTGACCACCCCGATGATGAAATAAAGGAAACAAAGCCTTTGCGAGCTTGAATAAAGTATTCCTCCAACATCCGCAGCCCAAACCAACCATCAGCCCAGAAAAACCCAAAAAAGTCCAAAAGACCAGAGAAAGCCCAAAAAGCCCTGGACTGAACCTAAAGTACCGTGCGCGACACATCTACACCGCGCGGCGTATCGAAATTTAATACGCCGCACGCAGTCATGAGGTTAACCGCACGGCATTTTGGATAAAGTTCTGACTGGCTCAGAAAGCTGTCGGCCACGCCCATTTGAGCCACAGTTGCAATACGGCTCAGCCGAAAGCACACTTCTGGCCCGCCCAGAAAATACCTCCAACTTTTGAAATTCAAAATCCAAGGCTCTTGCCTATAAATACACCCCTCCACTCAAGGGAAAAGGCCCTTGATCACCATTATACTATTTCTCTCTCTTCTTGCTTTCACACCCATTTTCCCATTTCCAAGCCTTGAGAATGTTGTTCTCAAAAGATATTCTCTAGGCCTTTTACTCCATTTTTCTCTTCACCATTGAAGTTAGTTCCTTACTAACTTTGAGGTCCCAACTACCCAATATACCCATCTATTACACACATCCATACTTCTACTCTCTTTTTCAACCTTCCGACGTCCATCCGCCTTCATCAAAGCCCATTCAAGCTCCAGATCCAAGGTAAAAATCAAGTTTCCTTGGGCTATGCTCTGTCCTGGCTCTGAGGGGACCTTTCTGTTTTCAGGCTTAACTCTTTTGGTTAGGACCTGACCCAAAACCCCTTTTACAAAACAAAACCAGTGTTCTGTGCAAAGAAGCGCTACGCCGCGCGGCGCTTTGAAGCGTCGCACGGCGTAGTAATCTTGCACGCACGGCATTTTAAAAGGATATTGTTTTCTTGATCAAGCTGTCTGGATCACGATCGTCTGTTGTTGGATCTTTTCTGTATACCAAAAAGCAGTCCCAAAATGAGACCATATCTACAAGCCATGTTTTAAACCCCATAGATCTTTCAAAACGGGCAAACGTATCGAAAATGATTTTCTTTCCATGGCTTGAAGGAATGGTGCAGATCTGAGATGATCTGACGGCTGTGAGTTGTCTGAAGTTTTAAAATAACACCGTGCGATGAAATGGGTACACCGTGCGAAGCTTTACAAAACTATAAAAGTTTGGTATCCAGATCGAAACCACGCACGGCATACCAGTAAGCCGCGCGTTGTAAGCCGATATGCCGCCTGACGGAGGATAGTGATTCAGACAGTCCATTTGAATATCTTTCTTGTTTATATCATCGCCATGCCATCTTTATCATCTCTGTACAGCAAGCACCACTAGCACGGCAATGTGTTATGATTTATCTTGTTCCCCTTTCCCCTTTATGTATTTTTAAGGTTTTTCGAATCGTATTAATCCCCCCATTTAAAATGCTTAGTAGAGACCGGTTTTCACCGGGCGAGCGGGGTGCTTTTCAACAAAACCTTCCTCGTTCGTAACCTGGCTCCCGGATCCAAAATCTCAAACAGTTTCGCTAGATCAAAAGGCCTTTTCTTTTCAAAACAAAACCCCTCGGTTCCTCGGATCATCCATCTCAAAAATTCGGGTAGCGACTCTGTCTAAATCGCACTACGGGCGCGGGAGCCCACATTTACCTTATAACGTAATTGGCGATCTTCATCTTCAAGCCTGTCAACTTCGTATTCAAGCCTTCGAATTGCATCGTTGTAGGAGTTTAGTTCATCATGAAACCAATCATGTGTAGGTTTGAGCCGACGCCTCTCACAATCAAGGCGGTAGATTTCGTCTTCAAGCTCGTCGATCTTATCATCGTGCCAACGAATTTCTTCTTCAAGACGCCGAATTCCAACATCCAATTCAACGTATTGAATCGACATGAGAATGAATCGGCGTGTACCCTGTAGACACCCCCATTTTGGTAGTCCGTAATGCTTAAGCCTCCCGCCAAACGGCCGCCCAATAATGAGAATGTTGCTTTCAATTATGGTTATCCTAGAGAAGTAATCTTGATGCATAGATGTTCAAAGTTGGGCTTCCGATATTTCTTCCAAAATGTTTTCTATCAAAATTGCAAACTTTCTTATAAATTGTGTTGCATTCCATTTTAAAATATTCTTTTAAAAGTGTTGAGTCTTTTTAATCCATAAAACCATTCATTTTTAGTCCACAAAATTCCTATTTTTAGTCCAAATCGTCACTGTTTTTGCCCATAAATCAGCCCGAAACGCATTAAAACGAACCCAGAACGGGCCTAGACCACGAAAGGCCTGCCCAGAGCCCATAAGCATGGGCCGGGGCCGGGCCGACTTTCACTTGACGCCATGGCATCGTTTTGACTTCCACCACCTCGGATTCCATGTTTTCCGTACTTTTTCGCAATCCCACATCGAAAACCTAGCGTTTTTTCTTCCGCGAATTCACCCTATATAAACCCCTTACCTCCATAGCTTTCAATTTGTTCAAAAACACGGTAGCTCAGAGCATTCGTTCAAAAACTCAGTGTTGCCTTATTCAAAGTTCGTGCTAGTTGAGATTTCCTAGTATTCGAGAATAGTCTTCCCCACACCGTTAGGCTGTCGAAGGCATCTTGCATCAAGGTTGCTCCCCTACGAGCAATCTAGTTCAATTCCCACTCAGTTCCTGAGGGCGGTCAGCTTGGTCTCGTGGAGTCGAGGTATGTCGTTTGTTTTTATTTTCTTTATTGTCTAGTTGGTTTAGTCTAGTTGTTATTTAAATATTGCTTAGTTTAATTAGTTAGTAGCATGCCTAGGGTTTATTTTATGTTTTTGCTCAGTTCATGCAAGTTTAGGCCTTTTAATTCGTTTTCGTGTTGCATGCTAGCTTAGTTTTCGTTTATGCATAATAATCTAGGGTTTAGATGGTTCATGCATAATGACTATTTTGCCCTCCATGCATGTTTAGTTGTAGTGCTGCACGTTTTAATTCTTTGAATAGATTACCTTACTGTTACTTTGACCATACGATCACTCGCACATGCATCCACGTAGTCGTTACTCTGCCCACATGCAATTCATTTTCGTGTTGCATGCTAGCTTAGTTTTCGTTTATGCATAATAATCTAGGGTTTAGACGGTTCATGTATAATGACTATTTTGCCCTCCATGCATGTTTAGTTGTAGTGCTGCACATTTTAATTCTTTGAATAGATTACCTTACTGTTACTTTGTCCGTACGATCACTCGCACATGCATCCACGTAGTCGTTACTCTGCCCACATGCAATTCATTTTCGTGTTGCATGCTAGCTTAGTTTTCGTTTATGCATAATAATCTAGGGTTTAGACAGTTCATGTATAATGACTATTTTGCCCTCCATGCATGTTTAGTTGTAGTGCTGCACGTTTTAATTCTTTGAATAGATTACCTTACTGTTACTTTGTCCGTACGATCACGTGCACATGCATCCACGTAGTCGTTACTCTGCCCACATGCACATTTACTATTTTACCCCTATTGTTACGTTGTCCGCATGTACCCTGATCTTTTAGCCCATACCGTTATGCTGCCCGATTACGGTTGTTATTCTGTCTGATTATAACCGTTATGCTGCTAATTTTTTCCCAGCAAGTCAAATTACATTTTTACCCTTGCATGTCGCATACTAGCATGACGTTTGTTTAATGGGGAATTTGCACTTACATCCCTTGTACTATTACCGATTTGCACATATACCCCCTGTACTCCAAATTTAGGCACTTACACCCCTTGTACTTTGGACTGAAGTGCAACTGTTAAAAATTCCGTTAAAATGGATGAAAAAGCTATTGGCGGGAGATTTCCCTCCAAAATGAGGAAAAAATTGTCCAAACTAACCCTAATAGCCATTTATAAAGCTCTGTCAAACTCTCATTCCCAAAAACAGAACATCCAAACCCCTCTCTTCCTCTAACCCACTCTCTCTAGTCTATTATTATCAACATAAAAAACATCTATGTCTAATCAACTCCAAAGCATCTGCAAATGTAGCAACACAAACACCTAGTAGCACAGTAAAAAAAAATGGACTTACACTATCCAAATCCACAACATAAATAGCTAACAATGACTAAAAAAATAAAAAAATACTTCAAATGCAGATATTCAATACCAAGTAGTTCAAACTGAGCTCTTTTCTTAAACAAAAGTCTCTATGTTACAAATTGACTTCAAACAGAGTTCACAAACAAAAGTCAACCTGAGAAATATGCAAAACAATCATTTGATGCTGCTGTGAACTCTATTTTGGAAACTCTGTTTGAAGTCAGTTTGTAACTCTGTGTGACTTTTGTTTAAGAAAATATCTCAATTTGAACTACCTGGTACTGAATATCTGCATTTGAAGTATGTTTTTTTTTTTTTTTTGGTTATTGTTGGCCATTTATGTTGTGGATTTGGACAGTGTAAGTCCATTTTTTTTCTGTGCTGCTGGGTGTTTGTGTTGCTACATTTGCAGATGTTTTGGGACTGATTAGACATGAGATATAGTGCTAGATGTTGCTGTTTTCTGTTGATAATAATAGACTAGAGAGAGAGTGGGTTAGGGGAAGAGAGGGGTTTGGATGCTCTGTTTTTGGAAATGAGAGTTTGACAGAGCTTATAAATGGCTATCAGGGTTAGTTTGGACATTTTTTTCCTCATTTTGGAGGGAAATCTCCCGCCAATAGCTTTTCCATCCATTTTAACGGAATTTTTAACAGTTGCATTTCAGTCCAAAGCACAAGGGGTGTAAGTGCCTAAATTTAGAGTACAGGGAGTGTATGTGCAAATCGGTGATAGTACAAGGGGTGTAAGTGCACATTCCCCTTGTTTAATTTGTTGGTTTGCCCTCATGGTCTATCCATGAGTAGCCTGTCAATGCATGTGGTTTCCTAATCGGATTACTTTCCTAATTTGACCCGGTTTCCTAATTTGGAGGGATATTAAACCCCATAATGGTTTCCACTTTTGGAGGGATATTCTAACTGTTAGCTATATTGGTGGCCCCTCCCATCTTTGTAGTAATAAACTGAACATGCTCGAGTCATTTCTAGTATTTTCATATGTGCACATCTCCGAATAAATCACCATGAAGAAAAAGTATTCGGCGTATCCCGCTCCACTTGAATTTTAATTAATTGGTCCTTGTTCCAAGTCACAAAATTAACTTGGCCCATTAATTTTTAGCCTAAGAAACTCATAAAAATCGGCCTGATTTAATTAAGAATTAATGAAATGGCCCTCTAGCGCTAGTTCAAAGTTTGGTGCCAAAAATGGGTGTAAACAGTTTTTAGACTAGTCTTGCTCAATCATGGGGATGAGGTTCATAGTAACCCCCCCCATGGTATTACTAATACCCCCATTTTGGGGGATTAACAATCTCATGGGACAATTAGCCCCTTCCACAAAAGCCTAACCAAATAAGGTATTAGGGACCACATAGAATTATTAATCCAACACCCCCCCCCCCCCCATGGTATTACTAATACCCCCATTTTGGGGGATTAACAATCTCATGGGACAATTAGTCCCTTCCACAAAAGCCTAACCAAATAAGGTATTAGGGGCCACATAGAATTATTAATCCAACCCACCCCCCCCCCCCCCCCCCCCCCCAACCTCCTATCAAACATGACCTTAATCCAAAAACAAGCTGATGCATGGGACAAATGGCGCCATGAGGTGAAGGCGGGAAAGTTTCCTTCAAAATAATAAAGAGTCTTGAAGCCTATAAATACAAGAAATGAAGAAGGGAAAAGGGTTCCAATTCAACACCACAATAAAGACCTACGCATAACCAAATCACAAACTTTCCAGCAAAGTTTGCCTATCCTTTCACATTCCATTTGCAACAAGTACCTTGTACTTTTTATCTACTTTCTCTTGTAACCATCAACTCTTTTAATCCGATTTAATGGATTTTGATTAGTATTTATCATCTCATACATCCTTTCTTTCCTACACGGTTAGGAAATTCTAAATCCATTTCATTGTGGCAAACTACGAACCGCTCATGGTGTTGCCCTTAAGATCGCAACACTTTCGCAGATCGCAACACTTTCACTCTAGTTAAAAAGTCAGAAAAGGGGCTCTTAGTCCTTCACGTTGGACGCAACAAGTCCTAGCACACCTGCAATCGCTCCACGTGAAAGGAGCCGAATCATTTTTGGCACGCCCAGTGGGACCCTAATCATTTAAGGGTTTTATTATGGCAAGAAAATGACAACAACAACAACAACAACAGGATCCACCTGTCAGCCCTTAGTGTGTGGCTCATGAAGTGCGAGTCCAGGATGAAGTCGTTCCTCAAGTTAGTGCTCAAGATCTGCTGGACGCTACTGATAGGGTCAAGAATTACCTGTTTATGACAGGTTGTGAAATATCTCACGACATCAATTGGTCGCTGAGTCAATCCATAGCTCCTCTAACCTTAGCAATTCACGACATGATTGCTACAATTAAAGAGAGACTACCACCTGTTGCTCAACAACCAATATTCCCACATTTCAGTGTTTTTGGCAACGGCCAGGAATAGACAAGTTTGAAGGAGGCGATGCCGCCTCTTCAAGTTTTTTACCATACCTCCACATCAAGTAGCCCTGCACCTAGGGGCAAGAAGGCCAAGGGATTTCGATGGGAGGCGGACAAAAATCAGAGGTTTATTTTGCTTGATGGCCAAAGCAAACCTGACAAAAGGTCTCTTCACGAAGGACATGGTTCTAGAAACAGAAAATTAGCATAGGGTCCAATTATGAAGGGGTCTTGGGGCATTAAGTATGGGCTGAGTTTTTTTAAGGCTACAGATCCACGCTTTTAAAAGTCTTAAGGCCTAAGGTCCTCTAATTTTAAAACAAGCAAATTTGTGGACAATGTCACCGTCCGACCACCACCAACCCCTCTCTCCCGGACCTCTCACTCCCTCTCCCAATCTCATTCTTTATTCCGTTTACTCTCTCACACTCATTTCTGTCTCTCTGATCTGTCTCCCTCACTCTCAATTCTTTCTCTCCTCCCCTCTCCGCTAATTAATTGTGCAAACCGGCCGCCGAAATGCTGCTGGTGAGTTCCCCATAAACCAGATCCTATTTTAAAGGATTTTGAGTTTTAACCATTCTAATGGGTTCTTTATTCGGGGACGTTAATTTTTCTCCCAAAAATTTTAATGCCGAATTATCGGATAGAATAATGCAATAATGGACGGACAACCCTTCAATGGAATCTACTGAAATCAGATGCAGAGATGGAGACATGGGGTGTATCTGTGTTGGAAAAGTTACACTTGACCCCCTGGTCTTTTGGAGAAGAAACAGTGTGGCCCCAAGACTTTTATGAGTCACAGATGGACCCCTTTAGGTAAACTTCTGAAAACAACAGATTGGCCCAGACCTTTAGGACATGACCATTTAGTCCCTAATTTCATAAGTACCTTTAGAATCAGACCTAAAATAACAATTAGCTTAGAGACCCACGACCCAACATTCCTAATTAAAGTTAGTTTAGTATGTTCAGTTAATAGGTTTCTTTTGAAATCGAGTGTTAATTTGTGTAAATGATGTGAATGGGTAGCTATGAATAAGAGAGTAGGAGAGACTGACGACACGTATAATAATTTGTGCACTGATGAAATATGTTTCAAAACTACGGATATTACAATTATAATTTTGGAGTTTTTTTCTTCCTTTATTTTGTTGGCTCTAGGATTTTTTTAGCCAAATGAATTTTACCTCATGTTTGGTTTCCTACGCCTTTAGATTCTCTTAGGTTTAAGTATCTTAGGAAATCTCTTGGTTTAATTTCTCTAGATTAGACAGATTACCATATCTGTTGGTTTATTACGATTATACAAAATAGAGATTTTGCATATATAATCTTATTTGTTAGTCTTTTTGGAATAATACAGAATATAGATTTGTATAGATAACCATATTTGTTACTTTTATTGGGATTATACATAACACACTTTCAAAGAAAATAACCTAATTTGTTGGAATTTTGGAATAACACAGTGTATGGATTGGGCAGATAACGACATCTATTGGTTTTATTGCGATTATAAAGAACACATATTTCACAGAGATAATCTTATCTGTTGGTCTTTTGGGGATAATACACGGTATAGATTTGGACAGATAATCACATCTGTTGATTTATTGCGATTATATATAACAAATTTTTGAAAAAATATAACCTTATCTGTTGGACTTTTGGAATAGCACAGTGTATAGATTGGGTAGATAATCACATCTGTTGATTTTATTGCGATTATAAGAACACATATTTCGCAGAGATAATCTTATCTGCTAGTCTTTTGGGGATAATACACGGTATAGATTTAGACAGATAATCACATTTATTAATTTATTGCGATTATAAAGAGTACAAATTTTGCATAAATAAACTTATTTGTTGGGCTTTTGGAATAATACAAAGTATGAATTTAGACAAATAACCATATCTATTGTAGGGAAAATGGTACAGATTGAAGTGTGCTTTAGTTTAGTGTCATAGATAAAGAACACATAGAAGGTTATCTGTGTGCTTTGTGTACGTGTCGCGCATGTTACGTTATCTGTGTGTGTTTATTTGTGTTATAATTAGGATGACAAAGTAACACATATAGGGTTATCTGTTTGAGTTGTGTGTCATACTATAACGTTATATGTATTTGTTTGACTTGTAATTAGAATGACAGAGTAACACATATAATGTTACTTGTATGCTTTGTGTGTCAGATACATAACTTAAGAGTACAACATTACATGTGTTATAATTAGAATGACAAAATAGAACATATAAGGTTATATGTTTGTTTTGTGTCACACATAAAACGTTAACGTATTTATTTGTGTGATAAAATAACACATATAAAGGTATGTGTTTATTTTTCATATGGCAATTTTTTCCCTTAAAAAGTAGAAATTTAGAAACATTATGCCTTGTTCGGTTGTGGGTTTGGAAAATTTTTGAGTTTGGTTTTTGGGTAATGAGTGAAGAGAGAAAATATGGTAATAATTGGAGATATGAGTAATGAGTGGAGAGAGATATAGAGAGAAATGAGATTAATGATTGGATATAGGGGTAATGAGTGAAGAGAGAAATGAAAGTAATGATTGAAAATATAGGTAATGAATGAATTTGGATTTGAAATTTTTTTTCCAAACCCACAACCGGACAAGGGCTACTAAAGCACGTAAAAGGTGTTCAGCAGGTGCGAGAGTGTGGTCACGAAAGCACCAAAAATGTCTCAGAACGATAGCGTCTCAAAGACTGTCTTCAGTTTGCGCTCTCCAGACTGAACCCATTTCTCTGTGCACTGTCCCCAATAAATTTTATTCTCATTTCTTTATCTTTCTTTCCACTCATTACACAAAAAGCTTTCTTCAAAATCTAAACCAAACAAAGTTAAAGCATCATGTACAAAAAAAAAAAAAAATAGACAGCATATGATAGTCTTTTTTTCCCTAGGAGCCCAGACTTTGGCTTTCGCTTCTCTCTCTCCATTTCCTTTTCTATTTTCATCTTCTTGAACCAGGAAAAAGGCTCCAGTTGTGTTCATTTCCTTTTCTATTTTCATCTTTCATAAACCAGCAAAAGGCCAAACTGTTCTCCAGCTTCGAATTCTTTCCGGCAAGCTTCTACTCCACGCCAGCTAGGCCCACCTTCCGCTCTCCTTCCCCACGCACGGAGATGCCGCTGGAAAATCACTGCCGTTGATTGCCGGAAATTGTTGTTTGGATATGGCGTCGGGAAAATCACTGGTGTTGATTACCAGAGGCAGCGATTGCGAGATCGAGCGAGAGTGGGGTGGTTTTTTCGTAAAGGGGTAATTTTGTACTTGGATTAAGCAGTGGACTGCAAGTGTTTTGAAAATATAGTGTGGACGTGCGGCGCTAGAAAATGCTTAAAATGGACCTGCCACCAAATGGCCTCTTCACGAAGGACATGGTTCTAGAAATGGCAAAAATGTTGACATGCACCCAAGGTCCGGAGACACGGAGAACAACTCAAAATTAGAACCAACATGCTCAAGAGGCGCGCCCTCAACCACCACCAATACCAAGCATGTTCCTGGGTAGGGCGCAATTAGGAGCTGATTTTAGGCCTTTGGGAAGGCATGTGTAATGAAAGCCTCACACTGAGGAAGTCGATTCTATGCCTTTCCCAAAGGGCTATAGGGTTCCAAATTTCTAGACGTCTAACGGAGAAAGCATGCAGTCCACAATGGAACATGTGGCCAGATTTCAGGTCCAATGTGGAGAGGCAGGAGCTGAAGACGCTTTAAAGTTGAGGGTTTTCCCCAATTCCTTGACTAGGACAGCCTTCACGTGGTCATCAACCTGCTGCCCAACTCTGTCCAGACTTGGGCCCATTTGGAAGAAATGTTTCACCAACAATTCTATGGGGTGGAACCAAAGGTGACGATGGCAAACTTGTTGTGCTTTCGTCAGACTCCTCACGAAGGGGTGGAGTCTTACCTTTCAAGGTTTAAGAGAGAGATATAATATACTCAAGTAGAATTGCTTGGCTAGGCGCATGCTTGTCACTTTGTCAGTTCTTTAATCAAAAAGTTTTTGTTGTAAAAATGAACCCAACTAGATTGTGCAAAAGGTAGATTAATATCCATAATTGGAAAAAATACCCACAAAAGAGTAAACGGGTTTCAAAAATCCCATCTCTACCTCTCTATTTTTTAGAATATTCTTTATCTGTGGATATAGTTTATATCTGGTCAATATTAGGTAATTATTTGCTTGTAAACATCAGAACAACAAACACCACAAATTCTCAACAGCCCAATTTCTAATGGTAGCTTTGTAGACAAAGAAACGAACCATAAAAGAGTACATAGAGCAAAGAGTTAGGGAGATTACCAAGTTAATCTCTCGCGAAGTTGAGAAGGTGTCACAGGGGTAGATTGATCATCTCCCCATCTTAGCTCTGAAACTATAGATGAGCAAATAAACACAGAGAAGATAACCAAAAAAACTAGCATTACAAAATAAAAGCACAATCATTTGACCGGCAGGAAAATCTATTGGAAAAGATCAAGAATTCTACCTTCTTAGCCCTTTGATCTTCCAAAGAATTCGGACCAGCTGGGGCAGATAATTCTACTTCCTTTTCAGGCACAAGCCCCAACGCCGCACAAAATGAAATAAATTCCTGCACGCAGATGCAGGCATGTGATAAAAATTTCAAAAACTACTTGTAACACAACAAACTTGGTATGGAAACACAAATTTGAAGACAATAAGACTTATAAAAAATAGGGGAAAAAACCGAAATGGTCCTTGTAGTTTAGTGTTTGTGTCAACTTGGTCCCTGCAGTTTGAATTGGCTCGATTTACACTCTGTAGTTTTTATTTTGTTCCAACTTGGTCTAATTACTAACTGCCGTTAGACTCTGTTAACTCCAGACATGAATGGGCCCTTTTTGTCATAATATGCCATTCTCCTCTTGCCATAATATACCTCTGGACCAAAACACATAGCCTCATTGTTCCATTCTCCATTTTTTTTCACGACTTCCATTCTCCATTTGTCGCGCCTGGGATTTTACCTTCGACTGAAACGTGTCTCGTTCGCCTTCGGGGGAAGGAGCGAAAGGGATTAGGGCCTGGATAAGTGATCCAATTCATATGGATTGCGACGTGGTTCTTGAAAAGAAAGGAAAAATGAGGAGTTTTGTGTTCTATAAAAGAGGTTCGGATATTTTTGAAAAATGTTTGAATTTTAGAAAATGAAGTGGTTTTTATTTTAAAAATGGAACAAGCTTTCATCAAGCTGCCTACATATTTCCGGGTAAAGGAGAATCAAGTCCGACCGTGGTTTGGGCCACAAAAGGGGTTTAGAAAAAAACTTAGAGTCTCCACCAGGCATAGAGTTTAGGTGTGCCTAGTCACCTCTTGAATATCAGAAGAATAATTCAAGTATTTTAGAAAAAAAAACACACGGGCCAGAGAACCCGGTTTTTAGAAAAGATTGACTCTGTTTTGCATTTTAGGAAAAGACTTTAGGTCTGCGAGGTTAGAGAAGAAAGGATTCGGTAATTCACTAGAAAATGGACCAATTTGTGTCTGGGGTTAACGGAGGCTAACGGCAGTTAGTAATTGGACCAATTTGGAACAAAATGAAAACTACAAAGTGTAAATCGAGCCAATTCAAACTACAGGGACCAAGTTGACATAAATACTAAACTACAGGGACCATTTCGGTTTTTTTCCCTAAAAAATACTTTGCCCAAATAATTTTGCAATTATGCTTCGGCTAAGAACAATTGCCTTTACCTACTGTGGACAAATTTCTACTAACAACTATAATACATAAACTGACATAATTTCTAACATGAACTCTCGCTTGAGGTTGGCTGTGCTAATATCCTCTCTTCTCTGATTAGCAGAGAAAAGCCACCCTAATCTGCTTATTGTCTTCTCACAGTTACCTGCGGGAAAAAAAAAAATCCGTAAACCAAATACTATAAAGTTAATTGAAGGACGCCACACATGGAAACAAAACCAAATCATAACATATAGCGTTAATACTTTTTGATAACATATCCCGCTAATGTACAAGAAATGCGTACCTAGTATATAAAATACAAATAATAATATATGCTTTACACCCCTTCTCACAGTTACGGTTTGCAAAATGATGGACCAACGGAATGGACCGCCGAATCGCCAGAGAGGAGAACCGGCGTGGAGGAGATTTTTTATTTTGAAAAATGTAGAGGAGATGTTTCCTTGGAGAGAGGGGGGAGGAGACTAATAATAGTAATACCAAGTCAGAGCAAAACGAGATTGGTTGCAAATTAATGTCAAAATTGGCTGGTAGGAGCTCTTTTAGTAGTCACTTTCGTGGTGTGGAAATTTTATTCAGACCACCATATCTTCTCAGTACTCTCACGAAAATGTGGAGGAGATTCTTTCTTGGAGAGAGGGGGGAGGAGACTAATAGTAGTAATACCAAGTCAGAGCAAAACGAGATTGGTTGCAAATTAATGTCAGCTCTTTTAGTAGTCACTTTCGTACGTGGTGTGGAAATTCTATTCAGACCACCCTATCTTCTCAGTACTCTCACAAAAATGTGGAGGAGATTCTTTCTTGGAGAGGGGAGAGGAGACTAATAGTAGTAATACCAAGTCAAAGCAAAACGAGATTGGTTGCAAATTAATGTCAAAATTGGTTGGTAGGAGCTCTTTTAGTAGTCACTTTCGTGGTGTGGAAATTCTATTCAGACCACCCTATCTTCTCAGTGCTTGACGATTTCCTAGTCCTAAAATAATGGGTTGCCCCAAGTGTAGGGCGGAGACCGACGTAGCACAATATCCGGTAAGACCGGAGTCGAATCCACTAAGGACGGTGAAGTGTGTGCTGTGGAACCTCGGGTTGTAAGATTTGAAACGGCTCTTAGGTAGCCACCCCTTGTCGGTTTGATTGAGAGATAAACTAAAACAACGGAATTGATTAACTATTCAGATAATTAAAAGGAGGTACGGTCGAAGGATTCATAACACTCGTAATCAGTCCGGATTAGCCTGCTCCATTTGGCGTTCTTAAAAACATTTAACTTTAGTTTAGAAAAGATACCCCGAAAGATGCGAACCCTTATAGTCGCCGTATACCCATGCGCAGCGAAGAACGAGTTTTGTTCCCCCATTCCCCCGTTCACATGGGCTCCGGCGATGCCCCGGGTTCGTCTAACGAATGTTCTTATTAACCTAAAATTACTTTTTCATTATTTAAAAGCAGGAGCAGTACCCGAACTGATCACGGCGTGCTAATCACCCCGCGACCCTACCTATAAAACTACTCACTCATTATTGAAAGAAAAATAAAAGAGATTTTAACTTGCATCATACTTCGATTATTGGAAAAAGAGAAATAAACGAGAAATACCAACTAATTGAATACCAATAAACAACTTTAATTAAGAACGAAAACTGAAACGAGTTACCGAAAGGTGAGTTCTTGAACAAAAACTTGAAAACTTCGAAGGAAAAAGCTCTGGAACGGAAAGAATGGAAAAATAAAGCTGCTATGTAAAAGTGCCAACCCTAAAAACGAAGTTTTTAGGGGTATTAATACAAACCTAATTAAAAAGGAAATAAAACAGAAAAGGAAACAAAACGACGAAGTATCGAAAATTCCCGCTAAAGCCTTCGGTATCGATACAGGCAGGAAATGTATCGATACCCATCTCTCTGTATAGCTCTGGATCAGTCTTGCAAGGATTTGTATCGATACAGGAAATACCTGTATCGATACCGAGCGTGTTAATCGTGCCCGTTGAGCTTTGCATGGGATTTGGCCACCCGACGTCACCCGACGCCTTACGCTTTCGCCTTGACTTCCCATGACGACGTCCAAACCAGCCTCATGGCCTCGCAATCCAACTTTGGCGTAAAAACCGCCTTATTACCTAAGAAAATAACAAAAACACAAAAAAAAGGAAAACACGGCATCAAGTGGATAATGGAATAAACCGCGCCTCTAACGCGCTAATTTGCCCTACTTAGGCACTCATATCTATGATATCACGCGCCTATCACACCCCCCAACTTGAAGGTTGCTAGTCCCTAGCAACGAAAAGAATAAAAATAAAATAAAGAAAATGATAGATCTTTTAAACCCCCAGCCGGCTCCGGTAGGACGAGTGAAGTCTCGTGAGGGTTTTCAGCAGTGATCACCCACAAAACACAAAGGATTCGGACACTTTGAATGCAACTCAACCCAATCAATAACCTTTAAAAACACTACAATGACTATCAGACAAGTCAAAGGCAAGATATTTCATCCATGGATAGAACTAACAAGTGAACTTCGTGCACAAAAATTAATCCTCTCACCTACGATTGGATAGAGAATTTTCAAATGGCATGCGTGTATGGAAAATCACATAGAGAAATTTACCAACCTCGAGAACAGTTCACACACCGTTGATAGCCCAATATTTCTTAAGCGCACTCCTTCCCTTTTTGTATTTTTCCTCTTTCTATTTTTTTTTCTTTTGTGTTTTTCTCATGGTCGTGCAGTGCCCGGATCTCTCGGGCTTTCTAGTTGACTCTTTAGCGAATTTTGGGTCGGCTATCCCCAAGCCAAACGGCTTTAGAGCACCAGGTTTTAAGAGACCCCTACGGACTTAATTGCTCAAGTCAAAAAGGCTTTATATTGAGATCCAAGCTAACCACATTTAATGATACTTTCACAAAGTCTATCCATCTTTTGACGCAAACAACACGGTGGGAGCATACCCCGATTGTCCGGTTACTACTCAATGGACGCCCGGATAAGCATTAACAAAATAGCACTCATAACTTATTCTCTTACTCTTTTTTTTTTTATACTGGGAAAGGAGTTCCAAAAATTCCATCAAACAAGCTTATACCGAAATACCAAAAACATGTGAACCAAATTCTAGTCCGGTAAATACTCATGTGGGGCAGTGTGTGTGTGAGAGCATGTTTTCAAGTGACCAAACGCTATCCAACTATAGATGATACCGGCTAACAAGTGCTTCTTCAACATCATGTTCACGAGCTTAAGTCTATCCATAAAATTGTATCGAGACTCCGACTCGCACAACAACCACTATAGTACTAATTAAAAGCCATCAACCAAGAATAGCTGCACTCAAGTATCCAAAATCCTTAATTCAATTTTTTTTTTTTTGATTTTTTGATTTTTTGATTTTTTTACTATGCAAAATGAATAAAAACAAGTACGAAGTACACCCTCCCCCCAACTAGAAACATGCTATGTCCCCAGAGCATGGAGACACAGCAAAAGAAAGCACAAGGGAGAAGAAATGGACCTACGGGTGGCAGCCAACCACCATGACCTCGGCCGATATTCGAGGAATTTGCCGTTTCCGGCCTCCACGCAAGCCACCAAATCCTGCAAAAGACATTAGTACTACCCGGTCGTGGTATCCGGGCTCCCAAAACAAAAAAAATAAAAAGAAGAAAACTCCACCAAATCTTCACGCGATTAACGTGTCATACTTTTCTCCCCATCCCTCGCCGGTAGGCAAGAAACGGGTGGCTATACAAGACCATGATGCTATTTTTTTTTTTTTTTGATTTTACTGCTTAGCAAGAAATAAAATAAACGAATATACAAAAATTGTGCCCAAAACCCAAGTCAATGATGGGTACCCCTATTGCTAGGAGCCGGGTCCACTTCTCAATGAAGAGAGTGGTACGCAAAAGCTACCCGTCGGAACTTAAGAAGATAGGGCCCCCAGCGGCTCAAGAACTGGGTCCCAAGCGGTGCCACACACATCCTCGACTGCAAGTATCGCCATTCTACACCTTTTATCAAGAATTGAACTCGGCCATGCCACAAGTTAAGATACTTCGAGTAGCGCATTTGCTGAATTCGCTTTAGACACTTAAATTCAACCAAGTGCTTAGTCCAAACTAGATCAATTTTCAAAGAGTTAACAAAATCCAAAAGATATGGATGATAAATTAAATTAAATTCATCAACACCAAGAAAATCAATCTGTTCCACATTTAAAACCTCTTGCGAAAGTGGAGACTCGGTAGGAGGGTTGGCACTATCTAGAGCAGAGAGTATTTGATTATTCAGTGCAACTATTGGCAATGACTCCTCAAAAGGCATGCAACCTTCACTAATGACAAGCGGCTCTATTCTCTCTTTTTCCCTCGCATCAAGAACAAGCAGACTTTCCACAATTATTGACAACGACTCCTCAGGAGTCGCGTTATGAAAATCCATCTCAAGTGTACTAGAATGCTCTCGAGAAGACTGTTGCACTTCAGGTGAACCAACTATTTCGTTAGTTACAAGTGGCTCTATTGTGTCATCTTCTAATACACAAGAATTACTCACTTGAAAATTTTCAACTTGATTGCAAGAAAGAGAATCAGCTAATTGATCAAAACAAGGCGGATCTATTTCCTCTTTTTCCCCCACATCAGAATTGGTATCCTCAGAACTTTCAGTCAACTCACAAAATTGGAGCTCTTGGGTTAATTCATCTAAGTAATCCCAAGCATCTTCAGGGTTTTTATCCAAGAATTCGTCAGTGGACCTAAAATCCACCTGACATGGCTTAGGGTTTAAACCACGGCAAAAGATAACCAAAAGACTGCCAAGCTCACAATTAAAACTCGACCAAGAGAATACGCAATTTTTGAATCGCTCCCAACACTGTGACAAAGACTCATCATCTTGTTGAGAGAAATGTGATAGTTCTTCTAAAAGCATATGAGTCTCATATGAGGGATTGAAAGTTTTGAAAAACTGTATCACAATCTCAAGCCATGTCAATTTTGGACTCAAAAAATTAAACCAATCTTGAGCACTACCACGCAAAGATGCTGGGAATACATGTAAAAGAGCCACTTCATCGCTAGCAAAAACCTCCTCAAGTTTATGAACATGGGTAAAAGGATTTTCTGAAGGCAAACCATAAAATATAGGAAGATCAAATTGGTTTGCATAACCTCCATAGCACCTAGCAAAATGAGCCATTTTTTTTTCAACAATTAAAAATAAATAAAGAATTAAAAATAAAAAAAATAACTACCCGAATTCTTAACACACATTACCGTCCCCGGCAACGGCGCCAAAAATGCTTGACGATTTCCTAGTCCTAAAATAATGGGTTGCCCCAAGCGTAGGGCGGAGACCGACGTAGCACAATATCCGGTAAGACCGGAGTCGAATCCACTAAGGACGGTGAAGTGTGTGCTGTGGAACCTCGGGTTGTAAGATTTGAAACGGCTCTTAGGTAGCCACCCCTTGTCGGTTTGATTGAGAGATAATCTAAAACAACGGAATTGATTAACTATCCAGATAATTAAAAGGAGGTACGGTCGAAGGATTCATAACACTCGTAATCAGTCCGGATTAGCCTGCTCCATTTGGCGTTCTTAAAAACATTTAACTTTAGTTTAGAAAAGATACCCCGAAAGATGCGAACCCTTATGGTCGCCGTATACCCATGCGCAGCGAAGAACGAATTTTGTTCCCCCATTCCCCCATTCACATGGGCTCCGGCGATGCCCCGGGTTCGTCTAACGAATGTTCTTATTAACCTAAAGTTACTTTTTCATTATTTAAAAGCAGGAGCAGTACCCGAACTGATCACGGCGTGCTAATCACCCCGCGACCCTACCTATAAAACTACTCACTCATTATTGAAAGAAAAATAAAAGAGATTTTAACTTGCATCATACTTCGATTATTGGAAAAAGAGAAATAAACGAGAAATACCAACTAATTGAATACCAATAAACAACTTTAATTAAGAACGAAAACTGAAACGAGTTACCGAAAGGTGAGTTCTTGAACAAAAACTTGAAAACTTCGAAGGAAAAAGCTCTGGAACGGAAAGAACGGAAAAATAAAGCTGCTATGTAAAAGTGCCAACCCTAAAAATGAAGTTTTTAGGGGTATTAATACAAACCTAATTAAAAAGGAAATAAAACAGAAAAGGAAACAAAACGACGAAGTATCGAAAATTCCCGCTAAAGCCTTCGGTATCGATACAGGCAGGAAATGTATCGATACCCAACTCTCTGTATAGCTCTGGATCAGTCTTGCAAGGATTTGTATCGATACAGGTATTACCGAGCGTGTTAATCGTGCCCGCTGAGCTTTGCATGGGATTTGGTCACCCGACGTCACCCGACGCCTTACGCTTTCGCCTTGACTTCCCATGACGACGTCCAAACTAGCCTCACGGCCTCGCAATCCAACTTTGGCGTAAAAACCGCCTTATTACCTAAGAAAATAACAAAAACACAAAACAAAGGAAAACACGGCATCAAGTGGATAATGGAATAAACCGCGCCTCTAACGCGCTAATTTGCCCTACTTAGGCACTCATATCTATGATATCACGCGCCTATCACTCAGTACTCTCACAAAAATGTGGAGGAGATTCTTTCTTGGAGAGGGGGGAGGAGACTAATAGTAGTAATACCAAGTCAGAGCAAAACGAGATTGGTTGCAAATTAATGTCAAAATTGGCTGGTAGGAGCTCTTTTAGTAGTCACTTTCGTGGTGTGGAAATTCTATTCAGACCACTCTATCTTCTCAGTACTGTCACGAAAATGTGGAGGAGATTCTTTCTTGGAGAGGGGGGAGGAGACTAATAGTAGTAATACCAAGTCAGAGCAAAACGAGATTGGTTGCAAATTAATGTCAAAATTGGCTGGTAGGTGCTCTTTTAGTAGTCACTTTCGTGGTGTGGAAATTCTATTCAGACCACCCTATCTTCTCAGTACTCTCATGAAAATGTGGAGGAGATTCTTTCTTGGAGAGAGGGGAGGAGACTAATAGTAGTAATACCAAGTCAGACCTTGTGGAATGAGGATGATCGAATAGAAAGTGTGTCAGGAATTTTCAATCTGGGCTAGCTGGGTATTCAGTGCTTTAATAAGGTATGCACTCATCTTCTCGCTCCTTCGATCGTCGATTACTGTAATTGTTAGTATAGTAGTCTACCTAGATCTTAGTACGGCTTCTGATCTGATGCTTTAATAAGTTGAATAATTTGTCATAGCTTAGGTGTTTTATCTAAATTCTTATTGGATTTAACATCATCTTTTGAGGGATACAAAATGAATAAAAATATATACTGAAGTTAAAAAAAGTTAATAAAAGAAGACCAAAAAGATTGAAATTTGAGAAAGATGGACTTTTTGGATTTTTTTTCTATCGTCTTATATGATTTTTTTTTTTTTTAAATTTTGGTCTCTATATTTATACTTTTATGATTCCTATCATCGAGATGAACGATATGTAAAAAATTATTTAAATTTAATAAGAATTGAGAGAAAACAACAAAAAAGATAGCGCAAAAAAGCCATCAAAAAATTAGGCTGAATAGACTGCAAACAATCCGAGCCGAGTCGAACTTTGCAATGTTCAAGCTTGAACTGTAAGACATCAACTCGAGCTGGAGACTCCCGGCTTGACCACATATTGCCATGCTTGGGCTCGGTTCGCTTGAGCTCTTAAGATTCATTGACCTTACCCCGTCGCTTGTGCGTTGAAGGAACTGAGGGTATTATAGTGGAAATTTGCTTTATCCATAGCCGATGTGGGACTACACGGGAAGACTGAGAAGTTCATTTTGGAACAAAAATGCTACACGCACAACCGTTGTGTAACTAATTCTGGCCGTCCAGATGTGTTTGGACCGGCCAAATTTTAAGTAAACTATTTGCACGAATAGTTTATTTATTTCCTAAGCGAATCCTGACCATTAATTACAATAATAGATAGGTAGTGACTGGTTGTGCAAAGAGTTTTGCACAACCGTTGTGTGCGTAGCATTGTTGTGATTTTGGAAAAAACTTCTTGTCCCACGTCGATAGTTTTGTAGTGTAAGAGGGCCTCCACTTGTTATAAAAGGAACACGATGACTTTGCGATCTTTAACGAGCAGAATAAGTCAAAAGCCTAGGACTCTGATGTTATTTTTGCTAGTAGGCTAGTAAATGATAATAAACATGGTCAAGGTTCTTGGCTGGCGAGCCAATTCTAGCCGAGTCCCAACTGGCTCGTGCTCGGCTTGTTAATGAAGTGAGCCAATTCTAGCCGAGTCCCACCAATAAAAAGTATTTTATTTTGGTTCGACCAATAATCACATATGAAATGATGGACTGTATAAATTTTACAATACCTTTCCCCGGATATGTTGCAAGAAAGGGATAATGTGCAACTTCAAGTTGTTAATTATATCCGTTATGAAAATGTCAAACCAATTTGGGTAATTTCTGACACAAGTATTCAATTAGTTCGGACTCGTTTAGTCTTGAATTGGGACCAAGACAAAAAAGAATTCTTCGATCGAAGAGGCCCATGCTTCCTTTGTTGAAATAAGGACAAATGGTTTGATTCGAGATTTCCAGAATTGACTTAGTAAAATCCTCTATTTCATATACTGAAAAAAGAAATGATCCATCGGGTTTAGAATGGATCTCTGATAATGGATTAGATCGGACCAATATCAATCCATTTTTTTCCACTTTTTTCTATTCCAAGGAAAAGATTCAAATTCAACAATCCCTTAACCAAAATGAAGGAACTGTTCATACGTTGTTGAAAAGAAATAAGGAATGCCAATCTTTCATAATTTTGTCATCATCCAACTGTTCTCGAATGGGTCCATTCAATGACGGAAAATCGTCCAATGTGATAAAAGAATCAATTCTAAAAAATCCGCTAATGCCAATTAGGAATTTGTTGGGACAGCTTTTAAAATTGCGAATTTTTTTTCATTTTACTACTATTTAATAACATATAATCAGATCTGGGTAACTAACTATTTATAACTTGACAATTTCAAAGAGACTTTTCAAATACTTAAATACTATTTAATGGATGAAAAGGGGAAAATTTATAATGTCAATCCTTGCAGTAATATTATTTTGATTCCATTCAATTTGAATTGGTATTTTCTCTATCACAATTATTGTGAAAAGACATCTACAAAAATGAGCCTCAGACAATTTATTTGTGAAAATGTATATATAGCCAAAAACGGGCCACATCTAAAATCAGGTCAAGTTCTAATTGTTCAAGTTGACTCTGTAATAATACGATCAGCTAAGCCCTATTTGGCCACTCCAGAAACAACTATTAATGGCGTGCAGATAGACCCCCTATCGTCATATTTTCTATCCATATTAACGGACAAAACATTAAAAGACCAATATGCCCTCATCCTCTCCCTTGATTATTCTTCTTCCTTAAATCTAATCAATCCATCCCATATACCAAATTTGGATCCGAACCGTTGATATTGTAGAGTTTGACAAGTACTACATCAATGCCAAAATTCAAGTCGATCAAAAAATGAAAACCTCATGGTCGAATCGAGTTTATTATGAAACCAAAATTTCAAATTTAAATTTACCAAGAATTAGATCACTGGGTTATTGATGCCTGATCTAGATAATTTTTTACATAAATACTCTATTCTTTATTTAATACATTATGAACGGTTTAGATTAGATTCTAGCGGTGTGTGAGATACACCTTCGTTAATATGGATGGAAAATATGATGGTAGGGGGTCTATTCGCATATTTTCAAAATTATAGGGAGTTAGTTATGTGCACACTTTTGAACCATAGGGGGTGTATCCGCACATGGCTCAAATCACAGGTGGTGAAAGTGGACTTTGTCCTAAATTTAAGCATCAAAGCTTTATTCATTCATGGCACAGTTGTAAATTTAAAAGGCACAAAAAAACTCTTGATTTGAGTAAAACTTACTTTCATAAGCAAGAAGTGGAGTTAGTTCTAAGGGTCTTTTTTGGGAAACTAGGCGTTAGTGCGTATAATGGAATCAAAAGTATCGTAATGATGATAAGAAGTTCGTGGAGGGAAGCATTATAGGTGCATTGCTATAAATGTTATTCTCAAAATCGACTACGGGTGTGACGACCCGGTTCCACAACCACCTCTAAAACAGTTTTGTTTAGAAAATAAAAATACATTTATCTTCCAAATCAATATAAAAACTATACACAAGGATTTACAATTTCCCTTTTAAAAAAACATGCAACTAGCAAGCCAAAACTCTACACACTCGTCCCGTGCGCCAACCTGCAATATAAATCCTCATGAAGTATACAATACAACGAGAATAGACAATAAACGAGACCAACCAATTAGTGACACGGAGTCAACAACAATTCCATAATACGACCTCATATCCCTCTTCAATATATGACCGGTGACCGGCCTCACCTACCACACCCAGCCTATTATGAAGGCTTCCCGGGCTGTTAGCACAGTAGCCAAATTCACTCGATCACAAACTAAACAATTCCACGGCATCCAGCCCCAATATGTATCACATCACCCAACTCGAACAAATTAAGAATTCAAGGATTGCAATAAATAACACAGGATATTCAAAAGGAATGCGAAACGGGACCACAAGAAAATACTCCAGAAATTTGAAAGCATATTATATGCTTCCTTGCTTGGATACCTTAACTAAAGATCGCAACAGTTGAACACGCAAACTTCAACACCCGTAACCACATAATTAAATCTAGCCTCAATCGTATACCCTCTCATCGTTGATTGCTAGACCTCACATCTCCCTTTTGCCCGTGGCAACTTTTTCATTGTCCCAGTTCCCTTCTCCTTACACTTCTCTTAATTCTCGTTCTTTTTCCTTGTTTTTGTCTACTAGTATCTCTTATATATACACACAGCTGCATGCGTACACAAGAGGCCACGGTGATCTACCATTTAACTCACCACTCCACTTGACAACAAAACAAACCAACCTAGCCACACTAAGTTAGCTATATAGTCGGCACACTCACCCAAGTTCCACGTATCCCTAAAAAATAATAACCATATTGAGTTGAGAAATCAAGCTTGTCAAGTTGGTTGTCTCATTTTTATCCCCAGTGGTGACCTAAGTTCAAGTTTCACGGGGAGCAGGTTTGGGATTCGGGGCTATAGATAGCTTCTGAAACCCCCATTGACTAACATACTAACACCCCGCTAACTCCCGCTGATGTATACTGTATAACAAAAAAATGGGGTATTACAATGGGTACCGATATGGGGAGTACCGATACTACAGATGGCGTGTGGGGCCCACTTTTGGGTCCCACACGAATAATCCGAACGATTTATTGATTTTAAATCATTTTTCAAGTGGTCCTGCAAAAAATCAGCTCAATTGAATATGTGTAAGTGGTTGATCTAATTTCTAATTTTTCATTCAGAATTCAAGATACTAAATTGTAGATGAAAACTTGGAAGATTGGGTCAATCACTTACACAAATTCAATTGAGCTGATTTGTTGCAAAAGAGTATCCAAAAAATTATTTTAAAATTAATGAATGATGCGGATTATTCATGTGGGACCCAAAAGTGAGCCCCACACGACGTCTGTGCAGTATCGGTACCCCTAGCATTTTGGCATTTAGAACCAATTCCTCAAATATAAAGAAAAAACCAAATCAATTGCTCAAATGATGACCAGAGGCCGGGCACACACGATTCATGTGCAGGTTGATTTTTGACCACTTATTGTTTGATCGTATTTTAACAAAATATGAAAAATTCGACTTGCACAAGCTTGCGAGTTCCCGGCCTCTAGTTTGCATTATATGGGTAGTAGTAATTGACCCCAACATGGAGGTGCTGAATAAACTCACTAAGCAAAAAGTGGAAATTATCCTTGATCACGTGGCATTTAAATATCACTGTAACGAGAACCATAATCCAAACTGTTTATTGATTTTAAATAATTTTTTAAGTGGTCTTGCAAAAATCAGCTCAATTGAATATGTGTAAGTAAGTGATCTAATTTCTAATTTTCCAGTCAGAATTCAGGGTACTTATTATAAATTCTAGATGAATCTTGGAAGATTGAATCAACCACTTACACAAATTCAATTGAGCTGATTTGATGCAATGGAATACCCGAAAAATTATTTTGTAATTAATGAATGATTTGGATTATTCATGTGGGACACAAAAGTAGGCCCCACACGATGTATGTGCAGTATCGGTACTCCTCCTATCGGTACGCCAAGCATTTTGGCATTTAGAACCAATTTCTCAAATATAAGGAAAAAACCACATCAGTTGCTCAAATGATGACTAGAGGCCGGGTACACACGATGCATGTGCAGGTCGATTTTTAGCCACTTATTGTTTGATCGCATTTTAACATGCAAAATTCGACTTGCACACACGCTTGTGAGTTTCCTAGCCTCTAGTTTGTATTATATGGAAAGTAGTATTTGACCCCAACTCTAGTGAATCATCTTAACATGGTAGAGATAAGTGGATTGATCAAATAGCTGTATTCTAAAGAGATTTACCTGGGATGATGGGATCAGGTTCGGAGATTAGTGATGGCAGACGGGATTTTTGCTATAGGAGGATTTGTGACCTCTGCAGTGTCATCAGCAGCGTCAGCAGTGCAGGCTATGACCCAAGCTAAGCAAGTGTTCTGGGATTCACCAATGGAGAAAGACAATCTCCCCAACAATGTGGGGGATATTATTGATGATTTAAACGATGAAGTTCGGAAGCTGGGTTCCAAAAGTAAGGACTTTAAGAATAAAGTACTGAAAAATAAGACGAAGGCGCCGTCAGAAACGTACTTGGAATGGGTCCGCACTGTGGAGGAGATTGACAAACAAGTGAAGGATTTACTAGATGAATATGACAAACAAAACAACGAAGAGGCATCTTGGTTTACCCCGTGTCCGGATTTTAGAGAAGATTTTAAAAAGATGTACAAGAAAGTAAAGAGTCTTGGAGAAGAAAGCAATCAAATCAAAGATAAAATGTTTGTTGATCTGCCACCTGAACTTGTTGTGAACAAAGAGGGAAAAAATAACAATTTTGGGATACGTGAAAAGCAGATCGAGAAGATTCTAGAATTGCTGGAAAGTTCCAAGGCTAAGAAAATAGGTATCCTTGGGACAGTGGGGATTGGGAAAACAACCATGATGCGCAGCTTGAATAACCATGAAAAAGTTACCAAAACTTTTGAAATAGTCATTTGGCTCGATGTATCGCAAGAGGGGAGCAGGGAAAATTTGAGTAGGGAGGATCTCCTACAGTATATTTTGAGAAGGCTGAAACTAAATATAAGAGGTTCTTACAATGCAGATGAAATTGCCCAAAGAATATTAATGGAGTTGCAGGGCAAAAAATTCTTGCTACTTTTGGATGATGTCAAGGAATGTTTCAATTTAAAAGATATTGGGATTCCTGAGAGCAACAATGGATGCAAGATAGTATTGACTACTAGGTTGCGTCGTGTTTGTCGCTTAATGGTTGACCAGAAAATTAAGGTGACTTATTTATCAGAAGACGAGGCATGGAAGATGTTTCAAGATGTTCTAAAAAGTTCTGAACTTCTTGAAGATCCAAATATTCGGAAACTTGCAAGGAAAGTGTGCAAAGAATGTAGTGGGGTTCCACTGTTGATAAAAAAAGTAGCAAGTACATTCAGATCGAAAGATTCCCTGCACCATTGGAGTGATGGATTGAATAGTTGGAGGATGTGGCCTGAAAAAGAATGCGAAGGCATTAGGGAAATGTATAATATGTTGAAATTTTGTTACGATGACTTGGATGATGAGCGGCGTCAGAAATGCTTTCTTTATGGTGCATTGTATCCGGAAGGCAGTGTGATCAACGCAGATTATTTGTTGGAGTGTTGGGCAGCTGAACATCTCCTTGGCGATTTTGATAGCATAACAAAGGAGTCGCTCGTCTGTGGGCATCTTGTACTGAGTTACCTTAAGTATGTGTCATTACTTGAAGAAGGTGAGAGTGAGAATCAAGTTATAATGCACAAATTCATCCGAAACATGGCATTATATATAGCAGAAGGTGATCCTGATTGTAAACACATGGTGGAAACGAGCAAACGATTAAGAGAGCCCCCAAAAGTGGAATCTTGGACCGGGAAGAATAGAATCTCATTTGGTGACAATAAATTGGAGCAATTACCGGCTTCCCCCGATTGCAGTATACTTTCCACACTCTTCCTACAGAAAAATTCAAGCCTGAAGAAAATCCCACAGTATTTCTTTGTGCACATGATAAAACTTCGAGTTTTGGATGTATCTCATACAGGAATCGGGGAGTTGCCTTCATCACTTTCAACCTCGATCGGTCTCAAAGTCCTGTATCTAAATAACTGCAAAAATTTGGTCGAGCTTCCTACTCCCCTTGTGGAAGCACTTAAGCTTCTTGAAGCACTTGATATTGTGGGGAGTGGAGTCAATAACATACCGTCCCATATTGAGAAGTTGACCCGGTTAAAGCGATTGCGGGTATCCTTCTCCAAGTCTGGAAATGAAAATGCCACTCAAGAGGTAGATTTCAACTACAAGATCATTTCAAAGTTTGTCTATTGGAAGAATTGGTCATTGATGTGAAATCACCCGAAATTTGGTCCAATGATGTCGTAGAGAACATCATCAAAGAAGTGGCTACGTTGAAAGAGTTTAGCTCTCTGAAGTTTTGCTTTTCCGATAAGGTTGAAGATGTTATTGAGGTTTTTGGGTCTCAAAATCTTCGCATCTGTGTTCCTGACGCCACAATCCTTCTCAGTTTCATTGAAAGGAGTTCATGGAGAAATGTCCAAGACATCGAAAACTTTGAGTTCTACATTGGTTCCAAAAGGTCAGAACACCCTCAACTCCCCAACTTTGACGAGTTTGAGAAGTACGTGAAGTATTGTGAAGTTGAAGGTAGAAACTTATTGATTCTCGAGGTCCTTGCCGAAGCTACTGCTTTTGAATTAGTCGACAACAAAAACATCAAGCAGCTATCAGACGAAGAACTCGAAAGGATGAACGGTATCCAAAGTTGTCTAATTGAAGGTTGTGATGCAATTGAAACCATCGTGGGTACCTCAGGCAGAGTAGTACTACCAAGCTTAGAGCACTTGTTCATAAAGAATCTACCAATGTTGGAAAGCATTTTGAGGGGCCCACTCCAACCTGGAAGCCTAATCAAATTAACGACTCTAGAACTGACCGGCTGCCAAACTTTGGTCAAGGTTTTTCCTCCCGGCACCATCCAAGAACTTCGTGAAATCCAGTGCTTGAAAATTGAGAAGTGCGGTGAAATTGAAGAAATAATTCCAGAATCTGAAGCTCGCGGAACTCTGTTGCCAAAATTGAAGAAAATGATTCTCCTTGACATGGAAAAACTAAGAATCATTTGTGCCATTAATGAGACGTTGAAGTGGCCATCCTTGGAGAAGCTAGAGATATTCAAGTGTCCAGGTATGCTGAAATTGCCTTTCAACATAAATAATGCAAAAAATCTGGAACGTATTGATGCAGAGCAGGATTGGTGGGGAAAATTGCAGTTGCAGAATAACGAGGACAAAGCACGGCTTCAGAAATTATGTAAGCTGAGGTAATATTTCATCTTTAAAATGTAACTGAATTGTTGCTGTTCCAAAAGCAGTTTTTGGGAAGATCTTTCAGGAACTTGTCCGATTTCTATTTGTGAAAACTCAAAAAAGGGTGGTTAAATTCAGCTTGTTTTCATAGCAAGTTGGAGTTTTCCCCTCTTCACTGTCAAACGAAGCTCTTTCATTTTGAATTAAAGAATTCACAACGAATCAAATTCATCCAAGTAGGACTCGAACCTACGACCAATCAGTGCCTCCTCCCACCACCACCTATATTACTTGGACTTCGGTATGGTTGTCTTGAGCGGGTATATATCTAAGTATCAGTTATGTAATTCTCGTATCAAGGACACTGCAAAATATTTCTCTTCCTTTGTTGATTTCCTTTACTTTCTAGGGTAAAAGATGATTTCTAAAAGGTGCCATAATTTTTTTCCCGCATAGTACGGGAGCTTTATATATAGTTTTATGGTATTTTCTTTATTTTTTTGGGTGCAACTTTTCTGGTATCCAAAAAAATTTCCTAGTTGAACTTCTGCGACTAGCCACCTCGTTGGCGAACCTTTGATGACTCCTCCACTTTCAGCCACCTCCTCTGGAAACGCCTCTGGCGACTGTCTAACTTCCAACCACTACCCCCAATGATCCATTCGACGACTGCCCCACCTCCAACCACCACCTTTAAAGACCCTCCGATAACTCCTCCGACCTCCTAAATTTCCCTTCCTTAAGCAACAACCCCCTCACTTGATTCCAAAATAAGTTTTTAAACGTGTGCACTGAGCATATTTATTGCTTTGATTATCAACGGAAAAAGGTAAAAACGTGTTTACAGATAACAGAAAACTGGAAGCTTTACCAAACACGGTTTTCCGAAAAATCTAATTATTTTGAACTGGAACAATAGACAAATACAGAAGTCTTTGTGTTTTATCTCATTCTGCTGCCTAACTCAAACCCTCTTATGTTCATAGATCTCGCGATGATGGACTCTGCTCTTTGAAGAGAAGACGGTACTTCTAGGAGCTTTTGACTATTGGCATAACTGGAAAGATCTTGGTGGCATGGAGTTTTCTACTTGTTTGGATTTGGTCATAGTCAGTGTTGAGTTATTCCTGTTCATGTTCTTGTATTTCCTTCTCTACTGCAGCAATTTTACATTTATGTGCTTAATTTTAACATGGAAGTAGCTCAAGTACTGTCTTCTAATCAATTTGTATGGTGTACTATGGGATTTCCTTCTCTGCTGCAGCAAGTTTACATGTGTAAGCTTTTGACATAGAAGCTCAACTACTGTCTTCTAAACAATTTGTATGGTGTACTATGGGCCCTCCTCAACCATATTCCGCCTTTTGCTGCTCAGCCTATGGATATTAACAGCCGAGCTACTTCACCTCCTAAGCAGGTTCTTACGCATTACTCACACATCCGCCACGGGAAACACCAATGGCGGCTCTAGGAATTTGTATCAGGGTTTTCAAAACTTGTCATAACTATATTAGCTCTATTAACCAACAATATGTCCGGAGAACCTGGAGAATAGCACAGTGAAAACTTCCCCTGAAACCAGGAAAAACTGCCCCTTATAGCAGAAAATATCATGGCAGCACCTACGGAGAAACTAGAGAACTGCTGCAAAACAAGTGACCAAGTACCTCCATTCCATGAGTTAGAAGCAGCCGTAATCCCATATAGCCAAGTAACTGATGTCAAAAACCATCCGACACTATGGAACTCCCCTTGAAACCAGAAAATACTGCTGCCCATTACAGTAGGAAATATAATGCCAGCACCTACCCAGAAACCCGAAAACTGCTGCAAAACAAGTGAAAGTACCCCTTCCATTCCATGAATTATAACTAGCTGCATTCCCCTATAGCAAGGAACTGATGTCAAAAACACTCCCAAACACGTTCATACCGTTCAGTTATTTTAAACCAATGCCTCTCATATTTGGATTCTTCTAACACCCTCCAAACATCTTTTGAAATCTCTTTAAAGTTATCATTGGTGTTGAACTTAATTTTGATCCACATAGCTATTCTTGTCTTGACCAAATCTACCACTTTATCTTCATCCAGAATTTTAATAATTAAACACAACTTCATTTCTAGCCAACCTCAAAGACCATAATACAGCATATAAACATGACTCCCAGCAATGTCTTGCAAACCAAATTTCCAGTAGTTGACCAAGGGATGAAGGGAAGATCCAATATATATTCCACCGCAACATAATCTTGGACCAAATCTTCCACGAGAAATGGAAATGCAGAGGTAAATGATTTGGAGTTTCTATCTCCAAGGAGCAAAAGGGGAATAGAGCTAGTGGTCTATCGTTTATGTACAAAAAATATAATTTATAAAACTGAGAGTTAACTCTTACTCCGTAGAATAGAGATTAAGACCGAGATCGTTCGCGGGAAGTAAAAAGTTAAGTTACGATACTTCCAACTAATTTCTAACTTAATTCGAAAAGCAAATAGAAGTACTTGACTTGGATTTTGATTTGATTTGATTAAACTAATGAGTAAACTAAGAAAGCAAATTAAATAGATGAATGAATGGTCATCAATTTGGTCTCCAAGAGAGATTAGCCGGTGACAGAGAGTAAGCTAAAACAAATGCTCTTTCAGACAAGGCTCAATTTGGTTACAGTTTTTCTCAGAACATTCTGCTTAGTAACGCAGTAGCGATTTGCACCCGCATATAAGGAAGCCCAAAAGCACATCAACCTGATTTGTTCTCCGATTTCAATGGGGAGATGCATAATTTCATTACCTTCAAGATCAAACACCTTCAGATCGCAAAGTGCTGCGATTTCAAAAGCCATCATCCTCTACGGATTAAGGACGACTTGATAAGATCATCAAGAATGCTGTTACCTTCTTCGAATGTTTCCACTAAGCCGCTCGATAACCAATCCAACAAAAGAGGCGGGATACTTAAAGCTTTAGCTGCAACGCTGCACGGGTGGATATGTACAGCACCTAGTTCCATCATTTACGAAAGTGACAAATTGCTTTTCCTGTGCAAGAATAAACCTGTTGATGCAATATTTACTTCTTATGTCCATCTGATCCCAAACGAAATTTAAAACGCGAACCATGATGGAGGAGGAGAGGGTGAAGTTAACTCGTGAACTGCCATTTCCCACATGCAAATTATGTGTCAAACCTTGCAAGGTCCTTGATAGAAGAACTAGACAGGCTCCTGCACGCGAGGCGTGCAATTTAGTCCCATTAAAAAGACCTTTACGATAAATTTCATAAATTGCAAAATAATAATGATGCATGTTCTTCCATGGTCCATGGATTCCCTCAGTTGTTTAGGAAATGGAAGGTACTAAATCCGGAAGGGGAAGGGTTTTAACCCGGATGCCTCCGGCACTTGAACTACCCGGTGGTAGCAAATGGGGTACTAAATCCTGTAAGAATCCATCCCAACCTCGAAATAGAGGAGATAGATTAATGGTCATCAATTTGGTCTCCAAGAGAGATTAGCTGGTGACAGAGTGTAACGTTACTGTAGTGATTTGCACCCGCACATAAGGAAGCCCGAAAGCACCTCAACGTGGTTGGTTCTCCGATTTCAATGGGGAGATGCATAATTTCAGTATCTTCAAGATCAAACACCTTAAGATCGCAATGCGCCGCGATTTCAAAAGCCATCATCCTCGTACCGATTAAGGATGACTTGATAAGATCATCAAGAATGCTGTTACCTTCTTCGAATGTTTCCACTAAGCCGCTCGATAGCCAATCCAACAAAAGAGGTGGGATACTTAATGCTTTAGCTGCAACACTGTACGGGTGGATACTTACCTTCTTCGTGAACTGCCATTTCTTCCATGGTCCATGGATTCCCTCAGTTTTTTAGGAAATGGAAGGTGCGTTGGATCAAATATCACATATATGAAGTTGCCTTAGCTAATGTATGGGCAGCCCTAACCACAGCTCTAGGAAATTTAGAAACCAGTACAAACTCAAAACACACGCGAATGTGGGCCAACTTGCCCGCACCTCGACTAATTCTGGGGTCCTAAAGTTAACGGATACCTCTTGTTTTCTTCAATAGGGACACTGACAAAGAATCTCCACTTAACTACTGGTGTTTAATCAAAGCCACACAACCAAGCCTTCGCAAACGTAGAGTGGAAGTATTCACACCAAACCAGAGGGAAATCTTCTGCAGCCCAACTTCTAGCTCGTAAATATTAATCTTCCTGTCTGTTTCTCGGATCCATCAATTGAAATCCTTCCTTTTAGCCCAACTACTTCCTCCACTGATAAAATGCTCCCCAAATCACCTGATAAATAGTGATGATTGGGGAAATAACCACATTACTGGAAGACAACTGTGGAACCGTAAAACAAATCTGACGTCGTCATCGAATCTCCCGCATCAAAAGATGACATAAACGACTGCAATCTTCATCGTCGTTCACTATGGCCTCGACTAATCTCCGCATCTATTTCTTGTATCATGAAGCGCCACTTATGAACTTGTGTGAGAAGCATTAGAATAGTACTATTACTCCCGGAAGTAAATTAAATTAAACGGAACATAGATTTGAAAATGGTAAAAGAACAAGAAGTCAACAAGAAGAACACAAAGAGCACTCAACATAATCATCACAGATAAGGGTGCTATGTCTGATATCAGTTTTTTTTTAAGTACAGCAGATAAAACTTAAAAGCATTATTACATCCCAATGAGTGCAAAGACACATTGGAAAACAGCAACTAGTTCATAACTTAATTGACGATTTCTGCTTGAAGATTTACTGATATATTCAGCAGTAGGCCAGCAGCAACAGTTCCTCGGCTTAAGATCTCCATTGGCTTTTTCCCAGTCCCTCGTCACAAGGGCCTTCCATGAAGCTACCATAATCTGTCACAAAAATGGAAAAAAATAGCAGATATATCAGAAGATTTTTTGCTGATCGGCAAAAGTCAGTGTTGTTAGAATTGTTAGATTAACACATTGATTCATGGTGAACCCCACTCAACCCCGATTGAGTTCTTTTAAATTTCTGTTGAATCCAACCTGACACCCGAAAAATTGGAAGGGTAACCCGCCCCGATCGGATCGGGTCAGGGTCGGGTCGGACTAGTTGCCTAACTCGACACCCTCTCTGCTTATGTACAAATAAAATAGAGAAACTCACAAATGAGTAATACATTATGTGAGAACCTGTAATATGTGTATTCAGAATCCAGAACGCAAGATGTATTTGAATGTGTGGTAAAACCAATGCTTTTTGGAGAAGTAAAGATCCACGATATCTCTTCTTAAGTGGGTGAAAAGATAAGATTACCTGCCTAATCAGAGTCATAGTCCATCGGCGAGTATATATCTCTTATGAATTGATTAATGAAATCTTCATCTGTTCTAAGTTCCTCAAAAGCTAGCTGAGTCATTCTGCTCCGTTCAGAATCATGCCACTTTAATAAGTCCCACCACTCCTTCTCTCCTACGATCTTGCAGTATTTTGGATATGTTTCCGCGGTATCCAAACTTTTGAGCATCGGACAACTATAAACGAAAAGACTGTCCACTTCTTCACCAAGGCATAGAGGGGTTGAAATGGTAACCAATTGAGGTAGGTCAAGGAGTGCTATCTACTTCAAATATCGCAAAAAATGACCCGATTGCACGTTGGCATCTTCATGAGTCACTATACTGCCAATTTTGGGGCAGTCTTCCACTATAAGCTCTTCCAACCAAAAGAGGTTACCAAGCATGTCAGGCGTGAAAATGGTGGTCAAATTTGGGCAAGTGTGCAATGTCAAGGACCTTAGATTGAATAAGTGAATCCTCAGGAATTGAGCCTTGCCAAATGCTCTCTAAGTTCTTCATGTAGTGAATACTCAAGTGGCATAGCCCTCCGAATATTGGTTTCTTGTCACCACCAGACGGACATTCATAGTCTCCATCTACAATGGTTTGAAGTTCATTACATTCCACAAGCAAGCAACATTCAAGGTTAGCCAAATTTTCATGCCCAAATTCAGACAAGAGCAAAGAAGCATGCTTAAGTGCGTAGGTAATACCACTTGGCATGCCTTCACCCTTTATATATTTAAGGCATTTCTTAAATTTCTTCTTCTCCCATCTATTGAATCTCTCCTCAACTGCATTTGGTAGACGATATATGATACGCTGTGGACGACGACCAACAATGAATCTAAAATCAATTAAGTTTCGAAACTTGATTTGCTGCAATAATTCAACTGATGGGAGATATAAACTGAGGATTCTCCTCTTGTTTGAGCTACTCAGTGCATTTAGTATAGCCTTCACATTAGCATCCCACCAATCACTATCTGGGTTTACGTCATCATCCCACCACTCACCATCTGGGCCCACATCAATGCGTAGTTCTTCCAATTGAGGGAATAATGATAACACCTTTGTCGGGATTGCAATGCCTGCCTGCTTTGGTTCTGTGTAGTAGTTGGCATGTCTACAAAGAGATACCTTGAAGTGTCTCAAATTGATTAATTCACCAATTTCCTTAGGCCAATAAATAATTTATGTTCCTTCAAGATCAAAAACCTCAAGTTTCCGGAGTGCTCCAATATGGGGTGGCAGCTCATTGAGAAGTTCACAGCCTCTCAAATAGAACGTCTGAAGCGAAACCAATCTGGAAATAGAAGATGGCAAGGACTTTATACTAGTGTGGGATAAATCTAAATAGACTAGGAGAGGCATGTCTTCAAAGAACAATTGAGGTATTTCCATCAGATTGCAGTTGTTTTGTAACCGTAGTTTTCTGAGAGCCGAGCACTCTGGGTTCTCTGGTAGCTCAGATAATTCATTGTCGTGAAACTCAACCTACTTGGTATACTTTTCAACGGTTGGTGTCTTGGTCAATCCAAACCCCCCTCGCCTTATAGAAAGACTAGGCAGATAGGATGTAAAATACTCACTCAGCAGCACTTTGGTTTTGTTCCGCATAAAAACACGGGGGCCAACATTCTCTAGCAGGAAGGAACCAATAAGATCCTTCAAAATGCCTTCCCCTTCTTCTTCTGTTTCGACTAAGTAACTTGAGACCCATTCTGATACTGGTGAACCCCGTCCCTATTTCCAACGACGACTTGTGCAGTACTGAATGCAATATTTTGTTCAGGGCCGACCCTGATATTTTGGAGGCCTAAAGCGCATCTTAAAATGAGGCCCTAGTTCTTTTGACAAAAAAAAATAATCATCATAGATGGCTAATATAAAATAAAAAGATTAAAATTGTATTTTGGCCTCATAATTTAACTAAATTTTTTTTTTTTAAATTTCACACCATGATAAAAATATGAATCAAACATGACGAAGTAGCGCGCACATGCACTGCGTTTTCACTATTGAATATTCTGAATATATTTTCTTATCAAAATTTGTTGAGTGAAAATAAATTATTTTGGTTTATTTTAGTCAATAGATTTAATTTGTGAATTTGACATTAGAAGTTAAAAAGCAAATTGAAATTAAAAGAACTTATCAGGCCTCCGGAAAAGGCTTTGCATGCACTAAGGAAAAACAAATAATTTGCCCAAAACAGGCCTCCTGGGACTCGAACCATAGACCTTTGAGTGTAAAATTTTTGTACGCACCACTAAGGCTGGAAGTGAATTTGTGTTGAGAAACAGAGACTTGAGTATATAACATATAATTGTGATTTATGTAAAACGAGGCCCTGTTTCTGCTTAAAATCTGGAGGCCTAAAGCGGCCGCACCTCGGGCTTCACCTCAGGGCCGGCCCTAATTTTGTTGTTAGATCCTTCTGATCCCATATGAGTTCTAACACATGTTTCATGATCTGGCTCGATCCTTCTTCCATTGCAGACGAGTGTGATGATAATTTCTGGAGTGCAAGTTCCCAAACACTGATATCAGTCACATCTTTCAAGGCTCTAGCAAGAAGAACAACGGCAAGTAGGTGGCAATGGCACTCTTTTACTAACTGGATGGCCATTTGTTTGAGAGCTGAAGAAGAATCAACAAGTGATCGCCCCACATTCTCACAGAATATGTCCCATGGTAACAGATGGTCCCCTTCTTCCTTATCAAAACCTCGGATATTCGCATCATCATTGGTGCTTCTCTTGCAAGGCGTACTACATTGAGTGTGCGTGATGCCTTGTCAGATGAGATACCCTTTTCAATTGAATGAGAAGATACGGGGGCCTTTCCTTTGGATAACTCTCGATCGATTTGACTCTAATGTGACGCAGTGTTGTAGAGGAAGAGAGACTGTTCTAAGGGACGAGATAGAACACTGGAATCCACGAGAGAGACCTTGCACACAAGGAAAATAGGGAGAACTCTGAATTTTATTGATTGATTGAATAAAGCATGATTTGCCCTAAGGCTTACCACCCTATTTGGAGGGTGAGCAATCCTATTCCCAGTAGGATTCTAGTAAGGCAATTTTTTTGCTAGTTAAGAAGTTATAAACGAAGGAAAATAAAAAAGAAATAACAAAATTAAAAGCTCTACCTAAAACGGTAATAAAATCATGTCAAAATAAGTAGCATTAAAAAAAAAGTCTAAATAAAATCTTAATTCTTTTAGATCAAGAATCCTACAGAAATAGAAAAATAGAATTAGCTCAAATAAAGAAATATGATACCCCCTCCGTTCCAAATTGGATGTCAATTTTTGATATCTGTGCTAATTTTAATTCCTTATATATTTTAATACGGATCTCAAAAAATATGCAATATGAATCTTGTTTGATAGTTCTTAATTAGTTCTATTATACAAAGTTTTCAAACTCATGAAAAACATTATAGATTAAAAGATATAAGCGATGAAAAGTGACACGAGTTTCAAAAATTGTCATTCTTTTTGGGACGGAGAGAGGAATTCATATTTCTAAAGTAATAAAACAATAATAATAATAATAATCCTCCCCAAGATCTAATTCTAGATTCCTTGGATAGTCGGGTTAATGTAGGAATGGAAGGTGGGCTAGAACAATAGCCAAAAACGTGGTTGCAAGGGCAGATTAGGATTAATTCCACTTGAAAAAGGCAACTCTCGGCAGTAGGGTTTGGCAATGCAGGCCCCGACTTTTGAGTTGTCCAAATCCGACCTTAACTTGGTTGGCCCATTAAAAAGAAAAATATACAAGTAAAAAAAGAAAAATAAGGTTATAGGGAAGTCCTATGGTACACACCTCTTATTAAGGGGTGTACCGTACACACCATGATTTTAAACCATCGGATTTAAAAGTGAATGATCCGAACCACCCATTTATTAAATCAATTAATAAAATAAAAAAAGGGCTGAGCAGGTAACCGGTTGTTCTCTCCTCCCTCACTCTCTCTCCCTCTCCCTCTCCAAAAAATGACCACAAATTATATAACATAACCATAGCTTTTATGACGACACAAAAAATTGGCATTTGTTTACCACAATGTGTCGTACTAAAAGAAATTAATCCAAATATTCTTTAGCAAGACTAAAATATGTTGTACCACAATTAACGATAGACTTTAATGCATTCGGACACGTTAAATATCGTTTGGCTACATATTTATCGATATCCCATGATTTCTAATTTTGGTGACAATCTTGAATTTTGTAGGACTTCACATTCTAACGGTTCTGATCGATCATTTTATAAATATACTCGATAACAAAATTTAGAATTTTTTTCTTAAAAAAAAACAACATTTAGAATTTGTACATTCAATATACTTTATATGAAACTAATTTCTCTGTTGTAGCTGAATACACGGTAGACTTGTGACTGCGACACAATAATAACTATCAAATCATTGATTTCATTATGCTTGTTGATTCAATAATTCACGTAAATTTTTTGCTTGATCGGGTTTAGAAAGCTCTTTCATCGGCACCCGAATTCAATCATAAAATGATATTTTCATTTGATTAAGGGTCTAACGATAAGTGATCAACTTCATTCTTGGTACATATGATTTATTCATATATATTATGTAAAAGAGAGACGGTTCCGATCGGAAAAAAAATGCCTTATATGGGGCTCAAGTGGTGCATTATTAGACTTTAATGTATCTGAATACCTTAAATGTTTTTCAATTATGCAGTTATCGATATCTGATGATCTCTGATTTTGGTGACAATACTGAATATCGTATAACTTGATATTCTAGTTTTGATCAATATATCATTCTAGAAATATACTCACTAACGACATTTAGAATGTACGTTCAATTTATATTTGATATGAAACCTAGTCTTCTTCTATAGTTGGATGTAGAGTAGCCTTGCCAATGTGACACAATAGTAACGATCAAAACCGTTGATTTCGTTATGTTTGTTGAATAAAGTCATTCACGTAAATTTATGGCTGGATCAGGTTTTGGAAGCTCCATCATTGGCACTCAAATTTAATAATAGAATGATATTTTTCATCCGATTAAGTGACCTCTCATTTTTCCACAAAATATTGAAGGAATTTTGATTTTTTGAATTAAATTTTGTAGAGAAAGAATTTAATTTAGACTAATATTTTGAGAGAAAATTGTAGTTGTATTCGAAAATTTGGGTATAGTACTTACTTTTTGGTGAATTTCTTAGACGAAAATTTTGAACTAGAACTTCATTTTTAGTTTAAATTATTGAGGTATTGTGTAGGGACAAATAAGAATTTGAAAAAATAGTGTGGAGGGAATCGAAAATTAAGATAATATGGTGGAAATTTTAAAATTTGAAAAAATAATGTGGCGGGAATTAAAAATAATTAGTGGTATGGTATTTTGTTGATTAGAACTATCGTTTATTGAACATTTCGATTGAATTTTTTTACTATGACACGTTGTGGGAATGAAAACATCAATTTATGGTGTTGCCATAACAAATTTGGTTATATTACTGAATTGTGGTATTTTAAACATGTGTTATTACGGAATATTTTAATTAATTTCCTTTGGTACGACACATTGTAGTAAGAAAACGTCAATTTATGGTATTGTCATAACAATTGTGGTTTGTTATATAATTTGTGATATTTAAATATGTTTTCTTTTGATACGACACGCTGTGTTAAGAAAATGACAATTTTAGGTGTTGTCATAACAATTGTTAATTCTGGTACGACATATTTTGATTTTGTTACGGAATATCATACGAGTCAAAAAAAATTTGGTACGACTCATTGTGGTAAGATAATGCCAATTTATGGTGTTGTTTTGACATTTGTGGGTAGCATTATTTAATTTTTGATATTGTACGCATGTATTTAGTTAGGGTACAAGTATTATGGATTCCAGTACGAATAATTATGATTACATAATAACAATATTTTTTAATTATGGGTAACCTGCTAATGACCTGTTCAACAGGTAAATTTTAAAGTACAAGTCGTAACTAGAATCATAAATATGCATTAGAAAACCAAAAATCGCCATAATGAAAACAGCAAATTGGGCGGGGGTCCAAAAGAACAGGCCCAATAAGGGACTTAGTCCAACCTAAGTTCTTGTAACTTTTTGGGTCCATTATTGCATTTTATTTAGAGTCTGAAGTCCATAAAATGACAAAAGTGACCTTATGTATAACTGTTGTTCTCTCGCGTTCTCTCTCTCTGTTTTCTGAAGAAGCAGTTGGCGGTTCTCTCTCTCCTCCCCTCATCTGCAGTCAGTCTTACTGGTGGTTAACTTCTTCTCCTCGCTCAGATCTGAAGGTGAAGCCGACGCCGGCGACTTTTCAAGTTCTTTCAAACCTGAGGTCTTACAGCTCCTCCTCGAAGCTTCGCACCCCGACGATCAAAGATCGGCTCCGTTCTTTTGCAGGACGAAGGGTGATGGACTGTTGTGGCACTAAGGCTAGAAGCCTCATGCCTCCGGCGACTTCTCAATCGTTGTCGTTTAGGAATCGAGTTAGTGGCTGGGAGAGAGAGAGAAGAAGTGGTTGTCGTCATAGTGTTAGCAGATATGGGAACTGATGATATAGAGGGGTTAGACTCCTATTTTCAATATTTTGTGTTTGGGCATTTCAGAGAAGTAGTAGTTTTGTCTTCATCTCATAGAAGTAGTAGCTTTGTCTCAGCTTCACTTTGCAATTTTTTTTGTCTACCTTTTCTCATTTTCGAAAATGTGAATCTTGAAATACCTTCTCCATTGCAAAAAAAGAGATGGCTATGTCTCTATCATACAGGTGGACCATTTTTATGAACCCATTATTGCCAAGCGTCTGGTGGTGGCAACTCAATTGCAGGCTTACTTTTAGCTCGCATTTTCCTAAAATTTTCTCTAAAACTTTTATTGCTATTTTATAATTTTTGCAAAACTTTGTTGAGCTTTTCATCGTATTTTTGAGATTAATCATTCGTCTCGACGAAAGAAATAAAAAAAGACTACACAATTAATGCTTCCAACTACCACCGATTTGGACAAATAACCACATCTTTTGATTTTATTGCAATTATACATAGCACAAATTTTGATAAGAACAAAGACAGATATGGTTAACTGTGAAATTCTGGACCGTGTGGTATACCAACAACATCAATAAATAATCATAACTTTCAAAATATGTTCTTTGAATCTTGATAAGAATATAGACATATGTAGTTAACTGTGGAATTCTAGATTGTGTGGTTTGCCAACAACATTAATAGATAATCATAACTGTCAAAATATGTTCTCCGAATCTTGATAAGAACGCGGACAGAGTGTGGAATTCTAGATTGTGTAGTATGCCAACAACATCAATAGACAACCATAACTTTCAAAATATATTCTCCGAATCTTGATAAGAACAAAGACAGATGTGATTAACTGTGAAATTCTGGATTGTGTGGTTTGCCAACAACATCAATAGATAATCATAACTATCAAAATATGTTCTCCGAATCTTGATAAGAACGCGGACAGAGTGTGGAATTCTAGATTGTGTAGTATGCCAACAACATCAATAGACAATCATAACTTTCAAAATATATTCTCTGAATCTTGATAAGAACAAAGACAGATGTGGTTAACTGTGAAATTCTGGACCGTGTAGTATACCAACAACATCAATAGATAATCATAACTTTCAAAATATATTCTTTGAATCTTGATAAAAATTAATATAGATAGATGTAGTTAACTGTGGAATTCTGGATTGTGTGGTTTGCCAACAACATCAATAGATAATCAAATCTTGATAAGAACACGGACAGAGTGTGAAATTCTGGATTGTGTGGTTTGCCAACAACATCAATAGATAATCATAACTGTCAAAATATGTTCTCCAAATCTCGATAAAAACACGGACAGAGTGTGGAATTCTAGATTGTGTAGTATGCCAACAACATCAATAGATAACCATAACTTTCAAAATATATTCTCCGAATCTTGATAAGAATAAAGACAGATGTGGTTAACTGTGAAATTATGGACCGTGTAGTATACCAACAACATCAATAGATAATCATAACTTTCAAAATATATTCTTTGAATCTTAATAAAAATATAGATAGATGTAGTTAACTGTGGAATTCTGGATTGTGTGGTTTGCCAACAACATCAATAGATAATCATAACTGTCAAAATATGTTCTCTGAATCTTGATAAAAACACGGACAGAGTGTGGAATTCTAGATTGTGTAGTATGCCAACAAGGTGA
Organism: Rhododendron henanense subsp. lingbaoense; assembly: GCA_020567845.1. Lineage (NCBI taxonomy): Eukaryota > Viridiplantae > Streptophyta > Magnoliopsida > Ericales > Ericaceae > Rhododendron > Rhododendron henanense. The sequence goes on along the minus strand of CM036315.1, from coordinate 42,783,992 downwards.
AAAAAGAATAGATAGTGGTATATATGACGTTATATGATATTGTTTTAATATTTTATTTTTTTTAAAACACAGAGAATAGATGCGGAGGTAATTATTTGTTGCATTAATAAATAGTGAAATTTTATTGTACTTTACAAGTCGGTAATTTTTTTATATAAATAACGTTTTTTGTTGCTTTGTTTTGAAAGACACATGGAATATGTTAGCACAGATAAGGTTACCTATTGCTTATTTTGGATAAATAAAATGAATAAATTGACAAAGATAACGTTATATGTTATTTTTTTTCCCATTATATTTTATTTGTTATTTTTTTTAGAAAACTCAATGAATAGATTTGTGGAGATGACTTTATCTGGTACTTTCATAAATAGTGAAACTTTATTGTACCTTTAGGTTGTCAATTATTCTATAAAGATAATGTTATCTATTATTTTATTTTGAAACACAAAAGAAATACATTAGTACAGATAATGTTATTTGTTGCATTATTTTGAAAGATCCAAAGAATAAATTAGCATGCATAAGGTTAATTGTTGCTTTTTTTTTTCAAATATGAAAAGAATGGTTGGGAAAAAAATTGTGTATTTTTTTTCACATATTACTTTCTCATTAGCTAAACCCATATCAGTCACATCAACCCCATGGAAATGAAGGACTCTCCACTGAACTCTCCGACCACCAGCTCAACAATGGCCTCTTCGATTTGACTCGTTTTCAACTCCGGCAACGGCAAAACAAATTGGAGTCTGAGTACCGGTGAGCATCCAGTTGTATATCGGCGGCGAAACCGCCACCGATCATCGGCGTTGACCCACAACTATACGTTAGCCAAATCTGGATTTGAGTAAATATTTCTCTCTCTCACACACTCCTTGTCACTTGAAGGTGGGCGCCTCCTTGCCGAGATCCATCGACGACTTTGCCGACACTGGAACCACCATCTCTGCCACCTAGATTCATGTTTACGGCGGACTGCGGTGATAAATCGGTACCGAAACCAACAGCTCTGCCTTCGAGATTCATGTTTATGGCCCCGCGTCGTCGTTGAAGTTGAGCGATTAACTTCCCTTCCATGGCCGGAGTTGGAGTAATGAAGTCGAGCAAGTCGGAGCAGAATTTCTATGTTCGACGAAGCTGATCATGTGGCTGACTTCTTATTTTGGGCGTGTTTTGGCTGATGGGGATATTTTTGGAAAGTCGGGTCCATATGTCCTCACGCTTGCACGGAAAAAGTTGATGTCCTTATTATGGTATAAATCCCTACAGTATGTCCTCCTCGCCAAAATTCACTAATGAAAATCACAAATTGTCATAATTTAGACATACGGTATACCATGTGTACCAATATCAAAATGCAATCCCGGTTATAGTGCACCTCACTATGTTCTTGTCATTTTCATTCTTCGTCATGTTGTATTAGGATGGGCCTCTTCCTAATTCTTTTTGGGCTTCTTCCAGGCCGGTCTTATGTAGATGGACTTATTCCCAACAAGTCTCATCCAAATTAGCTAACCAAAAGTCACATCTTATTAGGTCCTTGTCCGTAATTTTTGTTCAAAAATACCCTCAGGCCCATTAAATACCGCATCGTACACGCGTGCGTGGGATTTATTTCCCGAGTGCTGCTATTGGTACATATAAAATGTACATACAATGTACATATAGATTTTGTGGGGCTCAAATCGGGTCCCACAAAGATGATCCGAACCGCCCATTATTATTAAAATATATTTTTATGGAGCCCTGTAAAAAATCAGCTCATCCCGATATCGGTAAAGATTTTTTCTAAATTTGTAGGGGCGAAACTAAACAGTTAAGTAGTTTTGCCACCACAAATTCAGAAAAAATCCTTACCGATATCGGATTGTGCTGATTTTTTACAGGGCTCCATAAAAAAATATTTGAAAAATAATAGGAGGTTCAAATCATCTTTGTGGGACTCGAGGTGGGCCTCACAAAACTCATTTGTACATGATATGTACAATTCATATGTACCCATAGCATTTTTCTTATTTCCCTCTGCGGCTATGCCGGTCTGTCAGCGGGTTCAGCAGCATGTGTGTCTCTTCTCTCTCGCCCTTTACTGGAGTTGACTATTCTCTCTCTTTTCTCTCTTCTCTCAATTGAATTTTAATTAAATAGTGATATGACAGTGTTTAAATCGATCTAAATTTACAATTAACATTTTAAATTAATAATTAAAGTGTAAAATTACAATTACCAATATTATTTTTTTTCTAAATTCATAATTAGCACTGTTCATTTGTTTCTAAATTTGAAATGAACAGAGTAAAAATTACAATTAACAACGTAAAAATCACAATTAACAGTTTAAATTTACAATTACCAACATTATTTTTTTATGTGTGTTTTCAAGAAAAGAATTACCATAACAAACAATAAAACGTGAAAAAATTAAGCATCATGCAAATTTGGATCTCAAATAAAAACAAAACTAAGAAACATTCCCCAACCATCTTCTAAATTTCTAGGACGCAATTGAGCAGGAGACAAGGGCTTGTTTGAGAGAGAGAGAGAGAGACGCATCAGCCTCTCGACAACGAGGATGGTGCTCGAGGAGATCACGGTACTACAATAAACCATAAAGATCACAGCTATTGGCAGTGATTGTAAGTTTTTCATCACGCTTTTGTTACCGTGATAGATTTGGGTGTGATTGTAAGTCACTTTCTTTTATCACGGTTATAAACCATGGTTGAAAGAGAGAAACAATCACGGCCAAAAAGCGTGATCGTTTCTCTTTTATCATAGTTATAAGCTATGATTGTTTCTCTTGGACGTGATCGTTTCTTTTTTTGAGTGTGATTGTTTGTCACTTTAGATCACGGTCTATAACCATGATTGAAAGTTTAAAATAATCACACCATATACTGAGATGGAAAATCATTGCGCGTGATCTTTTCTTTGTATCTATTAGACCTTCTTTTCTTGTCATTGTCAAGTTTCAAACCCATGCACCATTAGTTGATTTCCCAAGCCCTTACCACTAAGCTAGCCAAGAACTTCTGTTACAATAGGAAAACAAAAATATTTATACTTACTTCTTAAAGTGAGAAATTTTTTTTTTCCCTTAAAATTTGCTAAATTTTTGGAAATGCAATTAACATGATATAGACAAATTTTATGAAAATTATCACAACCTGTATATTGTAACATTATATGGACAAACTTTACATTTTTTTTTTATAAACTAACCATTTCACATGAATTTTGTGTTTATATTGAATTTCAATTTTAATAGTGGCTTCCCAATTAGATTTTAATCCTTTTCAGACAAGGCTAAGCCATAATAATATAATTATTTTTTTACCTAATCTGTCAAACACTTGAAAGACATCCGAAATAACTAAATTTTACTACTACAATAAACCATAAAGATCACAACTCGCCCACGTGAAAATCGAGCACTAGTGGAATAGCCCGCTCGTCGTTTTAAGAAACAAGTGGGCACTGATGGAATCCAGTCATGAAATTTGCCCTCTCTCTCTCTCTCTCGATCGATCGATCTTTTTTGGGTGTGAAGATGAAGATGAAACGTAAAAATCTTTAGGGGTTAGTGTAATTAGGGCTTATCTTCTTACTTTTTGTAAAAAAAAAGAGAAATTTTCAAAGTCCTTAACGATATCGTTTTCATCACATAACTTTTCAAAGTCTGCCTAAATGAGTACCAGCCCGCCCACGTGAAAATTCAGACCGCGCGCCTAAAATGGGTAGGCTTTTTATCTCGCTGCAAGAGTGAGATCATTTATCTCGCTTTTTTCCGTGCTAAAGTTTTTTTATCACACTACAAGGGTGAGGTCTTTTATCTTTTATCTCTGCACAAGAGCGAGATCTTTTATCTCATTCTTTTCCGCCCTAAAATCTTTTATCACGCTCTAAGGGTGAGGTCTTTTCTCTTTTTTATCACGCTATAAGGGTGAGGTCTTTTCTCTTTCATCTCGCCACAAGAGCGAGATCTTTTATCTCATTTTTTTCGCCCTAAAATCTTTTATCACACAGCAAGGGTGAGGTTGTTTTTCTTTTATCTCGCCGCAAGAGCGAGGTCTTTTATTCCGCGCTAAAACCTACTTTTTATCTCAGTTTTGGACTTAAACTGCGATAAAAAAAAATTTAAACACCACTTTTTATCACGCTTTCACTGAAAACCGTGATCTTTGTGAATCTCCTTAGTGTGACGCCTATCTATTATTGTAGTAGTCCGGTGAACACCGTTTTCGCCGACGACGCTTGGTTGCGGCGGCGGCGGAAGGAGACAAGGGCTTCGCCGACAACGATTGGTTGTGGTGGCGGCGAAAGGAGACGAGGGCGGTGGCGGAGGAGGGAGGAGCTCGGTCCATGAGAGAGAGGCGGTGGTGGAGGGTCTTGCAGAAGCCGCCATTGTCTCTGTGCTTTTAGGAGGAGATCGACGGCGATCAGGGAGAACACATAGCTTCAAGGGAGATTGACGGCGACTGGGCACAGAACGTGAGGGACGGGAGCGGAGGGCGGTGGTGGCGGGAGGGGGAGGAGGCACTGCCTCTCCCCACCAGAAACCCTGAACTTTTGTGTTTCTCCTTCGAGAGGGAGAGAGAGATGCTGGGGAGAGGGAGTGTCTTTTGACTGTATGTTGTATTAGATTGGGTTAATTTTGTAAAATTGCACCTACAGGACCTATAAGGGCATTGCACTAATAGGGCAAGGACTTGGTGGGCTATGAATTTGAAAAGCTGGACCGTCATTTTCTCTTCTTTTTTTTGGCGGTTCACAAATACTTGTTTTGAGTTGCCATCCCAAGGGTTTGCTAGGCTCACCCTTGGGCCGGCCCTGGGGTTTGGTACGCTAGCTCATTCGATTGAGTGGGGCACCATTAATCATTAAGTTAGGGAGATTCAATACTCTTTTTTTTGTGGTCAATATGCAATCAAGTCAAATGATTTTGTATGTTCGGCCATAAGTGAGTTAGTTCAGTTCAAAATCAACCGAATGAATGAAATTCTTTTGGCTAATATTTTAAAACTTTTCTAATATTATAAAGCACCATAGTAAACCATTATAGACTAATCTAGAGAACCCTTAATCGATGTAAGTGTGCAAGCGAAAAAAAAAGAAGAAAAACTTATAAAACAACCATATAGATGAAAATTCATGGTAAAAATCAATATTCCCTTCCCGTGAAGTTAGTCCCTTACAAAATTACGTGCAATTTTCAAGTGTAAAAATAATATACTTATCGAAATAATTTTTTGTAAAATATGAATCGATGTGATCTTTTGATCGAATGGTGCAAAAAATCAAAAAAATGGAAATGGAGATGTCCAGGTCCTAGATGGTATTCCAGCAGCCTTCTATTGGAATCAATGGCCCCTGGTGGGCAGGGACTTAATTCTTCAAGGCTATCTTTTCTTCGGCGAGGTTACATGTTGAAGGAGGTAAATAAAACCTTCATTCCCAAGGAAAACACCCCTCAGAATATCCATAATTATCAAGGATCGACCCATTAGCTGATGTTTGTTGTGTATTGTTGGCTGAATCCTGACTGGGTTATGTTTCTTGATTCGACTTACTTTATCGGCTACCCCAATCTCTCTCCTATCGGTTTTTACTTTTTAGGGACGGATTATTTCGTAAATCAGGCACAAAGTGAACAATAAAATTTTGAAATTCCAATGTTTAAGAATATAAAATATCTGAATGACAAAATAATACCTATTACAAGACACAAGCCGTCTGGTCGAATTTGCCATGATATCTATAAACTACAGAAGTTTCAAAGGATACTCTATAGATTTCGATAGTCGACAAAAGATGTTCTTCATCGCATGGAAATATGCACAGTGATTTAAGCCACACTAACAAAGTACAATTAAAGCTATAAAAAAAAAAAAAAGATATTTAATTGGAAGCATCTTATGAAACGTGAGTACTTCAGACTAGATTTTGCACCACTTTGATGTGCACCAACTTGCCGTCGGTTAAGATGATTTCGTCCCCTAGAATCGCAACCCGTTTATTACTGTCCGGAAGCGTTCAACCAAAAGAAAACATGCTACAAAGGCAAGGCAAACAGGACATGCATCAAAGGAGATGATTTGGAGAAGTATAGCCCGAAATACAGATCGATGCAAATATAAGATACATATACTCAATCCAAAACAAAAACAAAACACTAAGCTATGAATATATCGACTAGAGTCTAGAAGCAACAACTATGACAGGCAGAACAGCTTCACTACTGATATGTACAACTGCCATTGCCATTTTCTTGGCCTATGGAAACCTGGATCCTTCCACTGTCATCAACCTACCCACCACACACAATTTCCATCGATTGCGTACCGCCAGCTGTCCCTCTTCGGCTCGAGCTTTCCCCGGTTGGGTCAGCTGTGTTCTTCCTTTGGCATTGGCGTTCGTTGTGCCCGGCCAACCGCCGGCGGCAGCTTCTTTTGGAATCGATAGCTCATGGAATCTTTATCATTACAGTTGTTGTCCGTGTCCGTCCTTTTGCGTTTGCGTTTGTTGTGGCGGTTTCGGTTTGCGTCTGCGTCTGTGTTCATTGTGCCTGGCCAACCGCCGGCGGCAGCTTCGTTTGGAATCATCGAATTCCGATAGCTCATGGAATCTTTATCATCATAGTTGTTCCAAAGGAGAACGCAAAAATTAGAGGAAAAAGAAAGAATATTAATTAACAAAAACACTGCTTGTCATTGACTTTAGTACTAGAAGAGGGAAGCCCAAAAAACGAAGAAAAATGACACAGATAATTGTGTGACCGGATCTAACATAATCAAGGGATAATTAAAGAGGTATAAAGTTTGCACAAAGTGCATTAGCAGCAGCAGGAATTGCCCTTAACGGCTTAACATGTTGATCTTGCCAATTAAACAACCAATCTCCTTTCGACACTTCCGTTTGTTTTTTTCAGGGCGTTTGGGGCTTCACTGTATGACTAATTGTTGGGCGATATCTGGGGGACACAACGATTTTAACAAGAACAATCAATCTATAACGTGAACAATAAAGATGAATGCAAGGCAAGCAAGAAACAATCAAAAAGCTATAGTGGAATGGATGGCAGTCCAACATAGATTGGCTACTTAGGACAGAATTTTGCAATTGGGGATGACTTCTGATGGCCTTTGTGTTCTTTGCTGTAATGATCATGAGAGACATGACCATTTATTCTTTGAATGCTCCTTTTCTGCCTGGGTTTGGTGTTCTATTCTTCAGAAGAATGGTGTTGATAGGAATGCTCGAAAGCTGTCTGATGAGATTGACTGGGTGTTGCAACATAGGGGCAGTGCTAGCTTCAGAGACTCCATCTTTAAACTCTCAATGGCTGCATCTCTCTATTCTCTCTGGTGTGAACGCAACGAAGAATCTTTCAGGGGCAAACTCTAAGGGCTGAGGACATCATTTCCAGAATTGTTAAGGATCTGAGAGCATGTATTGCTTCGTGGCGACGTATAAAGAAGTCTGATGAGAACAGACTCATCTGTAGGGAATGGAACATTGCTCCTGCTGTTTTTTTCTAGTTGCTAGATATGTAGCCATTGGCTTTTGTTTGGTCAGGTGATCTTTTCCTGCTGTATGCTCCTTTTCCTGCCTTATGTAGTTAGGCAGATACGTTTTGTTTTGTTCAAGGGTATGCCCCGTTGATCCTGTATGGTTCTTGGTTTTAATAAACTTAACTTACCAAAAAAAGAAACAATCAAAAAATAACACGAGAGATTTATGTGGTCCGATACATAGGCTGTAAATCTACTATACGAGGGAAAGAGACCAACTAATCCACTATAAGCTCCAATCTCCTCTCGAATGTGTCTGTTTTTCTGGGTTTCTTTCACGAAAAACAAGCTTACAAACTCTAAATCTGAAGAAAACCATGTATCTATATAGCTGCCTTTCGTCACAGCCCCCGTCCAGACGGAAAATACATAAAAAAAGAACTCTTGTTTACAACGCAACCGTGTAATATTATGACCATGTAATGGTCCTTCCTCAAAACCTAGACCCCTGTTTTTTCTTTTATGACACAACCGTGTAATATATTAGCATTTATGGTACGACACATTGACAATGAAATGGTCTAGATTCCCCTCTTCTTTTTTTTTATAGGGCAAAGTACGGATTACCTCCCTATGGTTTGACGGTTTTGCGGATGACCTCCCTGTGTTTAACTAATAACCACTTTGCCTCCCTAAGGTTTTGGAGTAAAATGCAACTCTAACTCCGTTAACGGAAAATGTTAAATGACTCTAATACCCTTGTATTTTACTGCCTGGTAGACCTTTCCACAAACCCTCCACCTTTTTAATTTCTCTCTCCTACTCAACTTCACCGTCCCATACCCACACCCCCACTTGCCACCCCACTGCACTTCCCCCGCCATCGCCGGCGCAATCGAGCATGATCATCGACCAGGATCATATACCCCTCTCGCTCACCCAATAGCCCGTACCCACGTGTTCGCGTCAGATCCTCAGCACTTCAAGTTTGCGCTTCACCATCACCCTTATTGAAACCCAATCCCTCCCACTGAACCAAATCTCTCCTCTCAATTCACACCAATTTTCCCAATTCACCAAGGTATTTGAAATTTTCATTTGTAATCTTACAAGTTCACTCCGATTATGGAGATTCCCAGAGTTGAACATGATCACCGATTTCAAAGTGCTGCCAAACCCATCTCTATTTTCTCAAATTTTTTTTTTTGGGCTTTTGGGTATTGGTGAATTTCTTCAATTATACAATTTATGGAAGTGGGGGCCTTTGATCTTACCTCCAACCAAACAGCTCCTACATGATTCAAACTCGTACGAAGACGATTCCCCATTGACCACGTGATCATACTACGAAGAGCACCGTCGTTATGAAATTTGATGAAGGAAAATGGAATTAGTGGCTGGTGATGGTAGTAATGGGATCCTCCTGCCATTGTAATTTTCTCAAAAGATCTCCCCATCTTCCTTTCACACGAACAACACGCACACCAACTATTTCTCTCTCTCTCTCTCTCTCATATATATGTGTGTGCGCGCGCGCACGATTATTTGTGTGTGGGTTTGCTTGGCAGAATTAGCGGGACTGGTGATGGCCGGTGTAGTTGTGCTTGGGTGGTTAATTTAGGGCTTTGTGGGAGTTAGGGGAAGAAGAAGAACCTAAGGGTGTTTTTGTCTTTCTATCACATTGCTTTTGGGGGAAAATTCAATTTTTTATTTCATAAACGCCATAGGGGCGCGTGAGTGATACATGCCATTATTTTGGACGGAATATTTAACTGTTGCACTTTACTCCAAAACCTTAGGGAGGCAAAGTGGTCATTAGTTAAACACATGGAGGTCATCCGCAAAACAGTCAAACCATAGGAAGGTAATCCGTATTTTGCCCTTTTTTATATGACAAAACCTTATGCTATGACCGTTAAATGGTCCTTCCTCAAAGCCGATTCCCCCAGTTTTTAATGGCAAAACCATTCTATTAAAAGATGTCACATCGTGATTTTAGAAGTTGGAACAAGGACATGGATTCTTGAGGAGGCACAGTTTTCAATAAATCTCTCTCTATCTCTCTCCATTCATTATCCCTCATTACTCTCAAAATAACTTTCTAAAATCTAAACCAAACAAAGTGGTTCACGTCTTTTTGGAAAAAACTCCGGTACACATCCGGCATAACTAAATATGTTATGCCTCTCAATGGTTTTGGGTTATGCCTCTCAATCATTCAAGTTATGCCCCTCGATGATTCAAGTTATGCCTCTCAATGGTTTTGGTTACGCCCCTATGTTTTGCCTATGTTACACCTCTCAATGGTTTGGTTATACGGATGCATACTATACACCCTTGTGTACCGTAGACATTCTCCATTTTTTTTTTATATCTCATGGTGTCTTGGCCAACTTACGTGCATCTCAATTAATCTGTGTTAGGGACCAATTTGACCATTGATGACCCATTTAAAGTCAGAGCAAAACTCTGTATGGATGTTCAAATCTGAGATCTTAATAGGGAGCAAACCCCAGCGTCTCAACCTTCCTACCATGGATAAGAGACTAGAGGAGCATCTAATCTGAAATTTCAAATTTTAGTATCCTAATAAAATGCTATTTGGAGCACTATTTCTCTCTATTTGTCATTTTGATGGATTTAAGAAATAGAGTTATATATAACTTGTCTTTCATGGAAAAGAATAGACAAAATAGATCAAACCATTAAAGCAACATTGCTTTAATCTAGTGGAGAAATAATGAATTAATTTGACACATTTCATAAGAACATATTCTAAATGTAACCACCCAAACAACATGTCAACCGAGATGTTATATGTTACGTACCCAATATTTGTTTCTCTAAAATGACAGAGTGAATTGTAAATGCAAGATGAAGAGTAGTAGTACCCTATAAAGTCAACACTAGCAATACTTAACGTTTATTAGTCCGATCACTATTAATTCGATGCGATCCTATATAGTCGGAGATTATCTTCTCTTCTTCTACTAGACTATTAGACCAAAACACTTATTGACCAACTCGAGCACATAACAAAAAGAACACCGATTAAAAGGTTTTTAAAGAGATCTAGAGGGAGATAGAGATACCAAACCTGCTACATTGTAGGCAAAACCTCTTGTGGATTCCGGCAACCACCACAACTCGGGCCTTGATGTGGTGCTCACAAACCTTGTGCCGCCTAAAGTACGGCTTTGCATAACTTATATCTGCCATGCACCTCTCCACCTGGCAAATATTCATCGAACCCCCTCCTCCACTGCAATTAGAACTTTTCTTTCCATTTCCACCACTGCCACTGCCTATCTTCTTCTCATCATCCTCGGAGGCCATATTAGCTAATTCGTCGTTGCTGTCCACATCATCACCGTTGCTGTCCACATCATCACCCAGTGCCTCTATATAGGGTGGTGGGAGGATGGGAATTTTGTGAGGAACAAAAAAGGTGAAAAGCTAGAGAGGGATGTGTGAGGACCACAACAACCATTTGTGTGTGTGTGTGTGTTTATATACATGCATATGTATGTACTTAGACAGGTGAATGTGTTTATGACTATATGATTTAATGTGGGGAAGTTTTTCAAGAGCAGTTATGTAGTACATTCTGATCGAGTGATCTTAATGTTGTATTATTAATAATATTAGCACATCTTTAAAAAGTGAAATTACTTCTTTTTTCTTTTCTTTTTTTGAGTAAAGGGATGGAGGAGGGGGCGACCAGGCATTAACAACTCTTCTATGGACGTGATCATAGAAACTCCAGACGTGTGGCACAGATGGGAGACCCGATTGAGTTCTTTTAATTTTCTGTTGAATCCAACCCAGCACCCGAAAATTTGGAAGGGTAACCCGCCCTAATCGGATCGGGTCAGGGTCGGACTTGTTGCCTAGCATGATCGTCCACAGGGTGCTGGACTGACACCCTCTGCTTAGGTACAAATAAAATAGAGAAAATCACAAATGAGTAGTAATAGATTATGTGTGAAGCTGTAATATGCGTAATCAGAATTCAGAGAGTGATCAGAATGCAAGATGTATGAGGATGTGTGGTAAAACCAATGCTTTTAGGAGAAGTAAAGATCCATGATATCTTTTAAGTGGGTGAAAAGATAAGATTACCTGGCTTATTGAAGTTAAAGTCCATCGGTGAGTATATATCTCTTACCAATTGATCCATGAAATCTTCAGCTGTTCTAAGTTCCTCAAATGCTGGCTGAGTCATTCTGCTCCAATCGGAATCAAAGTCCATCGGCGAGTATATATCTCTTACCAATTGATCCATGAAATCTTCATCTGTTCTAAGTTCCTCAAATGCTGGTTGAGTCATTCTGCTCCATTTGGAATCATGCCGCTTTAATGAGTCCCACCATTCCTTCTCTCCTACGATCTTGCAGTATTTTGGAAATATTGTTCCTGCGGTATCCAAACTTTTGAGCATCGGACAATTATAAATGAAAAGACTGTCCACTTCTTCAGCAAGGCATAGAGGGCCTGAAATGGTAACCAATTGAGGTAGGTCAAGGAGTGCTATCTTCCTCAAGCGTTTCAAAAAACAACCCGATTGCACGTTGGCATCTTCTTGAGTCACTATACTGCGAATTTTGGGGCAATCTTCTACTATAAGCTCTTCCAAGCAAAAGAGGTTACCAAGCATATCTGGCGTGAAAATGGTGGTCAACTTTGGGCAAGTGTGCAATGTCAAGGACCTTAGACTGAATAGTGAATCCTTAGGAATTGAGCCTTGCCAAATGCTCTCTAAGTTCTTCATGTAGTGAATACTCAAGTGGTGTAAGCAGTCAAATATAGATTCATTCGGACATTCATAGTCTCCATCAACTATGGTTTGAAGCTCATTACATTCCACAAGCAAACAACTTCTAAGTTTAGCCAAATTTTCATGCCCAAATTCAGACAAGACCTTGACAGTCCAATGCCGGTCCAGGAAAAGCACAGAAGCATGCTTGAGTGCCTCAGTAACACCACTTGGCATGCCTTCACCATTTATGTACTTAAGGCTTTTCTTAAATTTCTCCTCCCATATATAGTATCTCTCCTCAACTCCATTTGGCAGACGATATATGTTGCGCTGTTGACGACGACCAACAATGAATCTAAAATCAGATAAATTCGGAAACACGATTTTTTTGCGCTCATATCTAAGTTGTTGCAATAATTCAACTGATGGGAGATATAACTTGAGGATTCTCAGCTCGTTTGAGCTACTCAGTGCATTTATTATAGCCTTCACATTAGCATCCCACCATTCACTATCTGGGTCTATGTCGTCATCCCACCACTCACCATCTGGGCTCACATCAATGCTTAGTTCTTCCAAATGAGGGAATAATGATATCACCTCTATCGGGATTGCAATGCCTGTCTGCTTTGTTTCTCCATAGTAGTTTGCACGTCTACAAAGAGATAACTTGAAGCGTCTCAAACTGATTAATTCACCGATTTCACTGGGCAAATACATAATTTCAGTTCCTTCGAGATCAAAAACCTCAAGTTTCCGGAGTGCTCCAATATGGGGTGGTAGCTCATTGAGAAGTTCACAGCCTCTCAAATAGAACTCCTGAAGTGACACCAATCTGGAAATAGAAGGTGGCAAGGACTTTATGTTGGTGTGGGATAAATCTAAATGGACTAGAAGAGGCATGTCTTGATCAATCCTAACCCCCCTCGCCTTATAGAAGGACTAGGCAGATAGGATGTAAAATACTCATTCAGCACAACTTTAGTTTCTTTTCGCATAAAAAAACGGGGGCCGAATTTCTCTAGCAAGAAGGAACCGATAAGATCCTTCAAAATGCCTTCCCCTTCTTCTGTTGTTTCGACTAAGTAACTTGAGACCCATTCTGATACTGGTGAACCCCGTCCCTGTTTCCAACGACGACTTGTGCAGTACTGAATGCAATATTTTGTCGTTAGATCTTTCTGATCCCATATGAGTTTCAACACATGTTTCATGACTTGGCTTGATCCTTCTTCCATTGCAAACAAGTGTGATGATAATTTCTGGGGCGCAGGTTCCCAAGCACTGATATCAGTCACATCTTTCAAGGCTCTAGCAAGAAGAATGACAGCAAGTAGGTGGCAATGGCACTCTTTTACCAACTGGATGGCCATTTGTTGGAGAGCTGAAGAAGAATCAACAAGTGATCGCTCCACATTCTCACAGAATAGGTCCCATGGTAACAGATGGTCCTCCATTCTGACCTCCACATCCACATCCATGATCTTATAAGCCTCTTGTGATTGAGTCGTAAGTACTACGACTCCATGATCAGGGATTCTTAAGTCATGTAGATCCATCTGTCCATCAACGCATTCCACAAGCAGGAAGAAGTTGTGAGGTAGTAACTGATCTAGCGATAAACTGAAGATGTGATCAATTTGTTGAAGTACGTGAATCTGCTCCGCGATTTTCTGCCTTACCTCTTTGTCACAGTCATGTCCACAGACAGAGATGCGGAGGACAACACTGGCATTCTGTCTCATCCTTGCTATATCCATGACTGCTCTGGCTACTTCCTCCCCTCCGCTCCCTGAAATCCCGATTTTTTGAAAAGTTTCTGCCTTAACATACGCCGAAACCTGCCTAATAGCAGAATTGATGGCCAAAGTCACCATTTCGTCTCGGGCTTCACAAGCAGCACTGGTTTTATGAGTTAGCCCAAACTCGCCCCCCTTATGTGAACGTACAAAATATGCTTGAGGTATATAAGCTACTAGATCAAAATCATACTTGGCCACTATTTTTTCAGCTGCCTGAAGATTGTGTGCAATCTCGTTCATCAACCTATCTAATTGCTCCATGTGTACTCCCTTATTGACCAACCCACCAAATTCATCCAAGTATATTCCATTATTGATCTCTGATTCCAAAGCCTTCAATTCTCTGACGAGTTGGTTCATTTTGGAGAAACAGTTGTTTTGAAGACTAAGGTCCCCATAATACTTGGTAGAATCTGTGATAGGGTATGATAAGACAAGGTGGAACAAGTCCTTCTTCCGTATCAAAAACTCAGCTTTTCGTATCATCACTAGTGCTTCTCTTGCAAGGCGTAATACACTGAGTGTGCGTGATACCTGTTCAGATGAGATACCCTTTTCAATTGGATGAGAAGATTCGGGGGCCTTTCCTTTGGACAGTTCTGGATTTGACTTCGAAGGCTCTAATTTTGCTTGGTGAGCTCCAGTCCATGACTCGTTTTCCGCAGATAAACTGCCTTCCTCGTCAGCCTCCATCACAGCTAAGCTTTAAACTGCGATTCGCATGAACTTCATGTGAATGGAAGTTGAAATGATTGTCATCACACTAATTGGTTGAGTAAATAAAAGTACAAGTTACTATAACGCATTTGAGTCAACTAATTTGTTGTTTTCCTAGTGAAAACATTTCGAGTCTAATTTAATTTTGACTGTCAAGAAGTACTAATGCAAATGATGTTAACACTGCCAAAGATTGTGAATGTCATTTGTCAAGAATATTACGACGGAAATGACTTTCACATTACATTTTTTTTGATAAATGCACTCCACTTCCACTTCTTATCTTTTAGTGAGAAAATTAGACATAACCGTTCCCTAAAGGATAAAAAAATGAAGTGCATTTATCAAAAAAGAAGTATTATGCTGCCTCTCTCCCAACCTTTGTGGTTTCTGCATCTGGCTTTGCCTTGACCTTTGCTCGCTCTTGATAAAATCACTACATCTATTATAATACAGAGCTTATATACATCAAAACATTTCATGTTTAGGTGAGAATCCAAATAGTTCTAGTACTAAGTTAAACCAATGGTGACCGCAGACTCCACTGATATCTCGCTCTCCCTTCTAACACCAAGTGGAGGTTCAAACCCCGATGATACCTACACCACACCCATTGCACAGTAAAAATGCTCGTATTTATTTTATTAATTTTAAACTATGTGAGGGTTAGTTATACTTCCTCCGTCCGGATTTAATAGTTCCTCGTTCAATTCTAACCAAATAAAAAAATGAGTTATATCTTTAAATTAGTAATGAATTTTATATCAAATATAGATCTTGTTTAAAAGATCTTGATTAGTTCTATAAGATAATATTTTCAAAATTACATAAAATATTATAAATTATAAGATATAATTGATTGAAAAATGACACGAACACCAAAATAGGACTATTAAATCCGGACGGAGGGAGTATAATTTATAAGCAAGAAGAGAGAGAGAGAGAGAGAGAGAGAGAGAGAGCATACCTTCAATGTTGCAACTTTTTCTTTGCTGCAACTTCAATTCATAGAATAAACACAGAGAGGAGAGGTCGAACCGTCGAAGGAAGTTTTAATCTTCAATGGAAGTAGAGAGAGAGAGAGTGTGTGTGCTGATATGTGTCAGTTTTCTCGTCATTATCCTAGGAGAAATTTTTCAGTGCCGTGTGGGCACGGCCACGTGGTGCCGTGCACCATCTCGGCCGTCCAACGAAATTTTGGACAGTCCAGATTTGTTCAGCTAATTTTAAAGTGTAAAATGACTAAAATACCCCTCGACAACCGAACAGATCTCAGCCACCCAAGACTTCATTGGACGGCCGAGATCGGTGGAGGGCACCACGTGGCCCCCTACCCTCCTAGACAGTTACAAAATCAATTGATTTTGGGAAAACCACGTGTAGTATAGTGTAACAGTTAAAAGGGGTACTTTGGGTATAGCGTAAATGTAAAGCAGCTTTCTCTATCATCTAAAAAAAAAAATTTGTGAACCAGCTTCAATTTTGCCTGATCGAAACATTTTTAAGTGCCTGATGATCGGAAACGTTTACTTCGTAGAGCTCGTTGAGTAGAATAAGCAAAAATCAACTTGATTAGATATCATTAAGTGTCTGATCAGAATATTTTATCTTGAAAAGAATAGATTCGAAACACTGGATCAAAGCCACTGCAACCCATTATTGGCATGTGTTCTGATAACGCACTTAATGATATCCGATCGAGCTGATTTTTGCTTGTTCTACTCAACGAGCTCTATGAAGTAAATATTTCCGATTATCGGAGCGAGACCAAAGTGGGCTCCGCTCGGCCGAGACAACACTCTGTTGCCCCTTAGACGGACAGCAACTCCCCCGCCTCCCCATTCACACTCTCTTTTTTATTTTTATTCACATGAATTTACAATATTACCTTTGATTGTGTGAAAAATATAACCAAAAGGTGGTTGCAATAAAAAGTCAGTAGCGGGTTTAACCTTATAAGGCTTAATTGCAAGAACACCCCCTAAACTAACACCTTTTTGCAACATCACCCCCTTAACTAAAAAACTCGACAAGATCACCCCCTCAACTATCAAAAGTAAGCAACTTCACCCCCCTACCCTCTTTTCCGTTAAAAAAATGGGCGGACTGAAAGAAAGAAATAGACCAACATACCCCCCCCCTAGGCTTAAAAAAACACAGACGGTTTGATACTTGGAAGAAGAAACGATATCACTCCCACCACCCCTTCACCTCCGTCTCTCTCTCTCTCTCGCTATCGCTCTCGTCATGCATGGGTGGTCGACCGAAACCCTAGAACCCATCTCCCATCACATCTCCACCTCCACTCATCTCCATCTCCCACCTCCCATCTCTAATCGACAGCAAAAACCCCTGAAATCCGTAAAGTACGAATCGATAGACTTCATTCAAATCCGTACGAGTTCTACCTACTTCTCCTTCGTTCGAATCCAAAAGTTGTCTATAAGTCTTTATGGGTTCAAATTTACTTTTCCATCCAACTTTGGAATTTTCCGTCGAAAATCCTAACAGGTTTGGACATAAAAGAGTGTAGGGGTGAAGTTGTTTACTTTTGATAGTTGAGGGGGTGATCTTGTCGAGTTTTTTAGTTGAGGGGGTGATGTTGCAAAAATGTGTTAATTGAGGGGGTGTTCTTGCAATTAAGCCACTTTATAACCAAAAGGTTTTCCTAGATAACAAAAAAAAAAGAGGGCGACTATTCGCAGCCCCGTATTTTCTCCCATAGCCCGTTAAAATTTTTTGAAGATTATATTTCGGTAACTACATGTCGAAAATATGTTCAACCTTCGGTAAACAACTGCCGAACATACATTTCGGTAAATAGCTGTTGAAAACAAGATTATATTTCGGTAACTACATGTCGAAAATGCACAAGAAACGTATATTTCGGTAATTGGATGCTGAAAATGTATCTCAATTTCGGTAACTAACTGTCGAAACATATTTCGATAGTTGAAAATTTTTATTGGGCTAAGGGAGAAAATACAGGGCTGCGAATAGTCGCACCCAAAAAAAATACATAACGGTGGTTGGTGCACTAGAAAGTCAGTAGTTGGTGAAAAATATAACCAAAAAAAAATACATAACGGTGGTTGGTGCACTGGAAAGTCAGTAGTTGGTGAAAAATATAACCAAAAAAAAATACATAACGGTGGTTGGTGCACTAGAAAGTCAGTAGTTGGTGAAAAATATAACCAAAAAAAAATACATAATGGTGGTTGGTGCACTGGAAAGTCAGTACGTAAACTTTATAACCAAAACGTTTTCCAAAAGGCTTAAATGCAAGAACACCCCTAAACTATCACTTTTTGGCAACTTCACCCCCTTAAGTTTAAATTTGAGCAACTTCACCCCCCTAACTACCAAATTCGAGCAACTTCACCCCCTCCCCCATTTTCCGTCCAATTCTGTCATGAATTTGGATGGAAAATAATCAATGTACAAAAATGCACTTATACAGCTACCCGTAGCCCAAAAAATGCCCTACCCGTAGCCGCTGGAAAATTTTGAAAAGAAAAAAAAAACCACGATCCACCCCACTATATAAACCCAAAGCCCTTATTTCTTCTTTCTTTTCTCACCCGATAAGAACCCTAAATGATCTCTCTTCGCTCTCTCATCCAAAAATCCTCCAAATCAACAAGTTCCAAGCATTGATTGCGAGGATTCGAGTTGGGTTTTCTTAAATCAGTCTGAAATTCTTTGTCTCTCTCCCAACAAGGTAAACTCAAACCCCTTTCTCTCTCTCCATAAATTTCGAAACCCAAACCCCCATCCCTCAAATTCAAAAATCTTCAAAACCCTAACCCCACTGCTGGAATTTCGTGGTTTTGGGTTGTGCTTTCATTTTGTGTGATTTCTATGGTTGAGGCAGTCATGAGCAAGAAACGTTGTAGAGGAGAGAGAGAGAAAGAATGTTTTATCTGGTGTAGAGGTGTAGAAGAGAGAGTTTTTATTGCTGTCCAAAATTTTCAACATTGCACAGATTCTGATCTCTGGCTACGGGTAGAGCTTTTTTGGCACTACAGGTAGCGACTGAGTAGCTTGGGGTACGTTGGTCTTTTTATTTTGGTCCGTCCATTTTTTTTAACGGAAAATGGGGGAGGGGGTGAAGTTGCTTGAATTTGGTAGTTAGGGGGTGAAGTTGCTCGAATTTAAACTTAAGGGGGTTAAATTGCCAAAAAGTGATAGTTTAGGGGGTGTTCTTGCAATTAAGCCCTTCCAAAATAACAAAAAAGATATACATAATGGTGGTTGGTTCAACTTTATAACCAAAAGGTTTTCCAAGATGACAGGTTTCTTGTTCTACTGGTATTTGATCTATAATTGGTATATTATATAGTAGAGTATTGCATGTTCTTCTACGTACTTCTTAGCTTTGGTTATAATATTACTCTCTTTGTCATCTACCGCCTATAGTCAGACATTTGTAGGGGAATAAATAATATATTCTAATCCTAGTGGTTGTTTCACATCCATTCAGAACTTTCTTCAATATTTTCTATTGGTTGTTTCGTATTTCATTTCCTATTGTACTATTTTCATCTTTGCATCTTTTTTATTAATGAAAACTTTATTCACCGTTCAAAAAAAAAAGAAAACATCCGTTCAGAATAAGAGTTGATTTTTTTTAAAACGTGTATTATAATTAGTCCATAGTTGGGATAGCCATAAAGGTGTGATTATTTGCTAATTGGTTTTTCAAATTAATATTAAGAGCTTCTGACTTGTTTGTCTATCTTTGGCATCTGGACTCATCCGCTGAGGTGTTTTTTGGGCTAATTGTTTGATTCGATCCGAGTACACCCGTGGAAGAAATTTTCTAGCTAGATATTGGAAGAAATTTTTGTTGCAAGGAGAAATGTATTCTGATCAGTTTAACGTTCGCTGAATAATCTTCAAAAAAACAAGGTCAATAGTGTTCTCCGATATATGTTGTGTTGCCCTTCTTGATTCGATGGTTTATTCAAGAGTTGATGATGATTCATACCATTTTCAGTACTTGGACGTTATTGTGGCCTCTTTACTTTTATTTCTAAATTTCATAGACAGACCAATCTAATTCCTTGCAATCTCACATTAAGTCGCTTAAGGCCCCAACGGGAAAAAGGAATAGAAAAGGAGGAACTCTTTACTTTAAACAAAATCTCCTATTCGATCTCCTATCTACTCTGAAAGCAGATTTGTATATTGCTAATGTTAACATCTTCATCTGCTTTTCCTTTACAAATTTGGTCTCACGTAAGTTTGGATTTGGAGTATGAAAATAAGGACAAACTATCTTCTTATTTAGGGAAACAAATTACTGACAGGTACTTTGAAGAGTTTATTTCTCTCCGCATGTTCTCTCCTTTAGCTACTTTATTTACTACTCCTATGTTTCTTTTTCCCCTCTTTTCATTAGTATTCCATTGACATATTTTCGTATAAGTACAATTTATTGATCATATAACTATCTATGTCCCACCAAAATGACTTTTTTTGCTAACATGTTTTTTAATTTAGGACCACCTAGATGAGAGAGGCCTAATAATGGTCGGCTTTACTAGGGTTCCGTTTAGTTGTTGGGAATGTTGTATGAGAAATCGGTTCGCAGGAAAAGTGATGTGAGGTGAAGTAAAGGAAAATGAAATTTATTTTCCTGTGTGTGTTCTGTTGACAAGAAATCTTGCAAAAAAACAAGAATCCCTTCCTTTTGATAAAACTTATTTTGCAGGAAAGTGTTTCTCAATAGAAAAGTTGAAGCTGTGGTCCTACAATTTTTCTGGTAACTGAACACACAGAAAATTACAGGAAAGTTGATTTTTCCGTCTTTTCCCATCCTTTCCGTGCAATTGAACGGGGCCTAGAGGTTTAGTGTTCAAGCGAACCCTTAGGCTCAAAAAATGCTCTAAAATTGTTTTTTTTTTTTTTGTATATTTGGCTCCATTTAAAAAAAAAAAAAATTACTGTGGTGAAATACTCATTGTTAAAGCACATCCAACTCTATACCAATTGACAGTAAGTAGGGAGGTCTCAACATTATATAGATCAACTATTCCACAGCCAAGCAATGTGGACTATATTTCCTTAACATCCCCCTCACGTGCAATGTGTAGTTCTTTTTGGATCTATCATCGTGCAACTTTCTTACCTAGCTATCTGTCATCGTGGGTGTGGTTTGTGAATTTTTTGAAATGTGCGGTGGATTGAGCCCCACTTTGATACCATGAGAAAACTTTATATCTATCTTAAGGCCAATTGGCTTTGAGTTGGACACAAATTAAAGTTGGTAAGACAATATAGTTCTACATTGCTTGTGTAAAAGGAATGGTAGATCATCTAATAACATTTGAGATCTCTCTACTAATTGTCAATTGGTTTCAAGTTGGATATAAAGTGTCCACATGGTATTAGAGCGAGCCCATTTCCACCCCACATTTAAGAAAAGTCACAATCCACATCCCACGATGACAACCTAGTAAAAAGGTTGCGCGATGATAGGCCCAAAAGAGGCTACACATAATAGACCTCAAAATATTGCTGCAGTTGAGGAGGATGTTACGAAAATATAGTCTCACATTGCTTGAGAGTGAAATTGTGATCATTTAATATAATTTTAGACCCCTCTACTCATAGTCAATTAATTTTGAGTTGGATATAAAATTTCCACTCTCATACGTAGACAAAGTAAATGAGAATTCACCTAAATATGTGAATAAGTAGATAACCTAGCTAAAAAAAAAAAGCTAGGCTCAATAAGTTTTCAACCAAAATGGTATTTTTTATTTTATGTCAGAGGAATGTATATAAAAGTTTCTTTCCGTTCATGTAACCCCTGCCGCCCCTGCATATAATGCGCTCGTAAGGGAGCACGAGGGCGAGTGTAAAAGTGTCTTTCGAAACTACAAAAAATTACGGGAGCGTAACGAGGATTGAAAGCGGAGCAAATGGTGATACTGACCGAAAGAATCTGGCTTCTCTGCAGTCAACTGCGGAGAAGGTTGTGCAGTTCAATCTGAACCAACAAATTTGAACCATTAAAAATACCATCTGACGGTTGCAATCACTTGGACCACACCTCTACAGTCCAAAAGTGGACTGCAGACAAGCCAGATTCGACTAAAAAATGAAACTGCAGGCTAGTCTTGATCAATATTGAAGACTCGACTAAAAAACGTGCTCCCACCGCGATTTTTCTCAGATGCATTTGTTTTTCTTGTAATTGTTCTGGATTGTTCGAAACATGCACAAGCAAACAAAAAAAAAGCATGTAATCTTTGCCAAGAAAACTAGTTTTTGTTTTTTAGTTTTCAAAAAAATTGAAAGGACTGAGATCCTCCCCAGTCCCTTAAAACTAGTTTTTGGGTCCGTTTGATAACACATCAAACGATAAATGTGTTTTAATAATACTTTAAACGATATCCGATTAACATGATTTTCTGCGTGCCTAATGTTGTTGACGAGGTCTAAAATATTAGCTCCAATCATCAAAACGGACCCGAAAAGGGCTTGTAAAGATGTTGGTTTTTTTTTTTTTTAACTTATTTTGTTGAGTAGGAAATAGAAAGATGTTGGATGTTGAAATTTTTTCCATTATAACTCGGCTCTCGGAAATCTTAGTCCTGACTCCGCCACAGATTGAAAATACCTAGATTGAGAGGAGCCTGACTCCTTTGTTGAAAGCCACAGATTGAAAATACCAACAATGAAAGAATAACAACTCCAAGTCGGCTACAGGATTGCAAAAAGCTAGTCGATTAATGAGGATCAAATACTAGACAGTGGTCAGGAAATTTCAATCTGGGCTAGCTGGCCTGGTATTCAGTGCTTAGTTTGACAAGGTATGCCCTCATCTTCTGTATCCCTCACCATTTCTTCTGCTTCTTTTTCGCTGATCAATCCTCGATTGTTATTGCTAGTACTAGCTAATTGTTTAGTCTACCAAGATTTTAGTACGTCTTCTGATCTGATGCTTTAAGTTGAATCGTTTGTCATTGCATCTCCACCCTTTCCCCATACTTCAAACAGGGTGGGTGGGTGCCTTTCAACAAACTTTTTGGCGACTTTATGGATAGGACGCTGTCTTTTTTGTTGTGTTATCTGAAGTCTTATTCGATTTGTGTCAAGTTTTTAGATCACATTGTTTGCCTCAATGAGAGGGATCAATCACCAAGATTATTTAACCAAAACATCACTTAATTGCTCAGAAACAGAATTACTCTCTCTCTCTCTCTCTCTCTCTCTCTCTCTCTCTCTCTCTCAGTGGGTTAAAATTAGTTACTTGTATGGTTGTACCCATTACTTTGTGTGATTCCTTTTAATTTTGAGTTACCAGTTACTTTGCAAAAATTAAAAATGAGTGTTAGTGCCCATATATGTTTTCCTTTTTCTGAAAAGTGAGCGTAAACTTTGAGCAGGAGGGAGAGAGGAGTACTTCAGACTTCAGAGAGATCATCTACATTCTACATACGAAGGTAATGCTTCGGTTGCCCATTTCTCGTATTAAAAAAGTGTAACATGCTGATTTTTTGGATATTTTTTCCTAATTTGAGTCATATGTTTTTACAGTTTTTTAGTGGACCATTCTCTGAGTAACATATTTTAGGCCTAGTTTCCTAAAAAGAGGCAACTTTAGTTTTTTTCTTTGTCCTTATTCAAATTTTTTTTCGCATTTGTTAGTTTTGTTTTGAACTTTTATGAATTATTGATTCGTCTCGAAAGAAGGAATCGAAAAAAAAAATAGACTTTTACCCAATTTTTTTTTTGTAAATATCCAAAATTTAGCCAAAAAATCCAAAATGCTGAGTTTTTTTGGCTAAATTTTGGATATCTAAAAAAAAAAAAGAAGGTAAAAGTCATAATTTTTTTACTTTTTAGATTCCTCTCGTCGAGACGAATCAATTAATTCACAAAAATTTGACGCAAAACTAACAAATGCAAAAAAAATTTGAATAAGGACCAAAAAAAAAAAAAAAAAAACCAAACGGCGACTTGGAACTAGGCGTTAGCGTTAATGGAATCAAAATTATCTTAGAGATGAATAAGAAGTTCGTGGATGGAAGCATATATATAGGTGCATTGCTAATTTGCTATAAATGTTATTCTCAAAATCGACTATGGGTACCTTCGTACCAATATGGGGAGTACCGATACTCCAGAGGGCGTGTGGACCCACTTTTGGGTCCCACATGAATAATCCAAACTGATTATTGTTTTTAAATAATTTTTCAAGTGGTCCTACATGAAATCAGCTCAATTGAATATGTGTAAGTAAGTGATCTAATATCTAATTTTCCATTCAGGATACTTATTATAAATTCTAGCTGAAAACTTGAAAGATTGGATCAACCACTTACACAAATTCAATTGAGCTGAATTGTTGCAATGGGGTGCCCGAAAAATTATTTAATAATTAATGAATGATTGGGATTATTCGTGTGGGACACAAAAGTGGGCCCCACACGACGTATGTGCAGTATCGATACTCCTATTGGTATGCCTAGCATTTTGGCATTTAGAACTAATTACTCAAATATAAGGAAAAAACCACATCAGTTGCTCAAATGATGACTAGAGGCCGGGCACATGCGATGCGTGTGCAAGTCAATTTTTGGCCGCTTATTGTTTGATCACTTTTTAACAAAATTTGCAAAATTCAACTTGCACATGCTAGTGAGTTTCCTAGCCTCTAGTATGTACTATATGGAAAGTAGTATTTGACCCCAACTCTAGTGAATCATCTTAACATGGTAGAGATAAGTAGATTGATCAAATAGCTGTATTCTAAAGAGATTTATCTGGGATGATGGGATCAGGTTCTGAGATTAGTGATGGCAGACGGGATTTTATCTATAGGAGGATTAGTAGTCTCTGCAGTGTCATCAGCAGCGTCAGCAGTGCAGGCTATGACCCAAGCTAAGCAAGTGTTCTGGGATTCACCAATGGAGAAAGACAATCTCCCCAACAATGTGGGGGATATTATTGATGATTTAAACGATGAAGTTCGGAAGCTGGGTTCCAAAAGTAAGGACTTTAAGAATAAAGTACTGAAAAATAAGACGAAGGCGCCGTCAGAAACGTACTTGGAATGGGTCCGCACTGTGGAGGAGATTGACAAACAAGTGAAGGATTTACTAGACGAATATGACAAACAAAACAACGAAGAGGCATCTTGGTTTACCCCGCGTCCGGATTTTAGAGAAGATTTTAAAAAGATGTACAAGAAAGTAAAGAGTCTTGGAGAAGAAAGCAATCAAATCAAAGATAAAATGTTTGTTGATCTGCCACCTGAACTTGTTGTGAACAAAGAGGGAAAAAATAACAATTTTGGGATACGTGAAAAGCAGATCGAGAAGATTCTAGAATTGCTGGAAAGTTCCAAGGCTAAGAAAATAGGTATCCTTGGGACAGTGGGGATTGGGAAAACAACCATGATGCGCAGCTTGAATAACCATGAAAAAGTTACCAAAACTTTTGAAATAGTCATTTGGCTCGATGTATCGCAAGAGGGGAGCAGGGAAAATTTGAGTAGGGAGGATCTCCTACAGGATATTTTGAGAAGGCTGAAACTAAATATAAGAGGTTCTTACAATGCAGATGAAATTGCCCAAAGAATATTAATGGAGTTGCAGGGCAAAAAATTCTTGCTACTTTTGGATGATGTCAAGGAATGTTTCAATTTAAAAGATATTGGGATTCCTGAGAGCAACAATGGATGCAAGATAGTATTGACTACTAGGTTGCGTCGTGTTTGTCGCTTAATGGTTGACCAGAAAATTAAGGTGACTTATTTATCAGAAGACGAGGCATGGAAGATGTTTCAAGATGTTCTAAAAAGTCCTGAACTTCTTGAAGATCCAAATATTCGGAAACTTGCAAGGAAAGTGTGCAAAGAATGTAGTGGGGTTCCACTGTTGATAAAAAAAGTAGCAAGTACATTCAGATCGAAAGATTCCCTGCACCATTGGAGTGATGGATTGAATAGTTGGAGGATGTGGCCTGAAAAAGAATGCGAAGGCATTAGGGAAATGTATAATATGTTGAAATTTTGTTACGATGACTTGGATGATGAGCGGCGTCAGAAATGCTTTCTTTATGGTGCATTGTATCCGGAAGGCAGTGTGATCAACGCAGATTATTTGTTGGAGTGTTGGGCAGCTGAACATCTCCTTGGCGATTTTGATAGCATAACAAAGGAGTCGCTCGTCTGTGGGCATCTTGTACTGAGTTACCTTAAGTATGTGTCATTACTTGAAGAAGGTGAGAGTGAGAATCAAGTTATAATGCACAAATTCATCCGAAACATGGCATTATATATAGCAGAAGGTGATCCTGATTGTAAACACATGGTGGAAACGAGCAAACGATTAAGAGAGCCCCCAAAAGTGGAATCTTGGACCGGGAAGAATAGAATCTCATTTGGTGACAATAAATTGGAGCAATTACCGGCTTCCCCCGATTGCAGTATACTTTCCACACTCTTCCTACAGAAAAATTCAAGCCTGAAGAAAATCCCACAGTATTTCTTTGTGCACATGATAAAACTTCGAGTTTTGGATGTATCTCATACAGGAATCGGGGAGTTGCCTTCATCACTTTCAACCTCGATCGGTCTCAAAGTCCTGTATCTAAATAACTGCAAAAATTTGGTCGAGCTTCCTACTCCCCTTGTGGAAGCACTTAAGCTTCTTGAAGCACTTGATATTGTGGGGAGTGGAGTCAATAACATACCGTCCCATATTGAGAAGTTGACCCGGTTAAAGCGATTGCGGGTATCCTTCTCCAAGTCTGGAAATGAAAATGCCACTCAAGAGGTAGATTTCAACTACAAGATCATTTCAAAGCTTTGTCTATTGGAAGAATTGGTCATTGATGTGAAATCACCCGAAATTTGGTCCAATGATGTCGTAGAGAACATCATCAAAGAAGTGGCTACGTTGAAAGAGTTTAGCTCTCTGAAGTTTTGCTTTTCCGATAAGGTTGAAGATGTTATTGAGGTTTTTGGGTCTCAAAATCTTCGCATCCGTGTTCCTGACGCCACAATCCTTCTCAGTTTCATTGAAAGGAGTTCATGGAGAAATGTCCAAGACATCGAAAACTTTGAGTTCTACATTGGTTCCAAAAGGTCAGAACACCCTCAACTCCCCAACTTTGACGAGTTTGAGAAGTACGTGAAGTATTGTGAAGTTGAAGGTAGAAACTTATTGATTCTCGAGGTCCTTGCCGAAGCTACTGCTTTTGAATTAGTCGACAACAAAAACATCAAGCAGCTATCAGACGAAGAACTCGAAAGGATGAACGGTATCCAAAGTTGTCTAATTGAAGGTTGTGATGCAATTGAAACCATCGTGGGTACCTCAGGCAGAGTAGTACTACCAAGCTTAGAGCACTTGTTCATAAAGAATCTACCAATGTTGGAAAGCATTTTAAGGGGCCCACTCCAACCTGGAAGCCTAATCAAATTAACGACTCTAGAACTGACCGGCTGCCAAACTTTGGTCAAGGTTTTTCCTCCCGGCACCATCCAAGAACTTCGTGAAATCCAGTGCTTGAAAATTGAGAAGTGCGGTGAAATTGAAGAAATAATTCCAGAATCTGAAGCTCGCGGAACTCTGTTGCCAAAATTGAAGAAAATGATTCTCCTTGACATGGAAAAACTAAGAATCATTTGTGCCATTAATGAGACGTTGAAGTGGCCATCCTTGGAGAAGCTAGAGATATTCAAGTGTCCAGGTATGCTGAAATTGCCTTTCAACATAAATAATGCAAAAAATCTGGAACGTATTGATGCAGAGCAGGATTGGTGGGGAAAATTGCAGTTGCAGAATAACGAGGACAAAGCACGGCTTCAGAAATTATGTAAGCTGAGGTAATATTTCATCTTTAAAATGTAACTGAATTGTTGCTGTTCCAAAAGCAGTTTTTGGGAAGATCTTTCAGGAACTTGTCCGATTTCTATTTGTGAAAACTCAAAAAAGGGTGGTTAAATTCAGCTTGTTTTCATAGCAAGTTGGAGTTTTCCCCTCTTCACTGTCAAACGAAGCTCTTTCATTTTGAATTAAAGAATTCACAACGAATCAAATTCATCCAAGTAGGACTCGAACCTACGACCAATCAGTGTACGTGCCTCCTCCCACCACCACCTATATTACTTGGACTTCGGTATGGTTGTCTTGAGCGGGTATATATCTAAGTATCAGTTATGTAATTCTCGTATCAAGGACACTGCAAAATATTTCTCTTCCTTTGTTGATTTCCTTTACTTTCTAGGGTAAAAGATGATTTCTAAAAGGTGCCATAATTTTTTTCCCGCATAGTACGGGAGCTTTATATATAGTTTTATGGTATTTTCTTTATTTTTTTGGGTGCAACTTTTCTGGTATCCAAAAAAATTTCCTAGTTGAACTTCTGCGACTAGCCACCTCGTTGGCGAACCTTTGATGACTCCTCCACTTTCAGCCACCTCCTCTGGAAACGCCTCTGGCGACTGTCTAACTTCCAACCACTACCCCCAATGATCCATTCGACGACTGCCCCACCTCCAACCAACACCTTTAAAGACCCTCCGATAACTCCTCCGACCTCCTAAATTTCCCTTCCTTAAGCAACAACCCCCTCACTTGATTCCAAAACAAGTTTTTAAACGTGTGCACTGAGCATATTTATTGCTTTGATTATCAACGGAAAAAGGTAAAAACGTGTTTACAGATAACAGAAAACTGGAAGCTTTACCAAACACGGTTTTCCGAAAAATCTAATTATTTTGAACTGGAACAATAGACAAATACAGAAGTCTTTGTGTTTTATCTCATTCTGCTGCCTAACTCAAACCCTCTTATGTTCATAGATCTCGCGATGATGGACTCTGCTCTTTGAAGAGAAGACGGTACTTCTAGGAGCTTTTGACTATTGGCATAACTGGAAAGATCTTGGTGGCATGGAGTTTTCTACTTGTTTGGATTTGGTCATAGTCAGTGTTGAGTTATTCCTGTTCATGCTCTTGTATTTCCTTCTCTACTGCAGCAATTTTACATTTATGTGCTTAATTTTAACATGGAAGTAGCTCAAGTACTGTCTTCTAATCAATTTGTATGGTGTACTATGGGATTTCCTTCTCTGCTGCAGCAAGTTTACATGTGTAAGCTTTTGACATAGAAGCTCAACTACTGTCTTCTAAACAATTTGTATGGTGTACTATGGGCCCTCCTCAACCATATTCCGCCTTTTGCTGCTCAGCCTATGGATATTAACAGCCGAGCTACTTCACCTCCTAAGCAGGTTCTTACGCATTACTCACGTATCAGGGTTTTCAAAACTTGTCATAACTGTATTAGCTCTATTAACCAACAATATGTCCGGAGAACGTGGAGAATAGCACAGTGAAAACTTCCCCTGAAACCAGGAAAAACTGCCCCTTATAGCAGAAAATATCATGGCAGCACCTACGGAGAAACTAGAGAACTGCTGCAAAACAAGTGACCAAGTACCTCCATTCCATGAGTTAGAAGCAGCCGTAATCCCATATAGCCAAGTAACTGATGTCAAAAACCATCCAACACTATGGAACTCCCCTTGAAACCAGAAAATACTGCTGCCCATTACAGTAGGAAATATAATGCCAGCACCTACCCAGAAACCCGAAAACTGCTGCAAAACAAGTGAAAGTACCCCTTCCATTCCATGAATTATAACTAGCTGCATTCCCCTATAGCAAGGAACTGATGTCAAAAACACTCCCAAACACGTTCATACCATTCAGTTATTTTAAACCAATGCCTCTCATATTCGGATTCTTCTAACACCCTCCAAACATCTTTTGAAATCTCTTTAAAGTTATCATTGGTGTTGAACTTAATTTTGATCGACATAGCTATTCTTGTCTTGACCAAATCTACCACTTTATCTTCATCCAGAATTTTAATAATTAAACACCACTTCATTTCTAGCCAACCACAAAGACCATAGTACAGCATATAAACATGACTCCCAGCAATATTGGCTTGCAAACAAATCTTCCACCACGACATAATCTTGGACCAAATCTTCCACGAGAAATGGAAATGCAGAGGTAAATGATTTGGAGTTTCTATCTCCAAGGAGCAAAAGGGGAATAGAGCTAGTGGTCTATTGTTTATGTACCAAAAATATAATTTATAAAACTGAGAGTTAACTCTTACTTTGTAGAATAGAGATTAAGACCGAGATCGTTCGCGGGAAGTAAAAAGCTAAGTTACGATACTTCCAACTAATTTCTAACTTAATTCGAAAAGCAAATAGAAGTACTTGACTTGGATTTTGATTTGATTTGATTAAACGAATGAGTAAACTAAGAAAGCAAATTAAATAGATGAATGAATGGTCATCAATTTGGTCTCCAAGAGAGATTAGCCGGTGACAGAGAGTAAGCTAAAACAAATGCTCTTTCAGACAAGGCTCAATTTGGTTACAGTTTTTCTCAGAACATTCTGCTTAGTAACGTTACTGTAGCGATTTGCACCCGCACATAAGGAAGCCCGAAAGCACCTCAACCTGGTTGGTTCTCCAATTTCAATGGGGAGATGCATAATTTCAGTACCTTCAAGATCAAACACCTTCAGATCGCGAAGTGCTGCAATTTCAAAAGCCATCATCCTCTACCGATTAAGGACGACTTGATAAGATCATCAAGAGTGCTGTTACCTTCTTCGAATGTTTCCAGTAAGCCGCTCGATAACCAATCCAACCAAAGAGGCGGGATACTTAAAGCTTTAGCTGCTACACTGCACGGGTGGATATGCACAGCACCTAGTTCCATCATTTACGAAAGTGACAAATTGCTTTTCCTGTGCAAGAATAACCGGTTGATGCAATATTTACTTCTCATGTCCATCTGATCCCAAACGAAATTTAAAACGCAAACCATGGCGGAGGAGGAGAGGGTGAAGTTAACTCGTGAACTGCCATTCACCACATGCAAATTATGGGTCAAACCTTGCAAGGTCCTTGATAGAAGAACTAGACAGGCTCCTGCACGCGAGGTGTGCAATTTAGGCCCATTAAAAAGACCTTTACGATAAATTTCATAAATTGCAAAATAATAATGATGCATGTTCTTCCATGGTCCATGGATTCCCTCAGTTTTTTTGGAAATGGAAGGTGCGTTGGATCAAATATCACATATATGAAGTTGCCTTAGCTAATGTATGGGCAGCCCTAACCACAGCTCTAGGAAATTTAGAAACCAGTACAAACTCAAAACACACGCGAATGTGGGCCAACTTGCCCCCACCTCGACTAATTCTGGGTTCCTAAAGTTAACGGATACCTCATGTTTTCTTCAATAGGGACACTGACAGAATCTCCACTTAACTACTGGTGTTTAATCAAAGCCACACAACCAAGCCTTCGCAAGCGTAGAGTGGAAGTATTCACACCAAACCAGAGGGAAATCTTCTGCAGCCCAACTTCTAGCTCGTAAATATTAATCTTCCTATCTGTTTCTCGGATCCATCAATTGAAATCCTTCCTTTTAGCCCAACTACTTCCTCCACTGATAAAATGCTCCCCAATCACCTGATAAATAGTGATGATTGGGGAAATAACCACATTACTGGAAGACAACTGTGGAACCGTCAAACAAATCTGATGTCGTCATCGAATCTCCCGCATCAAAAGATGACAGAAACGACTGCAATCTTCGTTGTTGTTCACTATGGCCTTGACTAATCTCCGCATCTATTTCTTGTATCATGAAGCGCCACTTATGAACTTGTGTGAGAAGCATTAGAATAGTACTATTACTCCCGGAAGTAAATTAAATTAAACGGAACATAGATTTGAAAATGGTAAAAGAACAAGAAGTCAACAACAGGAACACGAAGAGCACTCAACATAATTATCATCACAGACACATCCACAAGGACCCAATGATAAGGGTGCTATGTCTGATATCAGTTTTTAAGTACAGCAGATAAAACTTAAAAGCATTATTACATCCCAATGAGTGCAAAGACACTTTGGAAAACAGCAACTAGTTCATTAACTTAATTGACGATTTCTGCTTGAAGATTTACTGATATATTCAGCAGTAGGCCAGCAGCAACAGTTCCTCGGCTTAAGATCTCCATTGGCTTTTTCCCAGTCCCTCGTCACAAGGGCCTTCCATGAAGCTACCATAATCTGTCACAAAAATGGAAAAAAATGGCAGATATATCAGAAGATTTTTTGCTGATCGGCGAAGGTCAGTGTAGTTAGAATTGTTAGATTAACACATTGATTCATGGTGAACCCCACTCAACCCCGATTGAGTTCTTTTAAATTTCTGTTGAATCCAACCTGACACCCGAAAAATTGGAAGGGTAACCTGCCCCGCCCTGATCGGATCGGGTCAGGGTCGGGTCAGACTAGTTGCCTAACTCGACACCCTCTCTGCTTAGATACAAATAAAATAGAGAAACTCACAAATGAGTAATACATTATCTGTGAATGTGTAATATGCATATTCAGAATCCAGAACGCAAGATGTATGAGAATGTGTGGTAAAACCAATGCTTTTAGGAGAAATAAAGATCCACGATATCTCTTTAATGGGGTGAAAAGATAAGATTACCTGGCAAATCTAAGTCATAGTCCATTGGCGAGTATATATCTCTTACCAATTGATCCTTGAAATCTTCATCTGTTCTAAGTTCCTCAAAAGCTGGCTGAGTCAATCTGCTCCATTCGGAATCATGCCACCTTAATGAGTCCCACCATTCCTTCTCTCCAACAATCTTGCAGTATTTTGGAGATGTTTCTGCGGTATCCAAACTTTTGAGCATTGGACAATTATAAACGAAAAGACTGTCCACTTCTTCACCAAGGCGTAGAGGGCCTGAAATGGTAACCAATTGAGGTAGGTCATGGAGTGCTATCTTCCTCAATGATCGGCAAAAATGACCAGACACGTTGGCATCTGCTACGTTGGCATCTGCTTGAGTAACTATGCTGCAAATTTTGGGGCAGTCTTCCACTATAAGGTCTTTCAACAAATCGAGGTTACCAAGCATATTTGGCGTGAAAATGGTGGTCAAATTGGGGCAAGTGTGTAATGTCAAGGACGTTAGACTGAATAGTGAATTATTAGGAATTGAGCCTTGCCAAATGCTCTCTAAGTTCTTCATGTAGTGAATACTCAAGTGGCGTAGGCACTGAAGTATAGGTTTATTGTCACCACCGGACGGACATTCATAGTCTCCATCAACTATGGTTTGAAGTTCATTACATTCCACAAGCAAGCAACATTCAACGTCCACCAAATTTTCATGCTCCAATATGGGGTGGCATGCAGCTCATTGAGAAGTTCACAGCCTCTCAAATAGAACGTCTGAAGCGAAACCAATCTGGAAATAGAAGGTGGCAAGGACTTTATGCTAGTGTGGGATAAATCTAAATAGACTAGGAGAGGCATGTCTTCAAAGAACAATTGAGGTATTTCCATCAGATTGCAGTTGTTTTGTAACCATAGTTTTCTGAGAGCCGGGCACTTTGGGTTCTCTGGTAGCTCAGATTTCATTGTCGTGAAACTCAACCTCCTCGGTATACTTTTCAACGGTTGGTGTCTTGGTCAATCCAAACCCCCCTTGCCTTATAGAAAGACTAGGCAGATAGGATGTAAAATACTCACTCAGCACAACTTTGGTTTCGTTCCGCATAAAAACACGGGGGCCAACATTCTCTAGCAAGAAGGAACCGATAAGATCCTTCAAAATGCCTTCCCCTTCTTCTTCTGTTTCGACTAAGTAACTTGAGACCCATTCTGATACTGGTGAACCCCGTTTCTGTTTCCAACGACGACTTGTGCAGTACTGAATGCAATATTTTGTTGTTAGATCCTTCTGATCCCATATGAGTTCCAACACATGTTTCATGACTTGGCTCGATCCTTCTTCCATCGCAGACGAGTGTGATGATAATTTCTGGAGTGCAAGTTCCCAAACACTGATATCAGTCACATCTTTCAAGGCTCTAGCAAGAAGAACAACGGCAAGTAGGTGGCAATGGCACTCTTTTACTAACTGGATGGCCATTTGTTTGAGAGCTGAAGAAGAATCAACAAGTGATCGCCCCACATTCTCACAGAATATGTCCCATGGTAACAGATGGTCCTCCTTCCTTATCAAAACCTCGGATATTCGCGTCATCATTGGTGCTTCTCTTGCAAGGCGTACTACATTGAGTGTGCGTGATGCCTCGTCAGATGAGATACCATTTTCAATTGAATGAGAAGATACGGGGGCCTTTCCTTTGGACAGCTCTCGATTTGACTCTAATGTGACGCAGCGTTGTAGAGGAAGAGAGACTGTTCTAAGGGACGAGATAGAACACTGGAATCCACGAGAGACCTTGCACACAAGAAAAATAGGGAGAACTCAATTAGGCTTACCACCCTATTTAGAGGGTGAGAAATCCTATTCCCAGTAGGATTCTAGTAAGGCAATTTTTTGCTAGTCAAGAAATTATAAACGAAGGAAAATAAAAAATAAATAACAAAATTAAAAGCTCTACCTAAAACGGTAATAAAATCCTGTCAAAACAAGCGGCATTAAAAAAAAAAATTCTAAAAAAATTTCTAATTCTTGTAGACCAAGAATCCTATGGAAATAGAAAAATAGAATTAGCTCAAATAAAGAAATATGATACTAATTCATATTTCTAAAGTAAAAAAAAAAATCCTCTCCAAGATCTAATTCTAGATTCCTAGGATAGTCGGGTTAATGTAGGAATGGAAGGTGGGACAATAGCCAAAAACGTGGGTGCGAGGGCAGATTAGGATTAATTCCACTTGAAAAAGGCAACTCTCGGCGGCAGGGTTTGACAAATATTCCTATGCAAATATACAGACGCATCAACTTTAATGTGTGTGTGTGTGTGTGAGAGAGAGAGAGAGACCAGCTTCAACAGGCGCATCAGCCTCTCGACAACGAGGATGGTGCTCGAGGAGATCACGGTGAACACCGTTTTCGCCGACGACGCTTGGTTGCGGCGGCGGCGGAAGGAGACAAGGGCTTCGCCGACAACGATTGGAGACGAGGGCGGTGGCGGAGGAGGGAGGAGGGAGGAGCTCGGTCCATGAGAGAGAGGCGGTGGTGGAGGGTCTTGCAGAAGCCGCCATTGTCTCTGTGCTTTTAGGAGGAGATCGACGGCGATCAGGGAGAACACATAGCTTCAAGGGAGATTGACGGCGACTGGGCACAGAACATGAGGGACGGGAGCGGAGGGCGGCGGTGGCGGGAGGGGGAGGAGGCACTGCCTCTCCCCATTAGAAACCCTGAACTTTTGTGTTTCTCCTTCGAGAGGGAGAGAGAGATGCTGGAGAGAGGGAGTGTCTTTTGACTGTATGTTGTATTAGATTGGGTTAATTTTGCAAACAGTGGGGCTACAGTTCCCGACGGGAAAGGATCCGATCAGATCCCGACGCCGCGCCGGGCTCACTCCGGCCACCAAACGGCCGATCCGAGCCGTCCAAAAATTCTATAAAAAAAACTGAGTGAGCCCCTGCGAGAATCAACGGCATCCGATATGTGTAGGTGCTCGGATCGAGCACTCCATGTTTTTGTATATACATGTTTTTGCATATATATACAAAAACATGGAGTGCTCAATCTGAGCACCTACACACATCGGATGCCGTTAATTCTTGCATAAGCCCACTCAGTTTTTTTTAGAATTTTTGGACGGCTCGGATCGGCAGTCCGGTGGCCGGAGTGAGCCCGGCGCGGCATCGGTATCCCGATCGGGATCCCTTGGTTGGGAACCGTAGACTTTTCGTTTTGTAAAATTGCACCTACAGGACCTATAAGGGCATTGCACTAATAGGGCAAGGACGCTATGAATTTGAAAAGCTGGACCGGCCGGTCATTTTCTCTTCTTTATTTTGGCGGTTCACAAATACTTATTTTGAGTTGCATTCCTAAGGGCTTGCTAGGCTCACCCTTGGGCCGGCCCTGGGGTTTGGTACGCTAGCTCATTCGATTGAGTGGGGCACCATTAATCATTAGGTTAGGGAGATCAATACTTTTTTTTTTTTTGGTCAATATGTAATCAAGTCAAATTATTTTGTATGTTCGGCCATAAGTGAGTTAGTTCAGTTCAAAATCAACCGAATGAATGAAATTCTTTTGGCTAAATTTTTAAAACTTTTCTAATATTATAAAGCACCATAGTAAACCATTATAGACTAATCTAGAGAACCCTTAATCGATGTAAGTGTGCAAGCAAAAAAAAAAAGAAGAAGAAAAACTTATAAAACAACCATATAGATGAAAATTCATGGTAAAAATCAATATTCCCTTCCCGTGAAGTTAGTCCCTTACAAAATTATGTGCAATTTTCAAGTGTAAAAATAATATACTTACCGAAATAATTTTTTGTAAAATATGAATCGATGAGATCTTTTGTTATGGCGTAAAAAATCAAAAAAATGGAAATGGAGATGTCCAGGTCCTAGATGGTATTCCATGCCAGCAGCCTTCTATTGGAATCAATGGCCCCTGGTGGGCAGGGACTTAATTCTTCAAGGCTATCTTTTCGTCGGCGAGGTTACATGTTGAAGGAGGAAAATAAAACCTTCATTCCCAAGGAAAACAACCCTCAGAATATCCATAATTATCAAGGATCGACCCATTAGCTGATGTTTGTTGTGTATTGTTGGCTGAATCCTGACTGGGTTATGTTTCTTGATTCGACTTACTTTATCGGCTACCCCAATCTCTCTCCTATCGACAACCACTGTCCAGTACAGTTGGTATATCATTTCTCCCCTAAGGGAGAGGTCCTGGGTTCGACCCCTATTGGGGCAAACCCTTGGGTCCCAAGCTATGGATAGCTTTTGGACCCCGTGATAACCCTAACACCTCCACTAACCCCCACTAATGTATGACAATTGAAAAAAAAATAAAAAATCTCTCTCCTATCGTTTTTTACTTTTTAGGGATGGATTATTTCATAAATGAGGCGCGAAGTGAATGGGGAAGTTTTTTGTGGACATGGGGTAGTTATAAATCCAAACATAATTGCACAATAGGTATGTTAAGCAACCAATATAAGGTCCAGACACCTGTGTTAACACATTTTTTCAGTAACCCCATTCTTAACCAGTGCCCCTATTTTTTTTGTGTGTGTGTGTTTTTTTTCACAGGTATGTTAAGCAACCATTTATAACACAGGTGTTACTGAAAAAAAACACACGCACACAAAAAAAATAGGGGCACTGGTTAAGAATGGGGTTCCGGCATGAGGATAATCACCTTTTGTCTGTCACACTATGCCATTGGTTAAGCCAGTACTCAACGGACTCATCCCTTCCATGCAATTGGAAGAGTACTGAACTGGGAGTACCACCAAGTCTCCAACAGTATATAACCACCTACCTCCAGTGAAGATCAACGAGTCCAGTCCAAGGTGAGGCCCAGAAAGTAGAGTTTGGAGTAGTCGCGAGATATATACGGGTCAGGACTAGTTTTAATTTTATTTACAAATAATGGCATTTCAGAAATGTATAATTAGCAAATAAGTAGGGATGGAGCCAGAATTTTCTATAATAAGAGGGGGCCGGCCACAATATGAACAATAAAATTTTGAAATTCCAATGTTTAAGATCATAAAATATTTGAATGACAAAATAATACCTATTACAAAACACAATATCTAAGTGATCTTTACAAACCAAAAACAGGTGATCTTTACACACCAAAAACAACTAAATTATAGGTGAAAAAATAAACTTTTCCAATATATTATACCCCAAGCATGTAAAAAATGGAATTTAACGATACACTAGATCAGAAAGTCATCTATAATTGAGTTGGAACTAATTGTTGCAACAATTTCCTTCTCGTTAAATATAACCAAAACATTTGTGAGAAATTCATCCTCCATCCGAAACATGTGTTCTGACAATATTTGTAGTTGAAAATGTCATTTCTATCCACTTTTTTTATTTACTAGGAGGCCACTATGTATAATTTTGATATTTAAAAAAATAATTAAATAATTAAAAAAATTCTAAACCATGCTGGAGACCGTGGCCCCGTACACCGTAGAGTGGATCCGTCTGCAAATAAGCAACACCAATTTCTTTTAATATATACAGCAAGATTATTTTTCTACTTTCTTGTCTTTTGTAGTCTAAAATATGATATTGAGTTTTCAATTTGTCTAACATAAATAAATCCATATATTTCTATTAATTAAAAAAAATTCCCGTAACTTAGGAAAAGAAATTACACACAATACCTTGTGGCTCGTGCATCGCACAGGCACATACATGTATATGCCAATAGTACAAATAACAAACAAAAGTCAGTACAACCAACAAACAAAAGACAGTAGGCAAACTATTAGGCTTCATCAAACAACTTTGCTACCACACTACACACATACACAAACACTTACACATATTCATATTGAGGGTGAGCCCTACACAGAGTGCACAGTATCCAATAGTACAAATAACAAAGAGGAGACAGTAGTCCAGCTGCTGCATTTATCAAGCAACTATGCCAAACACACATACAAAAAGACTTGCACATACTCACATTGTGAGTGGGTCCCACTTAGAAGTTTTGTTTATCAAAAGCGAAAACATGTAAAATAGCTGCAGCATACAAGAAAATACGAGTACAGAATGAAGAAGAATGGAATAACTTGCCACAGGAGACTCAACACCGCCCATGACCACATCCAAACGAGTAAGGGAAACTCCATACTTGCTAATTCTTAAAAGCTCGTTAGGATCGTCTTTTCTTCATTGATTTGCATCATTGAGTGATCTACAAAATACGGAGTGTTAGGAAATGACGTACAAACATGAAGACATCTCTAGTGCCGGTTATGTCAGTCTCAAGAAGTAATTTTCTTTAGACATTACTGTTTTGGTAAAGCTTCCAGTTTGCAATATTAAAACAAGCTTTTTTATGATTGTTGAAAAAAAAAAAAACTTGGTGCAGGCATGTGTTAAAACACTTGTTTTTTAAAAGTACTAGAGGGGGTTGCTGGAGGAAAGGAAGACGCTGAAGGAGGTGGCAGAAGGTGGTAGCTAGGAGTCATTGAAGGGCCATCAAAGGCAGTGGACGAGGTGGGGAAGTCGTCAAAAGGGTCATCAGAGGTAGTGGTTTGAAGCTGGACAGATGCAAGAAGAGGGGTTGCCGAAGCGAAGAGAGTCACCAGAGAAGGTGGCTGGATGTGCAGGAGTCGTTAGAGGTTAGCCAAAAGAGGTGGCTAGCAGAAGGAAACGGTGGCCAGAGGTGGTGGTTAGCGGCGGTGGGGCTATGTTACATGGACTCTTCTTAATGTATTAAGGTACCCATGTTGGACATGCAACACTTTCAGATAAGAGTATGGGATATCTACGCGACATTTGTAGCTTAACATTCACCTAAGAAGCATATCCAGTGATTGGAATTTATCATAGAGCTGTGCATAAAACTCTTGAAATATGCACAAAAATATATATATGGCTGACCTTCGCCGAGGTGTCCCTGCTTCATAGCGAAACATGTTTTTACGAGAACCCTACCAAACATCACCTCATCGTTCATATTAGTTTTCATGAACTAATCTTTTTCGAAAGTTTTCCTTTTAAAACATGAGTTCTTTTGCAAAAAAGAAAATCCTTAAAATCAACAACCAAATGACTTTTCCGAAAGATCTTGTGAAAAACTACTTATGAAACAACAAAAAACATCAACATTTGAAAGACGAAACATTACCTGAAGATGCATAATTTCTGAAGCCCTTCTTTGTCCTCTTGATTCTGCCACTGCAATGCTCCCCACCACTCCTGCTCTGCTTCGATACGTTCCAAATATGTCGAGTTACCTTTGTTGAAAGGCAATCTACACAAACTTGTACACCCAAAGATCTCGAGCTTCTTCAAGGATGGCCACTCCAACGACTCAATGGCACAAATGCTACTTAGTTTTGCCATGTCAAGGAGAATCAGTTCCCTGAGTTTTGGCAGTACCAGCAGATTTCCAACAGCATCAGCTTCTGGAATTATGTCTTCAACTTCATTGCACTTCTCTATTTTCAAATACCGTATTTCTCGAAGTTGTAGAATCGCACCGAGAGGAAAAACCTTAACTAGAATTTGACAGCCGGACACAACTAGATACGTTAATTTGGTTAGGCTTCCAGGTTGAAGTGGTCCCTCCTTCCAAATACTTTTCAACATCGGCAGATTTTTTATGAACAATTGCTTTAAATTTGGTAGCAGCTCACTACCCACCGTGTCCATGATGGTCTCAATCGCGTCGCAACTTTCAATTAGACAACCTTGGATCTTGTTCATGTTTGCGGTTCCAAAGTCTGATAGCTGCTTGATGTCCTTGTGGTTGACTAACTCAAATCCCTCGGCTTCCGCAAGGACCTCAAGAATTGGAGTATTGCTGCCAGCACCGTTGCAATACTTGACGTACTTATTGTATCTAACAAAGTTGGGATTCTGGAGATATTCTGACTTTTGGCAACCAACGAAAAAATGAAATGGACCAATTCTTTTAACAACTCCCCACAAACTCCTCCTGATATAACTCATAAGAATTGTGGCTTCTGGAACGAGGATACGGACAGTACTTGGAGCAACCTCTATGACATCTACAATCCTATTGGAAAAGCAAACCTTCAGTCTCTTGAATTTTTTCAACATAGCCACTTCTTTCATTATGTTCTCTAACACCTCATTAGTCCACTGCTCGGGTGATTTCACATCAATGACCAATTCTTCCAATCTATAAAGTTTTGAAATCATGTCATAGTTGAAACTCACAGTGCCATTTCCATTTCCAAAAGATACCCACAAGCGCTTTAAGAAGATCAAAGTCTCAATGTGCGGTGGTATATTAGTGATTCCACTCCCATGAATATCAAGCGATTCAAGATGCACGAGTTCCACAATGTTAGAAGGGAGCTCCACCAATCGTTTGCAATTATTGAGGTCTAGGACCTTGAGGCCAGTCAAGACTGA
Source organism: Rhododendron henanense subsp. lingbaoense (assembly GCA_020567845.1). Lineage (NCBI taxonomy): Eukaryota > Viridiplantae > Streptophyta > Magnoliopsida > Ericales > Ericaceae > Rhododendron > Rhododendron henanense. The sequence goes on along the minus strand of CM036315.1, from coordinate 42,743,240 downwards.
AATAGATGATGGTAATGACGCGATACCAGTATGAGACATATCCAAGACTCGAAGATTTATCATATGCTCAAAGAATTCTGGAGGGATTTCTTCCAGACTTAAATTCTTCTGTAGGAATAGGGTGGAAAGCATGCTACAATTCGGGGAATTGGGTAATCGATCCAACTCGTTGTCACCCAAGGAGATCCACTTCTTCTCCCTCCAAGATTCCTCATCTGGGGGCTCTCTTAGTTTGTTAGTTTTCACCAAAGATTTACATTCATGATAACCTTCCGATATGTATAATGCCACTCGTCGGATGAACTTGTGCATGGTAACATGATAATCACTCTTACCTTCCTCAAGCAATGACACATTCTTTAGGCTAGTCAATATTATATCCCGAATCATGACACGCACTCTTACATCATTGCCATCGCCAAGAAGATCTTCCGCCGCCCAACACTCCAACAAAGAATCTATGTGGATGTTGCTGTCTTCAGGATATAATGCACCATAAAGAAAACATTTCTTATACCGATCATCACCCAATTCATCAAAACAAAATCTCAACAATTCATACATTTCCTTAATGCCTTTGCCTTCTTGACTGGGCCACATCCTCCAACTATCCAGTCCATCACTCCAAAGATTTTCAGTGTTCTTCAATTTGAAAGTATTTGCCACTTTTTCAATCAAGAGCGGAAGTCCACCGCACTCTTTGCACACTTGCCATGCAAGTGGCCTGATTCTTAGATCTTCATTAAGTTTTTTGTTTCCTAAAACATCTTGAAACATCTTCCATGACTCATCTGGAGACAAATATGCCACCTTAATCGCCTTGTCCACCACTTCGTTATTACAAACATGACGCAGCCTAGTTGTCAATACTATTTTGCTGCCATTGTTGCTAACAGGAATCCCAATTTCGTTTAAACTGAGACATTCTTTGACATCATCCAAAAGGAGCAAGTACTTCTTTCCCCTCAGCTCCATATGTATTCTATGGGCAACTTCGTCGGCATTGCTTGTCCCTGCCATTGTCAGTTTCAGCCTTTGTGCAATAGCGCGTAGTAGATGTTCTCTTTTTAGATTTTCCTTGCTCCCCTCTTTTGATACTGTGAGCCAAATGACTATGTTAAACATTCTGGCAACTTGATCATGGTTATTCAAGTTGAGCATGACGGTAGTTTTCCCAATCCCCACTGTCCCATAGATACCAATACCCTTAGCTTTGTATCTTTTCAGCCAACCCAATATCTTCTCTAGTGGCTTTCGAAGTGTTTCAAATTTCCTGATATTTGGTCCCTCCCTCTTTATGACAGGTTCTAGTGCGCGATCGACCAACATTTTATCTCTGATTTCATTGCTCTCTCGCAAAAGATAGATTACTTTCTCGTGCATCTTTTCCATTTCTTCCCTGAAATCTGGACATGGAGAAGAAAACCAAAAAGTTACCTCTTCTTTGCTTTCTTTGTTATATTCGGCGATTATATCTTTCACTTGACCATCAATCTCCATCACCCTGCGCCTCCATTCCACATAAGTTCTAGATGGCACCTTCGTCTTATTTTTCTCGACTTCAGTCTCAAAATCCTTCCTAACAGAACCTAAAACTTGTACTGCTTCATTTAAAGCATCACGAATTTCCTCCACATTGTCCGAAAGTGTGACTCTGAGAGGTTGCCAAAATACCTGCGTAGCTTGGGAAACAGCCTGTACTACTCCTGCTGTTGCCCCCACACAGCGGTAACTGCTCCTATTGTGGCAACTGTTGGTCGTGGAAGACCTGGAAGAAGCAAATTTAGAGAAAATCTTAGTAAGAATGGACTAACTGCAGTACTGTACAAGCTGCTGTAAATGACTCATGCTCAGCTCAAATATTTCTTTTCTTGGTAAATTAGTTCATGGAAAACCAAACCCAATTCCAGGCTCAAAGGGGCATCCCCGAGAAAAGAAACAACCAAGACAACAAAGCTAAGGTCAAAAGACCAACAACCAGAAAACAGAAACAATGACCAAAAAAACACCAAGCACCAAGCTGGGCCCATAAGGAACATCATCGTCAGAAGGGCAAAGAAAAAAGTCAGAAAGGAGCAAACACGATGGGGGAAATGGAGAAATTTTTCAGTGCCGGGTGGGCACGGGACACGTGGTGCCCGGCACCATCTCGGCCGTCCATTGAAGTTTTGGATGGCCCAGATCTGTTCGGCTGCCGAGGGGTATTTTAGTCATTTCACACTTAAAAACAGCCGAACAGATCTGGGCCGTCCAAAACTTCAATGGACGGCCGAGATGGTGCACGGGCACCACGTGTCCCGTGCCCACCCGGCACTGAAAAATTTCTCGGGGAAATGTGTCATTCCTCAAACAACAACTTATTATTGTCAATTCTATGGGTGTTCTTCCAAGTACTTATTCATGACCTCAAGTCACTCTCTACCTTGGCAATTACATAGTCAATCTCTATTTTTTTCAACAGCATTACATAGTCAATCTCAACACACTTATGTTAGCAAATCCTACCATTCCTTAATTTCTCCCCATCGATGGTATAAGAGTACAGCTATAGAGAGTTCAAAAGCAGTGTAAAGCTTCCTTGATTCCCCCCATGTTTGGCCCACTCATGTCAAATATCGTATCACAGACAACGCAACACATTTGTTATCATGATTGAAGATGTATAGAGGTGTAGGATTGAATAGGACAATTCTTACTTTAAAAAATATATATTACTTCCAATTCTCTCTTATTTCACCTCTATTGTGTTACGGCCTAGTATTTTCATTTATTTAAATAGTTATATAGCCGTTATTAATTGGTGTTATGGTTCGGTCCCAACTAATTATTTTGTGCACGCTATGGATATTGTTGTCACGATTGTAATATTTGGGGTATGAGATTGATTTTGGTTTAAATAGTGGTACCGGATGGTAATTTTATAAATTGTGTTACATTCTATTTAAATTCTAATTACCTAATTAGCTAAAGTTTAGGGTGCAACGTTGTTAGTGGGAAGTTTATAAGAGGGTTTACTTAGACCGATATTCATAAGTTTGATTAGGGTTACTTTTGAGAGAACGTCTGAGATGAGAAGCATAAGAGAACTTCTGACTTTCGAGAGGAGTAGCAGCCAGACCTTGAAGGAGGATTTTTCTTGGTATTCTTTTTGAGGTAATTGTATACCCATCTCTCTCGTTATCGTTCTATTCATTAAATTACCTTTTCACATAGCAATTGGGTCCATGGAGTGGAGACTGGCATGGGGTTAATTTGCATCTTATATTGAGAGAGACGGAGAGAGAGAGCCCGATGTGGGCAGATTGCCGTGGTGCGTGGTGAACTGTGGTGGTCGGTGATTTGTATGTATTTGGAGTTTGTGAGGGCTTGCGGCTGTTTTGGTTTATAGTCCTAAGATAGTCTAAGATTTATATTATATTAACAAGGTTCTGTTTGTAGTGTGTTTTGGAATAAGTTTGGGATTGAGGAACTGAATAGTTTTGGCACATGGTACGGTCGTGGGTTTGTGCACGTGGACTCTCAGACTTGGGATTAGAGTGTTGGGTTGTAGTCTTAGGTTGCTAGAATAATTTTTAGTAGTCCAATATTGCTATAGAGATGTCGACAGTTTGTGATCCAATTGTTATGTGATTCTTTGTTCAGGTTAGGCTCGTTTCGCGTTGTTGATTGCTTTAGCTTTGGACCCAGGTGATCGGTTAAGTATGTTACGTATATTCGAAAGTTCCCTGTGTCCCTTAAAAGTATTTCCTTCAGAAATTTATATGAATGTTATTCGGAGACTCAAAACTATTTATAAGTTGTTCTATAAATTGGCATGCGATGAATTTTCTGAGATCGATTGATAATATTCTTTTTGGTGAGATCTTGGTGGATATTAATGGGAACATTTATTTCGGAAGTCCAGGGAACTTATTCCTTCTCGTGTTGGTGACCTTGGCCATTGGGGAAAAGACCGTGTTAGGCCGGTGACCCTAATGCTCAACGGCTTTCTTTCGCCGGATCGTCTTAGGGAAAAGTACCATGTGCTGCCAACCCTGATGACTCTAAGTTCGATATTGGATCCAATTTTGATGAGATTTATTTTGGCCATGGTACTATTTGATTGTGGTTCCCCATTGTTGATGGAGTTAATGTGTTGATCACCACCAATAATATTGATTGGTTAAATGCTTAATTAATTAATTATTATTCTGCTGGACACCTCGTATGTCAAATTATGTTTAATGGTAAATTATTTTATTCCCCACTTTCAACTTTATTTATTATACATACTTGCTATTCACTGAGTTCGTCAGCTGACGGATTTATTCCAACTTCTCTTTCAGGCTAGTTGGAGAGTTAGGCAAGGACTCTGGCAGCATCTCGGGGATTTATTTTGGTTGACCTCCTTAGGGTGTCTCATTCTAATTTTATTTTAATAAACGCTTCCGCATTGAAAACAATTGTCAGATAACACATTCTTTTTATTATTGTTGGATCATTGGTTATTGTTTGGTTCATTGGATGGTTGTGCCCCATGTTTATGATGAGACACATTTGGCTTTTGATTTGATTAATAACGATCATTTGATTTTCGATTACTTTGATTTATTCAGGCTGCGTGTTCCATGGATTAGCCTCATGGTTCACGGCCGGTCACTTCTCATTTTTGGGGTGTGACATATTGATTGTGCATGTATTGAGACTCTAACAAAATGTGTGCACTAAAGTTGTCTCTTGAAATCAATCATTTCAAGTTATTCAGGGAAATGATTTGTTGATAGTTTTAGACATGTTCTTCCAATTTCTACCCAATGGCATGTTAAGTCGATCATGAACTACTAATTATTTTATTTAAACTGGGCATGTTAAGTGAAATGAACAATTTTTAACCCTGAGTTCACTTAACTTTGCAACTCAAATACCCATTCACCCGGTTGCTTATAATAATTCCACGGCCTATTTAAGAAACATAGACATTTTCTTTCCACGCACTCAACCAAAACATTTACAGTAATAATTGCTTATGAATATCGTCAAGCGTTTTATTAGAGCATAGCATTACGAGATGAAACACAAGATTTTTACAATGGCTACCCACTTCGATCCACCACGTACCTACTTTCACATCTGTTTCAATCCACTAAAACAACTGGGTTTTCATTACGGCCACCCGATTTCTTATATTGTATCTGATGTTTTGCTGGACCTAATGCTGTTTCTGTTCTGGGCATATCTGTCCTGTTATTGCTGAATGGGAAGATTTACTGCTACTGGATGTAAGGAGTCGCTTCTGGGTGCTTATATTTCTGCTATGGGTGCTGTTGCTACATTGAGACTGTTTCTGCTATGGTTGTTGCTGCTAAGCCTTTGCAGTGCTGGTGCTTATATTTTCTGCAAAGCCTTTTCTGCCCCGAATCATGGCTGCTTCAATCCTTTTGCAGTGTTGTTCTGAATGGTGCTCTGAATTTGCTTCTATTCCTGACTTTCTGATGCTTCATGATTCGGAGCAGGATAGTGTTGCCCTATGGTTCGTGGAAGTTTTGTCTAGCTGCTTGAATGGTTCCACATTCCACTGTAGTCTCATTCAATTTATGTTGAATGTAATTTTTTTCTTTGTTTTCCTTTTCTTTGGCCCTCTCTATGATTCAAGTTTTCCTTGTATCTAGAGTGGACCACCTCGTTGTACCCTTTGTCGAGTTCAATAAAATTTTGTTGCCGATCAAAAAAAAAAAAAATCAAATTTAATGAACCTCACATTCTCAATCAAATGCACATATCATTACAAAAAAAAAAAAAAAAAAGTTCTATCTCTTCCCTTTTCCCCTCTCTCTCTCTCTTTTTCTTTTTCAACAATGTTTTCAAAAAAAATATTTTACTTCAAACTTTTTAAAAAAAAAATTGTTTTCCCCCAAAAATTATTTTTAACTGTTTTTAAAAAACATTTTTATACAAAAAAATTGGTCTTCTTTCGAAAAATTGTTTTGTATAAGAAAATGTTTTTTTTTCAAAACCTTTTTTTATATAAAAACTATTTTTTCAAAAATCGTAGTTACACAAAAACTGTTTTTCTTAAATCTATTTTTCTTTTTTAAAAAAATTTAAAAAAGTTCAAAAATTATTTTCTATTTCTAATAAATAATTTTTATTAGTTTCAAAATTATTTTTAGAAAAACCTATTTCTATGTTCACAGTTAATAATTTTTTTGTAATTTAAAAAGGTGATGTTGTAGCTTTTGGTTATTCAATTTTGATTATGTCATTGTGGACTTCTACATTGTTAACATTAGCAATCTCTTAAATGGATAATCAAAAGCTAAAGTGACAACTTTTGGTTATCCATTTTTTGTTATAGCATTGTGGATTAGGTGTGTTTTATTGTTACGCCCTAACTTTTCGTTTGGCATAATAATATTTCCCGTTTAGGAACTTGGTTTTAATGTTTGGGTCCTAATTAATTAATATTGAAGAAATTAAATAATATAAGTATTGTCGGCATTACTAAAGTTTAAGGCCCATTATAGGTGTGAGCTTGTCCCAAAGGTTCTATCCTTGGTTGGTTTCTTGCTAACCTCGACTTTGGGTCTCGGGTGGGTATAAGATTATTATTAGTTTTGTAACTTTGTCGGTCTGAGGTTAGGAATATGATACCATCAATCCAAGTTCCTATTAATCTTTGTATCATTTTCAGAGATTAATAAAATTATTTTGCCTTTCAAAAAAAAAATAAAAAATAGGTTTGCTATATTTGAAGGTGTACGTGGTTAATTTGAGCATCCCTATTGTAATAAGCAAATGAGTGTGGATCGATAAGCAAATTTAACAACAATACTAAAAAATACCCCACGATGTAATAAGCAAAATTACAAGTATTTTAGCAAATAACTTAATTCCACTCCTTCCATAACCAAACTTAACAACTTGGTGTAATCGGGTGCGTGATTGGAACTCGTTTGCGATTGAACAAATGTGCATGTGTATTGTGGGGGGCTTTTTGGTTAGGGATGCAAAAATAACCAATGTGAAGGTAGAGGTTGTTAAGTTTGATTATGGACTAAATGGATAATCGATCAATTGCTAACGTGACACATTTTGGTTATTGGTTTTGATTATTACCATTGCGGATGCTCATTAGTGGGTAGTTTAAAAGGGTTACACTTGGTTAGGTAATCACAAGTTCATTATCGGATTCGGATTCAATCCGATTCATTAACAAGCCTAATTGGAGTTGGAGAGAGCAGTGGCCGCATAAGGGTTTCGAAGTTGTCTTCGTACTCGTCTTCCATCGTGGTAAGTTTTGGTACAATTCATAGAGGAGCAGGTTTAATGGGATCAGTACCATTCATCATGGTTGTTTACTAACTTGGGATCAGTACCATTCATAGAGGAGCAGGTTTAATTGGGTGTGTATTATCAGTTTCCAACTTTGAAAAATAAATTTTACCATCTCTTTTTGGAGGATTGGGTGTAGAGCTTCGAAATATTAGGATTGGTGTGGCTGTGTTTAGATTGTTTTGGGAAAGGAACAGGTGGTACACGTAGAGACAGATTGCTTGGAGTTTTTTTTTTTTTTGGTCATTTGTTAAACCTAATCTACTCTATTCTAGGGGGCTTGCGTGAGAACCCATCTTGGAAATAAAGGTCTCACATTGGGAACTTTGGAAAGTGTTAAATGGAATATAAGGGATTCCGACCAGCTACTGCGTGGTTAGGCGAATGGTTAGCAGGTCAGTTGGGACGAGTCGTTACAACTTGGGGGATGAGTGCTAATTTACAATGGAAATGGGCTTCGGACAAATGTTTCAGAGTCAAATCATTATACTACCAATGGGAGCAGCAAAGTCATGCTCGGAATCAGGTTTTGGGATTAGTTTGGAAGAACCTCAGCCCCCAAAGGTGGAAATCTTTGCATGGATGGCAATTCAGAGCATGGTAGCTACAAGATCAGAGCTCTTTAGCAGGAATCTGATTCAAGAGGATCACCAACAACTTTGCCCGCTGTGTTTGGTGCACCCGGAAACTCCCCAACATCTGTTTTTACACTGTCAATTCTCGTCGGACTTATGGTCTCTCATTTTGGACTGGTGGCATGTAATGTGGGTATGCCCTCCTTCCTTGGCAGATTTGGCACTATGATAGTTTGATAGCAGGTTTAGGAATTTAGAGAAACATTTGGGGGAAGCTACCTTTTATGCAACTCTCTGGTCCTTGTGGTTAGCAAGAAATGACTATGTTTTTAACAATGGTACAACAAATATTGGGGATGTAACGACCCATATTTTCGCCCCTATTTTTTTTAATACAAATTTGAAATGTTAAATACTAATTCAATAATTTGTTAGATTAATTAAGTAAAATACATAATTAGGTGTATAATTGATACTACTCATTTAAATGTATATGATATATATTATTCTTTGGATATACATACATTTATACTCATCCTTTATCTTTTCTAACTACACCCTAAAAATCCTAACTAAACTTTATGTAAACAAAACCCAAACTCTTATCTCTACCATTTCAGCCGAGAATTAGGGTCCCCTTTACCCCACGACAGATTGTAACCTCTCCACTTCCCTCTCGCACTCCATCACCTCCGTACTTATCCTCCAAACTTGCACCCCATACTTCTCCTCTCACCCACTCCCCTATATAAACCCATCTTCCCTACTCCCATTTGTTTCGGCTGAGAGAGAGAAAAAGCATCAACTTCCTCCCCTTTTCTTCTCATTCATTTTGCCGAGAGAGGGAAAGAAATCTAAAAAAAAAAGAAAAGGAAGAAGAAAGAAGCAGGAGAAGAAGATGGAAGAAGAAGAGAAGATGAAGGAAAACTAACCACCTTTTCTTTTTTTTCCTTTTCCGGGACCTCATTACACCAACATTTACAACTCCATTTCAGTCTCCTAACAGCCGTGGAACCAGCTCCGAAATGATCCCGTTTCACTCCGAAAACAGCCCGGAAACAACTCTTACAAACTGACCAGTGAAGCAGCCCTGTTTCGGCTCCGAAACAACCCGAACGCAGCCCCGTTTCAACTTCAAAACAGCCCACTTCGACCCCAAAAAATAGCTACAATACTGTCAGGAAAAATAGTCCCGAATTGGCCACCCCGAGGTCCCCCTTCGCCGTCGTCTTCTCTGTTTTACCGAAATCGTCCGCAAACTAGTACCCACTTTTTCGGCCGGATTTAAGGTAGACAAATCGCTCCCCTACTTTCTCCTAAGTATATTCGTATGTAGTTTGTTCGTTACGAAATTCGATTGTTGCGTATAACTTTTCTTTTCCACCGGAATAAATAGCGTGGAGCGAAGCATGTTGCGACCGAGTATATTATGAACTAATTCGTGAAGTATAATTGCTAACTGGAGATTGGTTTAATGGGAACTCTACTGTGATAGTGAACTAATTATGAACTCCACTATATAATTAGTGAAGTATATTATAAACTTTGATAATATATTGGCACATAAATGGTGTCACCCCGTCCACTAACTAGTAATAGGATAATTTGGTAACTATTAATAGTGGTGCTATATAGTTTTCCTAAAGTAAAAAGGTTACCTATGAAGCTTGTAGTTAATAATAAGAATTTAACAAATGCTAGTTGATAATGATGAAATCCCTGAACTGTTGGTTTAGGTTAAAACTTCCTTTGTATTAATACGATTTACTCCTAGAAACATGTAATGTGCATCGAGACCTCGCAGAAGCCTAATTAAGGTATAAAATAAAATGTACAGTGATCTTTATATGTTTTATTGTAATATTATAAATAAACCTAAGGTCTATTTCTCACACATAAAATCTTTAGATATAGTTTGAATCATAAAGTTATCAAATTATCCTAAGGTGTACAAAATTTCTACTGAACAATCTAAATTAATAAAATTCCAAATGAACTGAATTGTTGTCTGGAAGTTATAAACTTATAAGTAACCCCAAAAGCATTGGCCCAATCCAAATTCCTTTTGTGTTTAATCAATTGTACCTATCAATTGCTATATTGTCGTCTCATTGAAATGTATCGTGTTTGAGCTGTTGTTAATTGTATCATGTTGTACGTGCTAGAATGGACTTAGGTTCACTGGGTGGTTTCGAGTAGTGAACTCATAGACGTGGATAAGTAAAGGATAAAATGGTAAAGTTGATTGAGGATGTTGGGTGCCGGTAAAGGACCCCGAGTACGGTAAAGTACTCAGAGTGTGTGGAGGACGGTAAAGGACTCCGGATACAGTATTTGGGATATGGTAAAGGATCCTAAATGCGGCACAGTACCCAGTGTGTGTGGAGGACGGCAAAGGACTCCGGGTACAGTATTTGGGATACGGTAAAGGATCCTAAATGCGGTACAGTACCCAGTGTGTGTGTGAAGTACGGTAAAGGACTTCGGATACAGTATTTTGGGAAACGGTAGAGGATCCCTGAATACGGTATAGTACCAGTGTGTAGAGTTGGGAGACGGTAAAGGATCCTGACAATGAGATAGTGCGATCCCTAATGCTGAGTTGTCATGGTGAGCTATTCCTTTATTATGGTTGTAAGCGAATCCAGACTGAGTACATAATTTAGTAGTATTCGCTTAGAACCCTGATGCAGGACAAATAAAGGGAGAGTTATTCCATGGGACGGTCAAAGTTGGTGGATGTGGGAGGAAAGGATCTCGCGGAGAGAATCCTTTGATTTCATGTAAGTTGATGGATAGTAAAGAAGCAGATGATGTGCTATTATTCTGTATCTTCTGTTTATTATCAATTGTTATATTGTTGAACTGCTAACTGTAGAGTAAGGGGTTAGTAGGGTTGAGATCATCTACTGAGTTTCAAAACTCATCATAGTGCCGTTGGGCTGGCGTTTCATGCCAGGTAATTCGAAGACCGAAGAACAGAATCCTCTTCAAGATGATTAGTATCAAGGTGAAGACCTCCCAGCTGAGGAAGGGGAGTTTGTCGAGTCTTGGATGTCTTACCCTTAGAAGCCCTGTTAATTTGAAGTACTCTGTTATTTGAATTTCCAAAAGTGTTATCACATTTGTCAAACTCCGTTTTATTTTTGTTCAGTTGTAAGACAGTTAAGTAGTTTTGAATTTAGTTCGAGATTTCCGCTGCTAAACTCTGTTTAATAAAATTTTATTTCTTAAATTAGTTTTATGGATTATTAAATCAATTAAAAATGATTTAATTAACGTGTCCGAAAATCAGGGCGTTACAGGGGAGGTGGGTGAGCTTGTGAAAACTAGAGTGGCTATGTGGATGAAGTCCAAGTTTGAGATAAAAATATATACGGTGGAGGAGTTTAAGGGTTATTTGGATGGAATTCGAAAGCTAAGGATTTAGTAGTGACTCTGGTGGTGTAATGTCCAATTTTCTGTTGGACAACTTTGTCTTTCTTTTTTCGTGTTCTTGTTTTCTCGATGTACCCTCTTCGAGTTAATAAAAAGTTTCGTTTGTTGAGCAAAAAAAAAAAACTTGGGGGATGAGTGCTTACGGAAATAGAACACTACCCATGATTACTTGGAGTTGAAAATTACAGTTTCGGTTTTGTAGTTATGATGGCTGATGTCAAGCTAGTAACTTAGGATTAGGCTAGGTTATGGTAGTTTATTAGTAAATTGAGTTCCTAGTTACTTGGTCAATGCGAAATTCATAGTTGTTAATTATTTCAAATATTTTACTGTTTTTGTCCAGGTTAGTCTATTTTTGTGTGTTCGCTTTGCATTACTTTTGGAGTTAGGTAAGTGGTTAAGCATGTTATGTACTTTCAAAAGTTTCCCGTGTTGTAACGATCCGGATTTTTGGACCTATTTTTCGAATAAAAAAAATATATAGTTTTAAAAAAAATTATTATAATATATTAACTGATTATTTTACTAACTATTCATTTGATTCCAAAATATATTGGTAATGGTGATTAGTATTTGCTTTGTATTAAATTAATCCTTTAATTGTGTAAATGTGTATATATGTATTTATACCTTGTAACATATGTACTGGATAATTTTCCCACCACTCCTAGCCTTATCTCCTCTCTCAACCGACTCGATCTCTCAGCTCTCTCTTCCTCCCCAAGCAAACCATCCCCCCTTTCCCATTTTTCGGCAGCCACCTCCCCTACCCCATTTTCTTGCCCAACACCCTACTGTTAGTTTTTTCCTATTAGTGTGGCCCACTAGCCTCACCATTTTGTGCATGTGGGACTCTACTATCAGATAAATCAATGAAGTGAAATGGTTCATTACAATAACTAATTAGAATTATAGATGAAGGAAAACTCTTGATAATAAAAGAGACCCTGATGGATTAGGTGTCTTTTAATAATTATCTCTAAGGCCCTCTTCTCTCCTCTATAAAAGGTAGAATTGTAGACACCCTATTTTGGACTTTCCAGAATAGTTTATTTACGGTCTTTGATTCCCCAATGATGATTAAGGTCGAGAACATACCGAGTTGGTCGATGAGTTTGAGCTTTGAGCATCCCAAACCTCATCCAAACCCGTTTCAAACCCTTGTCGAACCCTCAAGCCAGAACCAAATGGCCTCAGCAAAACCCTACTGGAGTACGCTGGTGGTGGACTAGCGTGCGCAGGAAACACTGCCACGTGTCAGTCATTACCACTCTCTGGCGCACGCCACTCAACAAGCGGCGCACGCCAGTCAGTGCCAATCAAATCAACCTTTTCAGCCAGATGGGCGGGAGCTTCTATAGCCGCCTGACGTCAGCTGGCAGTCTCCTGATCATTACTTCGGCCAGAAACTGTTCCCTTCTCTCTCCTACACCTTCCATCAAGCCAAGTCCCATGCATTAAATGCATGGGAGCTTCCTCCAAAGTTTGGCCATCCAAACAGCCCCTAAGGGCAGGCTGATCAGCCCTCTCCCTCCTCCATAAATACCCCCTTTGCATTCATTTGCAAAGGGTTAGCCTCATTAAGAAGAAGAGTTAACTCCATAAAGACAAAAACCATCCTTTGTCTTCTTCTCCTTCATTGTTCTTTGCTTCCTTCCTTCCTCATAGAAAGAGTAAGTGAAGAACATACCCTCCACAGTCCTCAAATCTTACTACATACATCCTTCATCCATCCCCTCTCAAGTTCAAGTTCAAACCATCCATCAAAACTCACAAGTAAAGGTATAATACCTTTTGCTCCTGCTTTCTGTTCTGACCCCTGAGGGGGGCTGGCAGGGTCAAGGCTGGTAATCTATACCAGTCCTGGCCCTAATGCCGGCAAGGTTTCAGAACCGTGCGCAATGATCAGTGGCGCACGCCAGTTATGAGTACCGTACGCCAGTAATGGTGGTATGTGCAAAACTGGTGTGGGGATCATGGATCATTGTTTTCTTGCATTATTTAAGCTTTGATCACCCTGCTGCATGTTAAAAACAGTTTACAGCTTTCTGTACTTAGAACTGCTTTCTTTTCTAACTATGTCTATTGCTTAGTTTGGCCTTCTGGGTCCCTCTGGTCCTATTCCAGAGCCCAGAATGTGCAAAGCCAAAGCATTGGAGCCAAGAGATGACTGGCGTGCGGCCCTTCGTTAGTGGCGTGCGCTGGTGATCTATGTTTCAGTGGCTTGGCCCTTGCATGGATCTTCCATCCAGGCCCCTGATCATCCTCCCCTCACTGTTTAAGGGGTTTTCTGTCTATTTGGTGGCTTTCAGGCCCATTAACCTGTCTGTAATAGCTTAATAACCCTTATAAACTGCGTGGTTTGTCCTGGGTGTGCACTGGTCCTTTCCAGAGCCCAGAGGGTTGAGAGCAGAAGCTGTGAGTTTAAGTCTACCGGCGCACGCCAGTCGTGGGGTGGCGCACGCAGGTCATGACTGCATGCAGTGGCCTGACCAGTGCATGCAGGTTTGATCCTGTGTGCAACACTTCATTGCCAGTGTGTTCTAGTCTGCTTAAAATATCCACAAAAGCTTGTTCTCAATCTATTATACATAAATGCAAGCATCCATAAGCATTTCGTTACATCTTTTGTACATAAATGCAAATGTGTTACAGTTTTAATCCACATTAACTGTTCCCCGCCCTAATTGGTTAAAAGAATGATCAAATAAAGAGAGAAAATGCAAATGTTTTATGAAACGCCTGAGTAGAGACCGGTCTCCGGACTGGGCGAGAGGGGTGCCATAAAACCCTTCCCCTCTCGTAATCTGGCTCCCGAACCTCAAGATCGAAGGTGACGACGGTCCAGTCTACAAAAGCCTTTTTCAAAATCAAACAAACGCGATCCAAAACGTTTTCAAAAGAACGGTTTCTTGGGTACAAACCACAAAACCCGAGTGGCGACTCTCTGATCTGCGAAGCACTTCGCCGCGCTTTCCGCGAGATAAGGGCGCACCCGAAATTTCATGCTTAAAATTGGGATTTTTGGGGCGTGTGCCCACAGTGGCGACTCCGCTGGGGACATTACATTAATCAACATTTGGAAAATAATACATGAATGAACAATTTTTCAAAAGTCTGGCAAAACAGTACGCTCCGCGCTACTGAAGAGCGGAATGGTATCATAAACAGGATTCTGCATCCGGCCATTCCAATCTGGGGCTTTTACCATTGTTCGCTTATGTAGTTTTCTCCAAGTATCGATTAATGAAGTGAGCCAAGCTTCAAAATGCGTTTTGAAAAGCATTTCGTTTCTCTCTCTCGATCATTCTTTCGACACACGTTCATTTGCATCGGTGTTCTATCAGCCCCGTTGAGGTGTTTTGGGTAACCGGCACAGTTTACTGGAGCCCGGGGTCCTCGAATGCCCAACAACCTTGGACGATGATGAGACGTATTACCGTTTGACCATCGCTTTGCTGCACGCATTGCAATGGGAGGTATAAAACATCTCTAGTCTGAGGAACCCCTCTAAGCCAAAACCAGCCTCGCCATGCGTACAAAGCAATAGAACCTTTCAAAACTAAGACAGGAACCCACAGGGTAGGATTACTTGCATCTAACCCCCATAAACTGTCTATGTGTTACTGCTTTCCATATCGCATGCCTGTACATACATCCATACCGTTCTGCGTAGGAGCATGCTAGGGCGGCTTTTAGGATTTCTCTCTTTCAAACCCGTTTTATGCCTGCTAGGGCGCTGCCTGGACCGATGAAGAGTCGTGCATCGTGATGATGCACGTTATCAACTTTCCAATCCTTGGGTCAACGAGACTTTGGAAAATCGA
Organism: Rhododendron henanense subsp. lingbaoense; assembly: GCA_020567845.1. Classification (NCBI taxonomy): domain Eukaryota; kingdom Viridiplantae; phylum Streptophyta; class Magnoliopsida; order Ericales; family Ericaceae; genus Rhododendron; species Rhododendron henanense. Next base: position 42,728,089 of record CM036315.1, on the reverse strand, counting down.
GACTTTCTAAGTCTTTGCCTAAAATCGATCGAGGTTTCAAACAGAAAACTAGGAACAACGGGAGACATGACATGATACTCATACCACCCAGGTTAAAAGTGCTAAACACTTACACCATTCAAGGCTCCGGCACAGTGCTGCTCACGCCCTCATTGGTTACAGTATCATGCCGTCAAACACCTAGTTGTTCCGTTCCAGCATTGAAACTTTGAAAGCAGAATAGTCAAAGACTTAGGCTGTTTCGACATCTCTTAGTGTTGATCGATCCCGTCAAGGTACATCGCCGAAAAGAAATTTGAGGACCTGGGCAGCGTCCGGCTGTTATAAAACGGTTTTGTCTGCTAGTTCTAGAGTCTAGGAGGACACCGACGACGATCTTACAGGCATTTTCCGTTGTTTCATTTTCCTTTCAAAATAAAACTATTGCAGGGACACTTCCTGAGCCTTCGATTGCTTTACTGTCTAGCTTTGGGCGTAGCACCGTCGAGGAAAGTACCGAAAAGAAGAGCCAAACCTGCTTGGGAGTGTCTGCCGGGGCTATTTCACTAGTACTTCCAAAGCCGTATCACCTTCCTCGATCATCAATCCAAAATGGCGACACAAACAGAGCTGGCTGAGATAAAGAGGGTTGTGGAAGAAATGAGCCAGAAGCTGGACAAACAAATGATTATCATCCAGGGGCTGGTTGACCTGTCTACCTCTGCCCTGTCGAAATCGGATTTAGCGCTAAACGCTGCTAATGCTGGAGCCAAAGAACCTCCTCAGGCCTGCCACACTCCGGCGGTCGAAATCAAGCCGTGCTCAAGAGACATGTTCAAAAGTCTGGCCGAGTTCCATGAGGTTAGAGTTCACCCAAAAGAGGATGCTGAATCCCTGTTCAAAGTCACCCCCAAAGGCAGAAGAATGCACCCTGTTGAAGGCGCAGTGTTGTGCAAAGCAAGCAGAGGTTCCACTTTGAACCCTCAATCCCGTCGCCGGAGCCAGCCAAGGACCTTCTCATGCTTATCTGCACCTCTGGCCTCAGTTTACGAGAAGCTTCTCGATGCCGGTTCCATCAGGCCTCTAACCCCAACTCCACTGCCCAAGGTTCTCCCTGCTAGCCGCAACCCTAATCACTTCTGCACCTATCATCAAACGCCTGGCCATTCCACCAATGCCTGTTATCGCCTCCGACATGCCATTCAAGATCTCGTCGATAATGGCATCTTTCCAGTCCCACTCCCATCAAAACCTGACGGCATTCCCCGCTCATTGCTTCAACTCAAGTCTGACCCTCTGATTGGTCAGATATCTATCACCTCCACTCAAATCAACCTCACCTCCACTCAAATCAACCCAAACTCCACCATACTCAACCCAACCCTCTGCACTGTCCCAGAAACTCAACCCAAACCAGCTGTGTTTAGCCCTTCTGAATCCGAGGCTGCAGGGTGCGGAATAGAAAATGAGGCTGAAAGCGGGAAAGCACTGGTTGAGGACCGGATCGATCAAGCAAATGAGCGGATTGACAAGTTGGGGATCCTTGTCCAAGGGAGCACTGAGTAGGTTTGGTCAAGGAAGCTGAGGAGGCTGAAGTCCTCTTGCTTGGGCCTGACATCCTCTAGATCCTACCTCTCTATGAGGAAGCCAAGGGTAACAATAAAAGTTGCATTTTCAAATCGCGTTTAGCTTGCATTGCACACTTTTGAGTCTGAGTCTGACACAGTGTCTATCAAGTCGTCTTTGTCTAGCTCTGAGTCGGAGTTCGTGCCTCTTGGCCCTCCATGTCGTAGCTTCTATTCTCAATTCGAGTCTTTTGCTATACTTGGCAACCCCGTGGGGCTTTCTTTATGCTATGCACTATCTTGCTTCTCAGTACTTTGCTGACTTTTGAATAAACTGTGTCGACCCTGACGACGAAGGGATAGATTTCGATGGGATCATCCCCAAGGAAATGTGTTCCCTCGCCGAAAGGGAAGACGAAAGGCGTGCTCAGCCTATTAAAAGAAGAAGTAGTTTCAATAAACTTGAAAGATGAGGTAGACCCCCGGATGGTTCAAAATTGGCTCAACGCTATCCCCCAAAGGAGCATTGTGCCCCGGATGGTTCGAAATTGGCTCAACGCTGTCTCCCAAAGGAGCATTGTGCCCCGGATGGTTCGAAATTGGCTCAACGATGTCCCCCAAAGGAGCATTGTGCCCCGGATGGTTCAAAATTGGCTCAACGCTGTCCCCCAAAGGAGCATTGTGCCCTGGATGGTTCAAAATTGGCTCAACGCTGTCCTCCAAAGGAGCATCGCGCCCAATCAGACAGGATCAAAGAATTCAATGACATTCTGGCACGGTCTCACAAAAGACACGCCTGGCGCCGCCCCTAAGATGGCGAAGCATCAAATCTCCTGTTACTGGATGCCAAGCTGAAAAACAGAAGCTCAGAAGGCTCCAGGCCTTGCACTATATTCAAAACAGCATCAGCGGCATTCCATCAAGCGCACATTAACGAGGCGCGAAAGTGGCCTGGGGCAAGGCATTTCCAACCAAAGTAGTCAGGACCCTGCATCATCAAAGCCATTTTTACCAGGGGCTGCAGCCAAAGATCACTGACCTCGACAGCCTCAGCGGCAACAAATTCAACACTTTGGTCAACCTGGATCAATTCAAAAAGCTACTTTTCCCTGAGAGAAGCTCGTTGGGCCGAAAACCACAAGGGTGGGCGGTGCCAAGCAAAAGTTAGAGCAGCCTGCTAGACCGAAAACCTGTGAAGGCGGTCTAGGCAAAAATAAATAGGCAAAAGTCGAAAGCTCGCTAGGCCGAAAACCTGTGAAGGCGGCACTAGGCAAAAGTTAGAGCGTAAAAGGAGAGGTGAAACACACGAGTGAACCTTGGCCTGAACTACGTTTTGACCTGATTCCCCAAATGTGGGATACGTAGGCAGTCTCTCTTCAAGACTCGGTCATATTCTATCAATTGGATCCATGGTTGACGTTTTGGTACACATCAAGGGTCGAGAAGGGTCAAGAATAGAACAAGCTTCGTCAGAAACAAAAGGGGGAATCCTTTCGTCTTTCAATCTTATTTCAAACTACTACTTCAATTTCAAAGCTGAGCAAAAGCCTTAAAAAAAATATACAAAGCATCAAAAGCAGAACGAAATGCTAGAGGCCCCAACGGGCTCACAGTTTATTCTAAGTTCAGCGAAGTCTAGTTTGCGCAGCTTTTCAATCACGCGCACTAGTTTGAGACTCACGCACGTTTGCTCAAAATGACACGTGTTGGTCTCAAACCTGCGCGCTTCTCCAATTCCCGCAGCATACAGCGTTTGGGCAGCCATCACGCCTAAACAACGATTTGAACCACCCCCGGTGGGAATTTCAAGTTAAAACCAAGGTTTCGGTGCCTCGAAATTGGTTTTACGGGCTCTTGCCAAGTTTTCTATGCCGTACAGGTCATATGTGCCTAGTGTGACTGTGCGGGGGTGTCGGTTTCAGTCCGGGCCTATATGTGTCATCCATTTGCGTCTTTTGTCCATCTTTGCGACATTTTTCTAGCTTTTCGGTCTATTGCCCATTCCGGGGCTTTCTTCTCTGTTTCATTTATTCACACAGGTCTTTGTACATATTTGACTGTGTGTGAGTGTCAGTTTCACCTATCTAGGGATATTTTGGATTTTGGCCTGTTAATGCCCAAAATTTCATTATTGCCCATGTGTCGGAGAGTCTGCATGGTATTCTAGAACTCTTCTTCCTCATTCTTCCGAGCTAGGCAGTCTATACGTGTGCGTATGTCTGTGTGTCAACTCATTTCGCTCATCAATGCAAGTTGGATATTAGCGATTGGTTTGTGCTCTCTTCTCCAATGAACCGAGAATAATGCAACTTTTACAGCGCCACTACGGCGTCCACGGTCCAAGCAAGCAGCAAATCGTCAAGTACAGAGGGATACATGGGCCCAACGCAAAAGCAAATCAAAGCAGCAAACCTCTGACCCGCTCGGAAGGTATCTACTTGGGCACGCAGGCCCGCACCTCAAATCAAAGCAGCAAACCTCTAACCCACTCGAAAGTTACCTACCTGGACCTGCGGGCCCGCAACTCAAATCAAAGCAGTAAAGCAAAAGTGTGGCTCAGTGGTAGCCCTCAATTGTCAAAGTTGTCCTGGTCGTCGTTTGTGTCGTCCCGTCCTCTAGAAGCTGCCCTAGTCTGCCCTTGCATTTTCAATTCGCACATATGTGTTTAGCATACGTTATCATTGCATATTGTATATCAAATGTCAAAAGCAGGAAAGTGCATCAAATCAAAATCAATCCAAAGCACATGAAGGATTTCAAATCAAATCAAGCCAAACCAGCATGTTGTGGCACTGACAAATCAAATCAAATCAGCATTGAGGCCCATTCCCAACAGGCAGCCCACGTTGCCCTGATCCATGCTTCCATCCCGGTTCGCTATTTCCCCAAGCAGACTCCGTCCTATTTCCAATCAACGACGATTTATCCGTCCTATTTCAAATCAACGACGATCTATCCGTCCAATTCCGATCAACGGCGATCTATCCGTCCTATTTCAAATCAACGACGATTTATCCGTCCTATGTCAAATCAACGACGATCTATCCGTCCAAATTCAAAATCAACGACGATCTATCCGTCCTATTTCTAAATCAACGGCGATCTATCCGTCCAACTTCTAATCAACGACGATCTATCCGTCCAATTTCTAATCAACGACGATCTATCCGTCCTATTTCCAATCAACGACGATCTATCCGTCCTATTTCAAATCAACGACGATCTATCCGTCCAATATCTAATCAACGGCGATCTATCCGTCCAACTTCTAATCAACGACGATCTATCCGTCCAATTCCGAATCAACGACGATCTATCCGTCCTATTTCAAATCAACGACGTTCTACCCATCCAAATTCAAAATCAACGACGGGCAGTCCGTCCAGCTTCCAATTCAATCGCATAACTTCCAGCAGTCGTATTGCTCTGTCTCGGATGGTCCTTGATAAGGAGATTGGCTCTGATTCCCAACAGATGGAATTTAACCTACCTGACGCGACCTACCCGTGATTGTTGGAAATATCTGTGCCATGGTTAGCTTTATCCTCCACAACAGCCAGTCCTGTTCAAATTCAACGATGATCAGCCATGTCATCACCCCGATCAACGATGATCAGCCATGTCATCACCGACGATCAGCCATGTCGTCCAATCAACGACGATCAGCCATGTCGTCCTCTCAACGATGATCAGCCATGTCATCACCGACGATCAGCCATGTCGTCCTCTCAACGATGATCAGCCATGTCATCACCGACGATCAGCCATGTCGTCCAATCAACGACGATCAGCCATGTCGTCCTCTCAACGATGATTAGCCATGTCATCACCGACGATCAGAATATTGCCCGCGTTCACCCCGACCAACGGCGATCAGAATATTGCCCGCGTTCACCCCGAGCAACGGCGATCAGAATATTGCCCGCGTTCACCCCGACCAACGGCGATCAGAATATTGCCCGCGTTCACCCCGAGCAACGGCGATCAGAATATTGCCCGCGTTCACCCCGACCAACGGCGATCAGAATATTGCCCGCGTTCATCCCGACCAACGGCGATCAGAATATTGCCCGCGTTCACCCCGAGTAACGGCGATCAGAATATTGCCCGCGTTCACCCCGAGCAACGGCGATCAAAATATTGCCCGCGTTCACCCCGACCAACGGCGATCAGAATATTGCCCGCGTTCACCCCCTCAACGACAATCAGAATATCGTCCAACCTCAAGTCAACGACGGTCTGTCCGTCCAACTTCAAAATCAACGACGGTCTGTCCGTCCAAAATCAAATCAACGACGGTCTGTCCGTCCAACTTCCGATTCAACCATTAGCACATCTTCCAGCAGTCTTATTGCTCTGTCTCGGATGGTCCTTGATAAGGAGATTGGCTCTGATTCCCAACAAATGGAATCCAACCTACCTGACGCGACTTACCCGCGACTGTTGGAATTACTTATGCCGAAGAAGGTTTGATCCCTAGCGGCGTTAATCTATCCGCAACTGATTATTCCCCAGGAGAGTCTGCCTCAGCATTCAATGATGGTCCACCCATCCCTATCTTCCAACAGAGTTCAAACTCTTTTCCAACGATCTTCAGATGGTCCGCCCGTCTTCAATCTCTCAATGGACGGTACATTTAAATACATGTCCGCATTTTCTATTTCTTCTGGATAGCCTTGAGAGGGTGTCTAGAAACCTTTGACGTTACTTGTACCAAGACAATGGTGCTCCAAGTGCCGTCAAAGGGGGGCTACTGTAGACACCCTATTTTGGACTTTCCAGAATAGTTTATTTACGGTCTTTGATTCCCCAATGATGATTAAGGTCGAGAACATACCGAGTTGGTCGATGAGTTTGAGCTTTGAGCATCCCAAACCTCATCCAAACCCGTTTCAAACCCTTGTCGAACCCTCAAGCCAGAACCAAATGGCCTCAGCAAAACCCTACTGGAGTACGCTGGTGGTGGACTAGCGTGCGCAGGAAACACTGCCACGTGTCAGTCATTACCACTCTCTGGCGCACGCCACTCAACAAGCGGCGCACGCCAGTCAGTGCCAATCAAATCAACCTTTTCAGCCAGATGGGCGGGAGCTTCTATAGCCGCCTGACGTCAGCTGGCAGTCTCCTGATCATTACTTCGGCCAGAAACTGTTCCCTTCTCTCTCCTACACCTTCCATCAAGCCAAGTCCCATGCATTAAATGCATGGGAGCTTCCTCCAAAGTTTGGCCATCCAAACAGCCCCTAAGGGCAGGCTGATCAGCCCTCTCCCTCCTCCATAAATACCCCATTTGCATTCATTTGCAAAGGGTTAGCCTCATTAAGAAGAAGAGTTAGCTCCATAAAGACAAAAACCATCCTTTGTCTTCTTCTCCTTCATTGTTCTTTGCTTCCTTCCTTCCTCATAGAAAGAGTAAGTGAAGAACATACCCTCCACAGTCCTCAAATCTTACTACATACATCCTTCATCCATCCCCTCTCAAGTTCAAGTTCAAACCATCCATCAAAACTCACAAGCAAAGGTATAATACATTTTGCTCCTGCTTTCTGTTCTGACCCCTGAGGGGGGCTGGCAGGGTCAAGGCTGGTAATCTATACCAGTCCTGGCCCTAATGCCGGCAAGGTTTCAGAACCGTGCGCAATGATCAGTGGCGCACGCCAGTTATGAGTACCGTACGCCAGTAATGGTGGTATGTGCAAAACTGGTGTGGGGATCATGGATCATTGTTTTCTTGCATTATTTAAGCTTTGATCACCCTGCTGCATGTTAAAAACAGTTTACAGCTTTCTGTACTTAGAACTGCTTTCTTTTCTAACTATGTCTATTGCTTAGTTTGGCCTTCTGGGTCCCTCTGGTCCTATTCCAGAGCCCAGAATGTGCAAAGCCAAAGCATTGGAGCCAAGAGATGACTGGCGTGCGGCCCTTCGTTAGTGGCGTGCGCTGGTGATCTATGTTTCAGTGGCTTGGCCCTTGCATGGATCTTCCATCCAGGCCCCTGATCATCCTCCCCTCACTGTTTAAGGGGTTTTCTGTCTATTTGGTGGCTTTCAGGCCCATTAACCTGTCTGTAATAGCTTAATAACCCTTATAAACTGCGTGGTTTGTCCTGGGTGTGCACTGGTCCTTTCCAGAGCCCAGAGGGTTGAGAGCAGAAGCTGTGAGTTTAAGTCTACCGGCGCACGCAGGTCATGACTGCATGCAGTGGCCTGACCAGTGCATGCAGGTTTGATCCTGTGTGCAACACTTCATTGCCAGTGTGTTCTAGTCTGCTTAAAATATCCACAAAAGCTTGTTCTCAATCTATTATACATAAATGCAAGCATCCATAAGCATTTCGTTACATCTTTTGTACATAAATGCAAATGTGTTACAGTTTTAATCCCCATTAACTGTTCCCCGCCCTAACTGGTTAAAAGAATGATCAAATAAAGAGAGAAAATGCAAATGTTTTATGAAACGCCTGAGTAGAGACCGGTCTCCGGACTGGGCGAGAGGGGTGCCATAAAACCCTTCCCCTCTCGTAATCTGGCTCCCGAACCTCAAGATCGAAGGTGACGACGGTCCAGTCTACAAAAGCCTTTTTCAAAATCAAACAAACGCGATCCAAAACGTTTTCAAAAGAACGGTTTCTTGGGTACAAACCACAAAACCCGAGTGGCGACTCTCTGATCTGCGAAGCACTTCGCCGCGCTTTCTGCGAGATAAGGGCGCACCCGGAATTTCATGCTTAAAAATGGGATTTTTGGGGCGTGTGCCCACAAGAATACCCACCCCTTATTCTTACGGTTTTTCCATCAATTAAAGTACTGGGGTATTCTAGAAAAGTAGAGACAGAGAGAAGAAGGTGAGCCAAGAATTAAGGTGTTTTTCATTAAGGGGTTTGTTCCTTCTAATCTCGATGGTACGCTAATTATTGTTCTTGAGATGTGTTGAATTCAAGATCCTGTTATATCTGTTTTCCGTATAATAGTTTTAATACAGATATAGATTTACAGTTGGTATCAGAGCATGGTTTTTTCTGAATCAATACATTTTGGAATAAAAATACAGCGAACGTACTGCCATGTTATATTTATATATATATTCACGAACGATCGGAACTGTTAAACCCAATTAATAATTACGTTACTGTATGCGCATGTGGCCGACGTTCCGTAGCCGTCGATAATATGGGTTAACGATTTGTCAATTGATCGAATCCAAAATATTCACGTTACCGTCGGGTTGCATTTAAAAGTAATTTTACCTTTGTAGGGTGAATACTATTACTGTATTATTCCGTGAATGGGTTATCGATTTCCGCCATTGGTTTTTTGTATGTCACGTTTTTGTAGAATACCAGGGAAACTAATTCTCTTTTCTTAAGAGTTTATTATTGTTGTGATTAATTCACGGGTTAGTAGCATAATTCACGGGCTATGATTGTTGGCACTTGAATGTCAGTTTGCAAAGTTTAAAAGTAAATTTATGTTTCCATTCTTGGACTTCGCATATCATCTGTCGTAATGGACTTTTCTACATGGAGCATATTATTTTACTCCTTGTTACTGTAATTAATAGCCTATTAATGCTACTGTTATTTGATGAAGCAATACATGGTAGATTGATTGAATCGTAATTTTTTGATTCATGTACTGATCATAATTACTGGACTGGAAAACATATACACGTTTTTTTTGTAATGTATGTATGGATATTGTTTTCGTTATGGCTATGGTCAGTAATAAAAATAAAGATCATGGTCCCATGCTTACAATAAATTAATCTATTTTTGTCAGATTATGTTTTCTGCAATAATGCATGATTATTTTGAAGCATTTAATTGGGAAAGCTTTTCTATTACTGTGTTATTGTATATGTGAGAGTTATGGTTATATTGAATGTCATTGAATAGATAATCAATCACATAAAAGAATACTTAGTTGTATATTTTATTTTTCGGAAGTAGTGATTGAATAAAAGAATGACATTGGCATAACTCGAATAAAAGAATAGAGTATATCATTGGTTAGTTTAATATTCATAGGAATTACTAATTTGGTAGTCACCAAAGTGGCCTAGGTTAGTGAAACTTATGAATATTGAACTACATTAAAGTTTTGTTAAAAGGGTAACAATTAAGTCAATGATATTCTCGATTGCAGTCATAATTATAAGAATGAGACTAAGCCAAAGGAGAGTCACATTTAAATAATTATGAACTGTATAGGGTGAGTAATTTATGCAACTTAGCGGGTTAGGATTGGATATCCAAAGATAACATGACTAACTTGATAAGCTGTATAAATTATTTAGTCCTACTTAGGTGATTATGTTGCACCTAATTAATGAGGGAATAATAGGTATGCTTAGGTTTCGCCCAAAGGAGGACCTAGGTGATGTCAATAGTTCATCATTATAAATGTCTATAATTCTCAAAGCTTTTATTAAGTATTGTCCTATTTTGTTTCCTGTTACAGTTCCTTATTTCACTGCCTTAGAATACCTAAAGGTTGGGGAAGATTGCTTTAAGTCTGCTGATAAGTCACTTGTAGGTACAATTATGGTTGAATTAACCACCATGAAGTATGATGGTAGTCGTGGAGTTCAAGAGCGCATCTTGAACATGTATGACAAAGCTGCAATGCTTGCAACCTTGGGAATTCAAGTGGATGAGTCTTTCCTTATTCAGGCTATACTCAACTCACTTCCAGCACAGTTTGACCCATTCAAAATTCACTGTAATGCCACCAAGGAAAAGTGGAGTTTGAATGAGCTAACAAACTTGTGTGTTCATGAGGAAGTGAGATTGAGAAAGGAAAGACGTCACACTGCATTGGCAGTGACTCAAGTTGCTATGAAGGAAAAGGGTAAAGTGAGAAAATATTCACCAATAAAAGTCAGTGAACCTGAGAAAAGTAGTCAGGGTCATAATAGTTTCACTGTCAAGTGTCACTTGCGTGGCAGTAAGGGACATGTGAAGAAGGACTGCAACAAGCGTAAGGCTTGGTTTGAAAAGAAGGGTAATAATCTTTCTTTTGTATGTTACGAATCAAATCTTGCTGAAGTTCCTTCTAATACTTGGTGGATCGATTCTGATGCTACGACTCACATTACGAATTCCTTGCAGGGATACCTTTCAACCTGGAAACCGGAGGAAAGTGAGAGATTTGTCTTTATGGGGAACCGTCTCAAGGCTGAAGTGGTAGCTGTTGGTACCTATCGCTTGGTTTTAGAGACGGGTCATCAGATAGATCTTGAAAACACTTTTTATGTTCCCTCCATTTCTAGGAATTTGGTTTCTTTATCTAGATTAGATTGTTCTGGATATTCAGTTTCATTTGGTTGTCGAAAACTCAAATTGATGTTTAATTCAATAATGGTTGATTCTGGTGATTTATATGATGGTTTATATAAAATTGCCTTGAATCATGAGTTTGCACAATCATTAGTGACCCTGCATTCGGATGTTGGTTTAAAACGTGGTCGAATTGATGAAAAATCATTTACCCTGTGGCATAGACGATTGGGGCATATCTCCAAGGATAGAATTGGCAGATT